>CM018698.1:2993772-3637517 GCA_009363875.1 Mikania micrantha | reverse complement strand
TTATTAGAAATGGTGGCCTAGATTATAACTAAGCTTACCCAAATATGAGTTATCTCGTATTATTATTATGTGTTCAGTATTTGCTTATGTGCTATGCATATTTAATTGTGTTATAATTACATTGTTACCATAGAGGAAAACCATAGTTTGTTAAATACCATGGAAGAAAGCCATAGTTGTTAAATCCTTTTGCTTACACTTAGTTAGGAATAATTTAGATTAAGATTGTCTTATATCATGGGATTTACTTAGTTAAGTAAGTGCCCACAATATGTTTTGAAGAACTCAATTCAAACTCAAGCACACACAAACAATCTTTAGATGATAGTAATTCAAAACTCCTTAGACTTAATGTCTAATATTATCACTTAGTTGAAATAGGAATTCCATTATTGATTTTTGAGATCTCGTTAGAATTAGGTTTGTGGGATGGATATGTGCTAACTGGAAGAAGAGTGTAGTATGGTAGTTAGAATTCCTGTCTAGAAAGCTATTCGTATAAATCCCGATGTACTTTGGGACCTGTTTAGCTTTCCTGGGGACTTCTGATGAGAGTACAATCACTTATAGGCCAAAGCATATCATATCAAACACCCTACAAACCAAAGGATTCTAATATGTCACCCGGTGTTCAATTTTGAATACTATCCCTACTGTTTTCCAACGAATTCAATTGATTTGATTTCCTGTGATTTTATTTAACATTTGATTTTTATTCAAACCCTTATTAGAATTAATTTGTTAAGATGAACATGTAGCAACTGAAGGATGAATACAGGTAGTTGGGACTCCTGTCTAGGTAAGCGATTCATAATCCTGACGAGGGCCTAGTCTAGCTTTTCTGGGGATTCTTAATGAGAGTCCTTTATCTATAGGCCAAAGCATGTTACATCTTGCAAATAATTCTAGTAAGGCAAAAGGTGTCCAACTCAGATACTACTCCATATGATTTTAATTCCAACACATTACAATTTCAATCCTTAGGAGGTCATGCTTAAAATTTGTGATGGTGATTCATCATTAAATCTTACCAGTTATGATTTCACCAACCTTATGTAAAATTCATAACATCTATAATTCTATGAAACACATTAGGGTATATGGATAAATTCAATGAGACAAATCCTAGCATGCCATTAAGTATTCAATTTTTTAATATTATTCCTTAAGCTTGATAACTTATTGAATTCAATTTTGGTTCAACTTCATTTTATCTATGATTAGTAATATCTTATTATTATCGTATCTAAGATAATGCAAACACCAAAATTTTGAAAGTATTCAATAGCTCCCATATCATATCTAACCGATATATACTCTTTGTTTTCCTAGGATGACTCCACAACAACATGCTTCTGAAAGTAGAATGGTTGCTGAATTCGTACGACAAATGGAATCCATTCTACCAGATATAATAGCATAAGTGATACAACAACAAAATGCAATCCCTAACAACATCACCTTAACAACTCAGACCCTACCTACAAAAGGGTCAAAGAAGGCTAAGGGAAAAAGTTCACAAGAATCTGCAAAACTGAAAAACCAAGCTAAACCGTCTCCCACTCCCAAGACGAACAAAAGAAAATCCAGTCACCAGAACCTTACTACTCCTACAAAGAAAGGCTATATGGGGACTACACCTTTGTGCATCACTTGTAATTATCATCATCTACCTACTCAAAAATTGTTTTTTCAGTGCTCCAATTGCAATCGCTTTGGTCAACTTATCCACAAATGCAGGATACCAAAAGCTCAAGTGAATCAGACCATTTTACCACACACTGCTACCCCAAAAGCATCTTCAATGGTTCAAGCATGTTGTGCATGCGGTAATTCAGATCACATTGTCAATGTTTGTCCACTTTGGGTCAACAGGAATAATGTGTCCAACAACTATACGAATCATATCAATTCATAGTTGAGTGCTCTTGTGTCTAATCTCCATATGAATCAAGAACATAGCAACGACAACGACATCGTCTGATAAACCAACTATGTAACTCCATCGATGAGTGATAAATTAGAACTTTCATTTGTTTTGATTCTCACACCCTTGATTTCATGTTGAACTTAATTCATATTTTTATGTGGATTGTTAATGAACATCATGGTTTATTTCTATAATTCTTATTTCATTTGAATCTCAAGATATATGAATCAAATTGATGCAAATATTAGTATGAGTGATTCCATATCAAATACTAAAACAAGTTCCCATAAATTATGTGATTGATTCTCATATAAATCATTCCATATTCGAATGTTGAGAGGACGACTCCAAGATTCAATGATATTATGACTAAGATAAGTGATAACAATTATCATAACTATCAAAAGTCATATAGTATCATTAACTTGTGAACTCTATATCATATGTTTATCCAAAACTCGATCGGATACTAAATCATATGTTACACAGAGAGATTATAATGCGAAGATTTCAAAGTTTAAAATCTCCATACTCATATAACACTTAATAACAAGCTAAAGTTCTTCACATCTATTCAAATCTGTCTGTAGTTTATGTTATCCTTGGTGGGCGTTTGGTATGCTATCAATGTATCATTAGTGCTTATATTTACATTGATAGTAGAACCAAAAGCATGATCAAGGACTGGATAGTCAATTTAATCTACAATTTCGAGTAAACTATGTTTGAGCTAAGAATCTTAGTCAAATCAATTATCAACCATATCTGGTGTGTACTCTTACACCAGTTCAAGACAAAGATATCGATAATCACATGAATTGTGTTATTGATGTTGGAATGAAACATATTGTGTCTATATGAATAAACAATTATTTATTGATATTATAGTTAAGATTAATGATAACTAGTTGTCATAACTATATAATATCACATTTTAATATATTCTATATCATTCGTATAATCAAAAGCGACCATTCATTAACTAATGCTTTACAAGCATGAAGTTCTAATGCAAAACTGCAATTGTTAGCATCTCTAAACTCATACGATTCCTATAGCTAGCCAAGTATTCAAGCATCTATTCAAACGTTGTTAAGTTAGGCTTGATAGGTAATTGGAATGCTATCAAAGTATTAGAGGTGTGGTGGTTGGCTGCGGTATACCCTATATATAAGCACTAATAACAGGTTAATAGTAGAACCAAAAGCTTGATCAAGAATTAGATTAGTGAATTCAAGTCTGCAAATTCAAGTAAATCATGTCACAGTCAAGTCAGATCGATTCCTGTATAGACCTCTAGAGTGTATTCTTACGCGAGATCAAATAAAATATATCGATTATGGTCTTTATCTCTAGAAAAGCAAATCATTGTTGATACGAAATCCTCTTAGTAAGTATACGAATTGTATACAAACTCTAGCAACGAATACGTTACATGTATACCTTCAGACTTTACAAATAATAGTGTACGAATTTAAACACTATTCTACAACATTAATATAACAATAACAATTTCAAAACAAACGAATCGATAGTCAACGTTGAAAAGAAAACAAAACATGTGAAAAGGACAAACTAAAAATCAGTCAACACTCGTGTCAACAAAACCTACAAACAATATATATATATAATAATTACATAAAATAATAATTTCGGGACGAAATTCCCTAAAGTAGGGGAGACTGTAATCCCTAGGGTTTGTTTCAAAAATTTAATAAAAGTAATTGTGATTAAATCCTAATAAAGCAAAGATTGGAGTATTTATTTGTAAATATATATGTATAAAAATAAAATTCTATATGTATTTAAATATACATATATATAAAATCAATAAACATATATGGATGCTTACATTATAAATTAATACACATACATAAAAACATATTAGTATATTAACTAAATATTATTTCTAAGTTATAAATAATATAATTTCACAATCATTTATATCATAATATATAGGTATATATATGAATATATATGAAAACACATATTCATGTTAAAAACTATTTTGTATTTAGTAACAACAACAAAGATGATGATGATGATGATAATAATAATAATAATAACAACAACAACAACAACAACAACAATAATTTTTATAATAATAATAATAATAATAATAATAATAATAATAATAATAATAATAATAATAATAATAATAATAATAATAATAATAATAATAATAATAATAATAATAATAATAATAATAATAATAATAATAATGATAATGATAATAATAAAACATGATTAAAACTTTGATAAAATTTAAAGCAACTTATTTCTAAGTTTTTTTTAAGCATAAGGGAATTATAAGATTTATAAACTTTGATAAAATATTATGTTTGTTAATCTTTTAAATATAAAAATAATAGAATAGAATTAGAGGGTTGGTTCTGCAATTTATGAAACTAATTTTTCAGTTACAAGAAATTAAAACTGAAACAAGCAAACATTTAAACCTGGAGGACCAAACCGTAAATATCCCAAACCTTCCCCCCTCTCTCGCCCGTTCTCTCACTCGGATCCACCCACAACCCAAATGCCAACCCGAAATATCAATCCCGCTCATTCCTACGCGATAAAAGCTCATACTTGACCTATTAGGAAAGTATTCACGCGTTAAATGATTCCCAATCACCAATTAATTGAAATCAATTCAATTAAACACGAAAATGGCTTCCAAAAATACCCAATTCGACCGAGATTCAAATTCAAAGAGAACCACTATAAAATGCCAATAAATCAACACCACTAGAACCTTTACACCTCGTGAACATTTCTGGACAAGAAGCAGGAACTCACCATCTCATCTGAGGACGATTCGAACCCAAGTTCGGCCGCACCACAACTCGAACTCGAACCATATCAATCCAAAGTTCAAACCAAGTAAGTTGTATATCATTAGACTCGTACATATGAGAGGATCAAAAGCCCTATACTTTTGATCTCTCACGATCTCTGCGTTGAACGAATTGGATCGTAATTGAGGATTAGGGTTCTTATGAAATGGGAACTAATTTTCAGAATATGATAAACTCTAATAGAATCCAATTGTTTCCAAAAATACAACTCATAGCCCACTGGTTTGGGGCGCCTCTTGGTTTGGTAATGGTCAGGGTTTCGAATCCCACCTGATACCCTAAAAACGGTTTTTAGTGGTTTTTGCTATTTTAATAACATTTCTTTTATAAAAAAATGTGGTAAAAATTTATAAAACATAAAAATCATTTTTTAACAGTTTTTAGTATTATTGCAAAACTGTTTTGGTTATTTTAACAATAAAGAAAGGGTTTAAATCAAATATCTAATTATTATTTGTTTAATTATTATTTTCAAGACATAAATTTTCTTAAACTATTTTAACAACAATACAAAATCTATTTTGCTTCTTTTAAAAACTTTAAATAAATTTTTAAATTTAAATTATTGTTCTTTTACAAACCATAAAGAAACTTTTGATAATACAAATTTTATGAACAAGTATTTAATCTTTACAAAATGGTTTATAAATTCGAAAATTCAAATTTTAAACACTTTAAAAAAAATACAAATTTTATAACTTATGATTTTATAAAATTGTTTGAAAATGTAATTTTCTGAAATTATAAATAAACAATGAATATTATTTTGATGAAATATTTTTATCAAAACCCTTTAAACACTAAACAATATATATCATTCAATTATATAATAAACTTATAACAAATTTAAACCATTACCGTTGGGCACAAAATTTATATTCTTAGATCTACATAATAAATAAATGGAATAGTAAAATATTACAATATATTTATTATATACAAAAGAGAATATTGATATTCTGAAACAATTATTCATAGACTTTTATAATAAATAAATGGAATATTAAAAGTATTCCAATTTATTTGTTATTTATACAATGAAGAATATTTGGTTATGATTGATAAGTAAATATTCCTAAAACTATAAAACTAACTCTAGAACACATTATCAATGTTAAAACATTAGGGATTCCATAGAAGCCATAGATTGAATACAAAACACTTGAACTTTAGGCAAACACTTGAACTTAGACTAAGACATGTGTTTTACATAAACATTAGGGAAAGGTTGCTAGCTTTTTCTCATTCAAACACAAGAAACATTAGGCCAAGGATTAGACTTAATACAAGTGAGTTAATTCTTACTCCCTTTTACTTTTTGTAAACTTTTTGGGATGTTACATATGCTTTATACAAAACATATTCTTTAAGTCAAAAACATATACTTGATGCAAACCTTTAAGCTTAGTAGACATGATTTAGATGCTATGTGAACTTATGTGCTAATTGCTATGTAGGATTTAGGTTTATAGACGTTTCATACAAAAACAAAAACAATATCTAGTAGCATAAGAATGTGGCTACGTTCTTCGCATTGACTTATGTCTTGTGTTAAAAAAGGTGAAAAATACACATACATAAACATATTGATTTACATTGTTTAAGTAGGACCTAGCTAGTCTTGATTCAAACTTTGTAAGATCATTTGTTTGGATTCTTGCTTTGTGCTACTTGCAAATTTACACATGCTTTATATCTAATCTATTTAGTTTAATAGTTTTGCATCCTTTTAAGTAATATATTAAACTATTGAATTGCTCACCAACTATGCAAATAGTTGACCTTTATTTTACATATGTAACAGGTTAAGATGAATGAAGGCATGGAGAAGACAGGAATAGGAATAGGAGACCTAGATAATTCTTTAAAACAATGTTTAGAATTTCATTTGTAATTGTTTGTATATTCAAATTTGTAATGTAATTTGAATTTTATGAATTTAATGTTTGTATTGATTAATATTGATGCATTAAATATTGAAACATAATATAGCACCATGAGCTAATGAACAGTCAAACTCGCGCCACGACGTATTCCGCCGTCGGTCGGGGTGTGACTGCATTCGTCAATCCAAACGACATAACGAGAAACTCGTGGTGTCCATAACGTGTTCGGAATGCAGTCTTTGGAATATCCTGCTCTCGAACTTTAAACTGATGTTAACCGGATCAGAGATCAATCTTAGAGAACCAGCTTGCACCTTGCAATTGATCGAACAAATCATTAATTCTAGGTAGATGATACCTGTTCTTTACGGTCAACTTATTCAGTTCCCGGTAATCAATACACATGCGCATACTTCCATCTTTCTTCTTAACAAACAGCACCGGTGCTCCCCATGGAGAGACACTCGGTCGTATAAAACCTTTATCAAGGAGTTCTTGTAGCTGGGTTATCATTTCCTGCATTTCAGTGGGAGCCAAGCGGTAAGGTGTTTTCGCAACGGGTTGTGCCCCCGGCACTAAGTCGATTTGGAACTCAATTTCCCGTTCTGGTGGTAATCCAGGCAATTCCTCAAGGAATACATTGGGGAAGTTACACACCACGAGTACATCATCAATCGTCCTCGTATCCGTACGTTCCTCAATCACGTAGGCCAAGTAGGCTACACACCCTCGCCTCATCATAACATCAGCCTTGATCATCAAGGTAATCTTCGGCGCATACATCGCTTTATCACCATGAACCGTTATGGAGCTCCCATCCATCGCACGTAAACATATCATCTTTCGTCGGCATATAATGTTAGCCTAGTATCTGGCTAACCAGTCCATACCCAAGACTACATCGAATCCTCCCAAGGTTATAAGAAACAATCGTACTAGGAACTTATGACCTTCTATCTCGACATAACAATCATCTATAGCCTTAGTTACCCTGGTCATCTTACCAATAGCCGTCTCTACATCAAATACCCGATCTATGTTCTTAACCTTCCCAGATAACCCAGCATATCAGAATCAAAAAATACAGAAGCAGGAATATTGTTGATAGAAAAGGTACATGTGACCATGTCCGGGTCCTTAATAGCATCATCCTTTGTCATTGTGAAGGCTCGCGCTTTATCCTTTTACTTCTCCTTTCCTTTCTCCTCTTTCTTACCCGAGTCCGAAGCATCGGCCCGTGGTTGCCTGCAATACTTGGACAGGTGTCCAAACCCGTTGCAGTTGTAGCATCTGGTGGTACTCGAGCAATTGCTGGAAAAATGCCCCGTCTTTCTGCATCGAAAACATAAGTTTGTGCCCACCAAGCACTGTCTAATGTGGATTTTACCACACTTGTTGCATCGGTTCGCATCCTCACGCTTCACCTTCTTGCCTGAAAACTTTCGTTGGTCTGTTCGGCCCCTCTTAATCACAAAGGACTCCTTCGCCCTGGTTTCCTCTTTCACTGGCTCATCAGCCATCACATCATCCCATACAATACCACTGAGTTCAACAGTGGAATCAAAAGTCTTTGGGGCGTTTGCTTTGGCATGAATCCTGACCTTTGGAGGCAGATCTCCATATACATCTTCACCCTGTGTTCCTCGGTAGAAACCAAGTGAGGAACAAGTCTGGCCATCTCATTAAACCTTGACGTGTACTGACGGTTGTTCAGACTTCCAGCTTTCAGAACTAGAAATTCCCTTTCAACCTTGTCAAGCTCATTCTTTTGGCTGAACTGTTTGGTGACCAACTCCTTCATATCTTCCCAAGTCATCTTCTCTATGTCAGTAGCAGTTTTGGGTTGCTTGATGGTGTTCTACCAGTGAAGTGCCTCCTCGACAAAGGAGTGAGCTGCAAACTTGATGACGTGTGCAAAGTAGTTTAATTAAAAATTACAAAAATTTCAACTTACCTAGACACTAAGTAGTACTCTAGACTCTCTAAACTAAACTACTAACAAGCAAGTGAACCTATCAGAAATAGTAAAGAAAAGTAAGTCCGGATATCGAACCCACAGACTTCTATAGAAAATGCAAATTAGACTCAAAGACTTATCTATACAAATTTACTTGATTAAAAGAATTGTTTTAAAGGGGGTTTTACTAATTAGTTAAAATAAATTGATGACTTAAAAACCGAATTAAGACTAAGTAATGGGAACGAAGCAAGAAGTGACAAATGATGAAATGATTACCTAGGGTTTACTCTATACATGTTCAATGATGTCTAGATTGATTATGGAACCATTGTGAAACCGGGATCTTGAATTATTAACTAGTAAACAACCTAAAGTATCTTCAACCCTTTTCAAAGATATCAACTAAAAGTCTACAAGTTTCTAAATGATTGGTTTAAGTGAGTTACTTTCACAAGTGACCCAACCCTTGAATGACATATCCTAAAGACCATCTACCTCATGGAAACGAGAATCTCAAATGCATAACACATGCATGGGATAATTAAGAAGCTCAACTTGGACTTAGTATGCAAGGAAATGTCCAGTTAAAATAGTCTTAGTCTTTTCACAAAGACTTTAACTATCAACTAAACGTCCAAGACAAACTAACAAACTCTCACCTCACGGCTTTTGAATTTGGTTAAACATTTAGATTGCTTATGACCTAATTAACATTCCTATGAACCTCTACGTCTAGTAATTCATTTACAAATCAAAAACACAAAGTAATTGATCTAACATGCACCTATTATATGAAAGACATTCATCAAAGTACATGAGGAATCGATAAATCAAACGAATAAGCAATTCAAACATTCATACACATCCAAGAATCAAAACCTAATCGTTATGTCATTTCAAAATCGCAAACTTGTTCCACAATTATTCGTTTCAAACATTAAACATGCATAATTGTAAAAACCCTAGGTAGTTCTAATGGTCTAGCCAATCACCATACTGAACAAACAGTAGAAACTAATGTATAAACCACAACAAAACATCATTCGAATGGAAAAACAATAAAAGAATAAGAACCGATCATGATTACACCCTTCGAATTGCAATCCTCGGGCTTCTCGATGATGAGTCTTGGCCTTAATCGCTTGTTCCAGCCTCTTGGTCGCCTCCAAAGTTGTCTAGAAACCGTAAGTAACCCTAATCCTCAAGCCCCCAGATGTTTTAATCAATCAAACACGTTTCTCTGAATTCTCCTTGTTGTCGCATATCGCGACACCATGCTCCAAACCTTTCGCGCTACGCGAGGGGTTCCAAATAAAGACAAAGCAGTTGGGTCAAACCGTAATGATTAATGAAGGGCATTATGGTCATTTTCCCCTGTCGAGCTACGCGACATGGTTTGATGTGGTTGTCGTGCTACACGACAAGTTCCAAATTCTAGTTTTTGCTTTTCTTTGTTTCCGGGTCTGTCCTCGTCCAACCGGGAGCTCGTTTCTTTGAACTTATGTGCCAAAAACACATGTTTATGACATGCAAACATTGAATTATAGAATTGTGAAGCACCAGCTAAAACTGAATCCAAAACTAACCAAAACTGTACAAAAATTAACAAAACCGACTGGATAAACAGATGTGTTTTACAACACATCACATCACCACACTTATCTCTTTTTCGTCCCTGAAAAAGGTTTATGCAAAAATCTGGGATCATAGCAAGCAGAATGGTTTCTATACAATTAGACTTGTTAAATCAAAATTAAATGCTTTGGAAAAAATTGTAGGTATTGTTATCCTTTTAAACCCATATTGATTATTTAGGCACCTTAGTCTTGGTTCTTTTATTTTAATGTTCTACATTTCATCTCTTTAGACCCATATTTAGGAAATTTAAAACCAAATCAATCCTGAATTCAAGCTTTCAAGTTACCCTCACATATAAACAAAACAAGAAATTTCTAAAATCAGACTTTTACAATGGAAGCAGATGAAAGCGTGAGCACTTTTCTTTTATTTATTTATTTATTTTCTTTTTCTTTCTATTGAACTTAGCTTAGTGGTGTTTCAACCAGGCTGCAACCCGGCGTGTGACACATAAGTTTCAGTGCAACTTCTTTCTTTTATTTTTTTAGCTCAGCTCATTTGGTGAAATGGGGCGCCATAAGACTCGAATTTATTCTCATAAAAATAGTACTTATGTGCCAAACAAAAATCAGATTTTCAAAACTCTCAATTGTTTTTATGCAAATGCTCCTTTAACAACTAGAAAATAGTTTAACTAGTCCTAAATTTCCAAGATGTTTCCCACGAAATTCATGCAATTAGATGAAGTTATACCAATCCTAAGGGACAAAGAAAACCAGTTGAGCCTACCCACACATCCTATAACCAAAGCATAAATCCCCAATCCAACGAGTTAACTATGAATGAAACCATCAAACCTAACTTTTCTATCATTTCCCAATCACACTTTTGCAACCGCCTTAATCAAAGACAAGAAAGTTCTAAGCTAAAATAGAAATAAATAAAAAAAAAATTCTCAAATAAACAACTAACTACTAAGAATCAAAAAGTACCAAAACAAAGTTTCCCATCCCCACACTTAAACTTTCATTGTCCCCAATGTAGAGAAAATGGAAAACAAAAGAAAACTAAAAATAAGAACTAAAAACTGAAAAAGACTTAGCTGGTTAAAGAAGAAAACTGTCAACTGCCAGTCTTTCCAAGAAAGCTCCTCAATCTACAATTTGCTCCACAAGCCGTAAACATAAAAATAAGATCTACACACATGAAAGATCAAGCAGCCATCAATGAATCCAAAACATAATAATACCCATATCCAAGAACATGTTCAACCACAAACCAAACCATCCTCCCCACAAACCACAAGTTTAATGTTTACAAAATACAAATTGTTCAAACCATCATAACCAGTACCGAAAGAACCAACCAAAATCAAACACCTCCCCGCACTCAATCTTCATCATCACCACCACCTCGCTCATCATGATCATCAGGAGCTCGGTAGAACTCTGGAATGTCAATGTGTAGTGAGGTCATCAAATACCTCATGGCATCCTCCTGCCTCCTCTGATCAGTGAACCGCCAGTCCCTGTACAGCTCGTGGTACCCATCCATCCTGTGACATAAGGACTCTAGGGTAAGTGGATCTGGTATGGGTTCTATCACACCCTGAGCCGGCGGGCTGGATCGACTTTCCCGTCGGGAGGAAGGTTCCTGGGGCGCGATATCGTTGTGATAATCAAAATGATCAGATTGTTTGCTTAGCACATGATATATAAATGAGAAATGCTAACATGACATTGCTACAGAGTTACAAAGTTAAATTACATTGTTATGTTCATAATTTAACTAAGTAATTCCACCAAAAAGAATCATTGAGTTTCTATCTTGTATCTACACAAGATTTACAAAATATGATTCAATGTTTTGTCATTCAAAAGTATGTTCATCACAAAATGAAGCTAGGTCTTCTAAAGTCCACTAGCTTAATCCTTGAATGCTGGTGACTAAACCTGTTCGTCATCTAAGAAAAAATGCATTTAAACAAAGTCAACACTAGGTTGGTGAGTTCATAAGTTTGATAATTGAAAATCATTGATTAATTTTCATTTATGTTCACAATGTTACACACAAGGCTTGTTTAGGAATGTTTCATTTGTCCCACACCATGTCCTCTCCATAGTTATACTTACAAGTGCTATTTCACCCTATCAGTTATGCTTATATATAGGGCATATGTAGGGGAACAAGCCCCAGCCAACATCCCATCACATAACTGATAGAACTCCACATCACTTGTAATACAACTATGGATACTCATTTCATTTCACCCATGATTCCCCAGGTTTGATTATTCCCCATCAGTTGGAAAAGAGACGAATTTGTCTCTGTTAGCTATTCCTTACGGATTATCCCGGCGTGTAAGATATCCTCCGCGATATCTAGAGCAAAACTTAATAGTTTTAGTAGCTAATCAGTTCTGATTAACCCGGCGTGTAAGTTATACCCCAAGTATGATTGTCCCCAATACTTGAAAACGAGATGTAATCGTCTCTGTTAGCTTTTCCTTACGGATTAGCCTGGCGTGTAAGATATCCTCCTCGATATCTAGAGTAAAACTTAATAGTTTTAGTAGCTAATCATTTCTGATTAACCCAGAGTGTAAGATATCCCCCAAAGATACCTAGAACGAGACTAAATAGTCTCTGTGACTGTCAGTACTGCCCAGTCCGGTCTGTAAGATATCCTCCCCACGATATCTTTTTGAATGAAAGCTAAGATCCTTTAGGTATGTGGTTTCTGACTGGTTTGGAGTGTAAGGATTCCTCCCCATGATACCTACATTGAGACATAGTAGTCCTAGTGGCTGTCATTTCTGACCAACCCGGTGTGTAAGATATCCTCCTCGATATCTATTTGAATGAATAGGCTCCCAAAACCCTTGGTATGTTAATCATTAAAATGTTATCGTATGCCATGCTCGGTATGTTCCTAATGAATCGGGTCCACTTCATTTATATGAAAGTGAAGTGATGACTTCCTTTTGGTATGTTGTTTATTAGGAATGAGTTAAGCGTTATGGTTATTTAATAAGGTTAACCCGGTGCCACATGTTCATTGTTACATAATCTCTAAGATCCTATATCAAGAGTGTGATTTGTTATAACTCGCCACGTAGTAATTAATGTATGATATTCCCCATGTCGTTTGTCCCCAATGATATCCTCAATGTTGTATGTTCTTAGGTGTTAACCATGTGTATTAAGAACTGGTCTTAATACCCAGTGGTAGTATGTGCAGGGAATGACATCCCGACAGTATGTTATCATGATATCCTCCTCGATATCACAAGTATGTGTCTCAACTGTTATCTCTTTGTTGTGTGATCTTATCGACTCTAACAAAGTGTTATAAGACATGTCTTATTACACGATGTTAGTAATGTGTGAATGATCTTGTCATCATGAAGTTACGTTATCATGATTATCATTGTTGTTGTTTGTAACTGTTATTAGTATGTTACTACTTGATTATCTTGTTGTTCAATTGTGTAAGAATAATAAGACGTTGTAAGATAAACTTTTACAACTAGTATTATTCTATTGTGTTGATAAGTCATGAAGCTATGTTAATATGCATCATCCTAGATATCTCAGTCATCAAATGATCGGACAAGCAAGCATACAATGATAAACTATAATAAGGATAAACGATATTATCTAAATTATTGTAAAGTCAGTATGTTATATCAAAACTTTTAAATAAATAAAAGTTTAAGCATGTTTCTCAGCCCCGAGCTTTGAAATCAGTTAAGATTACAAAAGGGGCATATGAACTCACCTTGTAGTTGTTGTGGTTGACTTAGCCTACATAAGAATGCACGCGCTCTTGGTTGTTCTTGATGTTGATTTCACGATCCTGTATTGATTTCACGTCGTATGTGACTTATAAGTATAAGTTATAAGTGTTAGTGTGTGTATGTGTTAGCCCTAAAGTTGGCTAACACCCGTAAGTCTCGGTCGTCATTCTGCCTTGCCTACTTGTTAGGGACTTTAATAGTACCTAACCCAATTAAGTTAAGGTTGGCATGTATTGTTATTGATTTTTGTATTGCACTTGTCTTATTCATACGGTATTGTGTAGGGTTGAAATCCAATTTAGTTCTTAAGTATCATTTAGGTTTTGTATCAAGCTTCCACATTACCCATGTAGTCCTTTAGACTAGATAGCATGTTTTGAATATCTCTCTCATATGTTTTAGATAATCACTTGTCATCATTAATTTTATAAAAATGATTGTTAGGTGTTATGTATAAATGTTCATAAAAATGTTGCCACCTTTGTAGTAATAGACTATAATCCCATGTCCATAAACCATTTTAATTGATTTCAAGCATTGATTCACTACGTTTGTTATATGGGCCGAATATTTGGGCCAACTAAATCATGGGCCTAAGTGATGTGTCATGGGCCGGATGCACATCAAAGTGGGCCAAATAAGTCCCTTGGGCCAAACCATAGTGTGGCCCTATGTAGGGGTTGGGCCGGTTGAACAACATGGGCTGGGTGTGAAGCTTGGGGCCGAATAGCTGGGTTGGTTCAACCATTATGGCCGAAACAGGATTATGGCCAACCACATTGGGCCGAATGATTTCTGTTGGGCCAAAGGATGTTAGGGCCCAAACGAATGAAGTTGGTTCTTCTGATCTAGCCGATTCAAGGTGGTCGTATGAGTATTGTGGCCAGATGGTGATGCTACGATCGAATGGACAACATGGTCGAATGAGGGTCCCGCTAATAGCATGGCCGAATGAGGCAGGTGGACGAATGGGCATGCCCGACCGAATGAAGGATGAAGCAGGTCGAATAGGGCCATTCGGCCTGGCTGGTTCCCTTCTCCTTCGGCCATTCGAAGTCCAATGTCCAGCCCCTCATTTCGAGTCTCGGTTCTGGCCTAGGTTGTTTTCCCAAGTTCCTAGGGTGTTCTAGTGTGGTTCCTTCTTGGCTTTGAGGTGGTTTAACCCGGTTTTTGTTTGGGCCAAACACAAGGGTTTAAAAACCCTAATTTTCGAGACTTTGGGGCTCGGATTACCTTCGATTTAGTTGTTTTCAGAGCAGATCACTTGTACTTTCGTGTAGAGGAGATCAAGAGCTTCGATTTGTTCCAAAGTGTGAGACCCCGAAACCGGGCACCTCACAGAGGTTGGTTTTCATCATAACGCATAGCTCTTAAACTAAAAACTTTCATAATCATGCAGCGGAAATATAAACATAGTTTGATAAACAGAAATCAATAAAGTGTCTGTATCAAAAACATATCGGATTGCCAAAAACCGCCCATGCCCGAGCTCCATGCCTTCTCCTATCATACCTTCAACCTGACATACATGCTAAATCAAGTCAGCTTACGCTGGTGAGTTCTAGTTTTCATAAAACAACATTAAACATACTTAACATACACATCATTTCATTCACATAGTCTATAACCTTAGCACATAACATCCTTACATCATCATCATCATACGTTCCACTGTTACCTTACGAACAGTGGGCTTATGCCTGCACAAGGCTCCATACCCAGTTATAGTCGTGGTTGACTATCATACCCAGTTATAGTCGTGGTTGACTATCATACCCAGTTATAGTCGTGGTTGACTATCATACCCAGTTATAGTCGTGGTTGACTATCATACCCAGTTATAGTCGTGGTTGACTATCATACCCAGTTATAGTCGTGGTTGACTATCATACCCAGTTATAGTCGTGGTTGACTATCATACCCAGTTATAGTCGTGGTTGACTATCATACCCAGTTATAGTCGTGGTTGACTATCATACCCAGTTATAGTCGTGGTTGACTATCATACCCACCCATCACAAGAGCTGGTACTTCTTTCATACTTATCCTATAACACGTATAGGAACATCGTTCGTTCGTCATACATGATATACTAGCATTATATCATCTTTTATCATAATCATCATAACGTTTACTGCTAACATCATAACATCATTCATAGCAGTCATCATGGCATCTTAGACATGTTATACTAGCATTGTCTCATCATACCATCATAGCATACTGTCATCATGCACAGTTCATCATAACATACTAGCATCATCAGCATATCATAATATCATGTCATCATGCCTACATATCATACTTTCATCCTAGCAACCTAGGACCTCGTCATACTCCTATAACGGTTCTCATAGTTATCATCATGAAGCATGTTATCATAAAGCCATCATCATATCAAATGCTAGCATCATTTTCATGTCATGTTGTTCATTATCATAATTCATTTTTCATGCATTCATCATACTTAACATACTTTCATGCATAGATCATACTAACACATACGCATGCATACATAGTCAGGGCATACCATCATTCATTCATCATCATAAGCACATAACATCATAACATAACCATAAGCATGTATGTCAGCCCAAAACAGTTAACATGAAATAGGGCGTCTAGAACTCACTTGATAGTAGACTCCTGTTAACCTTAGCCGAACTCCTTAGCTAGGGCCTTAAGGACCTATATCAGTTACATCATATCATCACATACCATCACATCACATACTTAGACTTAGAAATTATTCTAAGTCCTCATAGCCTACTAGTCCCCCTTATTGAATCCAAGTTTTCGAAATTTAGCTAAGTGTTCGAAACCCTTGAAATTCATTAAGTTCCTACATACACGAATTGCCATGTACTCGAAACATCTCTAGTTCATGAAATGCCATGTACACGAAATTCCATGTACACGAAATAACCATTGTATTCGAAATAGCCCCTGTACTCGAAATAACATTGTACTCGAAATACATGCATGA
The DNA here is from genome assembly GCA_009363875.1 of Mikania micrantha. Lineage (NCBI taxonomy): Eukaryota > Viridiplantae > Streptophyta > Magnoliopsida > Asterales > Asteraceae > Mikania > Mikania micrantha. Next base: position 3,620,517 of record CM018698.1, on the reverse strand, counting down.
TTTCGAGTACCCTCTGTACATGATTTCGTGTACTCATCATTTCGTCATTAAACATCTCAGAAATTCATCTAAGACCTTGGGGAGCTAGTTCTAGGTTCCTTTGGTTGTTACCAACGTATTGGAACCTCAAAGTTATGAACTTTATGCATAAAGGTGTGAGCTTTATGCAAAAGTTCACCCTTTGTTTAACCATTCTAACTTTTGCATAAAAATCCAGCTTTCTATACATGAATCACTTACTTGAAGGTAGCTGATGCTCCTGGTAAAATCCCGTGCGTTTCCTACTTCGTTTGGCCGATCAAAAGCTCGATTCTTGAAGTCCTCGAAATCTGCTTCGTGTACTCGAGAGAAATGTGCTTCCAGACAAAGGTTAGCACGTTTCCCAAGGCTCCACTATTTATAGGCAGTGTACTCGAACTGGTGTACACGAATTGTGGTGTACTCGAAATCCCCCCTATTTCGAGTACACGATTTCTACCCCTCACCTTGGTTATTTTTTGTCCCTTTTCTAGCAAGTTAATTATTCGCTACGCATTCGTAAGTTCAAGTAACTTGTATTAGAAAATTTGGGATGTTACACAAAGATGGAAGGATTTGGTTGAGTATTGAGTGTGTTCTTGAGGTTTGAAGGTGAGAAAACCTAGAGAGAGAAAGTGGCACTGGAAATGAGTTTTAGAGAGAGAAAGTGGGGGTGGTAAATGAAGAAGAAGCCTCATTTAGGTTATTTATACCCCGGGTGAGTTCGGGTTTGTTTCGGTTGCTCGTTTCTCGTTTTCGTCGCGTTTTCGGAACGTAAACGCGCGTATTTTACGTGTTTTTGATAATTTAGCTTTCTCGACTGTTTTGATGAGTTTCAAAATTGTAAAACATAAATATTATGTTTTTCGTTATCTTTACGGTTTCGTCCGAGATTAAATCGTTAATCTTCGCCGTTTCGTCAGAAAATGTCACTTACGCGCGTTTTCGTACAGAGCGCTAACTGTACGAACACGATCGTACGTTTCACTTTTTGATTTGGTTTTCTACTTCTCAGTTATCGTTCAGAATGCTAAACCCACAGATATATTTGTGTGAATCGTCACCCATGCAAACACACTGTCAGTTTATTAATTTGAAACAATACCGAGCTTATGTTCTGCATTGTTTTTCCTCACAAACGGACTCAACTAAACTACCTGTTTTCACATTGTTAATATTGGATTCACATTGCTTTCGTACTGAGTTGTCGGCCATCTGATTCCTGTTATCTATGGATATCAAATCGCAACCGGTAGGTTCTTGTCAATTGTTTGCACACTGTTGCTTCTCTTGAGTTGTTGTATTTCCTGTATTTAAGTTTTCACTTAAACACATACAACGTTTGTTTGTTTTCCGTGTTCTATTGTTACACAACTGTTTTCGTATTGTATTACACATAGTAAATAGTGAAAGTACACATACCGTACGAACTTGCCGGACGGTGTGGTACTTGTTGTCACAGGTTCCCTAAGGGGGTACTATCGGGGAGGCATATCTCTCCTAAAAACTGGCCTCTGACGATGGGTAGGAACCGAACCCATCACAACATTAGCACCTGCTTTCCCATGTGGGGGCATCATCTGGGTCCCACAACAAACCCTGCCTACCTAGGTGGGTCATCTCTCTCACAAATACCTGCTCTCCGCAGGTCCCTCAAATCTATAGGGGTAGTCAATGGCCCTAGAGTCATCAAATTGGGCCTATACCTGTCAAAAACCCCTAAAAACTCGGCAATACGGTAAATATATGGACCGATGTCCAACCGCACTCTACCTCCACCTCGCCTACCTCTCGCTAAAGATTGAGCCATCACACAGGCCACATTGGCCTCTCTACCTGTCACTATACAATACAAAAAAAAAACAGGTCAATCCAATTGACCTTCTCCTCTCCAGAATATCTCCCCACAACAGTGCAAGCTAGGACTCTATGGATATATCTCAAAACAGGGTCTCGGATCTCAGATTCCACCATGCTGGTGGAAACCGGTGAGTCATCAATTGTCCTCAAGAACTCGCTCAAATCTACCGAAGAAAGACAAAAATCCCTTTCTTCTTAGTAGCACCTCTAAGGGATGATGTAAACATGGAAGATAACACCTCATCCTCAGTATAAAAACCAGTCGCAACAGCAAACCGAGGGATAGACATCTCATAAACTCGTCTGCCTAAGGAAAAAGACACTGTATCCACCGAGTCTGTTAGGACATTTTTGTATTAAATTGCTTTTCAAATTGTATAAGTTTATATAGGTTTTGTCAAGGTTCGTCTGGCCCACAAACCTAGGCAAGGTTTTGTATAGGTTCGGCGAACCTAGGGTTGTCATGTACAGGTTCGTCCAGCGAACCTAAGGGTTCGGCTAGGTTTGGCTGAATGTAATGTATATATAGCAGGTTTAGCACTTCTGGAGTTTGTATATGTGAGATAGATCTGTTTTCTCTGTGTGAGAGTTTTGAACTGTGTGTTCAAATTTCATTGTAATCAGAATTCTTTGATCAATGAAATGGTGTTTATATAAATGATTGTGTATCTTTGATTCATATAGATCAATTCTAGATTTCACATAGATTTGATTGTTAATAGGATTCCATTGATCGATCGAGAGCTAATCTACAGTGGGATCAGAGCAAGGAGGAGTTCTATACAAGCATTTTGAAGAGTATCAATCATTTGAAGGTGATTCAATCATTTTGGAGATAAAGAGATAAAGAGATGGATTAAAATTCGATTTTCTTTGTATTTGATTGCTTTGGTACATCAAAATTCAGGGATTTATGGCTGAAATCTGTGGATTTTGAAGATTTCTTCTTGAAATTTTGAAGGTTTTCCCTCCAAAATTTTCGAATTCTGAAGACAGGTTCGTGAGCCAAACCTTGGATTGTTTGAAGCATAGGTTCGCTGTTAAAAGTGATTTTGTTGAGGTTCGTGTAGAGATTTTGAAGAGGTTCGTCTCAAGGTTTGTCTACTGCTTAGGTTCGTTTGACTGAGGTTCGTTGGTAAAAGTTCTATTGAAGAGGTTTGTTGGTCAAGGTTCGTTGGACAAGGTTCGTGAGATCAAGTTTTGTCTCAGGTTCATGAGATAAGGTTTGTGAAGATCAAGGTTTCGAGAAGGTTCGTCTGTTACTTAGGTTCGTGAAGTTAAATTTTCAAAGGAGGTTCGCTGATAGAAAATTTAGAATCATGGATGATATGTTTGCTGCTGTTGCTAATCAAAATTCTAAGATAAAAAGTATTTTGATTATTGAAACTGAGTCAGGAAGTACAAATAAAGTTCCCAAACTACTTGATTTGACTGACTATGAAAACTGGAAAGGTCGGTTTGAGACACATCTCAATGGTACTGACACAAATCTTTGGGAAAGAATCTTGTCACCATATGAAAGACCAAAGGTGGTGGGAACAGATTTGGATCAAACTCTTGATAGATTGGATGTTGATCAAAGAAAGAAATATGATTCTGAAAAGAAAGTATATTGGATGTTGAGTCAAGCAATTCCTAATCAGATTCTTCATCAATTTGATGAACATTAAACTTCATATAGTTTATGGAATGCTTTAAAAGCAAGAATTGAGGGAAACACCAAACTCAAGAAGATGAAAGCCACTGACTTACGCAAAGAGTTTGAGAATTTCAATTATATTGGCAATGAGAGTCTTGAAGCTTTAATAACCAGATATTGGCATTTGTTGACTGAAGTTAGAAAGTGTGGAATTTAGTATACAGAAGACAAGAAAATAGATTGTTTTGCTGATGCTTTGCCTGAAAGATGAAATTCATTGGTGTTAATTTTGAGAGAAAATCTACCGGGAATGACACTGGTTGATTTTATCCAAAAGTTAGAAGAACAGGAAATGAAGGATAAGAGAAAAGCAAGAAGAGTTAATGTAACTCAGGATCCTTCACTCTATGGTACATCTATTGTTACACCTCGTGTTTCTTCTACAAAGATTCAAACTGCTTTTGTTTCAAGTACTGCTGATAGTACTTCTGTACCATCTGCATCTGCTAGTTCAAGTTCATCTTATTCTATGAACGAGAAGAAGTCTGATTCTACAGCAACTCCAGTTCAATTGAATACAACAAATTTGGGAAAAGTAACTGTGGAGACTGTTAGAGATCATATGTCAATCTTGTCATGTGTTGTTAGTGCTTATGATGAACAGATAGATGGAAAGATTGGAAATTCAAATCTTACTTTTGAAGACTATGAGCAGATTGATGATGATGAGATGGAGTTGATTGATACTCAATGGGCTTTGGCAAGTGCAATTAGAAGAATCAACAGATATGGGAAGAAAACTGGAAAGAAGTTCACTTTTGATCGAAACACAAAGTTTGAATTTAATCCAAAGGCCAAAAGATGTTACAATTGTGGTGATTTGGGTCATTTTGCTCGAGAGTGTAAAAATCCGAAGAAGCAAGGAAACATGAACCATTTCAAGCCAAAAGAAGCTTATCAAAAGAAGAAGGAAAAGCTTGAAGAATCAACAAAAGCTTTAGTCAGTCAAGCAGATGAAGGGTATGACTGAGGAAAGCAATATGATAATTTAATGGGTGCATTCATGGCTTCTCTGGATGAAGAAACAAGCAAAGGCAAAGAAAAAGTTGAAGAGGTAAATAATGATCTTTTAGAGATCATTGATAAGTTGAAAGAAATGAATGCTCAATTGACTGCAGAACTGGTCGAGTGCACTGAAGCTAACAAGAAGTTGATTTCAAGAGAAAAAGCTTTTGATAAAAAGATAGGAAAAGAAAATGAAGAATTAAAAATTAAAGTTATGCAAAATAATCATGCAGTTTCTGTGCATCTCGAGTCAGTGCAAAAGTTGAAAGTTGAATTGTCAGCAGCAAGAGCAGAAGCAGAAATGAACAAGAGCAAGCTAGAGAATTATCAGAATTCTCTGTATGTTATCGATTACTTTGCTGCCATGCAAAGATCATCGAATGATACTACTGGCTTGGGTTTTCATACTGTACCACCTCCTTCAAGCTATGTTCCTAGACCACGAATTGATCCGAATTTGGAAGTTCATCCAGTTTCTTTGAAAGAACATGAGTCTGAATAAATTGTTGAACATGTTGGAGGTTCATCTTCTGATGAAAAGGTGTCTCTTGATAGTGATGCTCCAATCATTGAAGATATCACTGAATCAGAATATTCATCTGATATTTTGAGACAAAATGGTTACCAAGTTAAAAATGTTGACAAAAAGAGCTTGAAATCTCAAAAGTCCAAAGCTGAGATGAAACAATTTGAGAAGGTGGTGATTAAAACCACTCAAGTTTCCAAACCAGTGATTAAAACCAAACCAGCCACTACTCTTAAACCGATTGTGTATGTTAAGTCATCTACTACACATCAAGGAGAGTCTAGTGGAAATTTTCGAAAGCAAAATGTGGTTTCTAAAAAGATTGAAAAAATGGATTTTTTCTTTGATAGGTTTGGGGTTGGACATAAAGACAAATCAAATAATTTTCAAAATCAAATGAGTAATTCAAAGATAAAATCAACTGGTTTAAGAAACAGAATCTCATCTGCAAAGGTTGTTTCAAAACCTTTCAGTTCATCAAAGTATTATGATGAACCAACACCAAAGAATTATTTGAAAGATAGAAAATGCTACTGATGTGGTAATTTTGGTCATTTGATTGCTAATTGTGATTTGGATTTCAGTTCAACTGATTGTAGCAGTTTTAAGTGTTTTTCACCAAGAGAAACACGAAAGTGTTTTAATTGTTGTGGTAAAGGACATATTTCTGCTAATTGTCCAAATAACAAAATCAGGAAGAGTTCTGATGAGGAAAGTTGGGTGAATGGTTCAGGTGGAAGTCCTAGGAGATTTAGACCTAGTGAAGATGAGATGAGAGTTCTGAGAAAATTCAATTTTGATTGTTTTTGGGTGAAAGAAGAAAATAATAAGAAGAAACGAGTTTTTGAAAATAAAAGAAATGTTAAAAAGGTTATGAAAATTGTGACATCATCTGATGATGATTCTTTTGAAAATGTATCTTCAAAATCATTTTCAAAACAACATATTAAATCAAAATCATTTTGGAAACTTAAGAACAGGTCAGGTGATGAAGTTTCTGGGAAAGAGGATGATAAAAGTGATGATGGGTACTCGAGTTGGTCATCACAAAAGAATGGAAGGGGTCCATTCCGGGAGACTCGACGCCGAAGTGGCGGGGGTCATCCCTTTTGAATAGTGATAGGTTGTTTTAATTTATTGTGCAGGTTGCATCCATGGGCCATATCAATAATCGTTGGATTGTTGATAATGGATGTTCCCGGCACATGACTGGAGAGTTGAATTTGTTGAGAGATTTCAAGTTGGTGAAAGGAAGTTATGTGAACTTTGCTGGAGACAAAGGAGGTCAAATTACAAGGTTTGGTAGTTTGACAAATGGAAAGGTTTCATTTGATAATGTTAATTACTGCAAAGAATTAACTAACAATTTGTTGTGTGTTTCACAGATTTGTGATAAAGGTTATAAAGTGATGTTCTACAAAGACAGGTGTTATGTACTCAAGCAAGGATTTCAGATTTCTGAGGAGTGAATTCTGATAACAGCTGATCGGAGCAAGGATCTTTACGTGCTTGACATGGCGAAGGCGGAGACAGTGAATAAAGTGGAAACTTGTCTGGTGTCCAAGGTTGCTGAACAAGATACACGCTCATGGCATAGGCGAATGGGATATATTCATATTCAGAAGATGAATCATCATGTGCATAATCATTTAGTTGAGGGTGTACCGGTTAAACATTTTAAACTTCTGGATGTGTGTGTCATGTAAAAAGGGTGAACAGAAAAGGAAGTGTCATAAAACAAAGAAAATATTTTCTATTGATATGCCACTTGAACTTCTTCACATGGATTTGTTTGGACCAATCAATGCGAAAAGTATAGGTGGTGAATCTTATTGTTTTGTTGTGACTGATGACTTTTCAAGATTTTCATGGGTCATGTTTTTAAAGCATAAATTAGATACTTACGAAAATTTTGTGTTGTTGATCAATAGGTTGGAGACGTTGTATAAGTTGAGAGTGAGACGTGTAAGATCGGATAATGGGACTGAGTTTAAGAATCATCAAATGGAGGAATTTTGCAATTCCAAAGGCATTCAGCAGCAATTTAGTGAACCTTATGAGCCTCAGATGAATGATGTAGCTGAAAGAAAGAACAGGACTTTGATTGAGTCTTCAAGAACAATGCTAGCTGATTCTAAACTTCCCATTACTTTTTGGAGTGAAGCTGTGGCTACTGCTTGTTTTACTCTTAACAGAGTTTGGATTGTTAAAAGACACAATATAACTTGTTATGAATTGCTTCAGAATCGAAAGCCTAATTTGGAACACTTGGAACCTTTTGGGGCTCTTTGTACAATGCTAAAGAAAGATTCAAAATTCAATTCTAAAGTTGAAGAGGGTTTCTTTCTTGGGTACAGTATTCCTAACAAACTTGTGTTTAGTAAACGTACGGGTGTTGTGGAATTATGGTATCATGTGGATGTTCAACGACATACACCTATACTAGACGGAAAGGGTTCATATTGGCTTTTTGATTACAATAAATTGTTTGAGTCTTTTAATATGTCTCAAATTGTTTGTGATGATGAAATAATTTTACAAATGTTGTATGATTTGCAGAATTTTGATGAATAATGTATTTCTCTTCATTCTGAAAATGGAATTTCTGCACCACATGAGGAACGCATTTCAGAAGTAATTAATGATGATTGGTCATCTGATGATGATAATGAGGTTTTTGAAGATGCTATTTCTCATGATCAAGATGCTGATCAGGATATTACAAATCTAGAACATAATGTGGGTGTTCCGCAAGTGCCTGTCACAAGAGTTCATGTGAATCATCCGATTGCTCAGATCATAGGAGATCCAATTGCAGGAGTACAGACACGACATCAAGTCACAAATGAAGAAAGTTTGTATGTGGAGTTAGAGAAAACTCATGGCAGTCAAGAGCTCTGGATGCATTCGGCATTTATTTCACAAATAGAGCCAAAGACTGTTACTGAAGCTTTACGTGAGCTGCCTGGGTGGAGGCGATGCAAGAAGAATTGAATCAGTTACAAAATTTGGGAGTTTGGCATTTAGTTGATTTGCCAAAAGGAGAGAAAAAGATTGGTACTAGATGGGTGCTGAGATGTAAACGAGATGACAGAGGCGTAATTGTCCGAAACAAAGCTCGTTTAGTGGTTCAGGGTTTTCAACAAGTTGAAGGAATTGAATACGATGAAGTTTTTGCACCTGTGGCGCGGCTGGAAGCAATTAGACTTTTTCTTGCTTTTGCTGCTCACGAGAGTTCAAAGTTTTTCAGTTGGATGTAAAATCTGCATTTCTGTATGGTTATTTGAAAGAAACAGTGTATATATGTTTGTCAGCCACCGGGCTTTGAGGATCCTATCCATCGGGATCAGGTTTACCTCTTGGACAAAACACTGTATGGTCTTCATCAGGCTCTGTGTGCCTGGTATGAGACGTTATCGACTCACCTTATTGAACACGGGTTCAATAGGGGTCAGATTGACAAAACTTTGTTCTTTCGGGAGAAGGGCAAGGACATTCTTCTTGTTCAGATCTATGTAGATGATATCATTTTTGGATCTACCGATGAACAAATGTGTTTGGAGTTCAAAAAGGTGATGATTGATAAATTTGAAATGAGTGCAATGTCAGATATCAAATTTTTTATGGGATTACAAATTGATCAAACTGATAATGGAATTTTCATTCATCAGACAAAGTATATTCAAAATGTGCTAAAACGGTTTAGCATGCTTGATTCAAAATCAATTTCCACGCCCATTCAGCCTAATCACGAGATTGAGCTTGATCTTAAGGGGGAGTTGATTGATCCTACACTTTATCGTGGAATTATTGGAAGTTTGATGTATCTGACTGCCTCAAGACCAGATATTGTATTTGCTACAAGTATCTATGCAAGATATCAATCAAAACCTAAAGTGTCACATCTGATTGCAGTCAAGAGAATACTTTGTTATCTGAAGGGTACACCAGACACAGTGTAACATCGGTGTCGGAACCAGTACCGAAACAGTGATCTCAAACAGTAACATGAATAGTAACCAGGTAAAAACATTATGCATTTCAGTGTATTTCATATTCATATCATATATCATAATCATTTTGTGTTATCAGAGAACACAATTCGTAAACAGTGCAAAAAACAAAGTTCTAAATCATGGTTCATCAGTCAGTTAGTTATCTGGCAAAACAGAACCATCGTGTGATTATTTGTTAGGATTTTATTATGTATAAACATACGTGAGGCTATACGGAACAAAACAACACAGATGTTGTTACGTGAATGCTAAATCGACGGATTATTCGTATAGGTGACGATCTGTACGAATAAATCTGAAAGTTTAACGTTCTGAATGATATCCGATAATTAGAAAACAATATTGAAAAGTATAGTTATCGTCGTGTTCGTACGGGTGACGATTCAAACGAATACGCGCGACGACCGTACTATTCGATTTTAAACAATTAATTTAAATATTTCTGAAAATTTTAAATAAACGGAAGATATTAGTTAATTTACTAGGAATAACCACCTAAAATAATTCCATAAATCTTATTTTAAATCCGAGGCATTACGAAAACTACGATGAACCGACATTTTAACGCGAAACCGAACGAGACCGAACCATCGGGTATTTTGAACCATTAAATGAGGTCATTTAATACATAACCACCACCCAGTTACCATTTTCATCACAAATTTCATCTCTCTCTCTCTAGATTTCTCTCTATCTTCTCTCTACAAGAACTCCTTCAATTCTCAACCATTCCAAGAGTTCTTGGTGTCAAAACGACCCCCACATCACGTAGATCACGAAAGTACAAGGGATCCTAGCTTTCATCCGACATTTTCGAGGTAAATTTCAGTTTTATTTTCGGTTTTTGGTGTAAATCTCGACTTCCATCACCTATTGTTGTTCCAGCCGCTCTAACACTCAGAAACACCTAGATAAACTCTTGTAAACGACTAGGAAGTTTTAGAAACTAACCTGCAACAGATTAGAGTCGATGAGGAAAATGATGGCTGCTGGTTCGTGACAGAAAACGATCGGCCGAACCTCCATGAGCTTGACGAAGGAAGGGCCTAACCTTTCTTCTGGTGGCCGAACCCTGGTCCAGCGAACCTTGTGTCGACTGAATCTCAAGCTAACGAACCATGGAGTCACGAACCAGGACTCAGCCGAACCACAAGGGCCACGAACCTGGACCTGGCCGAACCTTTGACCTACGAACCATTTGGGACGAACCTGGATCATTCACGAACCCATCATGGCCGAACCCTACTTGCCATACGAACCTGAGCCACGAACCAGCTGATCACAAACCTCTTATGGCCCCGGTTGTTGCCAATAGGTTCGATGCCTCCATGGCTGTTGAACCTAAGTGTTATCGAAAGTTGATATTGTTGTACCTAGGGCTGTTAAACTTAGTTTTAAGAACCAAGGGAATGGATATACTTAATCCTGCATGAATATATATGTGTGTGTGCACGGGAATTTAATGTAGGTGCATGGGAAGCCTACTAAGGCCCATTTTAACGATAAAAGGGTAATTAAGATCATCATGGATTTGGTTTTCAATAACAAAAGTTTTCTTTAAACACACTGACAACCCAACATAAGGGTTAACATCTATTTAATTAGTTTAAAACCCGTGGGGATTTGGTTGGGAAAAATCATTAAGATCAAGAAATAAACTAAGGATTGGAGTGTTGAATTTATTATCAACACCTAGCCTTAGGAAAAGTCCATAAAGATATGAAATTAGCCTAGATAATTTACTTAAATCATCAAGGCATAATTAATCAGAGTATTGTGAAAGATTCTAGTAATGGGCCGAGGTTGGACCCAATGGGCTTAACCCAAGCCATCATGATACTTACACTTATATTTCATTTAAAGTTAATTATGTTTTAATAAAAGAAATTAAATTGTAAACTTGTTTTAAATTAAATTAAATGATTTTCTAAATTGATGTTTAACTTAAAATGAGTTGAATTAAGACATGTTAATTAAGACTTGTTATGATTAACTGTTGGGATACGGGTTACAAATGGGTATTTAAGTTAGACTAGTTAGATTAAATTTTAGAATCACATTAGCAACATAGGACACTTAGTTACACACCGAGACCAAACCTTAGATACGAAGACTAATATGTATACTTATCGTATTCGAATCGTTTTAAAACAACTCAGGAACCGAAGAAACCTAGTCTACAACAACGAGCACGTATTTTGTGATAAATCATTTGCACAGCAACACAGGTGAGTTCATTGCCCCTTTTCTAAACATTTTTGTTTTCAAACGCGGGGCTGAGAAGCATGCGTAAACTGTTTTATTTAAATAGTTTTACGTATATGCTTTTAATTATTATTGCTTATTATATATGTTTGTTTATACTCCTAGACTGCTGTCTAGGAAATTGCTATGCAGACTTAATTAACAAGTTAATTAAATTACTCTTATGAGTAATACCTAAATTCTAAAACTCTAAACAAACCCTTAGTCCAACAAGCTCAAATTCAAGAATCTAAATTCAAAGTGGAATCAAAAGAACTAAAGCTTAAGATCAAATTCAATGGAATCTAATCCAGTGTGTGATCAGTAAACTAAGGATCCTAATCAAAAATCTATAATCAAGAATCTATAATCATTGTGGAATCATGGAAATCAAAAGATCAGAATCAAGAGAATCAAGTGAATCATGGGAATCATAACCGGGTGTGAATCATGGAAATAACAAAATCACTAAAATCTAATGAAATCATTAATGCTTAAATTAAGGTGGATGTCAGTTTTATAGAAATCAAGACCACGTGTTGCACACGGAAAGTCCCGTCATAAATAGTAGACTCTTGTAGTCAAGCTATATGGGCAATAACGGAAACTTGTAATCAAAGGATATCCAAAGTCCCGGCATGTACAGTAGACCAATGGATCAAGCTTATATGGGCATCATTAAAGTCCCGAGACATACAGGTAGACTCCTTGTGGGTCATGCCTGATATGGGCCACTTGTGAGGGGGTACAACTTCGACAACCACCAACAACTAAGTCTAATTGACTGAGTCAAATAAGGCCCAATCATCATGTCTTAGTTGTATTTAAATGCTTAGTTATTAGTTTATTAAACATTTAATATTATATTTCTACAAGTACTTTGGGGTAATCATGAATACATGGTGAACTCAAGAGATTAGAGGTAAATAGATTTGTGGAAATCAAAATCTAAATTGAAGGTGAATGGAGTGAAACGCTTAATTATCATTCACAACAATATGCTAAGCAGTCCGGTATGTGGTGGGACGGTGGATGGGGCTTGTCCCCTACATATGCCCTATATATAAGCATACTTGATTGGATAGCATAGGTGGTTGTTGGAGGTTAAGGTTGTCACTTCGGGGAATCAAGGTAAACATTTTTAGGGTAATCAAATGCTATGAATAAAATGCTATGAAATCAAAGGTATGGGATGAAACGCTTAATTATCACCAGGAACAATATATCATATGGTTTAGTATGTGGTGGGATGGTGGCTGGCCGGGCGGTAAGTTCGACCCTACATATGCCCTATATATAAGCATACTGAACTGGATGGTATAGGTGGTTAATGGTGAGGTTAAGGTTGTCATTCAAGGGTTATTCAAATCCATTTTTATAAAACTACATGAACTCACCAACCATGTGTTGACTTGATCTTTTTGCATGACTTCTCAAGTGACGAACAGGTCAACTAAGGAGTTATTACTTTGGACTAGGATACCAATTAGAGGACCTAGATTTTTGGACCTGCATATTTTTGAAACATCATCCTACAGATTATTTTGTATATCTTGTGCAGATACAAGATTGAAGAATTATGATGTTGATAGTAGATTTACATTGTTAAATTATGAACTAAAATGATGTAATTTAACTTTGTAATTCTATTTTCATTTAGCAGTTTCTCATTTATATATATCATGTGCAATGTAAACAATCTGATCATTCCGATTATCACTCACGATATCGCGCCCCGATACCTTTCCGCCCGATGAGAAAGTCGATCCATCCCTCCGGCTCGGGGTGACATACTGGTATGTGGTATCCTAAGGATGATAACTTTTCCTTCAATGTCTACAGTGACTCCGATTATAGAGGATGTAAGACAGATGCAAAATCCACAACTAGTGGTGCATAATTTTTGGGGGAAAGATTAGTTTCTTGGTAGTGTAAAAAGCAAACATCTGTGGCTACTTCAACTTGTGAGGCTGAGTATGTAGCTGCTGCCAGTTGTTGTTCACAAGTATTGTGGATACAGCAACAGATGAGAGACTATTGTTTGAATTATCTTACAACCCCAATTCATGTTGATAATGAGGCTGCTATTGCTATAACAAAGAATTCAGTGTATCATTCACGTTCTAAACACATTGATATTAGGTTTCATTTCATACGCGATTGCTATGAAAAGAAACTTATTGATGTGGTGAAGATACATACAAATGAGCAACGAGCAGACCTTCTCACCAAGGCTTTTGATAAAAATTGTTTTAAGTATTTACTCAAATTAAATGTCATTCGGGTCATGGGTGAGGTCATTTCAAATCAACTTCCTTCATAATCAACTTTTATTGAATTAACATCAGATATTTTAATTGTTTTTGTTTGTTTTGTGTTTTAGTTTTTAGGGGGAGAAAATTTTGAAAAACTCAAAAACATTTGAAAAATCAAAAACATAAAAACATTGAAAACAAAAATTAAAATTCTGAGAAAATGATTCGACCAAATGAGAAATGATAGTACATTATAGCAATTGGAAGCACATCTGTATCATACAAGAACTTAAACATAAAGAGCATTTACAATTACATAGTATGATATGTTGGTAGGTTTATAACTTAGTTGAGATAACATTTGACAAAATTTTGATTATGCTTTATGAGAAACAGATGCTTAGAATACAGTGCTTAGCTTTGTCCTGAATGAGTGGTGATTAATCTTACAAAATGTTTCTTGAACAAAATTTAAGTTACGTTTTGATCATGTGTTTATTTTTAAAAGAAATTCTAAATTTTGTTTTTCTTTTGTTTTAGTTTAAAGCTGAAACATTCTCTGCGTATACTTATGTATCGACCTGATTGTTATAGCTTTAAACAGTTCAAATTTGTTTTCTTGGTTTTGATTAAGATTTGGACAATCTCTGCGTATATGAGAATATCGATCTATCTTAAATTATTGTTTCGTTCATTTTCTGGATCATCTGAGTATACGAAAGTATCAACCTTGATTCCAAGATTTTGAATAAATTCAATTTGTTTTACATTTTGTTGTTTTCAAAAAGATATTCTATTTTGTTTTTGCATGATCAAGCTAGTTAAAATTGAAGCAATTTGTTTCAAGGACATTATTGTTTGTTTAATTATTCACAAAAAGGGGATGTGTTCAAGTAAATGGAGAACATAAAGTATTTGATGGTTTTGTTTTCAATTGATATCTTAACTAAGTAATTAAATTTAAAGAGGTTTTATATACTGACAATCATCTTTGAATTGTAATTTGCTGATAAATATATTCATTAATTCAATCAGGTGTGTTGATGATTGTAATACAATATGATCTCATGTCTGGATCTTTCTCAGACAAAAAATATGTGATTGATTTAGTTAGTTTTATATTTCATAGTTAGGTTCATAACTTTTGTAGTGTGTTTGTTCTGAAATTTTAAAAAAAAATACAAAAAGATTTTTGGTTTTCATCTGATGTTCAATCAATAATTTTTGATTATTTGTTTTTACTTTGAAACATTAAAACATTGGTTTGTTTGAAATTTTAAATAAAATTGGATTTCAAAAGGTTTGCTTGGAGGTTAGCTTGATAGGTTTGTGAGTGGGTTCGTTTGATAGGTTCATCCAATAGGTTTTTGGACAGGTTGGTTCAACAGGTTCGGTTGAAGGTTCGCTTAATAGGTTTTTGAACAGGTCCATTCAACAGGTCTAGTCAAAGGTTCGTTCCACAGGTTTGGTCAAAGGTTCGTTCATAAGGTTTGTTCACAGGTTCGTATAAATACAGAGGTTCGTGAACAAGCTTCGCCACTTTCATCCGAACCACTTTCCCAAACCTTCGAGCTTGATTTTGGTTTTTTTGATTTTGGATCATTCAGTATATTTGCTATACATCATTATTTTCGGAATTGTATTGTGAGTCTAAATAGGTAAACATATTTGAATTTGACCAGCTAAATTTGTAGATATTTCGAATTTTAGATCTAGATAGTCGAACCTGTTAATTTGGATTAAAATCTGTTTAAATCTGAATTTGATGGAAATTGTTTTCATTAATGTTGTTCATCTGTGAATGGCGAACCTTTGGGTATAAGTTGTTTGATCTAATTCATAGATTTTAAATTTTGATTTTAAAATGGCACATGTTTGTATAAATGGACACAGGTTCGCTAGTTTGAAAAGGTTCGGGCCGAACCTCTTCACATTATTGAACCGAACCTCATATGGTCAAGGGCTCGTTTGACCATTAGGTTTGCAGTATTTTTGAGGTTCGTTCATTTATAGGTTCGTGTGATTTAAACAGATTTGTCTTGTATTGAGGTTCGTCTATTCTAGGTTCGGCACATGGAGGGTTCACTGGTTTCTATACTTAGAAATTTTTTAATTTTTGATTTGTTTTTAATTTTTTAATTGTTGTTTGTTCTGATTGTAGAAATGGTAACTCTGACCTTTGGAGACAAACACAATCTATGTATTTAGATCCGACAACAAAGAATGGCAAGGAGTTTCGTCCAATGATTGAGTTTTTGAGACGTTCGAGGATTTATTATGCTATCTCCAACTCATGTCACATATACAGATCACACATTCAGAGTTTTTGGGAGTCAGCTAGGTTGATTACACTTGATGACACTTATGTGATTGAGGCTAATGTGCTTGGACAAGCCATTAGAGTGACTGAAGCTGATATCAGGAGGGTATTACAGTTTGGAGGTGAACCTGCAGGAATGACTCTTATTCCTGAGAGGAGCATTAAAGGATGTTTTATGAGGATCAGATATTTCGGTGTTTACAGTGAGTACTCGATCAAGAAGGGCAAGTTACCGTTGCAGTTCAAGTTCCTGTCACATGTTCTTCTTCATTGTTTGAGCATGAGAAAGGGTACTTTTGACGAGTTGAGAGATCTTATGAGGTCTGCTATGGTAGCATTGATTTTGAACAAGCCGTTCAATTTTTCAGCAATGATATTCAAATATTTATCAGACAACATAACAAAGGCTAAAGACAGATTCTATATGTATCCTAGATTTATTCAGATGCTAATTCATGAAAGATTGCCTGAACAGAATTTGCCTAGGGTTGCTTCTGATATTCTCAAGCTGAAGCACATGACTGATTCCAGTCTTGGACAATTGAATATCTATCAGAAGAGTAATGATGACATTCTGACTAAGGATTTGGTGGGTCATTATGCTAGAGCCAACTACATTGCTCCTCTGAATGATGCCTGGAGACATGTTGATTCCAATTCAGAGAATGAACATTTGGATGATGATGATGATCAACAACCACCACCACCTCCTCCTCCTCAAAATCCAAAAGCTGGAAAATTTCAAGCTCAATCTTCTCAGACACATCAGCAAACACAGGATCCAGTTCAGGAAACTTCAGATGTAACTCCTACTAGTGGTGCACAAAAAAACCGGTTAACCGAACCGGACCGGTTTTTTGACCGGTTAGAAACCGGTTTTTGAACCGGTTTTTCGTACCGGTTTGAACCAAATTGAAGAACCGGCGGTTATGAACCGGTTGTATGTTTTGTAGGGAAAACAGGTTATGAACCGGTTAAAGCAAAACCGGTTTTTTTGACCGGTTAGAAACCGGTTAACCGGTTTGTATTCAAAAAAATAGCCGTTTATAGCCGTTGTAGACAAAAACTAGCCGTTGACACCCGGTTAACCGGGTATTAACCGGTTAACCGATCGAACAAAAAAAAAACTAGCCGTTTCTAGCCGTTTTTTAAAATTTTTTGGACCATTTTGCCCCTAAACGTTAGTATAAATAGATGGGGATTGTTTTGGTTTGATCACACAACATCTTACAACATCTCTTGTTCTTAAACGCTCGAAAACGATCAAAAACGCTCAAAAAACGATCTCCTACTTCTTCTCGATTCAATCTCTTCTTCTATTACGTTCTTAATTCAATCTTTATTTCATCCATGGCAAGCTCACGAAGTGCTCATAGTTCCGTTGGTGTTGGTGCATCCACTTCAACCGAACCAACCGTTGTTAGAATAAAAACTACAACGAGAAACAAAGAGCTATTTCAACATTTCGACTTATGCGAAATGTCGAACGGTGTCGATAAGGCACGATGCAAAGGTTGCGGTACTTTTCTTAAACCGGAATCTAATTCCACTCTAAGAAGCCATTTGACGAAGCATTGTGTTGTTGTCAAAAATAATCCCGCAAGCGATCAAGCACAAATGTCTCAAGAGTGCGGGGTTTGGAATTTCGATCCCGACATGGTTCGTGAAATGATGGGGAACTTGGTGATTCAAGAAAGTTTGCCATTCAATCAATTTGACAACCCACGCTTGACGAAAATGATTCAAAAGGCGCTACAACCACGTTATCATCAAGTAAGTCGAACTACTATTAGACGTGATTGTTTGAAACGTTGGCGTCAAGCCAAACAAGAATTAATTTTAGGTTTTCAAAACTTAAATACCGGTGTTAACCTAACAACGGACGTTTGGTCGGCGCCTCACGGTTTGCCCGAATCGTACCTTTGCGTTACCGCGCATTGGATTGATCCCGATTCTTGGCAAATGATGAAACGTACGATTGCGTTCGAAATGTTTCCGTATCCTCACACGGGGGATAATTTGTTTTACATGTTAGATGGAATAATACAAACATTCCATTTACAAGATAAAATACTTTCTATAAGTTTTGATAACGCTTCAAATAATACGAATGCTGTTCAAAAATTAAAACTTAAATATAAACCGATATGTAACGGTGCTTTTTTTCATACAAGATGCGTTGCTCACATTATTAACTTGGTTGTGAGTGATGCTCTTGCGGTTGAGGGAATGAATACGTTAAAAGAAAAATTTAAACAAATGTTAAAGGATGTTTTTATGAAAAGCCGTAGAAGATATTTGGAATATCAAAAATTATGTGAGGATACGAACTCCATCTTTTTAGGTCCGTCTTGGGACGTACCAACAAGATGGAATTCGACTTGGCGTATGTTTAACAGCGCCTTACGACGAAGGGAAACCTTGGAAGTATTTCATAACAATTTAGTGGAAGAACGTAAGGCAAAAAGATTTAATCGCCGATGTTGGGACGCCATAGGAGAATTTACTAGTTTATTTGGAGTTTTTAAAAATTCAACAACAATTTTGTCGGGAGTTTATTATCCCACGTCTTGTTTGGTTCTTCAACAATTATTTATAATGACAAGAAAAATTAACGAATTTCCATCGACGGGTGAAAATAATGAAATATATACGGGAATGTTACTTCCAATGAAATTAAAACTAAAGAAATACTTTCAAGAAATGCCGCCCGTATTTACTTGTGCGACAGCATTAAACCCATGTTTCAATGGTGCCGGCGTTGAAACATTAGTTGATGAAATAGTCAGTGCTTTGGGTTTGGATTTGGAAGACCCAAACTTTGCAACAAACACTAAAAATAACTTTAACATATATTTTCAAAATATGTTTGATCATTATTTACAAAAATATGGTGAAACATCTAACATACAACAAACAATGTATGCGGCTTCTAGTTCGAGTAGAAGCCAAGATGTTAACTTTGATTTATTTAACACATTAAGACAAAATGTAACTAAATGAGCCCGAGGTACTAGCGCAAGTAGCGAACTAGGAAGGTACGTAGGGACAGATTGGATTTCCGGTCTTACGCCGGAAGAATTTGAAAACTTTGATATTTTGGCCTGGTGGAAACAAAAGGAAACCTACTTTCCGATTCTATCTGCCATGGCCCGTGATTTACTAAGCGTCCAAGCTTCTACGGTAGCTTCGGAGTCTGCTTTTTCTCTTAGTGGCAGGGTTTTATCGATACGAAGGACGAGGCTTACTCCTGCATCATTGGAGATGTGCATTTGCTTGAAAGACCATTTGGACGCAATGGAACGTGTACAAGACCACACACAACTTGAAGGCGAGCTTGAGATAGAAGTGACAATACACGATGTTGAAGTTGAGGAAGGAATGACGTTCCCACTTTCCGACGAAGAACAGGCAATGGATGAATGGATGCGGAACAATAGTCCGGAACTACAATCCGAAGCACCAAGCGAAGACTAATTTGTATTTTCGATTTTGTATTTAATTTTGTAACTTTAAATCTTGTGTAATTAATTTATTTTAATGAAATATGCTATTTGAAATCCTTACTAAGACTAATAAAGTTCATTTTAATATTATTTAATCAAAACCTTAAACATTAATTACTAAACCCTAATAAAACCTTAAACAAATCAAACTAATATTAATCTAATATTCAATAAACCTTAAAATAATCAACTCATAATTACTAAACCCTAATAAAACCTTAAACTAATCAAACTAATATTAATCTAATAACTAATAAAACCTTAAAATAATCAACTCATAATTACTAAAACCTAATAAAACCTTAAACTAATCAAACTAATATTAATCTAATAACTAATAAAACCTTAAAATAATCAACTAATGATTACTAA
The DNA here is from genome assembly GCA_009363875.1 of Mikania micrantha. Taxonomy (NCBI): domain Eukaryota; kingdom Viridiplantae; phylum Streptophyta; class Magnoliopsida; order Asterales; family Asteraceae; genus Mikania; species Mikania micrantha. The sequence continues at coordinate 3,600,696 of CM018698.1, read as the reverse complement.
ACCCTAATAAAACCTTAAACAAATCAAACTAATATTAATCTAATAACTAATAAACCTTAAAATAATCAACTCATAATTACTAAACCCTAATAAAACCTTAAAATAATCAACTCATAGTTTGATTAGTTTAAGGTTTATTAGGGTTTAGTAATTATTAGTTTAAGGTTTTAAGGTTTATTAGTTATTAGTTTAATATTAGTTTGATTAGTTTAAGGTTTTATTAGGGTTTAGTAATTATTAGTTTAAGGTTTTAAGGTTTATTAGTTATTAGTTTAATATTAGTTTGATTAGTTTAAGGTTTTATTAGGGTTTAGTAATTATTAGTTTAAGGTTTTAAGGTTTATTAATTATTAGTTATTAGTTTACTATTAGTTTGATTAGTTTAAGATTCATTAGGGTTTTGTAATTATTATTTATTACTTTATTAGTTTTAGATTTGATTTTGTTAAGTTTTTTATTATGATTTTTTTTTATTATGATTTTATTAATTTAACTTTAAGGTTGAAAACGTATAAAAAAAGAAAACGGTTCAATACGGTTATGGTTCAACACTCTAAGTCTAATGGACGGATCAAACGGATTAACAGAAAAAAAAACATTAAAACCGGTTTTTGAACCGGTTTGGCCGGTTAACCGGTCCGGTTTCTAACCGGTTCGGTTCCATAGGTTAGAGATTTTAGGTTAAAATAACCGGTTATTAACCGAACCGGTTTTTAGGAAAAACCGGTAAACCCTTTGTACCGGTTAACCGGTTCGGGTAATACAAAAACCGGTTTGGACCGGTTAACCGATTTGTGCACCTCTAACTCCTACTACACTGGTTCCTCTTCAAGTGATATATCCAGGTCAACAAGATACTCAAAGACAAGAAGATGCTACTACTTCTCCACATGTTGATGCTGAAGATGTTGGAGATGAAGCTGATGAAGAATCTACTGAGTCAGAGATGGAGACAGTTCAGGTTGGAAACAGGATGGTTAGAAGATTGAAGAAAAGGCCAGCACAACAACTGAATGAAGAAGAAAGGGAAGAGGCGAATGATCCTAACTTTACAGTTGATGAGCTTGAGTCATCAAGGCCAAAGAAGAAGAAGAGAATGGCCAAGGTTCCTAAGAAGAAGAAGACAAGAACTCCCAGGATTATTGTATCTTCTCCAGTAGCTGTTTCTTCTACACCTGTTTCTGTATCTATTTCAGTTGCTGCAACTGTTCAAGAAGACATTTCTACTTCTCTAGTTCATATGCATTCAGATTCTTTCATGCTAATCCTGATTTTGTAAATGTTGCAACATTCGTGCCTTCATTTATGGATGCTACAACGGTTACTACATTATTTCAAGCAGCTTCTACTTCTAGAGTTGATTCTCTATTTGCTGGATTAGAAAACTTGGATTTAAAATTTTCATTATACTATGATGATACTGAGCTGAGATGGAGGATTTCTATATTGTCACAAGAGTTTGACAAGTATAGGAAGCAAAAGGAGAAAGCTGAAGCTGAACAACCATCTTCTTCGAGTCAAAGGGATATGGATGTGATGAAAAGCAATATGGCTCAATTTTTGAAATGGAGAGAAGAGGATGTACTGGAAAAGAAATTGATGAATGATAGGATTGCTTCATTGGAGATATTGACTGAGAAGCTGAGTGCTGAAATTGCTGAATTGAAGAAAGAAAATCAAATATTGAAGCAAAAAGTTAATGATATTCAAGTCAAAGACACTCAAACTGAAGCTACTGGTGCTAGTACTGATCCAGTGTATGTTAACATTGATGATGAAGAAGAAGAAGATAAGGTTGACTATGAAGATTCAGATATTGATGAACGTCCAAGCTTTAATGCTTATCATGATGATGATGAAGATGATGATGGTGATTTGACAGGTGTTCGAAGTTCAAGTGTTTTGAATTCCATAACCGGTGCTATAGTGATTTACAAGCCTTCTGGGATTTCTTTTGGTGTTAATCCTATTTCATCTGTTCCTTCTGATAAGGCTAAGGATATTGAAGATGTAGATATTGAAGATTTGACAGATTTGGAATATCCAAAGCAAGTGTTTGATAGTTCATTGCCTACTTTTGTAGAGTTATTCAGACAAAATACTGATGTGCAGTTACAAAGAATGTTTGGTGATGAGAATGAAGATAGAGAATTGGAGGAAGGAGAGATTGATGTTGGTTATTCAAAGAAAGAGTTAGCTGAGCTGTTGGGAATAAAAGTAAATGATTTGCAGAATGCAAATGACTCTTGAAAGATGGTGATTGGAGAATCAGATCAGTCAATTGATTTTGAACAAGATGATCATGTTGATGAGAATTTGTATAACTTGCAAACTTTGAAGAAGATCTTTGATATTGAAGTCCAGAAAAGAGCTTCAATGAAAACAGTTGATCCTATGAAAGAAAAGACTTATATGGATACGTGGAGAGAAAGTCTAGATGAACACAAGTACATCACTGATCACTTAATGATTTTTAAGCAAATGGTTGAAGTATTTGAAGAAAAAGTTCAAGAAGACCAAGTAGACAATTCTCAAGATTCAAGATTGGATCTAAATCAAAGATGAGAGGAAGAATTTTAAGCTATGGTTACTTTCACAATATTCCTGGAAGCTTGAAGAACAGAGGATGTTATGTTGTCAAAAGGACTTATGGTTGTCAATATTTTGGAAAGGCATTAGACATTATATCATTACCTTCTTTTGAATGTATGCAGTTATCAAGATTGAGGTTGATAAAGCCTATTCAGACATAGCACAATGAAAGATTTGAGAAGATGTTAAAGAAAGATACTAAGACTGGCTGGAATTGGTTGGTGCCTCAATTTTCTGTGTTGAAGAAGAATTCTTATGTGTATCCAAAGCCTAAAGTTTATTCAAGACCAAGGTTGAGAAGAATAGAACAAAATTAGAATCCTTATTTCAAATTTTGGTTCTATGATGAAAGAACTTCTGAAGCTGTAATTCTTTTGAGAGAAAATGAGAAGTGGAGGGTGATCAGATTGTTAGATCCTGTTTGGTTGGTGAACTATTGAAAGGAAGATATTGACTTACTTAATGAAGCTAAAATCTTTGCAAGTGAAGGGTTTCATGATGTTGGTATTAGTTACAAAGATATGGCTGTTCAATTTCAGATGATAGCTCGAATGTGTTATACTTTGGGAATACACTCTGGATGCAAGTGGGAGGATGTCAATTATTTGTATGTTGAGCTGATGAAGTTGCAAAAAGAGATAGATGATAGAGATGCAAAGTTGGAAGCTGAACGATTATCAAAGATTCCAAAATCAGTTGTAATTCGTGCTGCAGATAATGTTTGTGAAAAAACAAGTAGAGCTCAAGCTGCAGATTGAAGACAAAGACTTTGAAGATTTTGAAGCAACTATTAAGGGGGAGTTTGTTAGGACATTTGTGTAATAGATTGCTTTTCAAAATGTATAAGCTTATATAGGTTTTGTCAAGGTTCGTCTGGCCCATGAACCTAGGGTTGTCATGTACAGGTTCGTCCAGCGAACCTCAAGGTTCGACTGGTGAACCTAAGGGTTCGGCTAGGTTCGGTTGAATGTAATGTATATATAGCAGGTTTGTCTAGCAGGTTTAGCACTTCTGGAGTTTGTATATGTGAGACAGATATGTTTTCTCTGTGTGAGAGTTTTGAACTGTGTGTTCAAATTTCATTGTAATCAGATTTCTTTGATTAATGAAATGGTGTTTATATAAATGATTGTGTATCTTTGATTCATATAGATCAATTCTAGATTCCGCATAGATTTGATTGTTAATAGGATTCCGTTAATCGATCGAGAGCTAATCTACAGAGTCTAACTCAGAATCGTCATACATGAAGGTGGAATGGAACTTAAGTGTCAGTTCCTTATACTGAGGCCAGTCACAAGCTAGAACCCTAACTCACTTTGGTCCTAAAAGCCTTTCTAACCTCTCTCTCTCTGGCCTAACTGATCAATCAAATCCCAACTTATATTTCTATGGTGGAGGAGTTCTAAAGAAAGGAACCTGTCTATCCTGTCACCTTCAAAGGTACCTAGCTCAAAAAGAAGCAATGTGTGATCCCTCAATCGCCAGGTCCTGGTAGTGGGCACTCTCTCAGCCTCCAAATACCGGATGGTCCTCTCATCCCTTTGAACCTGAACCGTAGAATCCGATTCTCCCCTGGGCCTTTGAGCAGGTCCCCGTCTTCTCTTAGATGCTGCTCTTGAGGATTCGGCTCCAGACTTTCCTGAAAACAAAGTAAAACCAAAACAGAGGCTGCCAAGTTAGCATAGAGCCCAAGAAGTGTAACTGTATAGCATTTCATTCGCAGTTACAACACAATCCCAACAAGGTTCCAAATAAACACCCATGATCTTAACAATGAAAACTGATTTTTATTTACCCATCAAAACCCATTATTGATATCCATTCCAAAAATCAGTTTCCTTTTTCATTCTAAGAGCCACATGATCATTATTAAAACAATTTTTTTCCCAAAAGCCTAGCAAATGGTTTCATGGCCCAAAATCAACAAGTTCAAGCATACATGTGACAAAACAACTAATAATCTATCATGTAAAACCCACCATTATGCTCAAACAACTAAGATCAAACAAAACCCACAAAAAGAAATTATGAACTAAACTAGAAATTTGAAAAATCAATCAAAATACAAGAGAGATGAGAATGGATGGCCACAATACCTTGGATACAACTTAGAACACTTGGTTTAGAAGAAAACGTGAAGAAATTGACAAAATCCCCCTTCTTAGTGCTTGAACCATCAATGGAGGATGGATGTGGTGAAATGATGATGAAATGGTGTAAAAGGGTTGAAGGGTAGTGATGGGTGGTCGTGGATGGTGAATTTTTGTGGTTGAATGGTGGTAGAAGTGATGAAATGGGTGAAGAATTGTGGTAATCGCGGTGTAGAAGATGGGGATTTGGGGTTAAAATGAGTTAGGGCTTGAAAAGGGGGCTTTTTAACCGTCTGGGTATACGTCGCGTAACCCGACAAATTCTTAAAAGTCTATCGCGTTACGCAAGGAGTTGTTGACCCGTGTTTTGACTAAAACTTGTGGCGTAGCGCAACGGGAGCAGATGTGGGTGTCGCGCAACGCGACGGTGTCAATTTTCCAGAGAGTTTTCTAATTTTCATGCCTTAGCCAAATTTTCTCCCCCTTTTTTCCACTAAATCACCCAAAAAATTCTAAGGCAAATAAGACATACCTGGTAGCTCCAATCCACTTTTCTTGCATCAAAATGATTAAAAACCTGCAAAACACACTAAAACACACAAAAACGAAAACGAAAAATGAAAGATAATTACGAAAAACACCCCAAAAACACTAGGAAACTACTATTTACACACTATACACTTGGGTTTTCAACACAAGAACCCTTCAACACCTCTCATTCGGATTTCTCAAGGAGGATCTCTTCGTCCTCATCATTTTCATCCAAAGGTCCTCCTATGTAGTGCTTTAACCTATGGCCATTTACTTTCCAAGTATTACTATCCACTTCATTTTGCAATTCGACTGTGCCATAGGGAAAAACCTCTTCAACAATGTAAGGACCCGTCCATTTGCACTTGAGCTTCCCTCCAAACAATTTCAATCGGGAATTGTAGAGCAAAACCCGATCTCCCTTCTTGAATTCCTTCAAACCCTTCAACCTTAGATCATGTAAAGACTTGGTCTTTTCTTTGATGCTCAATGAACGTGCATAGACTGCATCACGAAGGGCCTCCAACTCATGGATCTGAATGTACCGTTTATTCACCACCTCGTAAAGATCAAGATTTACCGTTTTGAGATCCCAAAGAGCTCTATGTTCCAATTCAAGGGGAAGATGGCATGCTTTGCCATAGACGACCATGTATGGTGTGGTTCCTAAAGGTGTTTTGTAGGCCGTTCTAAACGCCCACAATGCGTCGTCTAACTTGTCTGACCAATCCTTCCGACTCTTCCCAATGGTCTTTTCAAGAATACGCTTCCCTCCTCGGTTTGCATCCTCCACTTGACCGCCTGTTTGTGGATGGTATGCGGTCGCCGAACGATGAGTGACACTGTAGCGTTGTAATGCCTTTTCTAACATGGTGTTACAAAAGTGCGTGCCACGGTCACTTATGAGAGCTCTTGGAGTTCCAAACCGACTAAACAACTTCTTCAAGAATTTGAGAACTACTCGGGCATAATTTGTAGGCAAGGCTTGAGCCTCAACCCACTTTGAAACGTAATCAATAGCCACGAGTATATACCTTTTTCCTTTGGACATAGGGAAGGGTCCAACAAAATCGATGCCCCACACATCAAACACCTCTAACACTTGAATGGGGTTTTGAGGCATCTCATCCTTTGATGAGATGTTACCGGTGCGTTGGAAAGGATCACACTTCACCGCAGAACACCCCTCGCTCAATGGAACATTTGAAAGTTCCCCTAACCGATCCTTGCTTTTCAACAAATCCTTCAAGAATTTGGCATACTTAGGCATATGCTGAAGAGCCTCAATGAAAGGAAGATTGATCTTCAACTGTTTAAACATATCAAGAAAGTGACCATACTCCTTAGCATGCTTTTGGTGAGCTAAGCGAGCATGATATGGAAGTCGTGAATGATCAATCTTAGGAATCGGTCTAACTTCAACCTATTTCTTCTCTACCGGGACCACTACAGGAGACTCACTGCTCGGTGTTGTACTTGCTGGGACTGGCCTCATGTGCACCCCTCCAGGAGTCTCCATCTCAATCTCCTCATCCACCGGTTCTTCCTCAACTACCTCAACCGGTGGATCTACTCTCTCACCCCCTCTACCACTCCTGGTGGTCACTGCTTTTACATGTGCATTTGGATTAGCTGCAAAAAGATGGCATCTTCAGTGGCACCCTGAAGATTAAAGGTACCACAGATGCGAGTGAGGCGAGCTATATGTGCTGGAGCATCCTCATCGTCACGGCCATTAAACTGAGAATTGTTAATGGCTGTCATGATGTACAAGGGAATCTGCCATGAATTTTCATTCGTAATGTTTGGCACAGTAATGGGATTGTTAAGTCTCATGAAACCCTCGGTGGACTGCTGATGAACGGTACGACGGTTTGCCATTGGTGGAACAAAAGGCAAACGTGGACTAGAATGAGTGGAAGAACTAGAAGAAGAAGATGGTGTGCACTCAGAAAAATCTGCAGAAATGGGAATAGAAGCACTTACCTCGCTCGTAGAGCCTTTAGAAAAGTCCCGCGAATCACTCCTTAAAGGCAATGAAAGCTCTGGTGGCGGTCCGTGTGAGCGTAAGTGTGGCATACACTCCAAACCTGTTACAGTCAGGTTGACTATCATACCCAGTTATAGTCTTGGTTGACTCTCATACCGAGTTATAGTCTTGGTTTACTATCATACCGAGTTATAGTCTTGGTTGACTCTCATACCCAGTTATAGTCTTTGTTGACTATCATACCTAGTTCTAGTCTTGGTTGACTCTCATACACAGTTCTAGTCTTGGTTGACTATCATACCCAGTTATAGTCTTGGTTGACTATCATACATACCCAGCACAAGTACTAGTACCTATCTCATACATATCCTATAACACGTATAGGAACATCATTCTATCACGTTATGCTAGTAATCACTTCATCATGTCATCATATTATTCTAGCATCATATTCATAACATGCTAGTCTCATTACCATAATATCATGCATTCATCCTAGAAACCTAGGACATCATTATAGTATCTACTAAATATTGCCATGGTTATGATCATAATGCATGTTATCATACAAACATTAACATGTTATGTCATCGTGACTCATTTATCAGGCATTCATCATACTTAGCATATTCTCATGCACATTTCATCATACATAACACATACTCATGCATAAATCATCATGGCATATCATCGTTCGTTCATCATAACATAAACACATAACATCATAAACATATTATAGCATGTATGCCAGCCCAAAACATAAGTGCACATAGAGTGTGAAATAGGGCATCTAGAACTCACCTGATAGTAGATTCTCGTTTCCTTAGCTGAACTCCATAGCTAGGGCTTATGAACCTACATCAGCACATCGTCACATTACTTTACATCCTTAGACTTAGAATTTATTCCAAGTCCTCATAGCCTACTAGTTTCTTCCTCGAAATTTGATTTCTCGAATCTATATAGGTATTCGAAACGGCTGGTTCACGGAGTACTCTATACTCGAACTTTATGAAGTTCTCGAAATACACATGGTACTCGAAAACCTATGCGTACACGAAATGTTATACCAAAAGCCCATGAGTACACGAATTATTGTACTTGAATCCTTAGTTCTCGAAACCACATATACTCGAAAGGATTCGAGTATCCATTTCGAGTATAATTCTGAGTACTCATATTTTCATCTCAAAACATCACAAAACATCTCAAAAATCTATCTAAGACATTGGGGAAGCTAGTTCCGGGTTCTTGATGTTGTTACCAACACGTTGAAACCGCAAAGCCCCGAACTTTATGCATAAAGGTGAGAGCTTTATGCATAAGTTCCCTTTCGTATAAAAATCCTAACTTTTTTAGTTTAGAACGCTTACTTGATGCTAGATGATCACTCCTGTAGATTCCTGTGCATTGCCCCCTTCATTTGGTCGATCAAAAGCTCGTTTCTTGAAGTTCTCAAAATCCCCTTCGCGTACTTGATAGAAAATGTGCTTCCAGCCAAAGGTCAGCACGTTTCCCAAAGCACTCATATATATAGGAAAGGTACACGATTTCTGCACTCGAAATTGGGGGAAATTTCGATTACTAATTTCGAACACTAGTGTACTCGAATTCGAATTCGAGTATACGATTTCGAGTCCTTAACTTGGTTATTTTCTTTGTTTAAATTTTCCTACAAATTCATTATCTGTTACGCATTAGTATTTTCAAATAACTTGTATTAGAAAATTTTGGGTGTTACAAGGTTCGATGGTTAGTATCGATGGATAGTCTCGATGGTTAACATCGGTGATAGTATTGATAGATCAATGGTCGAACTTGTCAATTTCGATGAAGCACAAAAGACATCGACATTAAATATCACTTCATACGTGATTGTTTGAAAAGAAATTAATTGAAGTTGTTAAGATTCACACTGATCACCAGAAATCCGATCTTTACACAAAAGCATTTGATAAACCCAGATTTTTATATCTGTTATCGGCTAATGGTGTGTTTCAAAAAGATGAAGTCATTCCTTCATCTAAATCAAACAAATGATCATTGTTTTTCTTAGTTAGTTTCTTGTGTTTTCTTTTTCTTTTTTAGTATTTCTGTTACTTTTCTTTCACTTAATCAAAAACTCAAAAAGATCTTTAGTTTTAGGTTTTTAGGGGGAGAAAAAGTAGTTTAATTGAAAAACCAAAAACATTTGAAAAATTGAAAAAAATTGAGAAAGTCTTATTAGAGAAAGTGATGTGTTAACCTGTCATGTCTTAAATGCAAGATTGAATGCATAAACTGATAGCACATGAGAAACATGATCTGATGTACTGATAGACCGATTTTACAAAGTTAATAGACTGTTAGTGTTTACTTAGAAAGTCTGATTTGTGGGATCCAGTTTAGAAAACTAGTTAAAGGATAAACAATTTTTTACTCAAATCAGGCATACACCTGTTATCATAGGATCTTATGAGGTTTCCAATTATTCATGATTTCAAGTTTGTACACGTGCCATACTGCTTTGCAAAGACCTAGCTGAATCCGTCTATTCAGATGAGAATGATTGAATCACAAGAAAATAAAAAGTGAATCCGATTCTGTACACGTGCCATATTGCTGGGTTGCAGCCTAGCAGAAGCCGTCCATTCAGATAGGATAAGCTAAGAAAAACACAAAAATAAAATAAGTTTGATTCCATACATGTGCCATATTACTGGGTTGCAGCCTAGTTGAAGCCATCCATTTGAATAGAACAATTTGATCTTGTCAACACAGTTCTGTAGTGCCATATTGCTTTGTAAAGACCTAGCTGAAGCCGTCCATGAAAATGTGTTGAACTTGATAAACAAATCAAAAAGAAAAATACAAAAAGAAAAATAAATTGGAACCTTATAGAACTTATCATGCTAGGTACTAAGTTATGCAGAGATGAGTTATAAACTGGTTTTGATCTAGATTGGTTGACTATAATGGGTAACTCAGTCAGATAACATGAATGATCATTGATTAGTTTAGAAGCAAAGTACTATCAGGTTTAAAGTGGACAAATATATCAGTACTCATTTCATAAATCAAATGTGTCAGAAGTATAAACATTCTTGAATGCTGATTCGACATGATATGGTGTATGTGTCATTTTCTTGAAAGGCTACTCACAAAAATATGTGCATTTTGCAGTTTCAGTTTGTACAGTTGTTTGTTTATCAGAAAATACAAAAAATATTTTTTTATTTTAAATTGTTTTAAATGATCATTTGTTGGTTCAGATATTCAATCATCTTTGCCTATCACCAAACCAGACTGACCTTCATAAAAATAATCTTTTTGTGAACAAAATGTCAACATTTGAGAATGAGTTGTGTTTTTAGGATGCTGATTTCTTTCACCCGAATGAATATGAGTATGACTCATACGAACGAATGAACTCATTCATGCGAATGATTCATTCGCTTGACTCCTTCACACGAATGAGGTCATTCGGTTCTAGAGACCGAATGAGCTCTCCTATTTAATGGATGCACTTCGGCCGAATGAGCTCATTCACATCAAAACCTCATTCGGATCTTACTGTGTGTTCCTCCTTCGCCCGACACACGTTCTTAGTCATTCTCTTTGATTTTCACCACAAAACTTCCTTCTTCTCATCATCATTGTTATCGTGATCATCTCAGGTACTGCTGGAACAAATATCATCAATACTGACCATGGATTGGACTAGAACTGTTCAATTTTAGGGTTTTAGGGTTCGAACACCAGACAAGTCCAATAATCAATCTAAATGAGCCTTAAAACACTTAAAATCAGTAGTATAACCTTAATCGGACCCCTCTGTGTTGATTTCTACTAGTTTTAGGGTCTGATTTGTGTTTTTGGAAGATCAAGTGTTTGAACTCCATCAGTCGCCCGAATGAGACTCATTCGCACCACATGTTCAACTGAATGAGTTCATTAGACCGAATGAGGTCATTCGGAGCATGTGGTCATGCGAATGAGTTGGTTTAACCGAATGACTTCATTCATGTGTCATTCGGATGACACCATTCATTCGGCCAATGTTCTCATTCATTGGGTCTCATTCGTGTGACAGTGTTTCATTCGCACTACTTGAAAACTTGGTCAAAATTTTTGATTTTGATTCAATTGCCTACTGAATTGTACTGACATGTTGTTATTTTTCTGTGTTTCAGTATGGCAGGATATAAAGCTGTTCCCAAGAACAACATATGTGCTCATCTTGATCTCATCACGGTGAATGCCCGACACTTTACAGAGATCATTACTTTCTTGAGGCGTTCCAGGATATTTACAGCTATCTCCACTGTCGATGTTCCTTATTTATCACATCAGAGAGATTTATGGAGCTCTACTGATATTGACTATGAGGTAGAGCCTCCTGTCATCAGAGGGAAAGTCCGTAGACATGATGTGATAATTTCTGCTGAGCATCTGAGATGGGTTTGTGGTTTCCAGGACGCTCCCAATCAGCCTTTTCTTCTTGATAGATATCTGGTTCGAGGATGTTTTATGCGATGCAAGTACGATGGAGATCTAGAGGCCGGAGTGCTGAACAAAGCCTTCTTATGCCCTCAGTTCAAGTACCTATGCCATGTCCTCATTCACTGTTTGGGCTCCAGGCGTGGTGGTTTTGATGACCTACAAGAGACACTCTAGGGAGCATTTGTAGCATTAGTGTTGAACATTCCGTTCAACTTCTCGGAGATGGTCTTCACACATATGAAGGAGAATGTCTACCTCAAGGGAGACAAGAAGTTCTTGATGTATCCGAGGTTTTTGCAGATAAATTTTGATGCACAGGTGCCAGATCTTCCTAAGGCCAATGCAGATATTGTCAGACTGGAGCACATGAACGACACTACTCTTAACAGAGTTCTAGCTTACCGAGGAAAGGAGAGGAAGCCTCCCACTCGTGGCATGTTTAGTCATATCCTCAACCCTGATTACATTGCACCTGTTGGGAGGAGATGGAGACATAAGGATTCAGACTCTAACTTGGAGGATATTATTGTGTCAGGTGGTGATGATGGTGATGATGGTTAGGATGGTGATGGAGGTGATGATGGTGCTAGTGGTGTTGCTGATGTTGGTGTTGGTGCAGGTGTGAGTGGCGGTGCTGGTGTTGTTACTGATGTTGGTGTTGCTGATGTGAGTGGTGCTGGTGTTGTGGTTCAGGTGCTGGTGTTGATGATGTAGATGTAGGGGCTCTTCTTGACTTGGACTTCATGACTAATTCTACAGCCACTGTCTCTACTCCATTTGAGATGGGTGGTACCACTTCAGCTGAGGAGAGAGAAGATTCCGATGAGTCAGATGAGGCTGGTGGTGAGGATGATGTTGATGAAGAGGGCTCTGACAGCTCAGACTCTGATAAGCCTGATGATGAGTTTGAGAACATTATGGTCGGGACCAGGCTGGTGAAGAAGAGGAAGAGGCCCAGTGAGACAGAGCTTGAGAGGGAGGAGATCAGGGATACATCCCACGTACTTCCACATTTACATCTGCTGTTGCTCAGCCTACCTCTCCTCCTGCCAAAAGAAGAAGGACTAGATTTGTCATATAGAGGCGGTCAGAGCTGTCTTCTGTTGCAGCAACCATTGCTACATCCGCTGCAACAGTTGCAACTTCTTCACTGACCAGGTCAAGGGCAACTCCTGCGTGTGTCACTATTGCCCCTCTGACCTCCTCTGGTGCTGCCACAACTGTCTTCACTGTAGCTTCCTCTGGTCCCTCCACTACACGTGCTGATACTTATATACCGACTGTTTCAGTTGCTGAACAGCTCAGCACACTAAACAGTTTGGTCCTTAGACTGATGGAGAAAAACAACGAACAGGATCAGCTTATCTCTCAACTTACTCAGAGGGTCAGTGAGCAGGATGCTCTACTGCTATAGGCAGCTGACCAACGGGCTGATTTGAGGGCCCGATCTGCTGACTTAGAGGAGAGGTTACTCAAGTCTGTGGATGATTACAACCAGCTGGCCCTGACGGATGTTGGCCTAAATGACAGGATTTCGGCTCTTGAGACTGAAAACTTGCGTCTCTCTGAGCAAGTTGAAAGCCTTAAGGATGCTACTCCTAGGCTTGAGGCCTCTGAGCCTACCTCCGATGATTCAGACAGAGAAGAAGAAAAAGATGAAGAATAAGAAGACGAGTCTGATGAGGAGAAGGTCGATTATGATGATACTGACAAAGATGATGATTTTGGTGATGATGATGATGACAGTGTTGGGAGTGGTTCTGCAAGCTCTTCCAGTGCAGAAGAGCCAACTCCACCCACTGAAGTCAGAACCAAGACTAAACATGATAAAGCTGCAAAGCCTCCTCCGCCTCAAAACGAAGAGCCTAAAGCTACAGAAGAGGTTGAAACGATGCCAGTGAGACGGATTTTGGACGAAAAGCTGACTATGATTTTGGACGCTCAGGGCATCATTCAACATTCTGTCAGCTATGACAAGGTGGAAGGCGAAATCATACATTGCCTCACCAAGGAACAAACTGCAGAGCTATTCAGGTTAAATCCTAATGAGGTGATTTTGGATGATGCTTCCATTCCTGCTTCTGATCTTCCTACTCCAGAATCATTTGATGACATTGATAAGGTGATTCTGGAGGACATCACAGAGGAAGAGGGCTTAAAGTACACTTCAGATGAAGAGGAGCTGCCTACTTTTTCTGACTCTTCGGTCTCCATTCTGAGGAGGAGATAAAATGTAAGATAGACGAAAAGATCAGTGGTAGCGAGTCTTCAGCAAAAGACATCCAGAAAAGGAAAGAAGAATAGAAAGCGTATTGGGAAGTTTAGAAGAAGGATAGTGTTGCAAAGATGCCAACTACGCACACCAAAGTGTACAGGACCAAAAGATACAAGGCTGGAGGTCAAATTCTTAGTTGGTCATACTTTCACGACTTGCAATGCTATGCAGTCAAAAGGGAACAAGGGATCCAATACTTCAAACATCCTCATGACTTCAAGACGTTGCTCGGATTCGAGGTAAATCAACTAGCACGTCTGAAGATGCTATACAGTGAAGATTCAGGGATGTCATCTTGGTTCTCAAGACAGATTCAGTATGAATACCGTAAGAGATGGATCAGTTTCAAGCCTCAGGAACCAGAAAGATACTATCAACCAGAGATTAATGCAGATACCCGCAGACACAAAGTAATCCTGAAGTGGCTGCTTCCGAAAGTCATGAAGAAGATTCCGTTACGGAAGATGCCTCAAGACTTTCTGGACAGTTTCCGATGGGTATTATGATGGGAGAACTGCTGAGGCAGTGATTGTGTTGTGCAAAGACAACAAATGGGATACTGTACAGATATTTGATCCCATGTGGCTGACCAATCTATCACACAAAGATGTAAAAGCCTTGTGCTGATGTCAGATTTTCTTTGAAGTTGCAGACATGGAGCAAGCTCTACAATTCATGAGAGTCATCTGGATATGCATAGTGTTTGGAATTCATGCTGGCACTGACTGGAAGGCTATCTCAGACAAGTATTTCAAGATAGATGCTGATAAGTGAATAGAATGTCCCTAGTTCAGTATTTTGTATGATTTGATGTATAAAGTTGATATTATTAATGAAATCAGTCATTCTATATTGTTCGTAAATGTTTAATTGAGTTTATTATGATTATATGTGTTTGACTTTGACTTTGACTATGATACATACCCATTCGTGCGAATGATACCTAAGAATGAGTTCATTTAGACGAATGAACGCCTAGCGAATGACTTGGGTGAACGAATGAGTCATCCGCATGACTCATTCGGTCGACTAAGCTCATTCGGCTGAGTCGTTCGCCAAATGAGTGTTTCACACTACTCATTAGGCCGAATGAGTACCGCTTATATATAATATAGCTGCAAACAGAATTTTACACATCTCTCCAAGCCCCCTCTCTCCCTTGTGCACTCATTTGTCATACCCTTAGGGTTTTGAGCCGCTCCTTGCTGTCCAACTTCGATTCTCAACCCATGGTGTTCGATTTCGATCAAAACGATCACTCCTCATCGTCGGATTGCCACGGGGACTGTTGGTTTCGATTGGAAAACCCTGTAATAGGATTCCGCACTATTCTGGTGGTTTTTGAGAAGATCTCCAAAGAAACCGGTGGCTTTTGAGCAGATCTCCCCTGGAATAGTGTGGAATCCTATTGTAAAGACTAATAAAGGCTGATGCTCACCAAACCTCCTATTTTGTCCAAGTACAAATGCCGCAAAGAATAACATCCTTCGGAAGGAAGAAGTTACTCCTCGGAAGCAACATTGCTTCCGAAGTATAACTTAATCCTGCCAAAGGTTGTACAAGACTATTTCTTCAGAAGATCCACACTTAGAAGATTTCAGAAGTTCAGAGCTTCCGAATATCAAATGCTTCTGAAGACTCTTTTCAGCAACTTCCTCAGGAAGACAAAGACTTCCGAAGAAATTCCTCTGACAAAGACTGTAGCAGCTTACTCTCATAGTACAAAAGGTACTGACACAAGACATGCTGGTCTGAGTAAAGACAAAGACAACATGTAATGAGTCAGATCAGTTACCTTACTTCTCCCATGCTGCATTAAATGCAAAAGATCATCTGAAGCCTTAAAGATCATCAACATTAAATGTCTTTTGTATTTAGTAGTCTTTGTTAAAGTCAATGTCTATTTGTATAATGATTATGACTGAGTGTCTTAGCCTGTTAAGACACTCAACATACTAGAATAAGCTTTACTTTATGTACTTGTCTAGTATACCCAACTTGTATTCCTAAGTGTATACGGTTGTAGCCTCGCCTATATAACCTCCCATTGTAAACTCACTATGTGTGCTTGTGCTTGTACACTTCTGACTTTGAGAGAAATATATCCTTGAGCTTGAAATTATTCGTGTGTTCTTATTAGTATTCAAGGATTATTACTTTGTCATTTTGAGTGCTTGTGAGATTATTCTAACAGAACATTCCGCATCTGTTAGATTGCTTAAGAAATATTTGTGAAGTGTTGTTTAGATTAAGCAACCCGATCCAACAAGTGGTATCAGAGCCTTGGCTCTTGAACTTG
Organism: Mikania micrantha; assembly: GCA_009363875.1. Lineage (NCBI taxonomy): Eukaryota > Viridiplantae > Streptophyta > Magnoliopsida > Asterales > Asteraceae > Mikania > Mikania micrantha. The sequence continues at coordinate 3,584,434 of CM018698.1, read as the reverse complement.
ATTGACTAATCATCATCAAGTTACCAATTCTATTTCTTATAAAATCTCATCGTTTTAACACTCATATTTTCTGTGTCTATCTAAGATGGCTGCTCTAAACAAACATGATACAGAAAATGGCACTCTCAACAAGCCACCAATGTTCACACCTGAAGACTTCGATACCTGGAAAGTCAGAATGGAAGGGTTCATCAGGAACCAAGACTTCAAACTTTGGAAGTCTGTTCTTGAAGGTCCCTACATTCCTACAGTTGCTGCTGCTGGTGCTGGAGTTGCTGCAGTACCAAAAGATCCATCTATGTACTCAGACGAAGATTACAAGAAGATGGAAGTTGATTCTAAAGCTCTTTGGCTCATTCAGATGTCAATACCTAACTCCATTATACATGCATTCAAGAAATGCAAGTCTGCTCAAGAACTGTGGAATTCCTTGAAGCAGATGTATGAAGGTTCAGAAGATGTCAAAGAAAACAAGAAGGATATGCTGAAACAGAAGTTTGAAAACTTTTGTCAACAAAACAATGAGAATATGTCTTCTCAGTACCTAAGGTATGTCCAACTTGTGGATGAATTAACTACTGCAGGTGTAACTCTTGATAATCAAGATGTGCTCAGAAAATTTCTGAGGTCTCTTCCAAAGGCATGGAACATTTATTCAGTAACAATCAGAAGAACAGAAAACCTGAAAACTCTAACTTTAGGAGAGTTGTTTGGTATTCTCAGTGCTTATCAGATGGAATTAGATGCCCAAGAATCTAAAGTCTCCCACTTACCATCTGGTTCAGCTGCTCTTTATGCACCCATCAATAATACTCCATACCAAAGCTATCAACCCCTCTACCATTCTACCTCCACACCCAATGTCACATTTCCTGAAACTCCAAATACATCAAACCCTGTCTCTAACCCAACTCCACTACTAACCTCTGGGCAAGGAGCTTTTATGGCTGAGGAGACCAATTACTTTCATCTGTGTCAAGAAGACTTGGATGGTATTCCTGCAGATGATCTTGAGGAGATGGATATAAACTATCAAATGGCTATGATTTCATACAGGGCAAAGAAGTTTTACCAAAGAACCGGCAGACAGTTCAAAAAGCACAATATGAAGACTGGGTTTGGACTTGACAAATCTAAACTCAAATGCTTTAACTGTCAACAGTTAGGCCACTTTGCCAGAGAATGCAAGTCCACAGGAACTCAGCCGACAACTTCTGGGCAACCACAACAAAGACCATCAAGCTCATCAAACAATGCAAACATTGCTGAACAAGATTTTGCAGACTGGAGCTTTCAAGCTGAGGATGCCTCCATCTCCAACAGTGCTTTGATGGCAAATGACTCATCTTCCTCAAGCAAGGTAACTGATAACATGTGCTCACCTGAATGCTTAGAAACATTAACTATCTATAAGAAAATAAATTCTCAACTCTGTAATGAGCTTGAGTCTCTACAAGTAGTCAAGGCAAATTTCTTTGAGGTTGAAAGAAATTACAAAGAAAAGATTGAAGAAATGGAAAAGACCATTTCAAGTTTAAAACATGAAGATACTAACAAACAGTGTCAAATTAAAAATCTTTTAGAAAGACTAACCACTGCCAAGACTGAACTTGTATTGGCTGAATCTTACAGAGACAAATTTCTAAGCCAAGGTGAAAAATATGAAAAACTTTTTAGAATGAGCAGCACAACTGAACTTGTGAATAAAAATGGGGCTGGTTTGGGATATAACAAAGTGGAACCTCCATCTGCTTATACTTCCATAACAGATGTTAGGTGTAAATCACTAGTTGACCTTGTGTACAATGAGGATTTGGATATACACAAGGTGGTTCAAAAGGATAATCTCTCTAATCCAAGTACCTCAACATGCTCAGATGAGGATGATGTTCCTATTAAATCAGTAAAAGGAAAACAAGCTTTGAAATTTAAGAAACAAAATAAGAAAACTAAGAAACATTCAACAGTTTTTATCAAAGCTAAACCCACAGAAAATATCTCCTCAGATGAGTATGTGACTTGTCCATCTGACAAGTCAAAAAGAGGTAGATCAATGGAGAGAAAGATCAATTCTCCAGGGAAACAGGCAAAGTCTAAGACTAACAAGTATGCTGGAACATCCGAATCATCACTCTCTGAGGATCAAAGCTCAGACTTCGTTAAAAGGAATAAGTAGCAACACTCTCCCAACAGTCAAACTCTATGTCTGATGTGCGGTGAAAAGAATCATTTTGCTGCTGATTGCTTCTATAATCCAAGAAGCAGAATTTCCTCAAGCAAAGGAAGAGGAAGAAAGAATAGTTGGAGTCAGTCATCTACTTCTTCGGAAGAACAGAGAAGAAATTCAGTCAAGAGGGTGTCGGAAGCAAGTACCTCCAATAATAGGAAGAAACAAAATAAAAATGCTTCTGAAAAGAAAGCATCGGAAGCAAAGAAAAAGGAAGCTTCCGATAGAAAAGGAACTTCGGAAGCTCATCAAAAGAATGCTTTCAACAAACAAAAGAGATCATCTTTCTTCGGAAGAAGATCATCGGAAGGAAAAAGAAAAACAGCTTCCGATGACCATCAAAAGAAACCAAGTCTTCCGACAACTCAAAAGACAAAACAAGTATGGAAGAAGAAGGAATCAACTGATAAGACATCACTCCCATCAGAAGCAAGCACATCATCTGTCTCATCTAAGATGATATCAAAGAAATTTACTTACAATGATGCAAATGGCAAACCCAAGACCACATGGGCTTGGGTTCCCATCAGAAACTAACTCATTTCTGGTCATGTGCAGGGACAGCTGGAATTAAAAGGCAACTTGTGGATAGTTGACAGTGGCTGCTCCAGGCACATGACAGGCAACAAGACCCTCTTGCACAAATATGAACCATTCTTTGGAGGATCTGTTGCTTTTGGAAGTGATCCAGTAGGAGGTTACATCACAGGTAGGGGCACAATCACAAATGGTAAGGTAAGCTTTGAGAATGTGCATTTTGTAAAAGAACTTAACTACAATTTACTAAGTGTCTCACAGGTGTGTGATCAAAAGCACAACTTGTGATACCAAATGATCAAATTCTACTCAGAGCTCCTAGAAGAAATAACATGTATATGCTAGATATGAGCACAGCTGCACCTCTTAGTAATATAAGTTGCTTTGTCTCAAAAGCTTCACTTGATGAATCATCTCTTTGGCACAGAAGACTTTGTCATGTAAACCTCAAAAATATGAATAAACTTGTCAGAAATAACTTAGTAACTGGTTTACCAACAAAAGAATTTATTTGTATTGATAAATGTGTTGCATGCTTAAAGGGTAAGCAACATAAATCATCTCATCATGCCAAAGAGATAAATTCAATTACAACAGTCCTGCATTTACTGCACATGGACTTGTTTGGTCCCACAAGTGTTAAAAGTCTTGGTAGAAAGTCATATTGTTTGGTAATCACTGATGATTTCTCTCGATATACCTGGGTATTTTTCTTAAATACCAAGGATGAAACTGCTGAGATCCTAAAGTCATTTATACTTAGGGTGGAGAATGAAAGTGATCATCATGTAAAAATAATCAGGTCAGATCAGGGAACAGAATTCAAGAATCAGATTTTAAATTCTTTTTGTGAATCTAAGGGTATCACAAGACAATTTAGTGCTCCTAGGACTCCACAACAAAGCGGTGTTGCTGAGAGAAGGAATAGGACACTAATTGAGGCTGCAAGGACCATGCTGTCAGATGCCAAACTCCCAATAACTTTTTGGGCAGAAGCAGTCAACACTGCCTGTTATGTCCAAAACAGAATATTGGTAGTTAAGTCACATGGTATGACTCCTTATGAAATTTGGCATAAGAGAAAGCCATTCATTGGATTTCTCAAACCATTTGGATGTCAATGCACCATCTTGAATACTAAAGATTACTTAGCCAAGTTTGCTGAGAAATCAGCATAGGGCTACTTTGTTGGGTACTCTTCAAATGCTAAGGCTTATAGAGTATACATCAAAGCTTCCAGAGTTATTGAAGAGTCTGCAAATGTTCAGTTCAATGAACATACTCTCAATAAACCTGGAACAGGCCCTGATTGGTTGTTTGATCTTGATAGTTTTACATCTGCATTTAATCTGGTGAAAGAGTATGTTCCAGTTTCACAGTCAGCTACCACAGACACCTCCAAAGGCTCAAAAGAAGATGACTTTCGTGTTGAACTGCCAATAGCTTCAAGACAAATCTTGGCAGAATCCACTTCAGCACAAAATAGTATGTCACAATCTGAAACAGTAATTACATCTCAGGCAGGTCCGTCCATTGAATCTACTTCTGAGTTACAACATTCAGAAGAAATAGGAAGCCCTTCAGCAGAGGCAAATACTCAGCAGATCATCATTCCCAGAGAAAACCAACCATCCACAGTCCAAATTCAGAATTCAAAAGATCTGCCAGAAATCCATCTTGAGGTAGTATTGCCTAATCTTGAGTCACTCAACATGGATGAAGCTTCTCAACTGGATGTGATTCCAAGAACTCGAATTCACAACACTCATCCAGTTGAGAATATCATTGGCAATGTAGAAGAGGGTGTAAGAACTAGGAGTTCCATGCATGAAGCAAATGTTTGCTTGTTCTCCTGTTTTCTATCTCAAATAGAACCGAAGAAGGTTGCAGAGGCATTAAAAGATAACAGTTGGGTAGAAGCTATGCAAGAAGAACTTCTTCAGTTTCAAAGACAAGGAGTTTGGAAGACTTGCCCTTTGCCTAAGGGAAAGTATGCCATTGGAACCAAATGGGTGTTCAGAAACAAGAAGGATGACAAAGGTGTTGTCATCAAGAACAAAGCAAGATTGGTTGTTCAGGGATACACTCAAGAGGAAGGCATTGACTATGATGAGGTCTTTGCACCGGTTGCCAGAATTGAAGCTATCAGAATATTTTTGGCATTTGCAGCTGCAAAAGATTTCAAAGTGTTTCAGATGGATGTTAAGAGTGCCTTCCTTTATGGAAAAATTGATGAAGAAGTATATGTGTGTCAACCTCCAGGATTTGAAGATCCAAAGTTTCCTGATCATGTCTGTAAGCTTGATAAGGCTCTTTATGGGTTGCATCAAGCTCCCAGAAAATGGTATGAAACTTTATCTTCTTTTCTGTTGGCAAACAAATTCAAGAGAGGAACAATTGATAAAACTCTCTTTTTCAAGAAGTCTAATCAACACATCATGCTAGTTCAAATCTATGTTGATGACATTATCTTTGGTTCTACTAATGAATCTCTCTGCAAGGAATTTGAATCTCTAATGAAATCCAAGTTTGAGATGAGTTCAATGGGAGAACTCACCTTCTTTCTTGGATTACAGGTGAAACAAACTCCTACAGGGATTTTCATTAGTCAATCGAAATATGTCATTCAAACTTTCTGATTGCAAAGCTCTGGGAACTCCAATGTCCAAAACAACATCTCTCAGCCCTGATCTTGAGGGGGAGGATGTTGATCAGCACCAGTACAGAGCAATGATAGGCTCTTTGATGTATCTCACAGCAAGCAGGCCAGATATTATGTTTGCAACTTGTGTATGTGCAAGATTTCAGGCCAATCCCAAAGTCTCACACATGCTAGCTGTGAAAAGAATCTTTAGATACCTCAAAGGAGCATCAAATCTAGGATTATGGTACCCTAGAAATGAAGACTTTCAGTTCATGGCCTACACTGACAGTGATTATGGAGGGTGCAACATCAGCAAGAAATCCACATCAGGAGGATGCCAGTTTCTTGGATCCAGAATTGTGTCTTGGCAATGCAAGAAACAGTCATGTGTTTCTACTTCCACTGCAGAGGCTGAATACATAGCTGCTTCTAGCTGCTGTGCACAAGTCATCTGGATTCAGAATCAGATGAAGGATTATGGAGTAGATCTGTTCAATACTCCTATTCAGATAGACAATTCCAGTGCAATCTCCATCACCAATAATCCTGTCAAGCATTCCAAGACCAAGCACATAGACATCAGATACCATTTCATCAGAGATTGTGCAGAAAAGAAGTTGATTCATTTGGTCAAGGTTGATTCAGAACATAATTTGGCAGATCTCTTCACCAAAGCATTTGATGAAGGAAGATTCAGGTATCTAATAACAGCCATTGGTATGATTAACTTTGAATAAATCAATAAACTGGAAGTAAATCATTCTTCGGAAGAATAATTTATCTTCTGACGAGTACATACTCAGCAGAAGAAAAATTCAGTCTTCGGAAGTATTATTTCTTTCAACATCGGAAGATTACACCCTTCAGAAGATTAACTTCTCTTCTGAAGTATTAGACTTCCGATACATTAATTTCGTTGAAATTCTCATCTTCTAAAGATACTCTTCAGAAGACAGTTACTTCCGACGAACATCTTCCGATATTATACATTTGTATGTCTAGGAAGCAATTTTCTTCGGTTTAATGACATTCCTTCCGAGAACCACTTCGGCAGCAATTAATGAAAATTCTCATATTTATTGTGAAACCAGCTGTCATCGGAAGACCTTTATCTGACATCCGGATCTCAAATTTAATATGTCTCTATATTAAATGCTGAAATCCGAAGGTATATAAAGGTCTCCCGCTCTTTCGAATTCTCTCACAACCGTTTCACTTTGAAATCTCCTTTCTTCCAAATCGTGCCCTAATCTTCTCAATCTCCATGGATCTTCTTGCATTCAAACCTGCTCACAATGTCCCAGCGGAGTTATCGGCAGAACATGATGCCGATTTCGCTCCAATCATCTCCTTTCTTCAAAGGAGCAGGTATTTCTTTGCTTTAACTATTCAGCCCTTGGTGTATGAGTCGCATCACCAACAGTTTTGGGCATCGTGTTCTGTCTCATCTTCTCCCAATGGTCGGTCTCTTCTCGCCACCATTGATGCTCATCCAATTCCTATCACTGTGGAGACCATCTGTAGGCATCTCAAACTCAATGATGTCGATGGAAAGGTTTCATTCACAAAGGATGAGATAGCATTGACTTTTCAGTCAATGGGGTACGAAGGTCCTCTCCCTTCAGCAACCTATTTGAAGGGTAGAGTGTCCTATAATTACAAGTACCTTATACATGTGTTTTTACATTGTCTTTCAAACAAATCTGGTGGTTGGGACCAAGTTCCATCTGATTTAGCTTCGGCTATTCATGGCTTGGTTTCTAATCAACTGTTTAATTTTTCTGCTTTTATTTTTAATAATTTGGTTGACAACATCACGTCACCAAAGAAGTTTTGTATGTATCCCAGGTTTTTGCAACACATTTTTAATGAAGAGTTGGGAACTTCCCTCTCTCTAACTGGGAATATTTACAAAATGCCCTTGGTCTCTTCCAAGGTTTTTGTGCAGCTAAAGAAAAAGAGTGCTCAGTTCTCTGGGAACTTCACTCCCCTTCTTCCCACTATGGTTTCCCATACTTCAGAAGGTGACAGCTCTGTTAACCCCACAGATGCTGAACCCACACCTTCCACTTCTGTTCCTCACCCCATCAAAATCACTTACAAACGCAAACGAAACCCTGTGCAACTCTCTACAGTTGTTCAGGCTCCTTCTTCTGAACCCAAAATGAAAAAGGTTAAAAGAACTGCTCAGGGCACAGTTCTACCTAAGGTGAAAGCCACACCCCTTGTTTGTCCACAGGTTCTTCCTTTGGAACCTGTGGCTGCCCTTAACCAGCCTGCAAGCCCTCAGCTTATGTCACAACACATAACTGAGAATATACAAAGGGATACACCCATAGTTGAGTCTGCTTCTCATGAAGCTACTCCCTTAGATCAGAGACTGTCTCCCAAGTCTCCAGGTTCTTATCACCCAGATATGCCCCCCTCCCATACCATTACCCCGGCTCTTGGAACTTCTGCCGTACCTGTGGAGGAACCACTCTCTCCCACTACCCAAACTTTAATGAGAGTGGTGACACAGTTACAGGCAAGGTTTCCTGACCCAGAGCCTATTCTATCAGAGGTCGGCCCCAGTAGTTTTGAAGGGGTCAATGCAGGTGAGGCTGCCACTACTGTTGATCTTAACCAAGATCCACAGGACAGTGGTACAGGCACTAGGACCTCACTTGCGGCAACCTATGTTGGGACGGACTTCTTTGAAGTTCTTCTCAATGAAGGGAATCCAGGGTGCCAAGAAACCACATCTGGTGGTGGAGGTGCAGGAGCTCGGCTCAGTACTCCATCGCCCCATGACTCTACTCCGGTAGAAGAGGGCACAACCACACAGGAATTGACGGCTACAATAACTTCCCTCCAAGCCAGGGTAGCCCATTTAGAAGCTGAAGTGAATACCCTGCGGCTTGAGGTCCAGACCAAAGATGCCACTATTCTGGACCTCAGGAGGCGTCCCCCTGTCACTCTACATCCCTTTCACCCTGATCCTGCTACTACCACTTTCACCTCCCCTGATGCTACCAAAAAGGGGGAGAATGTACCAACTGCAGGGTCAGGATCAGAAGCAAGAGAAGAGGAGGGTGCACAGGAAGTTACTCCATCCATAGTCACTTTGACTGCTGAATGGGATGACTTCTTGGGTACTTATTTTCAAGATTCTTCTTCTACTTCCTCTTCTTCTTCTTCTGAGGATACAAGGGAGGTTGCCAAAGAGACTGAACAGCAAACATCAAATGTCTCTTTGGAACCTCAGTCCCCTACTGGGACTAAGTCTCCTTCTGAGACTGCAGCTCAGGTTGCCATGGAAGAATCCATACCCAAAGAACCAATATCCATGGAACCTGTGTCCCCTTCTGGGACAGAAGCTGCTGAAGATCTCTCCTCCTCTCCTGAGCCCTTTGTGGAAACTAATAAGGAATCATTCAAGGTGATTGGTCAACTGGAGGAGACAGTGAATGCTGAGGTTAACTCCGAAGCTGCAGCTGTTTCCAAAAGCCCAGTCATTATTGATGACTCCTCCACAGAGGAGCTATCTGCCGATGAACCAATTGGTGAGGCTACAGGAGAAATCTCCTCTGGGATAAATGTAACAGTTGATGACAAAGGAAAAAGGAAGCTAACCCCAGAGGAGGAAGCACAACTAGAGGAGAGAAGACCAAAGAAGATTAAGGGTCGACCAAATACCTCTCTAGATGAAGAGCGAGCTAAACTCTCCGCTTTGCTCGAAGAGAGAGGGTATGACTTTGATGAAGTCTTTAACTGGTCGGTACCTAGAATGGCTGCCGAGCTGGACAAAATGCAGCAGTAGGAACAGGAAGCTGCTGCATCCAAAGTCCAGATTGCTACAACAAAGACTCAGAAGAACAAGGCTTACAGAGACACGTGCAAAGCTTTTCTTCTGGAGTATGGATTCCATGCTCGGCAGCTAGGCCCAATGAAGAACTCAACCATGGATATGCATATCAGAGACATAAAAGCCAAAGTTGCCAGAGGTGAGTTACCTTCAATTGAACAAATAAGGGCAAGAAAGGAAAGCCTAATGAGAGGCTTAGGTTTAGGGGGAGGAGCAAGAATAGAATTTCCCCTCTCTGGTGCAGGAATCAGAGAGGGAGAAGAAGTTATGTGTGGGGAATCTACCAAAGCCATGTTTCCCAATATGTTCCCCCTAAACCCTAAGGAAGAAAAAATATCTCCTCCATCAAGTCCATCAATGGATAACATGCCAATCTCTTCAGTGATCAAGATCAAAAAGGATCAGCAAACTAAAAGGAAACAATCAACATCAAACCCTGATCCTGAGAGACTTTCACAGGATGATGAGAGGAGAACAAAACCCTCAAGTGCTGAGGATACTGGGTCACAGCCTACTGCAACAACAGGTGCAGCAGTAGAATCAACTGTGGAAGCCCAACAGACCAGAGTTCTGAGGAGTCAGGCCACTGCTCAAGACAAACCAAGATCAGGAAGAAGAAAGCGAATGGCCAGAAGGAAAAGAAGAACATCTGCTATCTCCTCTGACTCTGAGTCTGAAGCAATAATCTCAGTACCTGAAGTCACACCAGAAGCAGCTCCAGAAACAACACAATCCAGAGAAGATATAAGGGATATCCGTAGACTAATGCATGAGCATTCATATATCCCTTTAGTAAATTGGAGCTTCAATGCACAAGAAAATACATTCATACTCACCAACTACAATGGAGAAATAAAGTTGGTGAATCTTGTGCAGCTGATGGTGTTGGCCAAACCCTATGTCCTTGATTTAGATAAACACACTCTCAACAATCCTGATAATGGAGCAGATGGAAGGACAGGGGTCAGGTGGATAAGAAAAAGGGCACAGGTACTTAGGGGTACATGGAAGCCAAGGTTTCTTCCTTAGAAGTTTTGGTAGCATCAGCCTAGGGGGAGACTGTAAAGACTAATAAAGGCTGATGCTCACCAAACCTCCTATTTTGTCCAAGTACAAATGCCGCAAAGAATAACATCCTTCGGAAGGAAGAAGTTACTCCTCGGAAGCAACATTTCTTCCGAAGGATAACTTAATCCTGCCAAAGGTTGTACAAGACTATTTCTTCAGAAGATCCACACTTAGAAGATTTCAGAAGTTCAGAGCTTCCGAATATCAAATGCTTCTGAAGACTCTTTTCAGCAACTTCCTCAGGAAGACAAAGACTTCCGAAGAAATTCCTCTGACAAAGACTGTAGCAGCTTACTCTCATAGTACAAAAGGTACTGACACAAGACATGCTGGTCTGAGTAAAGACAAAGACAACATGTAATGAGTCAGATCAGTTACCTTACTTCTCCCATGCTGCATTAAATGCAAAAGATCATCTGAAGCCTTAAAGATCATCAACATTAAATGTCTTTTGTATTTAGTAGTCTTTGTTAAAGTCAATGTCTATTTGTATAATGATTATGACTGAGTGTCTTAGCCTGTTAAGACACTCAACATACTAGAATAAGCTTTACTTTATGTACTTGTCTAGTATACCCAACTTGTATTCCTAAGTGTATACGGTTGTAGCCTCGCCTATATAACCTCCCATTGTAAACTCACTATGTGTGCTTGTGCTTGTACACTTCTGACTTTGAGAGAAATATATCCTTGAGCTTGAAATTATTCGTGTGTTCTTATTAGTATTCAAGGATTATTACTTTGTCATTTTGAGTGCTTGTGAGATTATTCTAACAGAACATTCCGCATCTGTTAGATTGCTTAAGAAATATTTGTGAAGTGTTGTTTAGATTAAGCAACCCGATCCAACACCTATGCCAGACTTCTTTTTGAATTTGGAGCCATTTGAGTTACACTTCTCTTAAAATTAATACAATCCCTGACCTCTTACCTATATCTATTATAAAGGAGTATATATATAGTTTTAATCAAAATATACCCTAGTCTCAACCTCACCCTATACTAGCGGCTAACGATTTTTACAACTTTGTTTCAGCTTTTTGCTCTAATATTATCACTTCTTAAAGAATAAACAAGAAAAATAAATAATAACTTACACATATTATCAAAATCACTTAAGGATAAATTAAATAATACATAGTCAAGATATTGTCAAGATAAATTAAATAATATTATATTCAAGATAGTCAAAACTATAATACAGATGGTCTAACACAAAGAGCCAAGTATAAACATCTAAGCATGGTATATAATGTTAACCATGAATCAATGTTATAGGATATAAGATCCAGCAAGACTTAGTCACCTAAACAAGAACACATCCACAATCCAGTATCAAGCTAAGATGAGTTCATGTGATACATTTTATCTTACTGTTTTGGGATAACTGAAAGTATCCTGTAAATTGTTTTGAAATTTAATATGCGATATTGTGTGTACTGTTCTATTTAATTTCTCCCCATGTATGCATAATACACCATACAACCTTTAACTCAAAAGTTGCCAATTAGTATGTGAGAAGTGCTACTTGGGGAATTCCCATGCACAATGGCTCGTAATGGGTATTACTATTGATTATGTGGTGAAACCTCACTAAAGTTAATGTCAATAATTGCGGCATGTATTTATTTTGAAACATTAAATCAAGGGAAAGAACAAGTCTTTGAATGGGAAGTAGATTATTGGTGTCATAATACAAGCTAGCATGTTTATGATGCAATCGCCTTGTTATGGTACAAGAATTGTTGTATGTTTTTATTTAACACATATTCTTATATATGTTGTCTTACTTATTTTCTAAACTCATGTTCTCACAAACATTAGTTGACGTTTTTTAGCATGTATTTGGGGTTGAAACACCTGGGCAATAGGAGACAGGAACTTAGCTCACCTAGTCTTTTGATATACGCATGAGACAAGTTATGGACAATTTATGTATTTGAATTAGCCATGTGTGGGATTTAGTCAAATTTTAAATTATGTATGCTTGAATTAGTTTCCTTGGATTTAAGTATGCCTTATTTAAGTTTCCGCTTACTAAATTAATAATCATTAATCGTCACACCCTACTCTTCGAGGCGGGGTGTGACAAAAGAGATATGTGTGAAAGCTAGTAAAATTTAAATGGTGTTCATACAAATAGAGGATGATATGTGGTTCCTTGATTCCAAAACACTCATTAAGAAACGCTTGGATAAATCAAGCAAACCAGTGAGTTCTCATACTCACTTTTTACAAACTTTATTTAGACTATTGTTTACATCCTTTTGTATGCATTCATATGAAAATGTGTGGGATAATCACCAACTATACAAATAGTTGATCCAAACTTTATTTTACATGTGTACATGTTAGAAGCTTTAGTTGAAGTCACTTAAGAGTTTTGGACCTGGTTTTTAAATAATTAAACAATTACTATGTAATTTTTTATGAATGTTTGAATTTGAATGGTTAGTAATGAATTTTTGATTTGATATTTGAATGAATATTGATTGGAATGTTTAAACATTTAAATTTACAATTAGCAACATCAGCTTTTGAGCAATTGCAAATCATGTCTCAATGTATTTTTTTCATAGGTTAGGGTGTGACAAGAAATATGAATCAGACATTCTAATGAATCAATTTATGAGTTGAACCCCTAGTCAGAGTTATAAAATATCATGAAGCTCAGACATAAATGAATATGTGATTTCATTCATTTCATCAAAAGTTCTAACATTGGGTTAAACATGTCACACAATTAACGCGTTCAATAATAACACACACATAGAACATACTCGTAACGACCTGGAAAATGTATATGTTTTCAACAAACAAAAGCAATTTATAAAGCCACGATCTGAATTTTTTTCCGAATAAACCATGGTCTCATATAAGCCTCTGAATATTAAACATATTTGAGAACAGTGAGAGGGAGTTTTAAAAATTGATTATAAACTCTAGGTGGCTGAATGAAACTTTTGTATTAATTCAATGGCAATTTCATAATTTCTTGAAATCTTGATGACGATAACAATACTATAAAAAATGAATTTAAATGTATTTCATTAAATAGCTACTGAAACGGATGACTTTAAACCTTACGAAATCATGATGGAAACTTTCAATTTCAATTGTCATTGAAGGTTACATACTCTCACGCACACTTTATTTACTTCACTTTGAACAAGTAATATCCATTTCTTGGAAAGGAGCTTGGCGACAAGAATAAGGAACATCCAACGGGACTCGAAGTGCTATGACCATAATTGAAGACCAATTACCATAATCGAGATCGATCACTGCCATCATTGGAGCTTTGTCAGATTGCCAAAGATCATCGAGATACCTCGCATGAGAGCCATCATCGGAACCATTACTGCCATACTCAAGAATATCACCACCATAGAGTAACCGTCAAACTATAATCAGGAACTTGTTGAATCGTCGACGTAAAAATACTACTAAACTGTTTTCCCTGCTTTCGATCGATCTTACATCCAGGCTTATCAACAACATAAACGCGTAGTGATTAAACTTGAATGATAACGAACATCTATAAAACAACATGATTCAATAGCGATAAACACAGCTGGTCATGGTCATGAACTGGGATATATATAGGGATGTAATGTTGATTGAATCTTTGAATTGATGGATTGGAAATAAGTATAAACAACATGTAAAATTTACTTGAAGGAATTGCAATCTTGGATGAAGAGGATGAAGCCATGATTTCCTTTATGTTGTCGCAATTTGATGAAATTTAGATTGTAGAAGAAAACAATATTTATGGGTGTCGATGATTCCTCTGCAATTAGATAATTAGGCTAAGGCAACAATTAAAGGAAAATCCCTTTTATACATACATACATACATACATACATACATACATACATACGTGTGTGTGTTGTACCATCTTTGCATAAAGATGTATCCATATGTTGACTTTTTATCATCTTTGCATTTAGAAACGTCAGAGTCTGAATAAACTATCACTTCAAGATTATCACTTTTTTTGTATTTCAATTTATAATCCTTCGTTACTTGAAAGCGTAATACTTTCTTTGTTGCTTTCAAATGATCTAGGCCAAGATTAAATTGATAACGGCCTAGCATTCCAGCAATATACGCTATGTCAGGATGGGTACATAAATTAGCATACATTATACTCCCAACAACAGACGCATAAGGAATCAATCTCATTGGTTCGTTTTCTACCTCAGTCTTTGGACACTAAAATGTACCAAAAACATCTCCTTTGACTAATGGAGTAACTGATGGTGAGCAATGTTGCATGTTATATCGAGTTAGAACATGATTAATATAAGCTTTATGAGACAGACGCTCTATCTCGATGTATTTCAATGCCTATGACAAAAGAGGCCTCACCAAGATATTTCATATAAAAATTAGACGATAATAATCGTTATGATTCATGCAACATATCTAAACTATTACTTGCCAATAGAATATTGTCTACATATAGGACAAGTATAGCAAAATTGCTCCCACTCATTTTGAGGTAGGTGCATTGATTAAGTTGGTTCTTAACAAAGCCATGCTTTTTCATGATTTCATCAAATTTTAAGTACCACTGACGAGATGCTTGTTTTAGCCCATATATAGACTTCTTTAGTTTGCAAACTAGATGTTCTTTACCTTTAGGCTTAAAGCCTTCAGGTTGAGTCATGTAAACATCTTCATATAGTTCGACATAAAGAAAGCGGTTTTAACATCCATATGATGTAGCTCCAAATCAAAATGAGCTACTAAGGCCATTACAATCCTTAAGGAATCCTTTCGTGAAACAGGTGAAAATGTTTTCTCATAATCAATTCCTTCCTTTTGAGTATAACGTTTTGCAACCAATCGCGCTTTAAAACGATCAATATTTCCATTCGGGTATAATTTGGTTTTATAGACTATTTTGCATCCTACAGGTTTAACCCCATTAGGCAATTTAACCAATACCCAAACGTTGTTCTTAACCATTGACTCAACCTCATCAATCATAGCACTATGCAATTAAGAAGATTTGTCACTTGTAGTGGATGCACTATAGGGAGTTGGATCGTTATGATTTCCTATGCCTCTATCAACTTCACTAAGGTAAGTTATATAATCATCAAAATTAGTGAGTCGTCTAGACCTGGAGGACATCCTTAGTTGATTATGGGGCTGGGCAATCGCAGTAGTATGTGATGGGCATGCCTGATCAGAATCTAACATGCCTACCTGGTGAGGAATATTAGGAGAATTTGTATCTTCTTCAATAAGATGTTGTGCAGTGTCATGTACATGAGGTGTTAATGGTGGTAAGAATAAAGAACACATCCCCCCACCTTTTGTATTTCATGAAGGTTATAATCATGACATGAGTTGCCCCCACTGATGTTTAATCCCCTTGGATCCCATTAAACTTGGATAGTATCGACGGCACCCTAAGCATTTGAGGCTGCCGAACTTGCTATGTTAGATGGAGAGTGGTTGTCTAGTTCTCAAGATTTGTCGAACTTATCTATATCGACACTAACATTTCACTCTTCTCCTGGTCATTGAACTTGTTAATCTCGACATCCCTATGATTCTAAACTCTTGGAAGGCATCGAGCATAGTAAGTTTGATGAGCCTTGATCCAATTTGAAGCCATCGAATTTGTCAAGTTCGATGGAAGTTGGAACCTTTTTCAGCTCATCGATACTAATCATCTTCAAGGGATTCTTGGATCAATACTAATAGCCAGGTTACCTTCGCTCATTTCCAGCTCTCCAAGCCTTATTATAGCTTCATCCAAGTGTCCTAGATTTGTTTTCATGACCATTGTTCAAAGGTTTGAAGGTCCTAAACCTTAGTTTTTGTTGTTTTAAGCTTAGATTCATTGTACTTCCAGCTTCTACATGTTATGAGGATCATTTTGACACCAAGAATGTTCTATTTGATAGAGTTTTGAATTATTTGGAGTTTGAATTTCTAGAGAGAGAGTGTAGAGAGGGAGAAAATCAGGTCTAGAGAGAGAGAGCGTTGTTGGTGATATTAAATGATGAAGAATAAGAAATTTAGGGCTTTTATAACCCGGGTCATTTCTCATGAGTTCGGGTTCGTTCGTTTTCGTTTAAACGAGTCGTTTTTGACCCGTATCGTTATAAAGATGAAATGTTGTAAAATAGTTTAATTTAAATATTTTAGGTTGTAATTCCTAATAAATCTTTTAAATTCATTTTTATTATTTTTAAAGTTTTGAAAACGTTTATTTTAAATGTTTCGTCATATCATATCGCCTTCGCGCGTATTCGTACAGATTGTCACCCGTACGAGCACGATACTTTCCGATTTGGTTTCCTAATTATAAGATATCATTCAGAACATTAAATCCACAAATATATTCGTGCGAATCGTCACCCACACCAATACACTGTCATTTTAATATTCACGAATTCTATATGTTATCGTTTTGAATTTGATATTCTCACATACGTTTATACTTAATAATACATTATCTAACATTTGTTCGTGTTGTCGGTCATCAAATTCGAATCATTAGTGAACCTGTACTGTGTTCAATGTGTGTAGTATATGTTTGCATTTCAGTATTGAGCTTTATTGTATTTCCCACATTGTTTCTAAATTGTTTAGCATTGTATTCACATATAAGACTTCACAAACAAAATCCGTACACCTATCTACTATACAGTTCCTACCGCTTACGTGTTGGTTGTCACATGAGGCTTCACCTTGGACATGCTTGAATTGGGATTAGTACTTACCTTTGACTTTTGGACTTTACAAGTCTCTCCTTTAACGAAATTACCCTTTCTCTTATATGGAGTGGATGTGGTTAGATGAACAGATTCTAGTTTATCCAATTTCAGAGATTCTTGTTCCTCGACACATAGCAATCAACTCACTCATAGACCATTTGTCTTTCTAAGGGTTATAGTTGATTTTAAAAACATCAAAATATGTAGGAAGTGAAGTCATAATAAATGGACTAAGAAACCATCTGATATTTCCATGTTCATGCCCTTTAGCTTATGGGTCATGTCACTCATCATCATAATGTGCCCACGCACACCACTTTCTTCAACGTATTTCGTCGTAAGCATCTTGAGAATCATTGTGCTTGCATGTGCTTTTGAAGAACCTTTAAATTGTTCTTCATCTAAATCTAGGTAAGTTTTTGCGTTTTTAGAATCAGGAATAGCTCCCTTGATTGCAATTGAGATTGAATTCTTGATTATCATTAAAGACATTATATTCGACCTCTCCCACTTGTCATGTCGGAGAGCATAATCAAGATCCATCATACCAAGAGTTAACTTAATGGAATCTTTCCATAAAGCAAAGTTTTCTCCAGTAGATCAATGTCATATTTAGAACTTATTGGAGATGCTAAACATTCATAAGTAAAGAAAATACATGAATTAGATTATTGGATAATCAAACAAGATAAGGATAGTAAGAACATTGAAGGTTGAATCTATTATTACACCCATATAATAGACTAATGTTTATGATTCTACTTTGAACATTAGCTTCACTTTGGTTACAATCAATATTCAAGTATTAGGAATTCTAATTACAACATACGACATGCTTAATTACAACATATCACCTTTGGACAGAAATGAAATAATTATGCATTCTAAGCCAACAAAGTTCATCAAAATGTATCGTCAAATAACTAGCCTTTGGGTTCATCATCTAATAACACACATGATTAAATTAGTGGATTTGATCTTAGGTTTCAATGAATAAATGATATATCGAACCTTTGGGTTTAATACAACATAAACTCATGAAACAAATCCAATACTTTTAATATGTGAAAAGGTCACATATAGTTTCCTAATTTTATATCTAACTTTTATGTAGTCTAAAAATTTCAAATAAATTAAGTTTGAACTTTTCATAAAAATTTAAAATAAGCATAAAATTACAAGTGTAGAATCAGATTAAATGTTGAATTCAATTTAAGTTTTCAAGAATCCATTAGTTTAGCAAATTCAATAGGAACAGAATAATGATATTTTATGATTTAATAAATAGACTAAATATTATGTAAATCAAATAAGCGTAAGAACTCAGTCAAATAAAGCATTTAGAGAGCCGACCAAGATAAACATCCGAATAGATCTGTACATACATCTTTGAAATTCTAATTCATTCATATTTAAAGATTAGATTGCAAGATAATTTCATCAAATGTTAAAGTACTTAGTTGAAAAGCTTCAACAAATTGCAGCATTTGACTTGAAATATTAGATTAGGCATAGTCCAAAACATAAAATAATTGATCACAAATTTGATAGATTTAATTGGGTTCTTTCACACACATCATAAATAGAACAGATAGTGATTATAAAATAGTGGCACTTTGTTGGATTTATGATGTGTCCAATTATTAGAGTTTTAGTAAATCCACATGTTGGATAGATAGAATTTAGGGTTCCACGTATCAAACTTGAAGACACAATTTGAACATTAAAAATAATTAATATAATTCGTAATGATTAAAATGAAGTCCTGAAACAAAATACGCAAATAGGAAGCCATCGCCAAAACTTAAAATCGCCAAATATTGTTTTTGTCAAAACATGTGCCAGTTTCCAATCCCCATTCATTTAAAATTGCATGGCAGATGCATCCGTATGCCAATTTTTCGAAAACTTATTTCCATTCGACAAATTAAAGGATTGTCGGAAGATACATTCATTCATATGCCATTTTCGAAATCCTATTTTACGACGGATGCATCCATCAAAACTAATTTTTAGATTCAATTGATCAACTTGCACTGAAACCACATGTTGATTGAATCTTTAAATTGATGGACTGGAAATACATATAAACAACATGTAAAACTTACTTGAAGGAATTGCAATATTGGAGATGAAGCCATGATTTCCTTTATGTTGTTGGAATTTGATGAAATTAGATTGTAGAGGAAAACAATATTTAGGGGTGTCGATGATCCCTCAACAATTAGATAGTTAGGTTAAGGCAACAATTAAAGGGAAATCTCTTTTATATATGTGTGTTGTATTTCCATCAAATACAAATTCGACAAAGTGTAGGGACCATTTATGTCAATATGTGTGATTTAGATAAATAGGTAGGTCACACTTTATATTTATTGGTTCTAACATGTAAAAAATGAGGTTGTGAGGGATGTATTTGCTCGTCCTGGTAATTTAGCTGAGCGGCGTTAACACTAGTATGTGTTTGATATGCATGGGTATGTTTGAAAACAAGTGTGTGTTTGATGTGTATAGGTATGATGGAAACAAATCAATAGTGTTTTCTGCATAAAAATCAAGTTGATAAACTAAAGTGTAATTGGGTGTGAGTTGGGAATTGTTTCAAGGGAATTGGTAATATGTATATATGCAATGCATGTTACATGTGTATTACATGAGAGTAGTCCCAATAAAAGATAAAAAGTATGTATGTTTGAGATTCTAAGGAGAACATTAATGAATGGGAATGTAGGAGTGTATCAATTAAGTGTGTACGAGTAACTAGCAATGATGAAATAATATTTACTAGGTTAGAAAACCAAGTATTACATGGGTTGAATAAATATAATATGTTATAAACAACATTTTGTACAAAGATTTATATGTTTGATATTATATAATGATGATGTAATTAATGAATATTTAAAAATAGTAAACTACAAATAATAGAAATATAAGAATTATAAAACTATATTTAAGATATTGTATAATGGAAAGTTTCTTAGGATTTTTTAACTTTTAATAATTTTTATAACAAGAACCACATATTTTATATTTGATTGTATAATTTAATTATTTAAAATTGATAATATTTAATATAAAAGATGATTAGTAATTAATAAGACAGAGAGGAGAGAAATTTTTTTTATAGTTCACCAAAAGATGACATGGGTCCAATCTAGCTACTTTTTATATAGGTTTGGTTATGTACATAAAGGAATAGGACGAAAACGAATGGTAACAAACATGGTTTACGGCTATTAGCAAATGAAATACAAAGGTAAATAATCAAAGGTGATCCATTTAAATCACGTAAATTAAGTTGTGTCATAACCAAAACAGAAATATCAAAACATACAAGAAACAATTTGAGCTATAAAATATCAAAACTGGGAGATTTGGGGATGACACTAAACAACTAAAAAAGAGAATTCGATTATTCCTTAACTAAGGTGAGTTTCTCTCATACTCACTTATTTACATTTTTGTAGTAGGAATGTTACACTTGTCGTATCTCAAATCATGTTACAATTAAGAGTCTAAGGAAGAAAACAAATTAGGAATACTTAGTTATATTATTCTTGTTTTTAAATGTTATATGTATTACATGATTAGAAGCTCATGTTATGATGGAATTCTTTTGCATGATTATTTATACTATACGAAAGCAGTCTAAGAATGATTGGATACCTTCTTCGCATTGACTTTAGTTTTTTTGTTAAAAAGGTGAAATTTTGCACATTTACAAACTTGTGGATTACATGCTTAATCTAAGGCTTAGCTAGTCTTGATTTAAAAGCTATGTTTTGACACTTGTTTGAGGACATTGTAAATGACTATTGATACTTATTAGAAATCGTACATACTTGAATTCTTACTAGAATACATACTTAGATTCTAGAACTAGTATTCTTGATTTAAAATCTTTGTAATGACTAATGATTATGAAGATCTTGTAAGAATACATACTTAGAAACAAATCTATCTAGACTTTGGTTTGCATCTTTTTCTATGCATATTTATATAAACTTGTATGAAATCTCACTAGCTATACAAATAGTTGATAAAACTATATTTCACATGTGTAACATGATAAGCAAAGACATGAAGACAAACATAGGAAATACTTGAATCTAGTTAATCAAAAACAAACAATTATGTAAATTTGATTATTAGAATCATTTTTTTTTGTTTTGAACTGTTGTAAATGATTGGTTGTGAAATAAATTTAATATGGTTGTATAATCTATTCAAACATAAAGTGACATTATGAACTTTTGAACAATTGCATATCACGCCCTGACAGTCGTAAGTTAGGGGATGACATATGTTGCAAAAAGTGTGTATTTCAATTTGAGAATGAACTGAGAATCTATCCAATTTCTTTATAATATATGAAAATCTTTTAATTGTTGCGTATAAATGAATTGCTTAAAAAATGATTATGGTTGAAGCAACATCCAAACATGTTCTTAGCCCTTAATAATCTATACAGCTTGTTTTATTATTTTTAGTTTGTTTAGTTTAAGTAGTCTGTATTCATTAGGCTTTTATTTCACTTTACTATATTTATTTAACATCTTATGTTTTGTTTGTAGCATATGATTGAAAAAAAAGATTATGTATAGTAACGAATCGATCGATATTATTGCAACCAGTTACACACTAGTAGCTTGTGCTTCATAAGGTTGCATCCATCGGAGGGTTTTGAGTAAGATTAAGGCGCATGAAGTATGGTCTTTCAAGTGAACCCAAGTACAAGTGTTCCCCGATCTTGAGCCCTGATGTTGTGTATGCCCATGAGACATCGTAGTAGCCTCCGATTGGTTTTCCATCCAAATCTAAAGCAATGATTCCTCCGAATCTCAAGAGAGTTGGCATTGTATGGAAGTGCTTAAGTCCAAATGCAAGAATTTTGCGCACAAAAGGATATGTCATTGTGACTCGTGTTAAAAATGAATTATCCTGCATGTATCAACACAAACTTTGTCATAAAATATAAAGAAACATTAATTAAGTATAGATAATTCAAGGTGTAAATAAGCTTAAACTGAGGCAAGTTTAATTAAGGTTATGCTTGAGCTCATATAAACTCATTTGATAACAAGCCGGGACTCAACCATGAGCATTAAATATCAGGCATAAATATACTCGTGAATCTAAAAGAGCTTATTAGGTATATATATAATTTCTATTTTGTACATTAAGCGTAGTCATTTGATACACATGTATTTCCATAAAATCATGATAAAAACAATATGCATATCCGCATATATGTATGCATGCATGCATATGTGTGTGTGCACGTATGTGTGTGGTGTGCGTGCATGTGTATGTGTATGTTTTATGAAATATATAAAATTATAATTGTAAATAAGTGCATATATATATATATATAGAGAGAGAGAGAGATAGATAGATAGATAGGGAGAGAGAGTGATAATATTGCATATACTTTTTATAAACTTCACAAAATATGTATATATCGTATTTAATATTTTAATTATATATATCTTCTTGACTAAAGCCAAAAATATCATACAAATCCATTTTGCTTTTATATTTAAAACAAATTATTAAATTACAGTTTTACCCTTTTTAATCAAAACTTAATTTTTTTTTTATTTTATCAATTCGTCAACTAGGTTCTTTTTTTACCTGTTTTCGGTTTTTACTTCCTAACCGACATTTTTTTTGGGTTATGTTTTTTATTCCTTTTTTCTAGTTTTTTTTTTTTTCTACAATCATCAAAATATACAAAATAATTGTCAAGTTTCAAATTTTTAACTCATTATGTTATCATAAAAGCCATGCCAAAAAACAAAGTTATACATGTAATTCTTTCTTATTTAAAAATAAAACAATTATTTAATCAACAATAATTAAGCCCAGAGTTTAATTCGAGTTTTGAAAAATTGCCTATGAGCCAAGCTCAAGCTTAAAGAAGGCTCTAAAGAAGCTAACCTTTATAAACATAGCTCTAAACAGGAGAAGATTAAAAACTTTATTAACTTAAATTCAGTGGTTAGGAGACCGGATCAAATTGGCTGGTTCAATTGGTTAGACCGGAAACCAATTGGTTCACCGGTTCAATTTAGGTATAAAACACGCTCCTCCAAGAACCAGACGGTTTTGCAATGGACCATTTAACAGGGAAACCAGAAAGAACGGATGAACCGTATACAAGATTTTGGCGGAAGTGAGTTTAATTTATGAAGTGCAGCAAGATTGTGATTTTTTCATTGGGTTGATATGAGATTTTTTTGCATTAATTATTGATCTCAAAACAATAGGGGTTTGTTGTTAATTTGCCAACTTAACTAACTTGATGTTTCTATTATTGAAAATAAAATTCATATCTTGTAGACAAAAGGAATTAAACATTTAAATAACAACATGTTACATGTATATCAAATATATAAAAAAACATGAATTACTAAAGAGTTCAACTATTATTTTCATTATTTTAGATAAACTAATAATCAAACTACATCATATCTTGTAATGTAAATTATCTATATGTTTTTAATTTAGAAAATTAATTATCACTTTACCCGGTTCTTGGATCAGGTCGCACCGGTTGAACCGGTCCGACCAGTGGACCTCTAAGATGACCGGGTTGTTGTTTGGTCTGCTTATGAAAACATAGTTAAACTATCTAGGCTCAAGCCTAAAAAAGCTCAAACTCCGTTTACTCTTATACACCCTATAGAAAATGTAGAAATACATATGAAACATAATTACCCATGCAATTGCCAACCAGTAATGCCCTTCTCCATCATATCGTATGTTGTCTGGAAAACCAGGCAAACCATCGACAAAAACATCAATCGTACCCTTTTTTTCTCCTTCCAAATAGTATCTAGAACACCTCATCCTGTGATATTTATAACACGTACGAGTCCTTTTTAGTTAATTACAAGGCATATATATTAAAAAGATATTTATAAAGCAATTTAATTATTTTTAATCTTACAGAAAGCTCTCACAATAGATCACAAAATCTTGGTTAGGTGAAAGTTCAACACCGTTAGAAAAGTAAAGGTCTCGAGCAAGCACTTTTGTTTCTTTGGTTAAAGGATCGTAGCTCAAAAATCTACCATAGGGTATACCATGCAAAAGGTTTTGAATTGCCTCGTAGTAGCCATATTTATATGACCCGTCGGTGAAATACACCATACCGTTTTTCGCAACAACCACACCGTCAATAAACCCAAATTTCATCCCCTCTGCTTCGACCGTCAATACCTCTACCTCGCGGTCTACGCTTACCTTCACCAGACCCTACAACCAAACAATATATTAATAATGCTTTTATGGTTACTATAATTGTTATTATTATTATTAATATTATTTTATTACTGCTGTTATTTGTTTTTTGTTAAAATGAAATTTGTTACATTTGCATCCAAAATATAAGACTAAACAGACAAAAATTGTGTGATGCATTGTTAACTAACTATGAGAGCCAAATATAAAAAGAACCAACCTTAAAAACATCAGCGACAATGACATCACCAGATTCTGCAAGCGAGACCCCAAGAGGCCGACCACCCGTGTTAGCCCAATTCTCGATCACCGTGTCACCCACCGAGTCATTCAACGTGACTCTTTTGATCCATCCACCTCCACAGCCAGTGTAAACAACACCAGTTTTTGGATCATAGGCGATGTCCTCGGGTCCAATCAACTCACCTAACCCTATCTTTTCCAAACCGGGAAGGTTTGCAGCATTTTTCCTGGCTTCCACAACCATTGGTTTTCCAAGTTTATGCATTGGGTAAGGGAGAGCCTCAAACGAATTTAGTTGGATCGCGAGTGCTGCTATCACAATAACAGCAAACGTGAAATACACGAGACCCCTACCCCAAGAGTTGCTATATTTTCCGGAAACCTTTGCTGAGTTAGCCATGATTGGTATTATTGGGTTTAGTTTATGTATAATTGGTAATACATCTTATAGCGTGTGGTAGTGGCTCTTATTTGACCTTGCAGCTTCACTCACAACATGTAACATCTATAAAGTCAAATAAAGCTCTCTGGTTAATAAAAAAGCACTAGAAATAGAAAAGATAATAAGAAAAATACCATAGGTAATTAATGCCTAAGTTTTGATGATCACTACACTACAAGGAAACGGGGCATGCAAAAAGGGTGAGGGCTATAGGGACGAGAAAATTCGTTCCTATAGCTTACGCTATAGCGACGACATGTATTCGGAACATGCCTGAAATACTTTTTTTTTGACTATTTCAACTATGGCGACGACATCTCGTCGATATAGGGCATAATCCGACAACGACGACTTGTCGTCGAAATTGCTTGGCCCATTGGGACGACTTCAACAACGACGATTTGACTTTGCTATAACTACTTATCCTGTTGGTACGATCTCTTAGAGACGACATGTCGTTGATATAGCTTATAGCGACGATTTTTAAGGGTTATTGGGACGACATTTGTCATCGTTATATGTGATTTTCCTTGTAGTGCTACTTTATTGACTGCAACTTTTGCTTTGTTTCATACCAAACGAGACCAGAGTAGGGATACAGTTAATAGGTCGGGGTTGTTGCAAATAATATCACACTCAAACACAATCAAGACAAAATACAAATCGATAAACACCCTCTTGATTCATACGAAAGATAAAACACAGACTATAAAGTCTTACACATAGTAACCCACGTACATAACTGACACACACCACTATTAATTAACCAACCACTAACATAACATACTCCTTATAGCACAACTGACTTGACTGACACGTAATACTCACACCCATGCAAACATAAAATACATAAAGACAAAGTTGACTTAGTTATCTATTTGAATTATATTCAACAGCCCCCCATAATTCAAATAGTTGTGACTCCCAGCCGTTCACGTAAGTAGCAAAACTGTTCTGTTCCAAGAGCTTTTGTAAATATATCTGCCACCTGTTCTTGAGTATCAACGGGCTGCAACTCTACCTCTTTATCTTCAGCTAGAGTTCTCAGAAAATGATACTTGATACTGATATGTTTAGTACGACTGTGAAAACCTTGATTCTTGCTTAGAAATATGGCCGACTGATTATCACATAAAATCGTAGTGACATTCTTTTGCTCCTGCATCAAATCTACCATCATTTTTCTAAGCCATACTGCTTGGCAAGCACATGCTGCAGCTGCTATGTATTCAGCCTCTGTGGTTGATAGAGCAACCACACTTTGTTTCTTTGAGCTCCATGACACCACTCCAGAACCAATTGAGAATGTGTAGGCTGAAATACTTTTCATATCTGATGAAGATCCTGCCCAGTCACTATCAGAATAGCCCAACAGGTTAATGTCCTCATTTCTTCTAAATAAAATCCCATACTCCATAGTACTTGCCACATATTTGAGTATTCTTTTGGCAGCTCCCAAATGAAACACGGAAGGTTTGTGCATGAAACGAGACATGATACTTACAGCAAAGTTGATATCTGGGCGAGAGTGAGTAAGATAGATAAGCCCTCCTACAAGACTTCGATACATGAACCCATCTGCTGCTTCACCCCCATCTTCTAATTGAAACTTCTCATTGGTATTCATTGGTGTAGTTGCTCCTTTGCATCTAGTCATACCAAACCTACTCAAAAGTTCCTTGGCATATTTCTTTTGTGACAGAAAAATACCATTGTTATTCTGCACAACCTCCAAACCCAGAAAATAGTTGAGATCACCAATGTCTGTCATGTCAAATTCAGACATCATCTGTTTCTTGAACTCTTCAATTAAAACATGTGAGGACCCTGTATATATTATATCATCCACGTACAGGCAAATAATAATTACTTCTTTGAGACTTACCTGTTTAACATACATGGTTGGTTCATTTGCACTTCGATTATAACCATTTGCTGCAAAGAATTGATCAATACGACTGTACCAAGCTCTTGGAGCCTGTTTTAAGCCATACAAGGCCTTGTGCAGCCTGTATACTTTCTCTTCTTCTCCTTTGACTTCAAATCCTGGTGGCTGCATAACGTAAATTTCTTCTTGAAGATAACCATTCAGAAATGATGTTTGTACATCAAACTGATATACACTCCAACCCTTCTGAGCAGCAAGAGACAATACCAGCCGAATGGTTTCAAACCGAGCAACGGGAGAGAAGGTTTCTTCAAAATCAACCCCATATTCTTGAACATAGCCTTTAGCCACCAACCGTGCTTTGTATCTCTTAACTTGGCCGTTTACATCAAGTTTAACCTTGAACACCCATTTCAGACCAATCGCATGCTTGTTGGGAGGGAGATCAGTTAACGTCCAGGTCTTGTGATGTTCCAATGATCTTAATTCGTCCTCCATTGCTTGAATCCAATTTTCATTTTTTGTTGCTTCCTTGAAAGACACCGGCTCAATTAGTGAGAGAGCAAATTGGCATGACTGATCAAGGTCTGCCATAGGTGCCTTTATAGGCTGAGTATGCTTATAAATCTCACCCACTTTACGTGTTCTGAGAGGAGTTGTGGAGGAATCTCTACTACTAGAGGAAAAAATGGAGTTAGGTGAGGCCATTTCCATAGGGACATTATTACTTCCACCTTGATTACTGCTCATTGTACCTTCACTGCCAACTTGGGAATCTTCACTATTTGACCCACCATGATGACCATCAGACAAAGAATTGTTACTTTGACTACTCTCACCCACCTCAAAAGTACTTTGAGTAATCACATCTCCATCTCTTTTTTCATCAAAAGTGATCTGCAATATTGAAACAGGAAGACCCTCTGTATTGTTATTATCATTTTTCCATTTTGCCTGTTCATCAAAGATCACATCACGACAAATAACAATACTTTTCTTTTCTAAATCAAAAAGTCTATAGGCTTTAGAACTTGTACTATAGCCTACAAATACACACTTATTTGCTTTTGGGTCTAGCTTCTTGCGTAATTGATGAGGCTTTAAATTATAAGCTGGACATCCAAATACTTTAAAGTGATGAGCTGCTGGTTTCCTCCCTGTCCATGCCTCAAACGGTGTTACTTCGTTCAAGGCCTTTGTTGGAGCCCTATTCAGCAAGTATACAGCAGTAGATACAGCTTCTCCCCAAAAAACTTTACTCAAATTCTTTTCTAGCAACATGCATCTTACCATATCCATAATTGTTCTATTCCTTCGCTCAGCCACCCCATTTTGCTCAGGAGTATATGGAGTTGTAAGATCTCTACGTATTCCATTCTCCTGGCAAAAAATATTGAATTCACTTGAACAAAACTCTCCTCCTCTGTCAGTTCTTAGAGTGCATATTTTCTGCCCAGATTCATTTTCAACTCTAGCTTTAAACTGCTTGAATTTTCCAAAAGTCTCAGATTTTTGTGCTAGGTGAAACACCCAACTCATTCTGCTAAAGTCATCTACAAGAAGAAAGTAATACACACTGCCACCTAACGACTTTACAGACATAGGACCACACAAGTCAGCATGTATCAACTCAAGCAACCGGGTTGCTCTCAGACTATTCTTTGGAAATGATTTCTTGACTTGTTTCCCAAGAGCACAGCTTTCACACGTATGCCAAGGAGTGATAGTCTTGGGAATTCCATGCACCATATTTTTTTCACTCAAGAGCTTCAACCCTTGCTCATACATGTGACCATATCTTTGATGCCAAATTAATGACTCACTGCACTCTACTGCTGCTAAGCTCCTGTGATTTTGATCAGACTTGGTTATATCCAAGGGAAACATGTTGTTTCCTGTCACTTTAATTACCCATGTAACCTTTTCAGTTGCTTTATGAGTAATAGTACATGTTTCCCCATCAAATACCAACTTATATCCACTTTTCATCAACTGTCCCACACTTAGTAAATTGAAATCTAAGTTGGGAGCAAACTGAACATTATCGATGGTTCTATAAAGTCCATCTTGCCCTTCAATCTTTATTTTACCTTTTCCTTCAACCTGGATATTCTTCCCATCACCCATTTTTACTTTTGAGCTTTCTGATTCATCTATACACTTGAACCATTCTTTTCTACCCGTCATGTGATTTGAGCACCCGCTATCCAGAAACCAAATACTAGTCTGCTTTTTGGTTTCACAGCCCACTGCCATAAAAAGTCTATACTCATCTTCCTCATCTTCATTTTCCACCGCAGCTTGCGCTTGTGGTTCACTCCAACATTCTGACCGAACATGACCAAACCTGTTGCAATTATAACATTGCACACTGCCTCTACCTCTTCCAAAGCCTCGACCACGGCCCCTACCACGTCCTCGAGGGCCACCTCTTCCAAAACCTCGTCCACGGTTATAGAACCGCTCATCATCTCTTCCAATTGCTTGAAATGCCTGTTCTTCACTAGCATTATCACTATTTCGATTGACTCGAGCTTCATGAGCCTGTAGGGAGCCCATCAGCTGATCAAAAGTCATAACTGTAAGGTCCTTTGATTCTTCAATTGCTGTAACCACATGGTCCCAATGTTGTAGAAGACTGCGTAATACCTTCTCAATTACCTTTTGGTATGTAACATTCTCACCGTATGCACGTTGTTGATTAACATTCTTCATCACGCGTGATAAATAGGCTGCAACCGCTTCTCCTTCTTTCATTTGAAGCGTCTCAAACTCCCGCCTAAGCCCTTGAAGCTTGACAATTCTTACTTTTGAGTCTCCTTGAAATTCAGTCTGAAGTAGAGTCCATGCCTGTCGTGATGTGGTAGCCGCAGCAATTCGAGAAAACACCTCGTCATGTGTGGCTTGTTGAATCAGCGACAGAGCTCTAGCATCTTTCTTCCGATGATCACGCAGCCGTGTTCGATCGTTGTCTTCTTCATTGTAGCCATTTGTAATAAACTCCCAGAGATCTTGAGACATCAGAATAGTTTTCATTCTAATGCTCCAAAACTCGTAACCGTCACCTTTGAAGATTGGAAGGGGTGGAAGAGATTGGTTTGAAGAACTTGCCGCCATCGCCTATTTGCAAAATGAAAGATCCAAGTGGTTACAGAGCAAGCTCTGATACCAGATGTTGCAAATAATATCACACTCAAACACAATCAAGACAAAATACAAATCGATAAACACCCTCTTGATTCATACGAAAGATAAAACACAGACTATAAAGTCTTACACATAGTAACCCACGTACATAACTGACACACACCACTATTAATTAACCAACCACTAACATAACATACTCCTTATAGCACAACTGACTTGACTGACACGTAATACTCACACCCATGCAAACATAAAATACATAAAGACAAAGTTGACTTAGTTATCTATTTGAATTATATTCAACAGGTTACGTTGCTTATAACTATATATTTGTATGCTACTACATATTTGTAGATATGCACATACAAACTAACAAAAGCAGCTTCGTAAAAAATTAATTATCATGTGAAAGTGCACGAAATCGTCAGCAAATGACATCTGTATCTTGTTTGACAGTATAGGTTTCCGCATATCAATTACACGTTGTCCCTAAGTGCGCAAACACAAAAATATTATAATCACAAACTATAAAGATGAAGCACACATAT
Organism: Mikania micrantha; assembly: GCA_009363875.1. NCBI lineage: Eukaryota > Viridiplantae > Streptophyta > Magnoliopsida > Asterales > Asteraceae > Mikania > Mikania micrantha. The sequence continues at coordinate 3,553,852 of CM018698.1, read as the reverse complement.
GTAAACGTACTCTATAATTGAAGCTATATGAAAGTATTACAACTGGTCTATGTAAATCATGTATGTTATTTAACGTCCAGACGTGAGATTAATCTATTTTAAAGTCGTTAAAAATATATAATAATACCATACTCAAAGTAATTATATATATTAAAAACGCCATATTTACGAAAAACATTTAAACAAGCTATATATAAAAATAATATAATAAATTTAACAGAAAGTTAAAAATTGTAGGTTTTCTATTATTTTTGACCGTAAAAAAGATGATTATATTGGCATGCAATCAAAAACAACGGGAGTAAACCAACAAATTAGACAAATTTATATTTATTGCATGGTCCATTACACACAACATATGAGGCTATTTATAGCCTTCAGTTTAGCGGTTACAATGACGGTTAGTTACAGTTATTTAACAGTAATATGAACTACTCTTTGACCCATCTAAACCTTACTCTTGACCCGCTAATTACATATATATGATAGACAACTTACGACCCGTTATGCCAAATATTAATTTCCCACAATCTCTCCCTTAATATTGGCATAACGGACTAGATTTATTTGTTATAGTAATGTTGGTTCTTCATCAATTATGAGATGTGATTCTTCCTTTCCTTTCTCTTAAGTCATTCGTATCTGAAATGACCATATTTACCACATTCATAGAATTTGGATTCACTCTTGACATTGTTTATATATTAAACACTTCTTCCACGTCCCCTTCCTCTTCTAAACGATCCGTTTTCAGGACGAGTTTGATCACCACGCCCTCTTCCCTTTTGCCACTTTTCTTGATGATCATTTGCACTTTTTATTAGGAGTTTTCCTTGTTCATATCTTGAGGTTCATCATGACTTTTAAGACGTTCTTCAAACGCTATTAGCCTTCCCACTACTTCTTCAAATAGCATGTTATCAATTTCAGAATATTGCTCAATAGTTACCACGATTGGTAGGAATTTCTTGGGTACCGAATTGAGTAATTTTCTTACAATTATCTTGTCTTTAAGGGTAATACCAAGACTTTTAAATTTTGCCCTTATACCACTCAACTTTTCAGAAAAATCGATTACACTTTCATTTTCCTTCATCTTTAACGCTTCTAACTCGCTTTTTAATGTTTGTAGACGTGCCTTTTGAACAATATTTGCTCCAAGGAATCGAACTTTAATCAAATATTATATTTCCTTTGACTGGAATATTGCGCAACTTGCATTAGAATGTCTCCAGGCAATGTTTGAAAAATCAATGCTTTTGTTGTATTGCTTTTCTTCTCATCTATTTTGTCTAATGAAACAATCGTTTCCCACAAACTATATGCTTTCAATATTGTTTCCATTAGAATTGCCCATTGCGTGCAGTTTGTTTAAGTCAATTTTGGACATTGTAGAGATATATTTCCTTGTTTACGAATGGATAAAGACGTGCCATCTTTCTTGTTGTCTTCATTTCCCGCCATATTTTCTTTGTTTCTTCCTTTCTTTGATTTCTTTTTCCTTATGTTGATTTTAATTTTTAGAATTTCTTTTCTCCACAAAGGTTTTTATTGCCACGGAGGTCTTTACAACACGAAGATTTTTGCCACGAAGATTTTATCACCACGAAGGTTTTGCCTCGAAGGTCTTATCACCACGAAGGTTATTGTCACGAAGGCCTTTTGCCCACAAAGGTTTTTTTTTTTACCACAAAGGATTTATTTACCACATAGGATTTTGTTTTTGCTTGCTTATTGAACCACACAGGTTTGTTTTAACTTGCTATTCAAATCGATTGATATTTGTTTTGACTTACTACTTCCTTTTATTAAAACTTGGCGAATTTTATTTTATTCTTATCTTAAATCCAAATCATTTGATTTTATTCTTCTTCTTCTTTTTTTTTTCTTTTTTGAAAACTGAAAGCAGATTTGGTTTTTTAAGATATATTTTGATTTCCAAAAAGAGATAAAAATAAACAAAAACAAGTCCTTTTGAGTAAAACTAATAAACCACATTTTGACTCCTGACCTTCGTTTAACAAAAACGTTTTTTTATTAGTTTTATTCGTTTGGCTTTGCTTCGACAAATGATTGTTCTTTGAGTATCTATTTCTGATTTGATTCCAACTTATAATATTGATTATATGTTTCTTCATTCAGTTTTGATTTAATTCAATTTAAACGAGAATTGTTTTAGTTTTTTTATTTTATTTTCCCACTACAAGTAATTTTGGCACAATCTCTGTTCTTCGTATTCTTTATCAAATTTGTAAAAAATCAGCCGCTTCATATAGAATGACGATGATCATGTATGACTCTCTTAATTTCGTTTTGTAACATCAAGTTTAGAAATTGTCTCTAACTTGATTTCAATTAATAATAATGATTTCCGAAGTTTGCAGACTTACGAATAAAACAGGTTTCGGCTTTCTTTGATCGGGATTTATGTCAGACTTTCAATCCTAATATGCCCCTCAGGCTTCGTTCATTTATAATCTTCGGTCCCAAGAGCGTAATGCTCTGATGTCACTTATTGGCATGCAATAAAACACAACAGGTGTAACCCAACAAATTAGGCAGATTTATATATATTGCATACATCCATTACAGACAAAATATGAGGCTGTTTATAGCCTACAGTTTGGCGGTTACAATGACTGGTAATTACAAGTATTTAACAGTAATATTAACTACTATTTGACCCAACTAAACCTTACTCTTGACCTGCCTAATTCCATATATATGCGATACAACATATGACCCGTTATGCCCAATATTAATTTCCAACAAATTAATGGTCTCAGATCAGTCATATGCTTAGCACAAACTTTTCTTTTTTTTTTCTTAATCCTAGTTCAATACCCATATATAAACACACAAGCATATAAATGAATAGATATACATACACATGAAGCACTAACATGAGTTTGTTTGTAGGTGTGATATGTGCTATAGACCATTGATGGATTCAAATCAAAGAGTAAATAAATAGCAAATTCATTATTAACCAGAAAAAAACACATTTGTTGATTTCTTGTCTACTTACAATACCTTTATAAATACAAAAACTTTAATATATATCATTTTCATGGATTATATTATATTAAATCACGTATTTTCTTTTCTTTAATTTAACGATAATCTATAATATTATATTACCATACATTTGAGGAAAACAAGATTAACTTTTTACAATAAATTTTGAGATTTTAAGAGACTAAAATTGACTTTCATAAATATGATCTTGTCCTTATATACAAAAGATGCAACTATAAATTAATTATATTATTTTACATTTACTTTATTTTAATAGTTTTATTAAACTTTTAAATTTATATGATATTCACCAATTAAATATTATTCAAGCACTTTACTAGTATTGTTCCAATTAGCTTAACTGCTAACACGAAAGCAAAGTATACGAAATACAAAAGTATTCGAAATACATAAGTAAACGAAAATGAAGATTCTTGAACTTCAGCTTGATCAGATCTTGATTTTGCCAGTCTTTAGTCGGCTCTACAAACTCCCCCTGGACTGATAAAATTAATCGATCTGCAGCGTTTTCTTAAAAGGTTCGGCACCAGCATAAAGATTGTGAGTAATTGCCAATAAAACTACTCGCGTGAAAGGCTTGGCCTCTTGATCATAACCTCCTGCTACTCTAACCGGGTTCTGAAACAAAACTGTCATATTACTCCTTCCAAATTTTAGCAAGTCCATTGGATCCTGAAAGAAATGGTTTTCATAGTCACAAACGACGACAACTATGTATCCCAGCTCATCAAATACCAGAACTTGACGTCCTTAAGCGTGTCATCCAATACTCTCATATGAACAGACACTGATTTCTCCGTGCTCAGAGGTGGATGCTTTGTGTAAATCCATGGCTTGAGCGTTATGGGATCAATATGTACTTGTGCCTAAATCTTCTTCCTTTCAAAGGCTTCATTATTGTAAAATCCTTGTCACATTTATCCTTCAAAAACTTTGCGAACAAGTCAGCCTGGATATTCTTGGAGATATTTTTGAATATGGCATTGTTGATGCCCTGCAGATCTATCTTGGGCAAGGAGGAGAAATCCTAAGGTCGTATGAAATACTCCAACTTCCCGTTAAATCTTTTGACGTACAACTGCTTCTCATTGTCATAGCTCTAGCAAGTGACTCGTGATTTGTCATTGCGGAGGGCAAATATGTCCCGTGCACTCGCAGTGTAGAGGTATTCTGGATCCTCGACATTATCGTCTTCATTTGAAGTGATCCAGGTCTATTGAACTGCCTTGGGAGCTGGCTTCCAGTCTGGTGTATTGTTTAAACATCTTTTGATCACGTTATCGAACCCTGCTACTTCTTCTCCCAAAGCTGTGACATACTTGTGAGCATACAAGTAGTCTATGTAGACGTTCCCAAGAAATATGTCTTCGTGTTCATCCTCGTTAGATGCTCCTAATGAGGTGTTGGGAATCTCTTCATGCTCTTGATCAACAATTGCATCAAACACCAACTCCATGTTGACATCTTTGAACATATCGGGAAAACCGTCATTAATCATGTCTTCGTCTAATCCCTCAAAAGTTATGTCATCACCAAGATCTTTAAGAAGGTAGTCGTCATAATCATCAGTTGGCTTGCTTGATGATGCATTTCCTTGATCGTCCCCACCCTTATCCTGATCATCTTCCTGGTCATCCTTCTTTTCAGAGGCTCCACCCTTATCAGCACCATCATCATCATCATCATTCCCACCATTATCATCAACCTTTTTACCATCTTCATCGTCTTTATTTTCTTCCTCATAATCTTCATCATCTTTATTTTCTTCCTCATCATCTTCATCGTCTTTATTTTCTTCCTCATCATCATCATTCCCACCATTATCATCATCCTTTTCTTTTTCAGTCTCATCGTTATCTTTCTTTTCTTGTTCATCCGGCTTTGCACTTTTAAGAGCAGCTTCCTCTTTTCTTAGATCAACATTTTCGTTGAGCAAAAAGTGGATGTCATTCTCGAGACTCTTTATCTTTCCACAACAGCCAAATGCCTGATCTCAGATGCTCAATATGTAGATTTTTCTTGGTTGAGTATTTTTCAAGATCAAAGACCCGAGCTTGAAGAAGATCTAGATCTATAGGCACATATTCTGGCTCGTAAGATGATGAAGTCCCCATGGGAGCCTTTCCTTTATCAGTCTTGGCTTTGGGTGGTGAAGGAGGATATGAAAAGTGTATGGGTATGGGTGATTGAGGAGGTGAGTTTTGTTTTTGTGGGGGTGGTGATGATGGTATTTGGAGGGGTTGGGTGGATGGAGTGGTTTGTTGTGATGACAGGGTTGTTTGAGGTGGTGGAAGGGTGGTTTGATGTCACACCCCGAGCCGGCGGGCTGCATCGACTTTCCCGTTGGGCGGAATAGTCCCCGCACGCTCTCGTATCGGTGTGATGAGATTTTATATATGGCACAAGCATACATGCATTAAGAATTACAAGGTTAAATTACATCAGTTGTGTTCAATACTTTAACCCTGCAATCTACCAAAAGACCTATGAATCAATTCTGTCTTGTCCTAAGCAAGATTTACAAAAAGCTATTGATTCACATGATGTTTCTACATAATGCACAAAATTTGCTAGGTCCTGCTACTAGGCCGCCTACAATATCTTGGTTTCGATGACTAAACATGTTCGTCACCTAAGAAGAACATGCAAAAACAAGTCAACGCTAGATTGGTGAGTTCATTTGTTTATTTGGTTCGGAAATGTTTTAGGAAAACATTTGTTCAGATTAAATCATATCAAAGTTCTTCAAATTAGTAATATTCTCCCAGTATTTTAGTCCTCTCATAATATTTATCATGATTGATAACTTGAGTTATTAAAATAACTCTAATTCAGATCATGATGTTTATATATTGGAAATTCCCACCCGTTTTCATATAGGTAAGAATTCATTTTGATTCAAAGTATTTTGACATACCCAACGCACGAGCTTCAACCTTTGACCTCACTACTGATATCATCCCGTCTTGTCAAGTATCGCTTATATATAGGGCATACCTAGGGTCAAGCCCAGCCGCCAGCCCCCCACGCCCTTGACAAAACACGATCATGTCCTTAATGGAAACTAAGGCTTTCATTCTGCACACACACAAATTTCTCAATCATCACATTCGTTCTCAATAGATGAGTTTACTAGTTCTCACTCCCAACTGGGAATGACAGCCAACTCATTAAATGAAGGAATTTCAATTGGACATCATTGTGGTCAACACTAAGTCAAACCACTCTGCTTCCAATCCACACCCATTCATTTTGGAATTATAGTCTCATAGATTCCTTCACAACTGTCTGTCACCAAGCAATGCTATGGCTGATTTACGGTCAACCCGATCATTGCTAGTATACAAAACAGTTGAGGTTGATTAAAAGTGTTTATTGTCTTATTATTATCACACATGTGGAAATTTACCAAACTTGGCTGTTGCCGCCCTGTTACCGGTCATACGATACCGGCCAAATTATATTTCAGATACGCATAACGTACCGACCTCACTCATCAAAAGTTTGTCAAACTGATGGTACCACTACGTTACTGTCAGTCATGGCCTCTGCCAATTAATGATAAAAAACTATGAAAGGAACTTAATCCAGTTGAATTCTCAATTGGCACATGATCATAGTGATATAGACCCGACAAGTTTACTAGAAATCAGTTTCATGCCATAAGTTCTCACAATTTGGCATTCACACATGTTTTGGTCTATTTGAAGTTTTTTCACAAGACTTTGTCATTTGAATATTTACCCTTAAACCCGTTTTAAAATGTTAAAAATAGTTCACACATAATAAAATTCAAGTTTAAATGTCTTGAAATCAAATGAAATTAAGACCAACTTAGTGAATTCTGGAAATATCATCACACATGTGGCCCACAATGAACAAGTGTAGTTAGGACTTCTTATTTCATCTTGTTTCGTTCTTTTTTCATTCGCACATGTTATCGTTGTATTAATCAAATATTCCACAATGAAATTTACTTGATACGTGCCCAAATTGTATTCACAAGAAAATAATTTTATATAACATAATTGTTGTTAGAAATTATTTCAGGTTTGATAAGAATTAAATATATGAACACCTAGAGATACCCTAGGAGATCATTGATACATGGCATGATAATTTGGAAAGCATTGCATACAATTTATGATCATAATAAAATATGTAAGCATGCTTCTCAGCCCTACAGTTATAAATCAAAATAATTAGAAAAGGGGCAATGAACTCACCTATGTGTCTGATGGTTGACTTCTTTACTGTTATACGCTATTTGATTGGTAATTTGATTGAGTTCAACCTGTTTTTTCATTGTTTTGTGTTCAAAATAGTTAGTATTCATACGTGTTTAAAAGTGGTGTTTAGGGTTTGATGTTCAACTAAGTTTTCTATCCTAGCTTTATTAGTCATTGTTATATGTTAAATGTGATATCTATGTTATTAGACTAGGTGATTTGTTCTAAGTCTTGGTGTGTTATTAGGTTTGTCTTAATTAAATAAAACTTAAACTTACATTAAAAGGTATGTCGTTAGAATATTTTAAAAGACAATTCATTGTTTTAAAACTCATGCATGTCATAGTTGTACAATGTTACAAAAGAAGGTTTCAAAGGTTAAGTTTGTTTTATAAAAACCCTTTATTTTATCCTTGATAATATCTTACAAAAGCTTTTTATTATAAAATTTAACTTTTAACTACATGGTAGTATTTGCTGTTTTAAATGAATCTTAAGTAGTATTAGAAAAACACTAAGTTTTTATTCTAAAAATATTAAGTTTGAACACTTTGAATTGAAGTTAGTCAAGATGGAGCCTAACTCGACTCCTTATCATTTGTTCGACTTGTTTAATTTTATTAGTTGTTAAAATCTGATTCCATTATGTTTAAGGATACTTGAATTACCATAAGGGATTAGTATCTATGACTTGTGATTAGTATTGATGAGATTATTCTCGGCCAAAACCAAAACCAAAGCCACCTTGTCGATACTAACAAGTTCGACACTTGTTAGTGTCGACCATCATTGGCCTGTCGAGACTATAGTATCCATGAAGCTCATCTCATCATCCTTGGATAACATCAACGTAATAATATCGATGAAAAACTGGAGGGTATCGACACTAGTAGGGTACATACAAGGCTGGAAAGTTCACTAAGGTGGCTGCCGATACTATAGTATCGATAACCCTTAGTATCGATGCTATCCATTCCTTAACAAGTTAATATTGATGATTCCTTAGCCCACATCCCTTGGACCTAGTCGATATTTATAATGTCAATGTTGTTATTGGCAGTAATGATCTTCGAACTTGATAAGTTAGATGAGAACATGTTGTTATCTTTCTCATCCATCGATACTAATCATCTTCATGGTTCTTGCATCGATACTAAGGTCTAGCACCCCGGGTCCATGTCCAACCCTTCAAATCCTTATTTTTGTGTAATTCAAGCATTACAGATCTATTTCTATGCATACTTTATGAGGTTTGGTAGCATAAACTCGGTTACAACTTAGCATAGCCGGTTTTTAACAAAAACCTTAAAACCGTATGTTTGAGCTAACTTTTACCTCGTTTTTGATGGCTCAAAGCTTAGATCCATTGTATTTTCATGTTCTACATGTCATGATGATGGTTTTGACATCAAGATCTCTCAATTTAGTCAAAAAAATGAGAGATTTGATGTTTGAATTCTAGAAAGAGAGTCTCGAGAGAGAAAGGGGCAATTTTCAATTTCTAGAGAGAGAGAATTTGAGCTGGAAATGAAGAGGAGAAGGAGAGGGGAAAAATTTTATAGCTCGGGTCTTTACTCGCGTGTTCGGTTTTGTTTAAAACGCGTTGTTTCGACATGTTACGTTAAATACGTAGGATTTAATAGAATGTTTTAGATTAAATCTTTATAATTGGTAATTTCCTACTAAATATTATCTTATTTTATTTTTTATTTTATAGTTTGAAAACATTTATTTTTATCATTTTGTTAGAAAACGCAACTTACACACGTATTTGTACAGAGCGCTAACTATACAAACATGACGTCAGTTTCACCTTCTGATTTGGATTTCTATTTACCAGGTATCACTTAAAATAGTAAAGTAATAGATGCATTCGTGTGAATCATCAACCACACGAATACGCTGTCGGTCTAACATTTACGTAATAATATCAGATTATTATTAAATAGTCATATCCTCACAGTCGTTTGTAGGTTTCGTTGAGATGATTCTCAAACATTTGTATTTTCCAGTTAGATTCTCAGTCATCTAATCCTTGTTACCGGAGGATCCGTGCGGCAACTGTTACGCTTTGTCTTTTGTACACATTGTCATTTTGTTGTTTCAGCTCATATTATTCTGTGATATCACAATTTTTCGTTGTCTTGTACTTTGTTGCATAGTTTGTCATATAAATACACTTAAGTATTTATATTTAAACCCTGTAACTGATGTATTACTATACAGTCTCCTTACAGTTTCGTACCAGTTGTCATATTTGAGGTGGTTGTTCAGGTGGCTGTGTGGTTTGGGATGGTGGTTGTTGTGGTGGTTTCTGTGGTGGTTTGATGGCTTCTATCACTCTGCGTCTCTTCAAGCGAGGATCATCAGTCCTCCTTGACACCATCTTGAGCCTTTTCTTTGGTGTAGTCTCGGGTGAAGGCACGTAATGTGCATCCTTATCATCTGATGAAGGTTTAGGTGCTTCAGCTGCTTTGTTTGCCCTCATAATCTCCCGTTCGCGTTGGTTAGTAGGAAATCTTTCTCGTTTCTCAAATATGTACTCTGTTTCAGAATCTGATGAATTAGACGAGGCAACTTTCTTAGCTTTAGCAGTCATCTTTGATTAATCATCTCTTCTGCGACGAAGGCAGTGGTGGTGGCTAGTTCAGCAACTTCATCCTCAAGTTCAGCAAATAATCTGCCAAACTTTTCCAAACGACTCACACCAGTAAAAATCTTTTTTCCCTTCTTGTTCATGACCATGTATGAGAAGATGTCGTACGACATCTTCTTTTGAATGAGCATCCCAATGGTAAGAACAAGATTCTGATGACACTTGTTGATGATAATCTGGATGAAACGGGAAAATGCCAAAAATCTCTCCTTCCTCTTTCTTTTAATATTCTCGTACATATCCTTGAAGATCATGTTGGAGAAGTTGAAATCGACACCAAGATCAATGGCCATTGTAAACGAGCTGAGTGTTTGATTGCGTACATCATATCCCCCCTTTCTGTTATGACAGGCATTGGGGTGGACTAGTTTCTTCTCAATTGGTGGGTATAGGCCCCCATACCCAATCCTTAGAAATGTGGCCTCAACTAGTTGATCATCAAGTTTAGTTGGATTCGATGCCTTGTCTCCAAACTGAAGGCGTTCTCTGATGATTTGCTCCGATATCATAACAGGTTGTCCTTGTACTTTCCCGATCAAGCAAATGTTTCCATTGGCGTCTTTATCCTTAGCATCGGAGTTCCATAAATCTTTAATGAAGCTTGAGACAATTGTTGGACACTCCATGATGGCAAAGTTCACTGGAGACAGGATCAATCCATGTATCATTGATCTAAAATGTCATGTTTATTCGATGGGTCTCCTAAAAATGCAGTCATGTTGTGGTTAGCGAGAAACCGTAATTTAGCCAACTGAAAAAGAAATAGCTAAGTTAGATAAAATGTTTAAGAATATAAACTCAAAGTTAAAGCAAGTTCATGAAAATCATTAAGTTCACAAACTAAAGTAAGTTTACGAAGTAAATGAAGTTCATCAAGTTAATGAAGTTCACGAAAGATATAGAGTTCACGAAAATGTGTGAGTTCACAAAATTTGAGTTCACGTACTCAGAGTTCCTGAAATTAGAGTTTAGGAAACTTGAGTTCCCGAATTCAGAGTTCACGAAATCAAAGTTCACGAAGTCCATATTTTCGTGTATTGTTTTTCTTCCATAACTTTGTCAATTTTGCTCCTTAGAAATTCATTTTGGTCTTAATTTTTTCGGAAATAAAAAATGAACAACATGTTGAAACATCAATTTCCAATTTTTCTTATTTTTGCGAAAACTTTTGAAAATGGTTGAAGTTTACGAACAAAGGACACGAACTTGAAAAAGTTCAATTATCTTTTGTTCCAACGGTCAAAAATTGTTCAAAATTGATACGTCGGTTTGTTTTTATAAGATCCACAATATGATCTGATTGGATTTGTCAACAGTTCACTGAAATGGAGAATCATTCGAGAGAGATATGGTAGTTCACGAAAACCAAGTAAACGAAATGGAGGGGTTGACTGTCTATTTATAAGGCGATGGGAGGTACACGAAGTTTTTCGTGTACTCCAGCTTCATGTACTCCCTTCGTGTACTTTATTTTCGCGATCTTTTATTTTAAGATTTAATTATGTTAAAAATTAAAAAATAAAATAAAATAAAATAAAATTTAAACTTTTGGATAAGTTCAAGATTAAGTCGGGTCAATTTCGTGGGATCAAATTGTTTTCAGTAATTCGTTTATCTTATTATATTTTCTTATAGAAATACAACTTTAAAATAATCATATCCCACCAATGATTTCTGCTTGTATTTTCACATTTCAAAGATAAAATTTGTGATCAAAATTTTATATGGGTTTTTCTAAAATCCTTGAGAAGTTTGAAGTTTAGAGATAATCAGACATCTTATCTAGTCTTATCATGCAACCTATCAATTTTGTAAAATCCATTTGTTCAAAAATTTGATTTTGTTATAACGAACTTGAAATGTTTTGAAAAAGTTTTTAGATGAGAAGAGGAAGAACAGATCTATTACTTTAGATTAGAATCAAGAACAAGAAAGGGTTCTTCATCTTTGGGCATACTAAGCATCTTTTATTTTAACGATTTACAGACACATTGGTCTTAACGTCACACATCTAGGTCTTTGCTTACGCAAAACAGAAGATGATTCACTAGGTATTTTCCTCTATTTGTTTTCACAGAACATAGAAAATACCCTATTTTGTTCAAAACAAGTTCAAGTTTATTACAACATAATCTTATTTTTGTTCAAAGATGTTGCAAAAGTCAAATAGTTATTGCATTTGTCTAGCTTATCTGATTTTTACAAAATTTCTCACGTATTCATTTAATCTTTTTGAGTGATCACATCTAATCTCTTTAGTGATAGAACATGCATTTATTCTTTAGTGATTTATATTTATCTAAAGTTGTTATCCTTAATAGGTTATATTAAGATAATAAATTTCCGATTATCATAAATCATTTCGCTTCCCATTGATCCACTTAGCTTGACTTTCCAATAAAATCTTTTTGTGTTTATCTCCCCTTTATGAACTGACTCAAAAACTAAAATCCTTTTGTATTTTTGTCCCCCTAAATTTTTGAACCGACCCAAAAACTAAAATCTTTTTTTAATTTACTCTCCCTAAATTTGCGCTAACAATGTAAACAAAATAAACATAAATTTAAACTTATTTACAAAAAGTTGTTTTAATCAAAACTTATTAATTTGAGTGAGGCGAGCAAAAGGTGGAAGCGAGCTGTATCTAACGGTTTTGTGAAAAGATCCACAAGATTGTCATCAATGTATTTAGTTGGAGTGTTGTATCAGATTCTTGAGGATCTGAAGGGCTTCTTCATTATCACAATAAATAGGAGAGGCAAGAGAATTCAAACAATAATCCGGAAGCTGATGTTGGATCCAAATGACTTTGGAACAACAACTTAATGCAGCAACATACTCAGCTTCAGCAGTAAATGTGGATATAGTGGTATGTTTCTTGCACTACCATGTGACAAGCCAATCTTCTAGATATTGACATCCACCCATGGTCGACTTCCTGTCTAGATTACATCTACCAAAATCACTGTCATATAGATAAAATTCGGAATTTTTAGGATACCACAAACCAAGACAAGGTTCCAGCAAGGTAGCGAAAATTCACATGACAGAAATCAGGTGAGATGCCTTCGGATTTTCTTGATATTTGGCACATTGGAGCACCCTGAACATAATGTTGGGTCTGCTTTCTGTGAGGTACATCAGTGATCCAATTATTGATCTATATATATGCTGATCAACGTCTTCTGCATCTAAATCCGAAGTTAAAACCGGTCGAGCAGCCATAGGAGTGGAAGCGGGATTAGCATCCAACATGCTGAACTTTGTAAGCATGTTAGTCACATACTTACCCTGATGAATCAACACCCCTTCAAATCTTGCTTTACTTGAAAACCTAAGAAGAGGGTCATTTCCCCCATGGCACTCATCTCAAACTTCTTTTTCATCACAGCCTCAAATTCCTTACACAACACCGAGCTCGTGGAACTGAAAATAATATCATCCAAATAGATCTAGACAAGAATTAAATCATCCTTATCCTTGTGAACGAACAATGTCTCATCAATAGCTCCACGTGTATATCCATTTGCCAGAAGGTGATCGGTGAGTGTAGCATACCACACGCGTGGGGATTGATGAAGACTATAATGGGTTTTGTCTAACTTGTAGACATGGTCATGTGGCTATGAATCCTCAAAGCCAGGAGGTTGACATACATAAATCTCTTTCTTAACCGTTCCATACAAGAATGCTGTCTTCATATCCATCTGATAGACATTGAAATTCATGTATGAAGCGTATGCTAGGAAGATACGCATGGCCTCAAGTATTGCAACGGGAGCAAAGACTTCTTCATAGTCAATACCCTCCTGCTGGTAGATGCCCTAAACTACCAGCCATGCTTTTTTTTTTCTGATGATGAGACCCAAATCATCCCGTTTTGTTTCTGAATACCCATCTGGTTCCAATAGGTAGTTCTCCTTTGCGCAAAGGAACCAGATTCCACACTTTGAGCTTCTGAAACTGCATAAACTCTTCTTGCATCACCTCTATCCAGCTTGATTCCTTGAGAGCCATCTTGATATTCTTTGGTTTTACCTACAAAATGAAACAAGAATATAAACAAGAGTTAATTGGACCTCATTGACTGCGCGTAAGAGTTCCCTCAGTTGAAGCAGTCTAACCAAGAATGGATCTGCTTCTGGTAAGAACTCCTTCAAAAAGGGGTCCAATGATTTTTTCCACCGGATGATTTTTGTTGATGGTTGACGTGGGTATGTCTTCCACTGCTAAGTTATCAAGCAGTTTGCTGATGTGGGTCAAATGTTCTTCAAAGGCGGAGCCAGTGTTATCATTAGGAACAGTCTCGCTTGTTTCAGCTTCATGATCCACAAAATATTATGCAATAATGTGGTCTGAGAATAATGGATTGTTGATAGTTTGATGGGATGATGTAGATGTTTGATTTTATTGTGCAGTTTGTGGATCTGTCTGAGAAGTCTCCGGATCCTGTGGGAGAACTTCATTGATTGTTTGGGCTCTTTGGTACATGCCGGGTGGGTTGACACTTAGAAGTTTTGAATCACATGGAACATAGGCAACTTTGTAATCCATGTCGTCACTTTTGTAGAAACTATCATCAGGGTTAGCTGTGCATATAAGCTTAGAAAAAAGTATTAAAGTGGAAAAAGCTAGAATCATATTGGAATAACCAATTTGGACCTGTTCCAATATCAGTATGATTCATCTCTTGCCAATCAATATAGTAAGATTCCACAATCTGCCAAGCCTTCTTGTTGTATACTCGATACGCAGATTTCTCAGCAGAGTAGCCCACAAAATAACATTCATCTGCTTTATCATCAAACTTGTGATTGCGGTCTATGTGGACTAGAGTGGGGACAACCAAATGATTTGATGTGACTGACTTTAGGCTTCTGATTGAAGAATATCTCATAAGGGGTCTTCTGGGGCGTTTGTTCAATAAGGCCCTGTTATGAACATAACATGTTGTGTTAATAGCTTCCGCCCAGAAGAAGATTGGCAGTTTTGACTCAGACAACATGGTTTTGGCAGCCACGATAAGTGTTCTATTACGTCTCTCAACTACTCCATTTTGCTGAGTGTTTGAGTTGTACTGTATGGTCGAGCTATCCCCTTTTAATCACAAAAGTCAATAAGAGCGTATGTCCCAAACTAGCCAAGATCCATGCTTTATCTACCAGATCAAAACCAAATACAATGTGCAGAATCCAGAATAGAAGATAAAAAAGTTTATTTCTATTGAAAAAGTCGTGAACTTTGCAAAGCAGCTTCGATACGTCTAGAAGCATTCTACCTCGGGATTCTAACCTAAACCAGTACACTGTACATCTATCTATATTGGTCTAGGAGGACACGAAATCCAATGTACACAAAGTACTAGGTACACGAAATCAAAAGTACTCGAAAATGTAAGTACATGAAAATCTAGAAAAATGGTCTTCAGCTTTGTCTGGAGTTGATTTTGTCAGGCTTTATCGTCTTGATGGGCTTTACAAACTCCCCATAGACTGATGAAATGAATCAATACATAATGTATTCTGATGAGGTCTAGCTCCAACATAAAGTTTATGAGTGATTGCCAATGCAACAACCTTGGTGAATGGTTTTGATTATGGTTCATATCCACCATATGTGAGAATTGGGTTCTTATGTAGCACCATCATGTCTTCTTTTCCAAACTTCAACATATCCATGGGTTCTAAGATAAAGTAGTCATTTGAATCGCGCACAATAATTTCTCCATATGTTATCTCTTCAAAATACCAAAACTTGAAGTCCTTGAACGAGTTATCTGCAACCCTCATATGAACTGGAACAACCTTTTCAGTTTTGGGTGGAGGATACTTGGTGTAGACCCAAGGTTGCATGGTGACAGGATCCAGAATGTACTTAGAAGTGAACCTTCTTCCTTGTACTAGCTTCATAGGTAGGAAGTCTTTGTCACATTGGTCCTTCAAAAAATTGGTAAATAGATCAGCCTGATTCTCTTCAGAGATGTTCTTGAATACATCATTGTTGACGCTCCTTAGTTCAATCTTTAGTAGTGAGCAAAAGTCCTGTGGGCGTTTAAAGTACTCTAACTTCCCCTTGAATCTCTTCACCATATACAGCTGCTTCTCTTTGTCATACATCCAGCAGACGACTCTAGATCTGTCATTGCGGACAACGAATAAGTCTTTAGAGCTGGGAGTGTATGTAATCTAAGGATTCTCTATGTCATCGTCAGGACCGAGAACAATCCATGTCTTTTGTACTTGTGCAGGAGCTGGTGTCCAATCTCTCCTTTTGTCAAACAAACACTCAATAACAGTCTCAAGAGTGGTCACTTCTTTTCCCAGCTAGTGAACCTACTTGTGAGCATACAGGTAGTCGATGTATGGATCTGTAGAGATGTTTCCGAGTATGATATTCTCTGGATCGTCCTCCTTCGATGCTGCTAAGGAAGTTCCAGGAATCTCTCCAAGCTCTTGATCAACAATAGCTTTAAAAACTGAACCCATAGAGATGTCTTTAAACATATCACTGAAGCCTTCATTTTTCATATCCTCTCCAAGACCCTCAAAAAGTAGACCTTCAGGAAGATCATCAAATAAGTAGTCTTGAAATTTGTCTACGGGCTTGCTTGAAGAAGGATTTCCTTGATCATCTCTGCCTTTGCCATCATCATCAGGCTTGTCAGCTTTCTTATCGGCTTTATCTTGATCATTGCCTTTAGAAACATCATCATTATCATCATCGCCATGCTTCTTGTCTTTATCATCATCTTCATCTTTATCATCATCTTTCTTGTCTTTGTCATCATCATCATCTTTGTCATCATCCTTATCATCAATCATTAGTCCCTCATTAGGCTTTGCACCTTTAAGAGCATCAATTTCCTTTCTCAGTTCATCATTTTGTTTTTTGAGGAAGCTGGTGTCTTGTCTTTGTCTATTGATGTGGTCTATGAATTTCAACATGCCTTCTCTGAGGTTCTCGATCAAAAAATCATTGGTATTAGAATCTTGCTCTAAAGCAAAAACTCTTTCTTGAAGAAGCTCCAAGTTGATCGGCACATACTTTTGCTTGTAAGGCGATGAGGATCCCATGGGGCATTTCCTTTGTCAACTTTGGAATTTGGTGGGGAAGGTGGCTGTAAGAAGTGAATGGGAGTAGGTGAATGTTAAGGAGAAGGTGGGTTATAAGGTGGTTGTCATGGTGGTAGATGTTGTGGTGATGGTGGTTTGAGCTGGTTGGGTTGTTTGGAGCGGTGGTTGGGTGGTTTGAAGTGGAGGTTGGGTGGTATGTGGTGGTTGGGTAGTCTGTAGTGGTGTTTGGATGGTTTGTGGTGGTTGGGTAGTATGTGGTGGTTGGGTAGTCTGTGTAGATGTGGCCTTAGAAGTGTTTCTCTTCTTCAGATGAAGATCCCTGGTCCTCCTAGACACCGTCTTGAGCCTTATCTTTTTTGGGCGTTGACATAGGCGAAGGGATGTAACCAGCATCCTTCTCATCAGATGTAGGCCATGCATGTGGAGGATATACAACTCAAGGCTCTCTCCACTCAAAAGTGAACTCTATCATAGTGTCTAAGGAGTTAGAATATGTGGCTTTATCTGAGGCAGCAGCCTGTGAAGATGCAGCACCTTGTGCCTGATTGTGTTCATCAGCAACAAAGGCTGTGGAGGTGGCATGATCTGGTATCTCATCTTCCATTCCAGAGAATAATCTTCCAAACTCCTCCAATGGTCTTACACTAGTTAATATCTTTTTACCTTTCTTGTTCCTTACCATGTACGAAAAGATGTTAGGGTTCATCTTCTTCTGGACTAACATGCAAACTGTCGGGATGAGGTTCTGGTGGTGTTTGTTGATAATTATCCAGATAAAGCGTGGGAAATCCAAGAACCTCTCCTTTCTTTTGCCCTTGATGTTGTCATACATATATCTGAAAATCATTCTGAAGTAGTTGAAATCAGCGCCGTGGGAGATGGCTACAGTGCATGTGCTTAGTGTCTGGTTTAGCACATCATACCCTCCTTTCCCCCTAGAAAGGCACTGAGTGGAAACGTGAGCTAAGTACCTCCAGTAAGGATGCAAAAGTTTCTTATCTGTCGAAGGGTAAAAACCCTCGTATCCTATCCGTAGCAGAGTTGTGTGAACAAGCTGGTCATCAAGTTCAACTGGATCTGAGTCCTTGTCTCTAAACTGCAAGCACTCACGAATAATCTCCTCTGTGATCACCACTGGCTATCCTTGAACTTTTTCGATTAAGCACACATTGCCATTTGCATCCTTGTCTTCTGACATGGTGTTCCAAAAATCATGGATGAAGATGGATTTGATAAAAGGACACTCCATGATGGCATAGTTGACTAAAGATAGGATTAATCCGTGAACCATGGACTTGAACATTGTAGGACCTTGGAAACACCTAAGTTCCTTGCAGATTCTGCTCGGAAGGCCCTCGAATACTGTGGAATCCTATTTGGGGGGTTTTCCAATCGAAATCTTAGCGTCGTGTGGTAATCGGATGATTGAGACTCAACGTTTTGATCAAAATTGAACACCACGGGTCATGATACGAAGTTGGATTGCAAGGGAGGCTCTAAAAACTAGGTGATTTGACAGGCAAATATTCAGAAGTCCTAAACATTCTATTTTTGCAGGTATTTATAGGGATCTGCAGTTCGTGCGAATGGGTCACACGAATCACTCTCTCACAAGAATGACGATCCACGAATGAGCCTGTCACACGAATGAATCAAATTCCTGATTCATTCGTTAGACTGGACATTCGTTAGGTGTTCATTCGTACAAATGAACTAATCTTTTGGTTCATTCGTATGAATGGTCCTGTTTGTCATATAAAGTCAAAGTCAAACATGTTAAATACAAATAAGAAATATAAAATACTTGATTTCATTAATCATATCAACTTTGTATAGTCAAGATAGACTATTACATTGAACTAGAGACACTTTATGCATCAACATACTCCTCCTTGGACCTAGTTTTATACTTTGTCAGCATCAGTGTTCAAAAACTTTTCTGAAAGAGCTTTCTAGTTAGCACCAGCATAAACATCAAAACAAAGCAGAGTCTGATCACTCTGATGTACTGTAGTGCTTGCTCCATATCCGAAATGTCAAAGAAAATCTGACACTTGTAGAGGACCTTGACATATTCCTCTATCAAGTTGGTCAGCCATATAGGGTCAAGTACCCTAATCAAATCCCACTTGCCTTCCTTGCACAGAACTATCACAGCCTCGGAAGTTTTGCCGTCATAATACTACCATCGGAAGCTACTTGCAAAGCCTTGAGGCATCTTTCTAAGAGGAATAGTCTTCATAACATTGGGAGGTAGCCACCTTAGGATGACTTTATGATTCCTATTCTGAGAATCAATCTATGGCAGGTAGAATCTTTTAGGTTGTTGAGGTTGGAAGTTCACCCCTCTTTCTGTATTCGAACTTGATTTGCTTGGCAAACCAAGACGACATCCCAAAGTCTTCACGGTAAATCATCTTCAGACGTGCTAACTGATTAACCTCAAAACCTGGAAATTTCTTGAAGTAATTTGGGAATTTAAAATACTGAATTCTCGTTTCCCTCTTCACTCCATAGCATCCCAAATCTTTGAAGTAAGCCCAACTCAGAATGCAACTGCCGGATTTGTATCCTTTGGTCTTGTAGACTTTCGTGTATTGAACTGGAGTGGGGGGAATGCTATCTTTATTAAGTGTCTTCCAGTATGCATCCCACTCTTCCTTTCTTCTTTGTAGGTCAATTGCAGAAGCCTTTTTTATCCCCTTCCTTCTCATCAATCTTACGCTTGAGTTCATCCTCTGAATGTTGACATAATAGATTAGTGAAAATTGGTAGTTCTTCTTTTGCAGAGGTGTACTTTACAGCCTCTTCATCATCAAGGTCTTCTAAAATGACCTCATCAATGTCATCGAATGATTCAGGAATCGGGAGATCTGAAGCAGGAACCGAGGAGTCATTAATGACAACCTCGTCAGGATTTAACCTGAACAGCTCGGCAATTTGTTCCTTTGTTAGACAGTGTATAATCTCTCCTTCTTCCTTTTCGTAACTGACTGAGTGCTGTATAATGCCTTGATCGTCTAAAATCATAGTCAACGTGTCATCCAAGTGACGTCTCAATGGCACAGCTTCTACTTCCTCAGTCGTTTTGCCTTCTTCTGGTGGCTTGTAAGATGACTCAGGAGCTTTATCATGTTTCTTTTTGGTTCTGATCTCACTAGTAGAGGACTATCCTGAAGTACTAGATGAACTGGAAACAGCATCTTTAGCTCCGTCATTGTCATCTTTATCATCATCATCATCAGTGCTATCATAATCAACCTGTTCCTCATCAGATTCGTCATCATCTTCATCATATTTTTTCTCCGAATCATCGGAATCAGGTTTAGAGGCCTCAATCATGGGTGTAGACTCCTTTAGGCTTTCAACTGCCTCAGATAAATGTTCATTGTCAGTCTCTAGGGCATGTATCCTCTCACTGTACCCATGTACAGTCAGGGCAAGCTGATTGTGCTCATCCATGGACTTGAACAGACGATTTCAAGATCAACATTACGTGCCCTGAAATCAGCCCTCTGATCAGCAGCATGCAACAATAGAGCATCCTATTCACTAACTTTCTGTGTCAGCTGGGCAATGGCTTGATCTTGTTGGTGGTTCTCTCCATCAATCAAAGAACCAAACTGTTATGTGTGCTTAGCTACTCTGCAAATGAAACAGTTGGTATGTAAGTATCTGTACGTGTAATGGAAGGACCAGATGAGGAAATAATGAATATGGCAACAGTAGCAGAGGAGGTCTGGGGGAAAGTAGTGGAAGCTGCAACAGAAACTGACTTTGTTCTCCTCTGCAGGTCAAATCTTGTCCTCTTCTTCTTGGCAGGTGGAGAGGAAGAAGTCCAAGCAGCTGTAACTGTGGAGGTACGAGGAGGAGGAGCAATATCAAACTTTGGAATGAATGAGGGATCCTCAGTCTCCTCACTCTGCTCTCTTGTTCTTTTCATGATACAAATGACTTAAGATCTCACGCTTGTAGTAACAAACTCTATGTCAGTCCTCTCTGAGTCTGGATCATCTATGAAAGCATGTGCTCCAACATCAATATTCTCCAAGTCAGTGTCCTGAGCATCCTCCCCCTCATCAGCAGATGTAGTAGCACCAATATCTATGGAAGCAGATACAGTGGCTACAGAGATGGTAGTAACATCTAAATCATGATGAGCATCACCAGCACCAACACCATCACTATCACCATCATCATCATCATCATCATCATCACTATCTTCTTGAGGAACAATCATGTCCTCATCATCCGAGTCAGAATTATTTTGTCTCCATCTTCTCCTGGCAGGTGCCACATAATCTGGGTTGATGAGATGTCCAAAGAGGCGACGATCTGCAGGTTTGGCATCCTTTTGCCAATAGGATTTGACTCGGTTGAGGGTAGTGTCAGTCATGTGCTCCAACCGAATGATGTCTGTGTTTTTCTTAGGGAGATCAGGCAACTGTGCATCAAAAATCATCTGAAGGAACCTGGGATACATTAGGTACTTCTTGTCTCCTTTCGAACTGACATTCTCCTTCATGTGCATAAAGACCATCTCTGAGAAATTGAAGGGAATGTTCAGGATCAGTGCCACAAATGCAGACTGTAGTGTCTCCCTCAGCTCATTGAATCCTCCCCGCCTCGATCCTAGTCAATGAAGTAGAACATG
The DNA here is from genome assembly GCA_009363875.1 of Mikania micrantha. Classification (NCBI taxonomy): domain Eukaryota; kingdom Viridiplantae; phylum Streptophyta; class Magnoliopsida; order Asterales; family Asteraceae; genus Mikania; species Mikania micrantha. The sequence continues at coordinate 3,532,201 of CM018698.1, read as the reverse complement.
ACATAGATACTTGAACTGAGGACTGAGGCATGCCTTGTTCAGAACACCCACTGTCAGGTCTCCGTCATACTTGCACCTCAGGAAACATCCTTGTCACCCCCCGAGCCGGTGAGCTGGATCAACTTTCCTGTCAGGTGGAAGGTTCTCGGGGCGCGATATCCTGTGATAATCAAAGTGATCAGATTTTTTTCATGGCACATGATGTATAATGAGAAATTCTAACATGACATTGACATAGAATTACAAAGTTAAATTACACAATTTGTGTTCATAATTTAACTATGTAAATCTACCCAAAAGAATAATGGATTTTCTATCTTGTATCTGCACAAGATTTACAAAATATGATTCACTAATTTGACATCCTAAATATGCACGACACAAAAGTAAGCTATTGGTCCTCTATAAAGTCCAATTAGCTTATGTTCTAATGTCTGATGACTAAACATGTTCTTCACCTGAGAAAAAATGCATTTAAAACAAAGTCAACACTAGGTTGGTGTGTTCATAAGTTTTGAAATTTAAAATACTTGTAATTTGTCATTTGCATGTCATTGTGTCACACACGTCTTATTTAGTCTCATTTGTCATTAACTCATCCCAATTTCCTCTCTATAGATACACCTACAGATAGAATATCGTCCAGGTAAGCATGCTTATATATAGGGCATACGTATCACGAATGCAGCTGCCAGCCGAGCACACACTTAACTGAGTGTTATACCACCTGTATTGTAGCTATAGATACCCAATTTATCTTGCATAGGCTAATTCTCAATTAGCATTACCCATATGATAAGTCATTACCCCACAATGATATTAGCATTGCATAATAGGTTTTAAAGATCAAGGATTACCATAGTTATAAATGATGGTATACTCTTTAAGTTTCAAATGTATAGAGTTTATTAATCTTGTCCCTTTGTAGCTGATTTTTTTGATTCATTGGAACTTACTGTTACTCATTATCTCATAGTCATCAACTCATAGTCATCTGTTCTCAGTGTTATGTGTTCTCATAGTCTTTAACAAAGAGTTATAAGAACTAGTCTTATTATACGATGTTAATATATGTGGTTAATGATATCATCATCGTGAAATTATGTTATCATGATTATCATTCTTATTATTACCTGTGTTGAATTCAATGTTGTTTGTAACTTATAAGTACGAGTTATCACTTCGTAGGTTAACCTTAAAGTTGGTTAACTTTTTAAAGTCTTTATATCTCGGATTTTCCTTGAACTCATTTGATGTTATAACATATTAATACTTAACCAGTTTTGATTAAGATTAGTACATAATACGTTCTTTGTTTATATGATTATCTCACTTGAGTGTGTTTGTACAAATATTATGTTATGAAAACATAAAAATAATCGTTTAATGTGTTACAAAAGGGTTTAGCAAATGTATCTCACTTAATTAATTCCACCAACTTTGTAGTAAAATTGATTAACTTGTTTTATAAAAGTAACCCCTTTTTGTTATTTTGATCAAAACATGACTTAGTTATAACTTTGACATGTTTTAAACTATGGTTTATGATTAAAACACTTGTTATGAGGTTTATCTATGTTTTTAATCCAAATTTTTAAGTAGCATAAGTGTGTGTATCATGAAACCCGTTGCACCCAACCCAATTGGTTCTTGATTAACATTGGTTTGAATGGTTCTCTATTTAGACAACCACTAAGATAGTGTTCTCGGCTGGAGCTGGATAATATTCAAATGCATAGGTGTGGTATTATGGGGATTACTTTCTTGGTTGTGTGTGGCCCGCTGTAGGTTCTGTAGGACCTTTGAGAACCTTGGAAACCACTCAATTCCTTCCAGATTCTGCTCGGCCGGCCCTTGAATAGTGCGGAATCCTATTCAAGGGTTTTCCAATCGAAATCATCAAGCGCCGTGGCAATCCGATGATGTGGAGTCAACGTTTTGATCAAAATTGAACACCACGGGGTGAGAAAACGAAGTTGGAGAGGGGATGGTGGCTCAAAACCTTAGGATATGACTGGGAATGTTTAGGGGTCAAAGAAGTGATATAAAACATTCTGTTTGCAGGTCTATATATAGACTGAACTTATTCGGTCGAATGAGTTGTGCGAAACACTCATTCGGGCGAAAGGCTTAGCCGAATGAGCTGGTCAACCGAATGAGTCATGCGAGTGACTCATTCGTTCGCCTCAGTCATTTGCTAGTCATTCATTCATGTGAATGGACTTATTCGTAGGTACCATTCGCATGAATGGGTCTGTAAAATAGACAAAGTCAGAGTCAAACATGGTTAAACATATTAAGCTCAATTAAACATACGAACAATACAGAATAGTCGATTTCTTTACTGATATAAACTTTATACAATCAAAGTCATACAAAATACAAAACTAGGGACATTACATGCACCAACAAACTCCTCCTTGGACCTAGTTCTCTACTTGTTAGCACCGGTCTTCAAAAATTTTTTATGAAAGAGCTTTCCAGTCAAAGCCGGCATGAATATCAAACGCGAAGCATAGCCGGATGATTCTCATAAACTGTAGAGCCTGCTCCATATCTCCAATCTCAAAGAAAATCTGACATCTGTATAAAGTCTTCTCATCTTCTAGCGACAGATTTGTCAGCCACATGGGATCAAAATCACGTATGGCATCCCATGTGCTTTCCTTGCACAGTACAATCACTGCCTCAGCAGTTCTCCCATCATAATACCACCATCTGAAGTTGTTCAAAAATTCTTGACGCATCTTCCGTAAAGGAATCTTCCTCTTGACATTCGGAGGTAGCCACTTCAGGATCACTTTATGTCTACAAGTGTTAGCATCAATTTACGGCTGATAGTAACGTTCCGGTTGCTGTGGCTTGAAATTCACCCATCTTTTCCTGTACTCGAACTGGATTTTCCTCGCAAACCAGGACGACATCCCTGAATCCTCACAGTACAACATCTTCAGACGTGCAAGCTGATTGACTTCAAATCCCGGCAACGTCTTGAAGTCATGAGGAAAACGGAAGTACTGGATCCCTTTCTCTCTCTTCACTGCATAACAGCGCAAGTCATGAAAATATGCCCAACTTAGAATCTGACCGCCAGATGTATATCCTTTGGTCCTGTAGACTTTGGTGTGCGGAGTTGGCATCGGTGGAACACTTTCTTTCTTTAGCACCTCCCAATAGGCTTCCCATTCTTCCTTCCTCTTCTGAATGTCTTCTGCTAAAGACTCGCTGCTGCTGACCTTCTCGTCTATCTTTCTGTTCACTTCCTCCTCAGTATGTAGACCGAAAAGATCAGCAAAAGTAGGCAGCTCCTCTTAAACTAAAGTGTACTTTGTGCTCTCTTCTTCAGTAATATCTTCCAGAATAACCTCATCAATATCATCAGATACTATTGGAGTAGGAAGATTAGAAATGGGAACATTATCATCATCCAACACTACTTCATCCAGATTCAGCCTGAATAACTCTGCAATCTGCTCTTTGGAGAGGCAATGGATGATCTCGCCTTCTTCTTTATCGTACCTGATAGAGTGTTGAATGATGCCTTGAGCGTCTTGTATCATCGTCAACTTTTTGTCCAGAAGACGTATCACAGCCATAACATCAACCTCTTCAGTGGCCTTAGGCTCTTCGGCTTGATTCTGAGGCTATTTGGGAGCTTTGTCATGTCTCGTCTTGGTTCTGATCTCTGTAGGAGGGGACGGCTCTGGGGAACTAGAGGAACTTGCATAGCCACTCCCATCTCCATCATCATCCCCTGAATCATCATCTTCATCATCTGTACTCTCATAGTCAACCTTCTCCTCCTTAGACTCTTCCTCCTCTTCTTCATCTTTATTATCTTCTTTGTCTGAGTCATTGGAGACAGGTTCAGCAGCCTCAATCCTTGGAGTAGAATCGTTAAGGCTTTCAACTTGCTCAGCAAGACGCTAGTTTTTGGCCTTAAGAGCTAAAATCCTATCGTTGTAGCCAGGAGCAGTCAAGGCTAGCTGATTGTGCTCATCCATAGACTTGAGCAGTCGATCCTCCAAATCAGCAGAACGGGATCTCAGATCAGCTCTTTGATTAGCAACCTGTATCAATAAAGCATATTGCTCATTGACCCTCTGAGTAAGCTGAGAAATCGTTTGATTCTGCTCATGATTCTTGTCAATCAACCGAAGAACTAGACTGTTCAGCGTTTTAAGCTGATAAGCAACTGAAGAAGTCATAGTGTATGGATCAGAACGTGTAATAGAAAGGCCAGAGGAAGCAGTAGTAAAAAAAGCTGTAGTGGCAATTGATGAAGTCTGAGGGAAAGTAGAAACGCGTGCAGGAGTAGCCCTCGACCTGGTCAGTGAAGAAGTCATGACTGTTGCAGCAGATGTAACAGTGGTTGCAACAACGGAAACCGACTCTGATCGTCTATGTAAAACGAATCTGGCCCTCTTTTGTCTTTTGGCTGGAGGGGAGGAAGTCTCAGCAGCAGTAGATGTAGTGAAAGTAAGAGGGATAGGATCAAAATCAAACTCTGGAATAAAGGACGAATACCGAATCTCCTCCACATCTACATAGGCTTGCTCCCTAGATCTTGTCTCAAGAAAAACTACTTGAGATCTGAAACAGGTAGTCACAACAGTTGGCTCAATGTCATCTGAATCAATGTCATTAGTGGTATCACCATCATCACCTTCAACATCCTCCATCTTTACATTCTCCCCCTCATCAGCAGAAGTAGTACCACCTCCCACACTAACATCACGAGCACCAGCATCAACACTCACACCAGCACCAGTAACACCACCACCAACATCACCATCAGTATCACCCTCATGACCATCATCACCTCCTGGAACAATAATGTCTTCTTGATCAGAATCTGAATCCTCGTGTCTCCACGTCCTCTCAATAGGTGCAACATAGTCAGGATTGAGGAGGTGGCCAGACAGACGACATGTAGGTGGCTTCCTTTCCTTTCCCCGATATGAGAGAACCTGTTGAGGGTAATATCAGCCATGTGCTCTAGTCTGATGATATCTGAGTTGGCCTTGGGTAGATTCGACACTTGAGCATCGAAGATCATCTGTAGAAACCTCGGGTACATCAAAAACTTGTTGTTGCCCTTCAGATACACGTTCTCCTTCATGTGGGTAAAAACCATTTCGGAGAAGTTGAACGGGATGTTCAGCACCAAAGCCACAAAGGCACACTTTAGAGTCTCTTGAGGATCATCGAATCCTCCACGCCTTGTTCCTAGGAAATGAATAAGGACATGACTCAGATACTTTAACTGTGGGCATAGGAAGGCCTTGTTCAGCACTCCATCTTCCAAATCTCCATCATACTTGCACCTCATGAAACATCCATGAACCAAATATCTGTCAAGAGTGAAAGGGTGATCTGGTGAGTCCTGAAATCCACACACCTGTCTGATGTGCTCAGTAGAGACAACAACATCTTGTCCTCTGACCTTCCCTCTGATAACTGGAGGCTCTACCTCACAGTCAATGTCTGCTGTACTCCAGAAGTCTCTCTGATGTGACAAATAATGATCATGAACTGTAGAAATGGCCGTGAATATCCTGGAATGTCTCAGAAAAGCAATGATCTCAGTAAAATGCCTAGCGTTCCTCCTAGTAGCATCTAAGTGTGCACAGATGTTGTTCTTTGGAAAAGCCTTGTAACTTGCCATTCTGAAACACAAAAGAAACAAGTCAGTTTAGTTCAGTAAACAATTTAACAAAATAAAAATTATAACACAAGTGTTCAAATGGTGCGAATGAATCAACACCATCCGAATGAGACTCAGGCGAATGATAAAACTGACCGAATGAATGGTGCCATCCGAATGACACACGAATGAAGTCATTCTAATGAACCCATTCATTCGCATGTACAGATGGCCCAAATGACCTCATTTGGTTGAATTCCCTCATTCGGTCGACCCTGTGACACAAATGAATTTCATTCGGTCGACCGAAGAGCCTTCAAATCCCATCCTCCCAAAACCAAAAATCAGACCATGAAAATGGTAGCATTTAGTTCAGAGGGGTTTGATTAAGGTTTTAGAACTGGTTTTAAGTGTATTAGGGTTCATTTGGACCGATTATTTGACTGACTCAGGTTCGAGCCCTGAAACCCTAAAAATTCGAACTGTTACGAGTCAATCTACGATCAAAATTGAAAGATCTTGATCCCAACAGTACCTGAAACAACCACAAGATGGCACATGATCAGTATTGCTCAGATTGAAGGTGAAAAATGAAGGAGATGAACATGTATGTGCTTTGGGCGAAAGAGGGTTCACACAGTGGGGCGAAAGAGGAAAAATGATGTGAATGAATCATTCGGCAGAAAGACTTCATTAAATATGGGGATTCATTCGGATGAGAGTTCACCCAAATGAACCTATTCGTATGAGGCGATCAACCGAATGACCCATTCACATGAATGGATTCATTCGGTCAATTGAGTCTTTCACATGACTCATTCGTTCGAATGAGATTCAGCACCCAAAACACAACTTATTTTCAGATTTGACATTTTGACCATAAAAGAGAGTATCATTATGAAGATCTGTCTGGTTTGGTGATCGGATAAGATGAGATTGAATATCTGATCAAACAAATGATCATTTAAAACAAATTAAAATGAAAATGTTTTTTTCTTTTTTCTGATATGAAAACAATTGTACAACTAAAACTAAGATAATCAAAACACATATTTTTGTGAGTAGTCTTTCAAGAAAATGACATATGCACCAGGTCACATCAAATCAGCATTCCTGAATGTTTATACTTCTGACACATTTGAATTATGAAGCAATTACTGATATACTTGTCCACTTTAAACCTGACAATACTTCATTTCTAAACCAATCAATGATCACCCATGTTTTCTGACTGAGTTACCCATTATAGTCAACCAATCTAGATCAAAACCAGTTTATAACTCATCTCTGCATAGCTTAATACCTAACATCATAAGTTCTATAAGGTTCCAATTTATTTTCTTTTTGTATTTTTCTTTTGATTAATTTCTCAAGTTTAACACATTCTCATGGACGGCTTCAGCTAGGTCTTTACAAAGCAATATGGCACGTGTACAGACTTCAATTCATGAATCATTTGAAACCTCATAAGATCCTATGATAACAGGTGTATGCCTGATTTGAGTAAAAAACTGTTTATCCCTTAGCTAGTTTTCTAAACTGGATCCCTCAATTCAGACATTCTAAGCAATCACCAACAGTTTATAAACTTTGTAAAGTCGGCCTATCAGTACATCAAATCATAAAACCCATGTGCTTTCAGTTTATGCATTCAATTTTGCATTTAAGACATAACTGGTTAACACATCACTTTCTCAAACAAGACTTTCTCATTTTTACAAATTTTCAAATGTTTTTGGTTTTTCAATTTTACTACTTTTTCTCCACCTAAAAACCTAAAACCGAAAACCTTTTTGAGTTTTTGAAAAAATAAAGAAAAAAACAACAGAAGTACTAAAAAGTAAAAACAAAACAAAAGAAACTAACTAACAAGATAATGATAATTTGTTTGACTCATATGAAGGAATGACTTCGTCTTTTTGAAAAACACCATTAGCTGATAACAGATATAAAAATCTGGGTTTGTCAAATGCTTTAGTGTAAAGATTAGCTTTCTGGTTATCAGTGTGAATTTTAACAACATTGATTAATTTCTTTTCAAAAAAATCATGTATGAAGTGATATTTACTGTCGATGTGTTTTTTTTGAGTGCTGGACAGGATTTTTAGTGACAGCAATGGCAGCAGTGTTATCAACAAATATAGGAGTTTTAGAAAACTGTAACCCATAGTCCCTGAGTTGCTGCTGAATCCAGATGATTTGAGAGCAACAACTAGCAGCTGCCATGTATTCTGCTTCACATGTTGTAGTAGACACCGATGTCTGCTTCTTGCACTGCCAGGTAACTAAGAGTTTTCCAAAGAACTGACACCCCGCAGATGTTGACTTGAAGTCTCGTTTGCATCGACCATAATCTGAATCACTATAAGTAGTTAGGTCGAAGTTATCAGCATTAGGGTACCATAAGCCTAGATCCGGAGTACCCTTCAGATAACGCAAAATCCTCTTCACAGCAATAAGATGAGAAACTCTTGGCTTTGACTGATAACGAGCACACAGATAAGTAGCAAACATGATGTCTGGACGAGAAGCTGTAAGATACATAAGAGATCCGATCATTCCTCGGTACATAGTGGCGTCAATTAACTCCCCCTTTTCGTCTGGAGTAATCCCATGATTAACAGCCAGTGGGCTACCAGCAGGTTTTGCATCCAACATACTGAACACGCTCAGAATGTCACTAACATCCTTGCTCTGATGAATAAAAATTCCTGCCTTAGACTGATCCACCTGCAATCCTAGAAAAAATTTGATCTCTCCCATGGAACTCAACTCGAACTTATCTTTCATAACTTTCTCAAAGTCTTTACACAGAACATCATTTGTGGATCCAAAGATGATATCATCCACATATACTTGCACCAAGAGCAAATCCCCATCCATCTCTCTAATGAATAAAGTGCAGTCAATGACACCTCTTCTGAACCCGTTGTTCAGAAGGTGAGTAGAAAATGTCTCATACCACGCTCGCGAAGCTTGGTGCAATACATATAAGGCCTTGTCTAGCTTGTAGACTTGGTCATGATGCAATGGATCTTCAAACACGGGAGGTTGATTGACATACACAACTTCATTAATCACATCATGAAGAAATGCACTCTTAACATCCATCTGATTCAACTTTGAACTTTTTGTAGGATGCATAAGCTAGAAAGATTCGGATTGCTTCAAGACGAGCAACAGATGCAAAAACTTCATTGTAGTCAATTCCTTCAATCTGTCGAAAACCTTGCCCCACCAGGATTGCTTTGTTTTGTACCACAATGCCGTGATCTTCGCGTTTACAGCGTAAAACCCATCTTGTGCCAATAACTTTTGCACCCCTTGGGTCTATCAACAAGCTGCCAAACTCCCAGTTTCTTAAATTGCAGCAGCTCTTCTTGCATAGAATCTACCCAAGATTCTTGTTTCAAAGCTTTAGTAATTGTTCTAGGCTCAACTTGGGAGATAACAAGAATGGGCACAACAATTTACATCTGCAAGGTCAAGTATGTCAGCAAGACCACCTGAAGATAACTTATTTCTGGTCTTCACTCCATCAGTTGAATTTCCAATATATTGTCTTGAGGATGAATTTTGTTAGTTCTACCAACAGGGTGAGCAGGCACCTCAACCTGTGGATCAAGGTTGTTTAGATTGAGATCCTCAAGAGCAGGTACAATATTATCAACATCTGGTTCTGGAACATGTGGATGAGAGTGATTATCATCTGAGTCTGAACTGTCATCATGTGCCTGCACTGGAACTTGAACTGAAGAAGGTTGCACGGGTTCATCAGGTACATTTTGTGCATCATACATCATCTGAACAGCAACACCTTCATCAGAATACATGGGAGGCATGCTGAAAGAGTCAAAAATATCAGAATAGTTGAATATCCAGTCAGGACCCCTTCCAGGTGGTGGCATAGAATATTTCTGAACAGGTACATGGTACCACTCATCCACATTGTGAGTCGATCTGTTGTAAAGTCGTTTATTTGGAGTGCTATACCCAAGAAAATAGCCTTCTTCCACCTTTTCATTGAACTAGCCATGGTCATGTTTCTTGAGCATTGTGCATGGAGCACCAAATGGTTCAAGATACTTATTATTTGGCTTTCTGTTATGTAGCAATTCAAAGAAAGTCTTCCCATGTCTCTTCACAATCAACACCCGGTTCAGAGTTAACAAGAATTAGCAACAGCTTCATTCTAGAATTGAACCGATAGGGAGGAATAAGCAAGCATAGTCCGAGCAGCCTCAATTAATGTTCTGTTCTTTCGCTCAGCAACACCATTCATCTGTGGGACATATGGAGCACTGAATTACTGAATAATACCACGTTCATTGCAAAAAATCTCCATATTGTGATTCTTGAATTCAGTCTCATTATCTGTTCTGAGCATGCGAACCTTGAGCTTATACAGTGATTCAAGCTTAGTAACCAGAACTTGAACACATTCGAACGTTTCAAGTTTCTCCTTCATAAAGAACACCCAAGAGTATCTGGAATATTCATCAGTAATTACTAAGCAGTATTGATCTCCAGCAATGCTCTTGCGATTGACAGGACCATAAAGATCCATGTGGAGAAGCTCAAGTGGAACAATAATTGAATGAAACTTTTTGGGTTTGTCAGACTGCTTGGTTTGCTTTCCCTTCTTGCATGAAACACATACATCAGACAGCTTGAAGTTCTTCAAACTCACTCCCTCAACCAGATTGTTCTGAACAGATGATTCATCTTTCTTAAACTCAAATGACCCATCTTCTTATGCCAAAGGAAAGAATCGTTCTCTGTTGCCTTAGACATAAAACATGAAGTTGTAGAAGATGTAGTTGAAGTTGTGGCCATATTAAGAACATACAAATCTTGCTTTCTTGGAGTAGACATCAGAATCCAGTTTTTAGCGATGGTAATACCTTGCTTGAGAATGTAGCAGCAAGAATCATCAAACAGAACCTAGTACTTCTTGTCACAAATTTGTGAGACTGAAAGTAGATTGTTCTCCAGCTGCTTCACATATTTGACCTTGTCACCAGCAAAAGCTACATATCCTCCTTTAATTGAATGAACATTGGAAAGAAGAGATATGTCTCCAGTCATGTGCCTTGATGCCCCACTATCAACAATCCAAGTGCTGTTAAGAGCATCATTTGGGGCAACTTGCACCTACACAAATCATTAGTTGAATTTGGGAACCCAAGCCTTTACAGTCTTGGGTTGACCCAATGAGTCCAGGATTTTCATTTCAATCCATTGTCCATCTGAGTTTAATTTATCAGGAATTTTAGAAACAGGAGTTTCAGAGGACTTGGCCATCCAAACAGTGTTTTTTACTGAAAGATTTCTTTAAATACACTAAAGATGGCTTGGATTGTTTGTCAAAAACAACTTTGGGTGTATCATGATCAACCATAACCCGTTTTCCCTTATCTTGAGATTTGATGGGTGAAGGATGTTTGGGTTTAACTTGAGGTGAGTGACAAGCAGATTTGACCTCTTTAACAAAATGCTGATTTTGTTTTCGATGTGGTGCAACTTGTGGTCTAATCAAATGAGGACAAAATCTAGCAAAATGTCCAGGTGCACCACACCCAAAACAAGCTCGTTTATCTTTGTGATAAAATTGTTTGGGTTTAGAATAAGACTTTTTGTTTTGATGAAAAGCATTTATCTTTGTTTTGTCTTGCTTGAAACCCAAACCATTTGTCCCATTATAAACAAGATTATCAGTCTTGTTGGACTCACTTGCTTCACCAACATGTGAAGACTTCACAAAGCACATGGCTTTGGATAACTTTGAAGACATGTTTGTCTTTGATGAGATTGGGTCAACCTTTTTGACACCAGATGTCTGATTCTTAACAATGGACACTTGAGGAGAAACATTAGAATCATTCTTAGAATCAGAGACCCAATCCTCAACCACTCTCTCCACAAAAGATTCCTCAGAAAATGAGGAACCCTCATCAGAAATGATTCCAATAGGATCAATTACTAACGGAGTTTTTACTTGAAAGTCTTTATTTTCTTTGTCATTTGGTGAGTTAACAAAACAATTTAAGACCGGTGGAGGACAATGATTATACTTTGTTTCTTTTCCCTTACCCTTCAGATCAGTCCCATTACTGATCGTGTGCTCAATGATGTATGAGGAGCTTTCATAGCTCTTGAGCTTTTGACTCAAAGTTTCATAGTCACATTCGACTATGGCTAATTTCTTCTTTGTCTCATTAATGGTATTGAGATAAGAAGTAATAGCATCTTGCTTATTCAGCACAGCGATCTCAGCCTCATGCAATTGCCTGTTTAATAGCTCAATTTTAGCTTGAAAATCTTTTTCATTTGATTTTAAAATCATGTTTCCCTCAATGCATTGACTGAGATCACTGATCAGGTCTGCATTATGTTGCTGATAAACCAACACCTTACTTTGAAGGTCAACACAATTAAAACAACTAGAATGAGAAGAAGAACAGTCATCATATACCTGATCAGACTGAGATGAGGCAGAAGTATTCACCATCAAACCAAATTGTGTAGCAGATTGTTCTTCAGACTCAGTATCTGACTCTCCTAGAGTTTCTGAATCTGATGTGCTTTCTGATCCTGATGATTCATCTAGACTGGTCTTTGTTTCTTCTGAATTGATATCATCAATAGATTCAGCAGCTTCCTTGATTTCTGCAACACAAGCTTTGTCTTCTCCTCCCTTTTCAGAGTTGAATATGAAATCCCAGTTTTCTCCCTCATCATTCTGAACCACTAAAGCCTTTTTTGCATTTGATGAGCTAGCTTGAGCAGGAGTATCAATTGGTACTAATTGTAGAGCCCACTACACGATGAAGACTGACAAAGTCAAACACAGGAAGAATTGAAGTCGAGATTTTTTGATAGTTTTTGTTGTTTTCGTGTACAAATATTTCAAATAAACCAAGTGTTCGAGTACTCAAAATATTTTTGTGTTATATTTTGAGTACACCTAGATTAGTATAAATAGACGTATTTTGTACTAGTTTAGGTTGGAATCCCGAGGCATTTGCTCTCTAGACGTATTGAGGCATCTGTACTCGAACTTCAGTATTTAATACAAAGATTTCATGTTTTCTACTTGCTTTCTTGATTCTAGCATGGATTCCGCACTTGTTAGAGTCTATTGATGATGATTTGGGTGATAAAGCTACGTTCTTGATCCAGTTTGAGACCTACAAGTGGTATCAGAGCTTGAGTGCTCTTTTCGTCATCAAGGTAACATCTTTTTCAAGCAAGTTTACAAATTTATCATTCTACTCTACTCCATCTAGCTACTGTGTAAATTTGGGACTCCAGATCTTAAGAAATATTTTTATAAAATTTTCTTAAGTATTTTTGAGTTCAAAATTTTCGAGTTCAGCTATTTCAAGTACAGATAGAGTGTTCGAAAGGTTGTAAACAGTTCGACTACAAGATTTGGTGTGTTCGAATACAAAGGGGAGTTTCACCACATAATCTTCGAGTAGATTTCTGCTTCGAGTACACGAGAGTTTCGATTACAAGATTTCTTCGATAACAGCAGGGATTTCGAGTATAAGGTGTTTCGAGTACAAGGTTTTCGAGTACAAGGGATTTTTCGAGTATAGAGAGAGTGATTGTTTTATTTCGAATAGTGTTTGGTATTTTGGTCTTCCGGGACTTCCTGAACTGTACTTAGAAAATTTTCTGATCGATCATGGCTTCAAAGAATCTGACCAATCTGTCCAATCTACTCAATTTGGTCAATGAGATTGGCACAGGAACTAAAGCCACCTAGGCTCGTGTCGGGAGACAACTTTCAAGATTGGAAGTTCAGATTTCAATCCTTCATCAAGTATACTGATCCAAAACTTTGGAGGTCAATTAAAGAAGGTCCTTTTGTGCCTTCATACCAAAGTGAGATAAATGGTCCTCTTGTTCCTAAGGATCCAGAATTGTACACAGATAATGATATCTTGATGATGGAGAAGGATGAAAAGGCCTATGCATCAATCACAATGGCTCTCTCTACTGATGTAGCTCATGGATTTAAGGAACACAAGATAGCAAAGGAACTGTGGAATGCTTTGGTTGAATGATTTGAAGGCAATGAAGACATGCAAGAAAGTCGCAAGGATATGCTGAGACAGAGATTCAACATGTTCAATCACATCAAAGGAGATTCCCTTGAAGCATAGCTAAATAGATTAACTCATCTGATGACCGAGATGACAAGTTCTGGGATTGAAATGACCAAAGGAGAAGTGAACAAGAAGCTCCTGAACTCACTAATTACACTTGGAACTCGAACTGTACTACAATCAAAAGGACAAAGGATATGTACAAGACCTCCCTGAGTGAAATGATCTCTATCATCAATTCCTATGATATGGATGATAAACAGAGAGCACTGAATCATGCCAGCTCCATGGGCATCACACCTGTGTCAGAAAACTCTGCTCTTCTGTCAGCTATCAATCTTCAAGCCTCGAGGATGCAGCACTATCAGACTCCTTTATCTCCGTCAATTCCTTTTGAGACTGCATTCCTATCATCTGGACAAGCTGGTTCAGTATCCAAGATCAGTGTAGAGAGTGAAGATAATCTGCTACTGTTTAAAGGTTTTATGAACAGTTACAATGCATTCATAGCTGGAGAATTAGCACCTGCCAACCTTACTCAGGATAATCTAGAGCAGATAAATCCAGTAGATGTTGAGGAGATGGATATCTCATGGCAGATGACAATGGCTGTGTTTCGGGAAAAGAAGTTTATCAAACGGTATGGAAGGAACATTTTTGGAAACAACCCAGGAAAGAAGCTTGGATTTGATAAGTCAAAGCTGCGATGTTACAACTGTGATCAACCAGGTCACTTTGCCAGGGAATGCAAGCAACCAAAAGTGACTAAGGAAGGAGAGAAGAAGCCTGAAGTGAAAGCTGTGACTGCTGCTGCTGGAGGAAGTGCCAGCACGTCTAAAACATCGGTGACTCAAGAAATTGACTCCTATGATTGGAGTGATCAGGTGCAGGAATTGGAGCTAACTCTGAGTCACGCTTTCATGGCTGAAGTGGATGACAAGCAAAAGGAGGTAACTAAAAATCTTTGCTCTACCTCTTGCATATATAAAGTGTTTAAGTATAGATCACATAATGAATCACTAATCAAGGAAGTAACCAAACTTAAATACTTTAACTCAGAATTTCTTAAAAATGAAGGAATCTTTAAAAGAAAACTTGAGGCCAAGGGTCGGGATGTGGCAAGGCTTAAAGAACTTTTAAGTGATAAAGAGTCCAACTATCGTGATGCTAGACACAAAATCAATGAACTCACCTTAGAGTTGGACCAAGTTAAAACTCAACTTTCTAAAACTTCAGTAAAATGCGAAAAATATGATTATTCAAGCTAGGTTTTGGAAGACATGGTAAGCATACGACACAGGGAAAAGAGGGCTAAAGGTATAGGTTATAAGGAGTGTGAACCACCTTTCAACCATAATTACTGAATCATGCCCAATATCAACATATCTGTTGATGATCTGTTGTTGAAATCTGACCGAAGGTATGATTTCAGCACTGGTTTTAACAAGCCAGTTTCATTGACAGCAGATCCCATTGAGACCAGTCCCAATATTTCCGAGGATTCTGAGATGTGTGTAGATAGTTTAAACAAAGCAGGTGTGAGGGGGAAGATTGAAGAAAGAAGTGCTGTGAAGAGCACAGATTGTTCAACATCTTTTGGAACATCATCTCTTATTTCAAACACTGATTTTGTTGGGAAAGTTGATGAATTTAAAATTAAAACAAATGAGATGTCTAAAAACTTTAAATCAACTTTTGTTAAGAAGAATGTTATTTTGGAAACAATATCTTCGCGTTTGCATCATGAGTACAAGGGTCATTCCACAGTCACCAAAGAGGCGGGTTCAAAGTTAAACCCTAACTGTGAAACTTTTGTTCCAACAAGGTCATTGGAACAAGCCTCTACAAGCTCATCTTCTAGCCACACTGACTTTGATGTGAAACCCTTTGACCCTAAGGAATTTCATGAGAAGGTATGTTGTTTTGTTTGTGGTAGACCAGGCCACATTGCCAGAAATTGTCTGCACAGACCTACTGAATTCTTTTATGGAAAGAATCAGAAGGTCACACCCAAGGCAAAACCCTCTATCAAATCAACAAGGACTGACCAATCCTCAAAGCCTAAGGTGAATCCTCAGAAAGAATCTCAAAAGCAATCCACTGCCAAAAGGACAAAGTCGTCCAAACATCATCAATCTGGTTTTCAAAAACAAAATTCAAACTTTTCAAAAGTTAAAAACAGGTCATATTGGAGACGTGATCCAAATGTAAGAACCCCATTAAAACCAGTCAACCATGGCAGTGGCGTAAGATCAAAGATTGATAAGGGTAAAACAGTTAAATCAAAAGGGTTTCACAAGAAAGAACCCATTATCTCTCCTGTGCCTAAACGTGTTATGGTTTGGGTACCTATCTCTCATTGATTGTGTGTAAAATGCAGGAACGAACAAATAAGCTTAAACATGTTTGGTATGTAGACAGTGGCTGCTCCCGGCATATGACTGGGGATTTCTCTCAGTTACATGAAGTTACACCATTCTATAGAGGATATGTATCATTTGCGGGAGACAAGGGAAGAGGGATAAGCATGAAAAGCACGGTCACCAATGGAACTCTTAGTTTTGAAGACATGTACTATGTTGAAGAGCTCAATCACAGTCTATTGAGTGTTTCTCAGATTTGTGACAAGAGTTTTTCCACACACTTCACAAACAAGGAGTGTCTTATTTAGAAGCCTGGTTTTGTTGTGCCTGAGAAGTGGATTCTGATGAGAACTCCAAGGATCAACAATGCTTACATCATTAACATGAATTCAGACTCATTTACTGAGAACACTTGTTTGTTTTCAAAGGCATCGGAGCATGATTGTCTGTTATGGCATCGCCGACTGGGTCATGTAAATCTGAAGAATCTCAACAGACTTGACAAGGGAGATCATGTCATCGATCTACCCACTAAAGACTTCTCTACAATCGAGAAATGCGTAGCGTGTGCCAAAGGGAAGAAGCATAAAAGACCCCACATGCCTAAGCTATTCAACTCTATTTCATCGATTCTGCAACTTCTTCATATGGATCTCTTTGGACCAATTAATGTTATGAGCATTGGCAAGAAAGCATATTGTTTGGTGGTGACAGATGATTATTCAAGATTCACTTGGGTGTTCTTTCTGGCCAAGAAGGATGAGACACCAGAGATTCTGAAGAAGTTTATCACCTTGATTGGAAATCAGAAGAACTTGAAGGTTAAGGTGATCAGAACCGACAATGGCACAGAATTTAGAAATTAGACTCTCATTGATTTCTGCGATAGGAAGGGGATAGCCCGGCAATACAGTGCAGCTCGTACGCCTCAGCAAAATGGAGTTGCAGAGAGAAGAAACCGAACACTTATTGAAGCTGCCCAAACTATGTTGTCTGAATCTAAACTTCCTATATTCTTCTGGGCCGAGGCTGTTAACACAGCTTGTTATGTTCAGAATCGAGCACTGCTGAACAAACGTCATCAGAAGACTCCCTATGAGATATTCTTCAATCAGAAGCCAAAAGTCGGTCACTTCAAATCATTTGGTTGTCCATGCACTCTCCTCCATACTGAGCCAAACCACAAGTTTGATGACAAGGCTGATGAATGTTACTTTGTGGGCTATTCATCCGAGAAGGCAGCTTACAGGGTTTACAACAAGAAGACTCGGATGATCGTGGAATCATATTATATCGATTGGCAAGAAATGAACTCTACAGATGCCGGTTCTGGTCCAAATTGGCTATTTGAATATGATTCTACTTTTAGGCCCTTCGACACTACATCCGAGAGAGCAGGATCATCTGAGCAAACCAATGATTTCTACATGCGTGATGATGTAGATTATAGGGTTGACTATGCTCCTTGTGATCCCAAGCTTTTGTCGGTCGACCCTCCAGGCATGTACCATCGTGCTCCTCCAGATCAGCCTACTCCGATACATGAAGTTCTCCCATCAGAACCAAACACTTCTCAGTCTGTTCAACCACTTCTAGAAACAGATCAAGTTTCATCTTCCTCCCACCAAACTTTTGATAATCCACTGTTTTCAGATAACATTCTTGAGGAACATTGCGTGGATCATGGAGCCGAAGCAAGTGAGACTGCTCCGGTCGACAACATCTATTCCTCTAATGAAGATCAAGTGAATAACATCAGCAATTTGCTAGACAATCTAGCTGTCGAAGAAGTTCTGACACTCAGCATCAACAAGAATCATCCAGTAGAAAATATTATTGGACCTCTCTCAGAAGGGGTTCTCACTTGGAGCCGATTTATACTTTTCTGAAGAGACAATCACCTGAAGTCAATCAGGTCCGATTAATTCTTGTTTGTATTCCTGTTTCATTTCGCAGGTCGAGCCCAAGAACGTCAAGATGGCTCTCAAGGAGTCTAGCTGTGTCGAAGAAATGCAGGAAGAGCTGATGCAGTTTCAGAAACCCAAGGTGTGGAATTTGGTTCCTCTACCCAAAGGAAAGCTGCCTGTAGGAACCAGATGGGTTTTCAGAAACAAAAGAGATGATTCAGGAGTTATTATCAGAAACAAGGCATGCTTGGTAGCTCAGGGCTTCTACCAACAGGAGGGGATAGATTAAGAGGAAGTCTTTGCACCAGTCGAAAGACTTGAAGCCATACGGATCTTCTTGACCTATGCCTCCTACATGAACTTCACGGTGTATCAGATGGATGTGAAGACCGCTTTCTTGTATGGAAAGGTAAAGGAAGAAATTTATGTGTGCCAACCCCCAGGTTTTGAAGATTCATAGTATCCAGACTGTGTCTACAAGTTAGACAAAGCTCTTTATGGTCTTCATCAAGCACCACGAGCATAGTAGCTACACTTACTGATCACCTGCTTGCAAATAGATATACCCGTGGAGCCATCGATCAGATTTTGTTCGTTCGCAAGGATAAGGATGACTTAATTCTCTTCCAAATCTATGTAGATGACATCGTATTTGGTTCCACGAGCTCTGCGATGTGCAAGGAATTTGAAGGGGTAATGAAGAAGAAGAAGTTTGAGATGAGCGCGATGGGAGAAATGACCTTCTTTCTGGGTCTTCAGGTGAACCAAGATCCAAAGGGTGTGCTGATTCATCAAGGGAAGTATGTTACAGATATTTTGACCAAGTTCAAAATGATGGATTCAAAGCCATCATCCACTCCTATGGCTGCTCGTCCTGTCTTAACTTCAGATTTGGCTGGTGAAGATGTTGATCAACACCTCTATCGCTCGATGATTAGTTCTCTGATGTATCTGACTGCTAGTCGTCCAGACATTATGTTTTCAGTTTGTCAGTGTGCCAGATATCAGGCGAATCCGAAGGCCTCTCACCTTATAGCTGTTAAGAGAATCTTTCGGTATCTTGTCAGGAAGCCTCGTCTTGGTCTTTGGTATCCAAAGAACTCTGAGTTTTATTTATTTGCATACTCAGACAGTGACTTTGGTGGATGCAACTTGGACAGGAAGTCAACCACTGGTGGGTGTCAATATTTGGGAGATCGTCTTGTCTCATGGCAGTGCAAGAAACAGACCACCGTATCCACATCTACTGCAGAAGCTGAATATGTTGCAGCCTCCAGTTGCTGCTCTCAGGTTATATGGATGCAACAGCAGCTCCTTGATTACGGTTTGAATTTTCTTGACTCTCCTATTTATTGTGACAATGAAGCCGCCTTTCAGATCGTCAAGAATACGGTACAACACTCCAAAACTAAACATATTGACATCCGGATTCACTTCATCCGTGACTGTTTCGAATGGAAACTAATTCATCTTGAAAAGGTCCATACAGATGACAATCTGGCGGATCTTTTCACAAAGCCGTTCGATATAGCACGCTTTCATCACTTGCTTGCCTCTCTCAAACTAATAAGCTTTGACTAAATTTTTTTTTGTAAGTACGTTAAAATTTGTGTTTTGTTTTACTTTAATTTTTAGATCACAAATTTAGGGGGAGAAAATTTACAAAAAGAACAAAAAGATTTTTGGTCTTTGAGTCAATATACATATAAAAACAACAAAAAGATGTTAAATTTTCAAAAACTTAAGAAAATACAAAAAGATAAAATTTGGACAAGCAAAAGAAAAATTGGTTCAATTTTGGGAAGTGAAATAATTTATGAGGATCAAAATTTTACCATCTTAATTACATTTCTAAAGAAAAACAACTTTGAATAGCTATCGTTCACTAAGAAGGTTAAAACAAGTTTTCGAAATGAAAGAATCGGATATGATCAATTAAAATAAAATATATAAATAAGTGTGAAGTTGTGATCAGTAGATAACTAGAAATGTGTGACAACTATTTGACTTTTTGTTTAAGTCCTTGAGTCAAAACAAGATTGTGTTTAAATAACCTTGAAATCATTTTTGAAAAACTCGGGTATTTCCTATGTTTTGTGTAAACAAAGAGCGGGAAATATCTACTGAAACATCCTCTGTTTTGCGTAAGCAAAGACCTGGATGTGTGAAGTTAAGGCCAATGTGTCTGCAGATCAATAAATAAAAGATGCCAATGAGCACAAGATGACAGAACCCCTCTTTGTTCTTGATTCTAATCTAATAGATCTGTTCTTTTCTCCTCTCATCTATAACTCTGTCAAAACATTTTAAGTTCGTTAAAACACAATCAAAGTTTGAATCAATAGACTTGTCAAGATTGATAGGTTGCGTATTAATCTAGTCTTACCGTCACAAATTTCCCAAAAGATATTTTCAGAAAAACCTTGATCATATGTCGTATTTCTAAGTTATGGATTCACGAGTGGAAATCATTGGTGGGGTATAGTTGTTTAAAAGTTGTGCTTTGTTAAGAAATCACTTAAGCCAGTAAAATTTTGACGACGGATTTGATCCCACGAAATTGACCCGACTCAACTTTGAACTCGTCCAAAAATTTTCTAAGTTTATTTTATTTTATTTTATTTTCAGAAAGTTAGAATTTTTCGAAATAAAATATTTATACTCGAAATCGAGTACACGAAAGGTGTGTACTCGAAACAGCGGCTATAAATATGCCAGCTAACTTCAATTTTGAATACCAGTGTTTACCAGCTCTTCGAGTACACATCTTGTCTTCACACGGCGATTTCACTTTCTAGACCCGATTTCATAAAACCACTCTGACAATCTTGTAGATCACCTATAGGCGACCCTAGGTATGAATTTTCATCAAGTTTTGACTACAAATTTGAGAGATATAGGTCAAAATCAATTTCGAATATACGAAGTTCGTCTACAGAGGGTTTTTGTGAAAATTGACCTCGAAAGACTTAAAATTGAAATGAGATTTTGGAATATGTTATGCGCCTGTGAAATCCAAGCATTTTGAGAGGAATCAGAAGTTCTAAGAAAATTAATTGGTGAAGCAATTGAAGGTTTTTGTGTTCTCGAAATCAAAATTTCGAATACAGTGATTTTGAATACAGTATGTAACTTCGAATACAGCCCATTTTCGTGTACACCCAGTTTCGTATACAGACTGTACTTCGTGTATGACTAATTTCGAGTACACCTCCTGTTTCGAATAAGATTCTTACTTCGACTACAACTGTGATTTCGAGAACACACAAACTTTCGAGAATGCATTTGGACTTAGATTTTTTTTCTATACTTCGTAAAGTTTTAACATTGAATTGACTTCATCTGTTTTGTTTTCATATGGATGATCTACGATTCGTACCTGATCATAACATGACCGCTTTTCTTGGGGACCCACTAGAGAAACACTCAGAGTACAAGAGTATGTTGCTCGGCTGATCCTGTCACCAGTCAACTATGCCATCATGGAACATCCCTCGGTAGTGTGATTTTATTAGAGGCTTCTGGAGAACAGTAGAAGAACATACTGATGCACATGGGACACTTAGCATTGTTGGAAAGGTTCAGGGTCAACCTATTGTTATCACGGAGCAGATTCTCCGGGAATGACTGCAATTCGGAGATAAAGCTGCTGACCCTGTGGAGTTAGATCAAGAGCTGGTGAACAGGACCGTATATAAGATGGGACATGAAGGTGCCTATCCTCCGACGGAGAAGAAATTGCTACATCCTTATTGGAGATACTTGGCACACGTTGTCACTCAGTGCCTCTCCGGAAGGATAGGAGGATATGATGTTCTCAACTAGACTCTCAGTTATTGTCTGGTAGCCTTAGCACTTGGAGTTGACTTCAAATTCTCAAAGATGATCTTCCTTGATATGCACACTAACATCAAAGGAAGAAGGAAGGAACGGTTTCTAGCTTTCCCTCGGTTTCTGCAAATCGTCATCAACAAAAGATAGCCTTAGCACTTAGAGATCAAGAGAATGCGAGACGATATCTTTGGATACATGAAGATGAATAAGCGAGGGAAGAAGCAGTACATTGGGGAGAGACCACTGAATGTTTGGACGCTTCGTGGGAGAAGAAAATGTAGTTGAAGGTCAAGGTACTCCTATTGCATTCGTTGCTGAGGAACATGACATTCCTATGGGCACACAGACTGGTACAACTGCCGAGGAACATCTATCTGAGTCATCCTCCTCTTCAAGTGAGGACTTTGTTGCTGAAAAGCCTCCTCCGACCAGAGAAGAAAGAGAGGAAGCACATGATGTTGATTACACCCCAAATCCTGAATCATCACCAAAGAGAAAGAGGCAGAAGACGATGTCCAAGCGGACTAGGGATCCCAGACTGCAGAAGATGTTCTCTGACTTATCCTTCTCATCAGCTGCATCGATTCTACCACCTCCACCCTCACAACCCAAGCCATCCTCACAACCCAAACCACCCTTAAAACCCAAGCCACCTTCACAACCAAAGCCACCCTCACAACCAAAACCACCCACTAAACCAGCCAAACCCAAGCTAGTTATTAAGATCCCTGCTAGTTCCCCACTGTCACCCTCTACTACTTCCATTCCCACACTAAGACTCCATCATCACCACCTCATTCACATGGTGACAAGGAAAAATCTCCCTTGCACGCAGATTCACCATACGAGCCAAAAAGGGTGCCCATCAATCTCGAGAGTCTACAAGACAGAGTTTTCCTACTTGAAAAGGAATCTGAAGAGAAGGATGCTAACATTCGGATAATGCAGGACGTAATGCTAAAAATCGCTGACAGACTGAATTAGTTTCAAGGGCAAATCAAGACGCACTGAAGATTAATCAGATTTCTTTCAATGGAAAATTATGAGATGCGCAAGGAGATTCACAAACTGAATGGAATCGAGACCCCAGAGTCTGATGATGAGAACGAGGATGAAGATATGGAAACTGATAGCAGTGATGAAGATGATGATGTTGATGATGATGATGGTGATGACAAGAAAGAAAAGGATTCCTCAGACAAAAAGAATCAAGGGCCTCCAGATGATAAAGATCAAGGAGGAGACATAGGAAATCCATATTCATCAAGAAAGCCCACGAGCGACTATGATGATCTCTTTGGAGATATTCCAGTCTGATATCCTTTTTGGAGATTGTGTTGAACTAGATGAAGCTGCAAGAGCTGGCTTTGATGGTTTGTTTGATGACTTGCCCGAGGATTTTGACTTTGAAGGGCTTGGTGGAGAGCTAGATGAAGCCGGACTTGGAAATTTGTTTCCAAATGAAGACGAAAAGGAAGAACCAAAGAATTTCGGTATCGCTGATGTGACCAAAGACCTGTATGTGGATTACTTGTATGCTCACAAGTATATCGGTCAAGATGGCAAAGAAATTCCTCCTCTGGGAACCGTTATTAACAGCTGGTTTGATAAGCAGAAGGACTGGACCCCAGCGCCTAAGGAAGTAAGAGCAACTTGGCTAGGGGAGATGAATGTTGAGCATCCAGAGCACACTTTTATATCTGATGATCGAAATCTATTTGTTGTTCGCAACGACAGATCAGAGGTATGCTGCTGGATGTACGATAAGGAGAGAGATATATATCTGGTCAAGCGGAGAAATGGCAAGGTTGAGTTCTATAAGAAACCACGAGACTTCTGCACTATGCCAAAGTTTGACATTAGAAGTATCAACAACACGATGTTCTTCAATCCATCCAAGGACACCCAGGCCAGTTTGTTTGCCAAGTTTATCAAGGATCAATGCGAAAAGGATTTCCCTGTGATGAAGACGGCCAAGGGAAGACGTTTCATCTCAAAGTGCATTATAGATCCTGTGACGAAAGAGCCTTGGATTTACTACAAGTATCCTCCACCACTCGTTGAGATTGCTATCCTAGTTTCCCCAAGAGTCCCCGAAAACTCATTGTCTAACTTTTTATTTTGGTATTTTGATGAGCGTAACCTTGCAGCAATCATTCTCAGGAACAAGGACGACATCAATGACATTGATATGATTCTTGATCTGATGGATCTTTGAAGTACAGGAAAGAGGACATGATGAAGCTTCACAACTCACCGATCAGAGTCTACCATGGATCTGACGAAGAAGCAAAACCGTTTACACGCACAGTTGTGTATGCTATTGATTTTAAGCTATATGCAGGAGCCGGACCACATGCTGTGACTCTTCCGATTGGTTGACTTCGCCAGTCTAAGGGGAGTTTGTAGAGCCCACTGCACGATAAAGACTGACAATGTCAAACATTGGAAGTATTGAAGTCCAGATTTTTTGATAGTTTTTGTTGTTTTCGTGTACAGATATTTCGAATACACCAAGTGTTCAAGTACTCGAAATATTTTTGTGTTATATTTCGAGTACACCTAGATTAGTATAAATAGACGTATTTTGTACTAGTTTAGGTTGGAATCCTGAGGCATTTGCTCTCTAGACGTATTGAGGCATCTGTACTCGAACTTCAGTATTTAATACAAAGATTTCATCTTTTCTACTTGCTTTCTTGATTCTAGCATGGATTCCGCACTTGTTAGAGTCTATTGATGATGATTTGGGTGATAAAGCTACGTTCTTGATCCGGTTTGAGACCTACACTAATCTTCTTTTTGGGTTAGCAGCTGATGACCTTTGATTCTGAAATGGATTGTGGTTATCCATCTTCTTTGGCTTGTTGCATTGTCTTGCAATATGACCTTTTTCCCCACAATTGTAACAAGTTACAGATGACATATCAAAACCAAACTTTCAGTCTTTGTTTAGATTGATGTCTTTCCCAGTTCTTCTGACAAAGTCTTTTGCTCTTCTGATAGCACTTGTAAGAGCCCACATGATGTCAATTCTTTCCATATCATCTGGATCAATCTGAGAGTAGTCTTCATTTGTCAAGTGTGGATTACCAATTTGCCCAGCTAACAACCAATCATAGGAACTCACAAGTGTAGACAAAAGGCCCATATGCTCTTTAGCAACCTCCATAGTTACTTTGTCAAAGTTGTCTGTCTTCAAATTTGTGACAGAATGATTTTCTTCTTTCTGAGATGTGGAAGTTGTAGCAGACTGACTGAAATGTGTTTGACTTGAACTAGGAGCTTCTTTGGTCTGTGAGACAAATGCTGTTTTCAGTGGAGCATGTGAAGAAACTCTTTCCACAGTAGGAGTAGAGTAGTATAGTGATGGATCTTGAACTTGTGCAACTCTCTTTGCTTTCCACTTGTTCTCTATCTCCTGTTCATTCAGCTTCTGAATGAAATCATTAATGTCCATGTTAGCAATCATCTCATTCTGTTTCAGAACCATCAGAAAAGATTCCCATTTGGGAGGTAATGCATCAGCCAGACATTGGATCTTCCCTTGTGTAGTTGTCTTGACTTGATGGTTGTAGAGCTCACTCAAGAGATGATAGAATCTAGCAATCAGTTCATCCAAAGACTCATTTCCCACACACATGAAACTATTGAACTCTTTCTTCAAGGCTTTAGACTTGATGCTTTTCAGTGCATCATTCCCCTCACATCTTTGTTGCAAAGCATCCCATAGTAATTTTGAAGAAGTAAATTGTCTGAATTGATGAAATATGTCTGTAGCAATAGACTGGGATAATATTGCATACACCTTCTTCTCAAGATCATACAACTTTCTCTGAGGCTTAGTCATCCTAATGACAAGCATAGGTGATCCATCCTCACTAAGTGATCTCAAATACCCACCCTCAATCATCATCCAAAGATTGGTATCCACTCCATTAATAAGAATCTCGAATCAATATTTCCAATGTGGATAATTATCCAAGGATAGTAACTTTGGAGCTTTTTTTGAGTTCCTCGTCTCTGTCTCAGTAAACAACAAGTTGTCAGGATCGGATCAGATCTTAATCTGAGATCTGATGATAACAATAAGCTATGATTTCGATTGATAACAAGGCGGAAACATGCAATCAATCTAAGTTTCGTAACAATCTAAAATAACAAAACCCACAGTAATTAATATTCAAGACATATTTAATAAGAACAATTAAGAACAGATGATGATGAATATTAAAGGCAGTTATATTGATTGTAGATCTGAAATTGCTCAGAGAATTACAGTGTGTAAAAGTGCGTGTGTTTTCTCAAAAAAGCGTACAGACTGATTCTATAAAGGTCCTATTTATAGAGACCTATTTCAGACCTACATAACTTCCCTAACGGATAACCGCTATCAAAATAACAATACAAACGTCACATTAGTTATACACGTCATAACTGATGTCAGCAAAAACAAATAAACAACAAAATCTAAGTGTAGATTCTTCATCAGCAACAACAATCTTGAACTTCAGCATTAGTAAGTTTGCATGTCAGCATTGCAAACTTACTTTCTTGTACTTGGCAGATTTTTCTTGATCAGCATCACAACAGTTGGTTGTCAGCATTAAGTATTGGATGTCAACATTGAGAGTTCAATGTCAGCATTGATGAATACTTTGGTTATTGTAATCATCAGCACTACAGTATATATCATCAGCATCACACTTGGTCATCAGCATCACAAGATTTGTTTATCAGCACTGCAATATCCTTGAGATAACATCATCAGCAGTGTACTTTGAATGTCAGCACTACAACTTTAAGCTGTCAGCATTGAAGAATCCTTGAGAAAATGTCAACATCTCAATCTTCAATGAGTTGGCTTTTAGCATTATTACTTTGGTTGTCAGCACCACAACATCCTTGACAAATCCTGCAATTACTAAACACTTAAACATAAGAATCAATTAACAAATAATGATCTTATAAATAGAAAGGTTTAAGGTTCAAAGATGTGGACTATAAGTGTTGTCTGTATTGTGCCTGTCAACACATCAACATATTATATGGATTTGAACTTTATTCAAATTATCAGCATATCAAAATAAATCTGTATAAAATAGAAAAACAGAAGTAAAGAGAGTTAGAATGTTGCCATCATTAAATGAACTTAATGAACTTGAAGCTTGCAGAAGGATTGGTTAATTGTGGGCAGGGCACCATCTCATAATGGAAACCTAACACAAGTTCTGAATTCTGTGTTTTTGATTAGCCATCAATGCAAGTTCCTCCATCTTGTCAACAATAAACTGATCCAACACTTTGAAAAATTTGCAGAATTGATGGCCGAATGAGGAAGCACAAGCCGAATGCCGGGGACCGAATGAGTGAGAGTAGGTCGAATGAACTGATTTGAACGAATGGCTTGTATGATGCGAATGAGTAGATGACCAAATGGCTTGACAACCGAATGAGCCTTAACCGGCCGAATGAGTGGCTATTCATATCAACACTTGAACCGAATGAGAGCTATTTGGTTGAATGAACCTATTCGCATGGTGGCTATTCGCTCAGTCGAGTCATTCGCATAAACTGGGGTTTTCAGCAACAAAAATTCTGATATCTTTGGATTTTGATCGAATCTGACCACCAAATTTTGTACACAAGCTCAGACAATATCCCTAAGCTTTAGGAATGCACTATTGACCAAACCAACTAGAAAAAACCCACCTTTTACCAATGAAACAGTAACT
Source organism: Mikania micrantha (assembly GCA_009363875.1). Classification (NCBI taxonomy): domain Eukaryota; kingdom Viridiplantae; phylum Streptophyta; class Magnoliopsida; order Asterales; family Asteraceae; genus Mikania; species Mikania micrantha. The sequence continues at coordinate 3,504,598 of CM018698.1, read as the reverse complement.
TAGAGCCCAAGAAACTCAGTGTTTTCAAATATCTCAAACTAACAATCTGTAATATGATGATTTGGATCGAAAATCGAGCAGAATTAAGAGCCAAAGCTCTGATACCACTTTGTAGGACCTTTGAGAACCTTGAAAACCTCTCGATTCCTTGCGGATTCTGCTCGGCAGGCCCTTGAATAGTGCGGAATCCTATTCAAGGGTTTTCCAATCGAAATCACCAAGCCCCGTGGCAATCCGATGATGTGGAGCCAATGTTTTGATGAAAATCGAACACCACGGGGTGAGAAAACGAAGTTGGAGAGGTGATGGTGGCTCAAAACCCTAGGATATGACAGGGAATGTTCAGGGGTCAGAGATGTGATATAAAACATTCTATTTGCAGGTCTATATGTAGACTGAACTCATTCGGCCGAAGGAGTTGTGCGAAACCCTCATTCGGGCGAAAGGCTCAGCCGAATGAGCTGGTCAACCGAATGAGTCATGCGAGCGACTCATTTGTTTGCCTCAGTCATTCGCTAGTCTTTCATTCGTGCGAATGTACTCATTCGTAGGTACCATTCGGACGAATGGGTCTGTAAAATAGACAAAGTCAGAGTCAAACATGGTTAAACATATTAAGCTCAATTAAACATACGAACAATACAGAATAGTCGATTTCATTACTGATATAAACTTTAGACAATCAAAGTCATACAAAGTATAGAACTAAGGACATTACAAGCTCCAAAAAACTCCCCCTTGGACCTAGCTCTCTACTTGTCAGCGCCGATCTTTAAAAATTTTTATGAAAGAGCTTTCCAGTCAGAGCCGACATGAATATCAAACGCGAAGCATAGCCGGATGACCCTCATAAACTGTAGAGCCTGCTCCATATCTCCAATCTCAGAGAAAATCTGACATCTGTATAAAGTTTTCACATCTTCTAGCGACAGATTTGTCAGCCACATGGGATCCAAATCACGTATGGTATCCCATGTGCTTTCCTTGCTCAGTACAATCAACGCCTCAGCAGTTTCCCGTCAGAATATCACCATATGAAGCTGTCCGAAAAGTCCTGACGCGTCTTCCGTAAAGGAATCTTCCTCATGACATTCGGAGGCAGCCACTTCAGGATCACTTTATGTCTACGGGTGTTAGCATCAATTTCCGCCTGATAGTAACGTTCCGGTTGTTGTGGCTTGAAATTTACCCATCTTTTCCTGACTCGAACTGGATTTTCCTCGCAAACCAGGACGACGTCCCCGAATCCTTACAGTACAACATCTTCAGACGTGCAAGCTGATTGACTTCAAATCCCGGCAACGTCTTGAAGTCATGAGGAAAACGAAAGTACTGGATTTCCTCACAGTCGTACTCAACTAAACTAAACCATTTTCAAACTGTTATGATCGAATTCACATTGTTTTCTCACTGAATTGTCGGCCATCTGATTCATATTATTTGTGGATATAAGATCGCAACCGATGTGTTTTTATCATCTGTTCTCACAATTATTGTTCCACATGTGTTGTTTCATATTTATATTTTCAATTTTCAATGAAATACATACAAATGTTAATTGTATTCATAGTTCTGTTGTCACACAACTTTTAAGCACATTGTATTTATACATAGTAAATAGTGAAAGTACACGTACCGTACGGACTTGCCAGACGATCTGGTACTAGTTGTCACAATCCTCGAACAAGATGTTTGTCCAAAAGGACAGGATGATCAGGAATATCCTGAAAACTGCATATTCTCCTAATATGCTTAGCTGAGACAACCACGTCTCTTCCTCCAATGACACCCCTAATGACTGTAGGCTCCATTGAGCAATCAATATCTCCGACTTCCAAAACGATATCTAGTGTGAAAGGCACGGAACATGCATCGTAGAAATTGTTGTGAAAATCTGAGAACGTCTCAGAAATGTAAAGATCTCTGTAAAGTGAGCAGCATTCTTCGTGGAAAGACCGAGATATGCACATATGTTGTTCTTCGGAAATGCTCTAAGATCAGCCATTCTTCAATCAAAATAGTATAAAGGTTTAAGCACGAATAAGAACTCAAACGAATGAAGCTGAGACACGAATGAGATCAACACACAAATGAGGTGCCAGTTCAAACTCAGTAGTATGACTGAACTTATTTGTTAGACAACAGTGACGAACTAAGTCATTCGTATGACAAGTCACACGAATGAATGCTCATTCGTTTGGCCGTAAGTTCTAAAACCCTAACTTCCAAAAATTCACGATCAAGGCACAAAAATGGTTACATTAGTAGCAGACAACACCGATTAAGTGATATGAACTGGTTTTAGAACGATTTAGATTCATTTTATGGGTTTATTTGATGGCGACAGGACAGAAAACTAAAACCCTAAGAATTTTTTCGGATTTTGCCCCAAATCGGTTCACAGATGAGGAATCTTGATACAAAGTATACTTGAAACAATTGAGAATCATGGCTTAAAATCAAAGTGATGATCGAGAATGGTGATACAAGTGAATGAACGCACACAGTCACATGAACTAATAAAAACGGGTGAATGAAAATGACAGACGAATGAGAAGCAATATATGGACACCTCATTCGTGTAAGGTTTTCATTCGTCCTTTCTTGTCATTCGTGTAATGAAGTTATTCGCCAAAGAAGCTCAGACGAACTAGTTATTCGCCTGTTGGTTTCATTCACACGAATGACTATCCAAGATGGTTCATTCGTTCGTATGTGTTAACTTCTTTTGAATCTTTTCACAGTTCGTCCACAACAAACTCTCAAGCACAACGACCAGTTAATTTTGAAAATTTATACATAGTGTGATGAAAATTATGAAGCTTTGTCTGGTTTAATGAAAGTTAGAGACATAATTGTACAACTGAATTCACAAATGATCATTTAACATAAATGAAAAATCTTTTTGTATTTTTTTGATCAATAATAAACTATGCAACTATAAACAGAAAACACATATTTTTGTGAGAATTCTTTCAGTAAAGTGATGCATATACGAGAATATATCAAATCATCAGCCTTGAGTGTTATACCATATGACACATTGAGTTTATGATGCGATTACTGATATACTTGTTCATTCTAAACCTGATCATACTTCATTTCTTAACAAATCAGTGATCGCCCATATCTTCTGACTGAGTCACCAATTCTAGTCAATTAACAAAGGTCAAGACTAGTTTATGACTCATCTCTGCATAGCTTAATACCTAAGATCATAAATTCTGTAAGGTTCCAATTTATTAGATTTTTGCATTTTTCTTATAATAACATTCTCAAGTTCAATACGTTCTCATGGACGGCTTCAGCTAGGTCTTTACAAAGCAATATGATACGTGTCAAAACTGTATTAACTGAGAATCATAGTTCTATCAAAATGGATGGCTTCATCTAGGCTGCCACCGAGTATATGGCATATATATGAAATTGAACTATTTTATTTTTGTATTTTTCTAGTGTATCCTTATCTGAATGGACGGCTTCAGCTAAACTGTTACCCAACAATATGGCACGTGTACAAAGTCAGACTTACTTTTATTTTCATGAGATTCAATCATTCTTATCCGAATGGACGGCTTCAGCTAGGCTATGACCCAACAATATGGCGCGTGTACGAACTTGAACTCATGAATCTTTGGAAACCTCATTAAATACTATGATACAAGGTGTATGCATGATTGGAATTATAATCTATTTATCCCTTTGGTTAATCTTCTAGAGTAGATGATACAAATCAGACATTTTGAGCAAATGCTAATTGTATAAAAATTTGTAAAGCAGGCCTATTAGTAGATACCATAAGACCATGTGATTTCAGTTTATACATTCAATTTTGCTCCAAAGAATATGACTGATTAACATATCACTTCCCAACTAAGACTTTCTCATTTTTCACAATGTTTTTTAATGTTTTTGGTGTTTCAATGTAATACTTTTTCTCCCCCTAAAAACCTAAAACTGGAAATCCTTTTGGGGTTTTGAATAAGTAAAAGAAATTCAAAGGAAATTATGTACTTACAATTAAAAGAAAAGAAATAAAAAAAATAGAAAAATAAAAAATGATCATTTGTTAGATTCAAATGAAGGAATGATTTTCGTTTTTCGAAAAACACCATTAGCCGATAACAGATAGAGAAATCTGGGTTTATCAAATGCTTTAGTATAAAGATCGGCTTTCTTGTGTTCGGTGTGAATTTTAACAACATCGATTAGTTTCTTTTCAAAACAATCACGTATGAAGTGATATTTAATGTCGATGTGTTTTGTTTTTGAGTTCTGAACTTGATTTTTAGTGACATCAATGGCAAGAGTGTTATCAACAAATATAGGAGTGTTGGAAAAGTTTAACCCGTAGTCCTTGAGTTGTTGCTGAATCTAGATGATTTGAGAGCAACAACTAGCAACAGCAATGTATTTAGCTTCACATGTGGAAGGAGACACGATGTCTGCTTGTTGGATTGCTAGGTAACTAGGAGGTTCCCAAAGAACTGACACCCTGTAGATGCTGACTTGAAATCCCTCTTGCATGTACCATAGTCTAAGTCACTGTAAGCAGTAAGTTCAAAATTATCATCATTAGGATACCATAAGCCTAGATTTGGGGTATCCTTCAGATAACGAAAAATCCTTTTCACAACAATAAGATGAGATACTCTGGGTTTCGATTGGTAGTGTGCACACAAGCAAGTAGTAAACATGATGTCTTGCCGAGAAGCTGTGAGATACATAAGAGATCCGATCATTCCCCAATACAGAGTGGCATCTATTAACTCCCCCTTTTCGTCTGGAGTAATCCCGTGATTAACAGCCAGTACCAAAGTTTTTGCATATGATATACTGAACCTACTCAGAATGTCACCAACATACTTGGTTTGATGAATAAAAATCCCTGCCTTAGACTGATCCACCTGCAATCCAAGAAAGAATTTCATCTCTCCCATGGAGCTCATCTCAAACTTATCCTTCATAAATTTTTCAATATCTTTGCACAGAACATCATTTGTGGATCCAAAGATGATATCATCCACATATACTTGTACAAAAAGCAAATCTCACTCTTTTTCTCGAATGAATAATGTGCAGTCAATGACACCTCTTCTGAACCCGTTTTTCAGAAGGTGAGTAGAAAGTGTCTCGTACCATGCTCGGGGAGCTTGGTGCAACCCATATAATGCCTTGTCTAGCTTGTAGACTTGGTCACGGTGTAATGGATCTTCAAACTCGGGAGTTTGATTGACATACACAACTTCATTAATCAGACCATGAAGGAATGCATTTTGACATCCATTTGATAGAATTTGAACTTCTTGTAGGATGCATAGGCTAAGAAAATTCGGATTGCTTCAAGATGAGCAACCGGTGCAAACACTTCATTGTAGTCAATTCATTCAATCTATCTAAAACCTTGCACCACCATACATGCTTTGTTTCTGACTATGATCCCATGATCATCACGTTTGCAGCGAAGAACCAATCTTGTGCCGGTTACTTTAGCACCTTTAGGTCTATCAATAAGCTGCCAAAATCCAAGTTTCTTAAATTGCAGCAACTCTTCCTGCATCGCATGTACCCATGATTCTTCTTTCAAAGCTTTCGGTAATGGTTCTGGGTTCAACTTGAGAGATTAAACATCAGTGGGCACAAAAGTTTATATCTCCGAAGTCAAGTATGTCAGCAAGGCCTCCTGAAGATAACTGATTCCTAGTCTTTAATCCATCATTCAAATTTCTAATGATGTTCATCTGAGGATGTATGTTAATTCTACCCACCGGATGAGCAGGAACAACAACTTTTGGATTAAGATTGTTAAGATTAAGATTCTCAAGAGGATGTACAATATTTTCAACATCTGGTTTTGGAACACCTAGTTGAGATGATGACCATCTGAATATGAACTGTCGTCATTTGTCTGTATAGGATCTGGAACAGATGGAGGTTGCATTTGCTCATCAGGTGCATTCTGTGTATCATACTTCATCTGAACAAAAACGTCTTCATCAGAGTACATTGGAGGCATATTGAAGGAATCAAATAAACTTGGATAATCAAACATCCAATCTGGACCCTTTCTAGGCGGTGGCATAGAATATGTTTGAACATCCACATGGTACCACTCCTCCACATTGTAGGTTGATCTTGTGCATAATCTTTTATTAGGAGTGTTGTACCCAAGAAAATAGCCTTATTCCACATTCTCATTGAACTTGCCTTGCTTATGTTTCTTAAGCATTGTGCATTCAAGATACTTAAGATTTGGTTTTCTATTATGGAGCAATTCAAAGCAAGTTTTCCCATGTCTCTTGACAATCAACACCCGGTTCAAAGTATAACAAGCATTAGCCACTTCTTCATTCCAGAACTGAACCGGAAGGGATAAGTCAGCAAGCATAGTTCGAGCAGCCTCAATTAGCGTTCTATTCTTTAGTTCAGCAACACCATTCATTTGAGGGACATATGAAGCACTGAATTGTTCAAAAATTCCACGTTCATTGCACAAAGTTTCCATGTTGTGATTCTTAAATTCAGTCCCGTTGTCTGTTCTGAGCATGCGAACCTTGAGCTTATAAAGTGATTCAAGCTTAGTTACTAGAACCTGAATAAACTTGAACACCTCAGATTTATCCTTCATGAAAAACACCCAAGAGTATCTACAGAGCTCCTCAGTAATGACTAAGCAATATTGATCTCGAGCAATGCTCTTGCGATTGACAGGACCGAACAAATCCATGTTGAGAAGTTAAAAAAGAACAGTAATTGAGTGAAACTTTTTGAGCTAATGAGACTGCTTGGTTTGCTTTCCCTTCTTCCATGAAATGCAGACATCAGACAATTTGAAGTTCTTTAAACTCACTCCTTTAACCAGATTGTTATGAACCAAATGATTCATCTTGCGTAGACTCAAATGACCCATCTTCTTATGCCAAAGAATAGAATATTTCTCTGTAGCCTTTGACATAAAACATGAAGCTATAGAAAGATGCAGTTGAAGATGTAGCCATATTGAGAACATACAGATCCTTCTTTCGTGGAGCTGACATCGAAATCTAGTCTTTAGGAATGGTGATACCTTGCTTGAGAATATAACAGCTTGAATCATCAAATAGAACTCTGTATTTCTTGTCGCATATTTGTGACACAGGGAGAAGACTATTTTCCAACTTCTTCACATACTTCATCTTGTTAAAATAAAATTGACCATTTGAAAGAATTCATTCTCCAGTAATAAAACCTCCTTTGTCTCCAGCAAAAGCTACATATCCTCCTCTAATTGGATTGACATTGATAAGAAGTGATGTGTCTACAGTCATGTGCTTTGATGTCGTACTATCAACAATCCAAGTGTTGTTAAGAGCAGCATTTTGGGGTAACCTGCACATATACAAATAATTAGTTGAAATTGGGAACCCAAGCCTTTACAGTCTTCGGTTGACCCAATGAGTCTAGGATCTTCATCTCAATCCATTGTCCATCCTGAGTCATTTTATCTGAAAGATTTAAAGATTTTTCAATGTTTGAAATTAAAGTCTCAGAAGACTTTGCCTTCTAGATAGCATGTTTGCTGAAAGAGTCTTTCAAATAAATAGAGGATGGTTTGGATTGTTTGACAGAAATAATCTTGGGTATATTCTGATCAACTATTACCCTTTTACCCTTTTCCTAAGACTTGATGGGAGGTAGGTGTTTGGGTTTGACTTGAGGTAAACGATGAAATGATTTGACCCCATTAACAAACGACTGATTTGTTTTTTTCTATATGGTGCTAAATGTGGTCTAATTAAATGATGGAAAGATCTAGCAAAATGCCCTAAAGCACCCCATTCAAAACAAGCTCTTTTATATTTGGAAGAAAACTGTTTGGTTTTATTTTGAAACTGGTTGTTTAAAATTTGGAAACATGGTTTCAATGAAATTCAATTGATTTTGTCTTTTCATGTTTGAAACCCAAACCCTATGTCCCCTTAAAAACAAGGTTGTCAATCTTGTTGGACCCGCTTGCTTCACCCTTTTATGAAGCCTTCACAAAGCCTATGGCTTTGGATAATTTTAAACACAAATTTGTCTTAGATGGGATTGGGTCAAGCTTTTTGACACAAGATGTCTGATTCTTAACAATAGTAGCATGAGATGAAGAATCAGAATCATCATCAGAATCAGAGACCCAATCCTCAACCACTCCCTCCACAAACGATTCTTCAGACGATGAAGAACCCTCATTTGAAATGACTCTAATAGGATCAATTACTAATGGAGTTTTAACTTGAAAATCTTTAATTTCTTTGTCATTAGGTGAATTAACAAAAAAAATTTAAAACTGGTGGAGGACAATGGTTGTACCTTGCTTCTTTACCCTTCCCTTTCAGATCAGTCCCATCACTGATCATGTGTTTAATAATATAAGAAGAATTATCATAACTCATTAGCTTGCGACTCAAGGTCTCATAGTCGCACTCAACAACAACTAATTTCTTCTTAGTCTCATTGATGGTATTGAGATAAGAGTTTATGACATCTTGTTTGTTAAGCACAGTGATTCAATTTCATGCATCTATTTGTTCAAAGATTCAATATTTTCCTGAAAATCTTTTTCATTTGATTTTAAAATCCAATGTGCTTAAATGCATTGATTGAGATCACTAATAAGAAAAGCATTATGCTCTTGATATGCCAAGACCTTACTTTTAAGGTCAACACAATGAAAGCATCTGGAGTCAAGTGATGGACAATCATCATACACCTCATCATTCTAATATGATGAAGCAGAATCAACCATTAAAGCAAATTGAAGATGATCTTTGTTTGCATTTGAAGAACTAGCATGAGAAGGAGTCTCAATTAGTACTAAACGTCTTTAAAGATTTGCGGAAGATGATCTTTGATTCTGAAATGGATTCTTGTTTCCCATCTTCTTTGGCTTGTTGCATTGTCTAGCAAAGTTTCCTTTGTCACCACAATTGTAGCAGGTAACTAAAGACATGTTAAAACCAAACTTTGAATCCTTGTTCAGGTTGATATGCTTCCCTGTTCTTTTAACAAAATCCTTTTCCCTTCTGACTGCACTTGCCAGAGCCCACATAATATCTATTCTTTCCATGTTATCAGGATCAATCCCTTCATTTCTCTATTATAATGCATCCCATAACAATTTGGAAGAAGTAAATTGTCTGAACTGATGAAATATGTCAGTGGCAATAGAATGAGACAGTATTGCATATGCCTTCTTCTCAAAATCTTGTAAATTTTGTTGAGGTTCATTCATCCGAGTGACAAGCATGGGAGTTCCATCCTCATAGAGTGGTCTCAAATACCCACCTTCAATCATCATCCACAGATTGGTGTCTACCCCATTGATGTGAATCTCAAATCTATACTTCCAGTGTGGATAATCATCCAAAGATAGCAACTTTGGAGCTTTGTTGGAGTTTCCCGTCTCTGTCTCTGTAGGTATTAGATTCTGAATCCTATGGTTATGATTAGCCGTCAAAGCAAGTTCATCCATATCAGCAAAGGTAATCTGATTTGACACTTAGAAAAAAATTTCAGCTATTATGGAAGAATGAAACTGAGTTATACGAATGACAGGTACGAATGAGTGTGTATTATGCGAATGAAGGGACGAATGATGTGTTCAAACGAATGATTCACTTACACAAGTGAAGATTAGGACGAATGGAAAAGTCAAACGAATGACGTGGCCATTCGTGCAAGAATCATGCGAACGAGAACCTATTACTGTGAAGTTGAACGAATGAATGGCTATTCGCCTAGGAAGTTCATTTGTGAGAATACCTATTCGCCCAATAACCCCATTCGTACGATATGGGTTTTCAGCCACACAAAAATCCCTCAAACTCGATTTCTAGAGCGAAAATTCACACCAAAATTGGTAGACAACTTCACAATAACCTTTCGAAGGTTCGTGAATCAACAAGACATCAAAGGAAGCCCAAAAACACAAGTTTCTCAACAAAAAAGTGAACTTTTTGATAGGAGAAAACAGGGTTTTTGCAGAAAATCAATAGAACAATCTGAAGATTAATAGATTTGATTGAAAACAAGCAGAATCAAGAGCCAATGGCTTTAATACCACTTTGTAGGACCTCGAAAACAACTAAGTTCCTTGTGGATTGTATTCGGCTGGCCCTCGAATAGTGCGGAATCCTATTCGGGGGTTTTCCAATCGAAATCTAAGCGCCCCGTGGTAATCCGACAATTGAGACTAAAAGTTTTGATCAAAATCGAACACCACGGTTGGTGATACGAAGTTTGATTGCAAGGGAGACTCTGAAAATTAGGTGATTTGACAGGGGAATATTCAGAAGTCCTAAACATTCTGTTTTTGCAGGTAGTTATAGGGATCTATTGTTCGTGCAAATGGTCACACGAATCACTCACTCACACGAATGGCGATCCACGAATGAGCCTGTCACAGTAATGAATCAGATTCCTGATTCTGTCGTTAGACTAGACATTCGTTAGGTGTTCATTCGTGCGAATGAACTCATCTTTAGGTTCATTCCTTCGAATGGTCCTGTTTGTCATATAAAGTCAAATTCAAACATGTTAAACACAAGCAAACAATATAAAATACTTGATTTCATTAATCATATCAACTTTGTACAATCAAGGTAGACTATTACATTGAACTAGGGACACTGTATGCATCAACATACTCCCCCTTGGAGCTAGTTCTATACTTTGTCAGCATCGGTCTTCAAAAACTTGTTTAAAAGAGCTTTCTAGTTAGCGGCAGCATAAACATCAAAAGCAAATCAGAGTCTGATCACTCTCATGTACTGTAGTGCTTCCTCCATAGTTGAAATTTCAAAGAAAATTTGAAACTTATAGAGGACCTTGACATCTTCCTCTATCAAGTTGGTCAGCCACATAGGGTCAAATACCCTAATCAAATCCCAGTTGCCTTCCTTGCACAACACTATCACAGTGTTGGTTCATTTTGTAATAGTTTGCTTTCGAATTGTTTATATTAATATAGGTTTTATGCTAGGTTCGTTTCGCCCACGAACCTAGGCATGTGGTTGTAAATGTTTGGAAAACCTAGGGTGTTGATATGTAAAGGTTTGTCCAGCGAACCTGTGGGTTCGTCTAGCGAACCTAATGGTTCGGCTAGGTTCGGCTGAGTTTTGTATATATTGTAGGTTTGTCTGATTTTGTAGGTGTGTGACAGAACCAGAGAGTGACAGTGTTAGATCTGTGTGATTGTAAAGAACTTTGTGTTCTTATTGTACGCTTTTGTAATCAGATTTCATTATCAATGAACACGATGTTTATCATAATGATAGTATGTCTTTGATTCATATAGATTATATGTAGATTCCGCATAGATTGAATTGTTAATAGAATTTCAGTGATCGATCAAGAGCAATCTACAGTGATATCATAGCTTTTGAAAGAGTTCTATAGAAGTTCTTGAAGATTATCAATCATTTTGAAGATTCTGAAATGGCTGGAGCTTTATTTTCAGTTTCTGAAAGTTTGCTGATATTTCATCATCATATATTGCTGTCTTGTTGGTTGAAATCAGAGATTTTTTGTTAAAAAATAGTGAATTAGAAGGTTGACGTTTTGAAGGTTTTCCCTCCAGAGTTTGAAGATTTTCCCTCCAAAATTTTCAAGTTTAAATCATAGGTTCGTGAGACGAACCTGATTGATTATCAGCTGAATTCTAAGGTTCGTTGAGGTTTGTAAGACGAATCTTTTCAAGTTGAGGTTCATGTGTTAAAATTTTGGAGAGGTTCGTTTGAAAGGTTTTGACAAAGGTTCGTGTATTAAGAAGGTTCATTGGTCAAGGTTTGTTGTTGGTTCGTTGACTAAGGTTCGTTGGTCAAGGTTCGTTGGATAAGGTTCGTTTGGTCAAGGTTTGAGGGAGGTTCGTCTGATACATAGGTTCATGAGCTTATAAAAAAAAGAAGAGGTTCGCTAATAAAAAATTGGAATCATGGCAGAAATGTTTGCAGCAGTTGCTAATCAATATTCTAAGATTCAGAGTATTTTTATTAGTGAAACTGAGTCGGGAAGCACAAACAAAGTACCAAAACTACTTGATTTGACTGATTATGAAAACTGAAAGGTCGGTTTGAGACTCATCTCAATGGTACTGACACAAATCTTTGGGAAAGAATCTTATCACCATATGAACGACCAAAGGTGGTTGGAACAGATCTTGATCAAACTCTTGATAGATTGGATGTTGAACAACGAAAGAAATATGATTCTGAGAAGAAAGCATATTGGATGTTAAGTCAAGCTATTCCTAATCAAATTCTTCATCAATTTGATGAACACAAAACATCATATGGTTTATGGAATGCTTTGAAGGCGAGAGTAGAGGGAAACATCAAACTCAAGAAAATGAAAGCCACTTATTTGAGAAAAGAATTTGAGAATTTCAACTATGTTGGCAATGAGAGTCTTGATGCTTTGATTACAAGATATCGACATTTGTTGACAGAAGTTCGTAAGTGTGGAATTGACTATTCTGAAGAAGAGAAGATAGATTGCTTTGCAGATGCTTTGCCAGAAAGATGGAATTCATTAGTGTTGATTTTGAGAGAAAATCTTCTGGGAATGACACATGTAGAATTTATTCAAAAGTTAGAAGAACAGGAAATGAATGATAAAAGAAAAGCTAGACGAGTTAATGTAACACATGATCCTTCACTTTATGGCGCATTTGTGGTCACACCTCTTGTTTCATCTGCAAAAATATAAACAACATTTGTTTCTAGTACTACTGAGAGTGCTTCTATACCATCTGCATCTACTAGTTCAAGTTCATCTTATTCTGGGAATGAGAAAAATTCTGGTTCTTCATCTACTCCAATTCAATTGAATACAACTAATCTGGAAAAGGTGTCTGTGGAGGCTATCAGAGATCATATGTCAATATTGTCATGTGTTGTCAGTGCTTACGATAAACAGATAGCTGGAAGTATAGGAAATTCTAATCTTACTTTTGAAGATTATGAGCAGATAGATGATGATGAGATGGAATTGATTGATACACAGTGGGTTTTGGCTAGTGCAATAAAAAGATTTAACAGATATGAGCAGAAAACAGGAAAGAAGTTTACTTTTGATCGTAATACAAAGTTTGGATTCAATCCAAAGGCCACACAATGTTACAAATGTGGTGAATTGGGTCATTTTGCTCGAGAATGTAAAAATTCAAAGAAGCAAGGCAACTTGAATCCTTTCAAGCCAAAAAAAAGCTCATCAAAAGAAAAAAGGAGAAGTCTGAAGAATCAATAAAAACTTTAGTTAGTCAAGCAGCCGAAGGATATGACGGGGGAAACAATATGATGATTTAATGGGCACGTTTATGGCTTCTATGGATTAAGAAGCAAGCAAGGGAAAAGAAAAGTCTGAGGAGGTAAATAATGATCTTTTAGAGGTCATTGAATAGTTGAAGGAAATGAATGCTCAATTGACTGCTAAACTGATCGAGTGCACTGAAGCTAACAAAAAGTTGGTTTCAAGAGAAAAATATTTTGACAAAAAGATTATTGACATAGGAAAAGAAAATGAAGAATTAAAAATTAAAGTTTTGCAAAATAATCATGCAGTTTCTGTGCATCTCGAGTCAGTACAAAAGTTGAAAGTTGAACTGTCAGCAGCCAGAGCAGAGGCAGAAATGAATAAAAGCAAGCTAGAGAATTATCATAATTCTCAGTATGTTATCGATTACATTGCTGCTATGCAAAGATCATCTAATGATACTACTGGCTTGGGATTTCATGCTGTACCACCTCCTTCAAGCTGTGTTCCTAGACCACAAATTGATCCTAATTTGGAAGTTCATCCAGCTTCCTTAAATGAATCTGAGTCTGTAAATGTTTTTGCACATGCTGGAGTTTCATCTTTTGATGAAAAGGTGTCACTTGATAGTGATGCTCCAATCATTGAAGATATCACTGAGTCAGAATATTCTTCTGATATTTTGAGACAAAATGGTTACAAGGGAAAAAGTATTGAGAAAAATAATTTTGAATCTCAGCAGTCAAAATCAGAGATTAAACAAGTTGAGAAGGTGGTGCTTAAAACCACACAGGTTTCCAAACCAGTGATTAAAACCAAACCAACCACTACTCTTAAACCGATTGTGTATGTTAGATCGTCTAATACACATGAAGGAGAGTCTAGTGGAAATTTTCAAAAGAAAAATGTGATTTCTAAGAAAGTGGAAAAGGTTGATTTTTTCTTTGACAATTTTGGGGTTGGGCACAAGGTTAAATCAAAGAATTTTCAAAAGCAAATGGATAATTCAAAGAAAAGTTCAACTGGTTTTAGAAACAAAAGCTCATCTTCAAAGGTTTTCTCAAGACCTTTCAGTTCATCAAGTTTTTATAATGAACCCACATCAAAAACTCAAATTAAGGAGAGAAAATGTTACCGATGTGGTAATATGGGTCATTTGGTTGCTAATTGCAATATGGATTTCAGTTCAAGTGATTGTAGCAGTTTTAAGTCTTTTCATCAAGAGAAAAACGAAAGTGTTTTACTTGTTGTGGTAAAGAAAATATTTCTGCTAATTGTCCTAATAACAAAATCAGAAATAGTTCTGCTAATTGTGACATCATCTGATGATGATTCCTTTGAAAAATTTTCATCAAGATCATTTTCAAACCAACCTATCAAATTTAAATCATTTTGGAAACTCAAAGATAGATCAGGTGATGAATTTTATAAGAAAGATGATGACACAAGTGATGATGGTTATTCAATTAGGTCATCACAAAAGAATGCAAGGGGTCCATTCCGGGAGACTCGACGCCGAAATGGCGGGGGTCATACCTTTTGAATACTGGTGCGTTTCTTTTAATTTATTGTGCAGGTTGCATCCACGAGCCATATTAACAATCGTTGGATTGTTGATAATGGATATTCCCGCCATATGACTGGAGAATTGAACTTGTTAAGAGATTTCAAGTTGGTGAAAGGAAGATATGTGAATTTTGCTGGAGATAAAGGATGTCAAATTACAGGGATTGGTAGTTTGACAAATGGGAAGGTTTCATTTGACAATATTAATTTTTGTAAATAATTAACTAACAATTTTTTGAGTGTTTCCTAGATTTGTGATAAGAATTATAAAGTGATGTTTGACAAAGAAAGGTGTTATGTACTCAAGCAAGGATTTCAAATTTCTGAGGAGTGGATTCCGATGATAGCTGACCGGAGCAAGGATCTTTATGTGCTTAACATGGCAAAGGTGGAGACAATAAATAAAGTGGAAACATGCCTGGTGTCCAAAGCTACTAAACAGGGCACACACTCATGGCACAGACGAATGAGACATATTCACATTCGGAAAATGAATCATCTTGTGCATAATCATTTAATTGAGGGTGTATCTGTTAAACATTTTAAACTTCCGGATGTGTGTGTTTCATGTAAAATGGGTAAACAGAAAAGGAAGTCTCACAAAACAAAGAAATTTTTTTCTATTAATATGCCACTTGAACTTCTTCACATAGATCTTTTTGGACCAATCAATGTGAAAAGTATAGGTGGTGAATCTTATTGTTTTGTTGTGACTGATGACTTTTCAATATTTTCATGGGTTATGTTTTTGAAACATAAATTAGATACTTATGAAAACTTTGTTTTGTTGATAAATAGGTTTGAGACTTTATATAAGTTGAGGGTGAGGCGTGTACGATCTGACAATGGGACTGAGTTTAAGAATCATCAAATGGAGGAATTTTGTAATTCCAAAGGCATTCAGCAACAATTCAGTGCACCTTATGAACCTCAGATGAATGGTGTAGCTGAAAGAAAGAACAGGACTTTGATTGAATCAGCGAGAACAATGATAGCTGATTCTAAACTTCCCATTACTTTTTGGAGTGAAGCTGTGCTTGTTTGACCCTTAACAGAGTTTTAATTGTCAAAAGACACAATAAAACTTGTTATGAATTGCTTCATAATCGAAAGCCCAATTTGGAACACTTGGAACCTTTTGGGGCACCTTGTACAATGCTAAAGAAAAATTCAAAATTCAATTCTAAAGTGGAAGAGGGTTTCTTTCTTGGCTATAGTCTTCCTAACAAACGTGTGTTTAACAAACGTTGGGGTGTTGTGGAATTGTGGTATCATGTGGATGTCCAACAACATACACCTATACCGAATGGGAAGGGTCCAGATTGGCTTTTCGATTATAATAAGTTGTTTGAGTCTTTTAATATGTCTTCAACTGTTTCTGATGATGAAATAACTTTACAAAGGTTATATGATTTGCAGAATTCAGAAGAACAAGGTATTTCTCATCAACCTGAAGATGGAGTTATTATACCACATGGAAGAGGTACTTTAGAAGTTATTAATGAAGATTGGTCATCCAAGGATGAAAATGATGTCTTTGAAGATGTTATTTCCCATGATCAAGATCCTGATCAGAACATCAACAATCTGGATAATGATGTGGTTGTACCACATTTGCCTGTCACACGTGTTCATGTTAATCATCTGATTGATTAGATCATAGGAGATCCTAATGCAGGAGTGCAGACACGTAATCAAGTCATAAATGAAGAAAGTATGTATGTTGAGTTAGAGAAGACTCATGGCAGTCAAGAGCTCTAGATGCATTCTGCATTTATTTCTCAAATAGACACAAAGAATGTGACTGAAGCTTTGCATGAGCCGGCCTGGGTGGAGGCTATACAAAAAGAATTGAATCAATTTCGCAAGTTGGGAGTTTGGCATTTGGTAGATTTGCCAAAAGGAGAGAAAAAGATTGGCACTCGATGGGTGTTGAGATGAAAACAAGATGACAGAGGTGTAATTGTCAGAAACAAAACTCGTTTAGTGGTTCAGGGTTTTAGACAAGTTGATGGAATTGATTATGATGAGGTTTTTGCACCTGTGGCATGATTAGAAGCAATTCGACTTTTTCTTGCTTTTGCTGCCCACGAGAAGTTCAAAGTATTTCAATTGGATGTAAAATCTGTTTTTCAGTATGGCTCATTGAAGGAAACAATATATGTTTGTCAGCCACCAGGCTTTGAGGATCCAATCCATCGGGATCGGGTTTACCTCTTGAACAAAGCACTGTATGGTCTTCACAGGCTCCGCGTGCCTGGTATGAGACTTTATCGACACATTTTATTGAACACGGGTTTAATAAGGCTCAGATTGACAAAACTTTGTTTTTTCGAGAAAAGGGAAAGGACATTCTCCTTGTTCAGATCTATGTAGATGATATCATTTTTGGATCTACCGATGAACAAATGTGTTTGGAATTCAAAGAGGTGATCATTGATAAATTTGAGATGAGTGTGATGTCAGATATCAATTTCTTTCTGGGTCTACAAGTTGATCTAACTGATAATGGGATTTTCATTCATCAAACTAAATATATTCAAGATGTTTTAAAACGGTTTAGCATGCTTGATTCAAAACCAATTTCCACGCCCATTCAGCCTAATCACGGGATTGAGCCTGATATTAAGGGGGAGTTGATTGATCCTACACTTTATCGTGGAATTATTGGAAGTTTGATGTATGTGACAGCCTCAAGACCAGATATTGTTTTTGTTACAAGTATCTGTGCAAGATATCAATCTAAACCTAAGGTGTCACATCTGATAGCAGTCAAGCGAATTCTTCGTTATCTGATGGGTACACCAGACACCGGTCTGTGGTATCCTAAGGATGATAACTTTTCCTTCAATGCCTTCAGCGACTCCGATTATGGAGGATGTCAGATAGATGCAAAGTCCACAACTGGTGGTGTACAATTTTTGGGGGAACGATTGGTCTCTTAGCAATGTAAAAAGCAAACTTCTGTGGCTACTTCAACTTGTGAAGCTGAGTATGTCGCTGCTGCCAGTTGTTGTTCACAAGTTTTATGGATACAACAATAAATGAGAGACTATGGTTTGAATTATCTTAATACCCCGTACATGTTGATAATGAGGCTGCAATTGCTATTACTAAAAATCCAGTGTATCATTCGCGTTCCAAACACATTGATATCCGTTTTCATTTCATACGCGATTGCTATGCAAAGAAACTTATTCATGTGGTGAAGATACACACAAATGAGCAACGTGCAGACCTTCTCACCAAGGCTTTTGATAAAACTCGTTTTGAGTATTTACTCAAATTATTTGGAATTCGGGTCATGAGTGAGGTCATATCAAATCAACTTCCTTCATAATCAATTTTTTATTGAATTGACATCAGATATTTTTTTATTTCCTTTTGTTTCATTTGTGTTTTAATTTTTAGGGGAGAAAATTTGATAAATCAAAAACATTTGAAAAAATCAAACACACAAAAACATTAAAAATAAAAATTTTGAGAAATTGATTCGACCTAGGGAGAAATGATAGTACATTGTAAGCAACAGAAGCACATCTGTATCATACTAGAATTTAAGCATAAAGAGCATTTACAATTACTTAGTATGATATGTCAGTAGGTTTATAACTTAGTTGAGATAACATTTGACAAAATTATGATTATACTTTGTGGGAGACAGTTGCTTAGAATACAGTGCTTAGCTTTGTCCTGAATGCGTGGTTGTTAATCTTGCAATGTGTTTCTTGAATTAAAATTACTTAATTGATAGTTTTTGATCATGTGTTCAATTTTTAAAAGAAATTCTAAATTTGTTTTTCTTTTAATTTTGTTTAAAGATGAAACTTTCTCTATGTATACTTACGTATCGACCTGATTGTTGTAGCTTTATATAATTAAAATTTGTTTTTCTCGGTTTGATCAAGTTTTGGACAATCTCTGCGTATATGAGAATATCGATATGATTATTAAAAGCTTAATCTTAAATTATTGTTTCGTTCATAATTTGGATCATCTGAGTATACGAAAGTATCAACCTTGATTCCAAGATTTTGAACAAATTCAAATTGTTTTACATTTTATTATTTTCAAAAAGAAATTCTATTTGGTTTTTGCATGATCAAACTAGTGACATTTGAATTAAATTGTTTCAAGAACATTATTGTTTGGTTAATTATTCACAAAACGGGGATGTGTTCAAGTAAAAAAGGAACATAAAGTATTTGATTGTTTTGATTTCATTTGATATCTTGCCTAAGTAATTAAATTTAAATTGGACTCATATGCTGACAATCATCTTTGAATTGTGATTTGCTAATTAACATATTCATTAATTCAATCAGTTTGTGCAGATTATTGTAATGCAATATGATCTCATGTCTGGATCTTTCTCACCAAAAATATGTGTTTGTTTCATTCATTTTCATATTTCATTTTAGGTTTATTACATAAATTAAAACTTTGGTGTGTTTTTATATAAATTTTTAAAATCCAAAAATATTTTTGATATATCTGATGTTGAATCAATAATTATTGATTATTTGTTTCTAATTCTTAAACACCAAATTTTGTTTTGTTTGAAAATTATTGCATAAATTTGAAAAATTAAAAATGTCAAAAGATTTGTGAAAATGTGTGTGTATTGGTTAAGACGAACATTTGTAGGTTTGCTGGGAGGTTCGTTTATCAGGTTTGGTGAGAGGTTTGTTTAACAGGTTTGCTGGGAGGTTCATTCATCATGTTTGGTGAGGAGTTCTTTATAAGGTTTGTTGGAAGGTTCGTTAAACTGGTTTGTTGGAAGGTTCGTTAAACTAGGTTTGCCTATAGGTTCGTTAAAAGGTTTGTTTCACAGGTTCGTTTGAGACTTGAAATGGTATAAAGTCAAAGGTTCGTGGAACAGCTTCGTCAGTTTCATTAATTTTTCTCAGAAATGAACCTCATATTGTTGATCTTGATTTTTTGAATTTGTGATAATTAGTGAGATTGCCATATATCATTAGATTCCTATTGGTGTTGTGATTCTAAAAAGGTATACGGATTGATTTTACACCAGCTAGATTTGTAGAGATAAGTTTTTAGTCTAGATAAGCGAAGCTAAACTGTGTTGAATAAACCTGTTTAAATCAAATTTTGATGAAAAATGTTTTTATGAAAGTTGTTAATCAATTGATGGCGAACCTATAGAGGTGATTAGTTTGGTCTAATTTGTAAATTTGAATTTTGATATGGAATTCAAACAGGTTTGTTGGATTGAACAGGTTAGTTTGAATTCAAAAGGTTCGGGACAAACCTTTTCAAATCAATGACCGAACCTCTAATGGCCAAAGGTTTGGATGACCATGAGGTTCGCATTTGAACAATAGGTTCGTTTAGTTGTAACGTTCGTGAACATGAAATAGGTTTGTCTATCTTAGGTTCGTTTATGAAAAAAGGTTCGGCACATGGGAGGTTCGCTGGACTAAGACATATAAATTTTTTTTTAATTTTTGATTTTTGAATTAAATTTTGTTTCTGATTTTTGTTTGTTTTTATTATAGATATGGAAAATATAGCATTCAGTGATAAACACAATCTGTGTGCTTATCTGGATCCCATTGCCAAGAATGGCAAGGCGTTCAGACCGAGGATCTACTATGCTATCTCCAATTCTTGTCATATTTATAGATCTCATATTCAGAGTTCTGGGAATCTGCAAGGCTGATTACTGTGGACGATGTATTTGTGATTGAAGCAAGTGTTTTGAGACAAGTGATTAGAATAAGTGAAGCTGATGTGAGGAGAGTTTTACAGTTTGATGGAGAACCTGAAGGATTGATATTGAATCCTAAGAGGTGTATCAAAGCATTCTTTATGAGGATTAAGTATTTTGGTGTTTACAGCGAATATTCTATCAAGAAGGGGAAACTGCCTCTACAATACAAGTTTCTTGCACAGGTACTTCTACATTGCATAAGTATGAGTAAAGGCACTTTTGATGAGCTGAGGGATTTGATGAGATCATCCATGGTTGCTTTGATCCTGAACAAGCCATTCAACTTTTCTGCTATGTTTTTCACATATCTATCTGACAACATCACTAAGGCTAAAGACAAATTCTTGATGTATCCAAGGTTTGTATAAATGTTTATTGATGAGAGGTATTCAGAGCAGAATCTACCAAGAGCTGTGAATGACATTCTGAAGTTAAAGCATATGACTGATTCAAGTTTGGGTCAAGTGAAGATTTATCATAAGAGTAGTGATGTGGTTCTTACTAAGGATTTGGTTTGTCATTGCGCAAGAGTCAATTGTGTAGCCCCACTTAATGATGCATGGAGTCATGATGGTTCAAATTCTGAAAGTGAACAGATGGATGATGATCAACCACCACCACCACATCCTCCACAAGGTCCACAAGTTAGACAAGATCATGCACTATCATCTCAAGCTCATCATCAAGAACAAGAAACTCCAAGTGTGACTCAATCTACTTTTGTGCCTCTTCAAGTTATTTATCCTGAGCAACAAAATGTTTTTGAGCAAGCTGCTAAGACTGCATCATCTCCGAATGTTGAGACTGAAAATGTTAATGCTGAAATGGAAGAAGAGTCTACTGAATCTGAAATGGAAGATGTCCAAGATGGAAATAGAATGGTAAGGAGGTTGAAGAGGAATCCCATGCAACAACAACAAAACAGGGAAGGGAGAGAAGAGAGGAATGATCCTAATTTTACTGTGGAGGAGCCAGAAACATCCCTTCAAAAGAAGAAGAAGAGAATGGCGAATGTACCTAAAAGAAAGAAAACAAGAACACCAAGAATTATCGTTTCTTCTCGTGTGATTACATCTTCTGCACCTGCATCTGTTGCTGTTTCTACTATACCTGTTTCTATTTCTGTATTTGTTTCAGATGTTGCTGTATCTACATCACAAGCTCCTGTAAATACTAAAGCTCCAATGGCAAGTTCTGCTGATTATGTTAATGAAAATGTTGCACCTTTCATGGCTTCTTTTGTTAATGCTACTACAGTTATTACTTCATTTCAAGAGGCTTCAACTTCAGGAGTTGATGCGATGCTTGAAGGTTTAAATGATCTGGATTTAAATTTTTCTTTGGACTATGATGATTCGGAGTTAAGAAGAAGGATATCTATCCTGTCTCAAGAATTTGATAAGTACAAGAAACAAAAAGAGAAAGATGATTCTGAGAAACAATCTTCTTCAGTTCAAAGTGATATTGAAATAATGAAATGTCATATCAATCAACTCCTGAAATGGAGAGAGGAGGATCTACAAGATAAGAAGACAATGAATGATAGAATTGTGTCATTGGAGAGATTAGCCAAAGAACAGAATGACAAGATAGTTGATTTGGAGAAAGAGAATCAGTTGTTGTAGGAAAGAATAAATGAGATTTAAGATAAAGCTTCTAATGTTGTTCATATTGAGACACAAGTTGCTGATAATGATAGAGTTCATGTTTCTAAAGGAAGAAAAAGTTGACTATGAGGATTCTGATTTTGATGAACCTCCAGGTCTTTGTGCCTTTAATGATGATGATGGAGATGATGATGGTGGTGTAGTTGGAATGGGGT
The DNA here is from genome assembly GCA_009363875.1 of Mikania micrantha. Taxonomy (NCBI): domain Eukaryota; kingdom Viridiplantae; phylum Streptophyta; class Magnoliopsida; order Asterales; family Asteraceae; genus Mikania; species Mikania micrantha. The sequence goes on along the minus strand of CM018698.1, from coordinate 3,482,201 downwards.
GGTTCAAGTGGATTGAATTCACTTACTGGAGCTATAGTTGTTTACAGATCATCAGGAATTTCTTTTGATGCAAATCCAGTTTCTTCAATTGATCCTAATAAAGAAAAAGATTCTGAAGTTGTGGAGATTGAAGACATTACAGAGTTTGAGTATCAAAAGTCAGTTGTTGATAATTCTTTACCAACATTTACAGATTTATTCAAACAAACTGGAGATGGAGAGTTACAAAGGATGATTGGTGGATTCACTCAAGTTAAAGAACTAGAAGAAGGAGAGATTGAAGATGGATACACAAAAGAAGATCTTGCTAATTTGTTTGGATTAAAAGTGAATGAATCACAAAATGTAAATGTTTCTGGGAAGATGCTTATGGGAGAAGCAGAAAGTTCATTTAATTTTGAACATGATGGATCTTTTGATGAAAATCTATACAATCTACAAACTTTGAAAAAGATTTTTGATATTGAAGCTCATATGAAATTTCAAAGTATGTCATGTGATACATCGAAGATCAAGACACCAATGGATGTTTGGAGAGAATATCAAGAAGAACACAAGTATATTATTGATCATTTGATGATTTTTAGACAGATGGTTGAGAGATATGATGAATCTGTTCAAGATAAACATTCAAGACAATTCTCAAGATTCAAGATTGGATCTAAATCCAAAATGCGTTATGGAAATTTTCACAACATTCCTAGAGTATTGAAGACTAGAGGATGTTATGTGGTGAAGAGAACTCATGAATGCCAGTATTTTGGAAAAGCATATGATCTTATGTCTTTACCATCATTTGAGTGCATGCAGTTGTCAAGATTAAGGATGATCAAGCCAATTCAGACTGTGCATAATGAAAGATTTGAAACTTTGTTGAAAAACGAAGCAAGGAAAGGGTGGAATTGGCTGGTACCTCAATTTTCAGTGCTAAAGCATAACTCCTATGTCTATCCTAAGCCAAAAGTTTATTCAAGGCCAAGATTGAGGAAGATAGACCAAAATTGGACTCCTTATTTCAAGTTTTGGTTCTATGATGAAAGATATTCAGAAGCAATCATTTGTTGAAAGAAGATGACAAATGGAGAGTAATCAGATTACTTGATCCTGTTTGGTTAGTGAATTGCTCAAAACAAGATATTGCTACTCTTTATGAAGCTGAAATTTATGCTAATGAAGGTTATCATGATGTGGGAGTGAGTTATAAAGATATGGCATTGCAATTTCAAACTATTGCAAGGATGTGTTATACTTTAGGAGTTCAAAGCTGAACGATTATCAAAGATTCCAAAGTCTGTGATCAGACGTGCTGAAGATAATATTTGTAAAGATCAATCATCAAGTGGGACTCGTTTTGAAGACTGAAGATCAAGATTTTGAAGATTTGAAGCAACTATTAAGGGGGAGTTTGTTGGTTCATTTTGTAATAGTTTGCTTTCAAATTGTTTAAGTTAATATATGTTTTATGCTAGGTTCGTTTTGGCCCACGAACCTAGGCATGTGGTTGTAAAGGTTCGGCGAACCTAGGGTGTTGATATGTAAAGGTTTGTCTAGCGAACCTGTGGGTTCGTCAGGCAAACCTAATGGTTCGGCTAGGTTCGGCTGAGTTTTGTATATATTGTAGGTTTGTCTGATTTTTGTAGGTGTATGACAGAACCAGAGAGTGACAGAACCTGTGTTATTTCTATGTGATTGTAAAGAACTATGTGTTCTTATTGTATGTTTTTGTAATCAGATTTCATTATCAATGAACATGATGTTTATCATAATGATTGTATGCTTTGATTCATATATATTCTATCTAGATTCTGCATAGATTGAATTGTTAATAGAATTCCAGTGATCGATCAAGAGCAATCTACACACAGCCTCAAAAGTTCTGCCGTCATTATACGACCATCAGAAGCTACTTGCAAAGCCTTGAGGCATCTTCCTGAGAGGAATAATCTTCATAAATTTGGGAGGTAGCAACCTCAGGATGACTTTATGCTTCCTATTATGAGAATCAGTCTCTGGCAGGTTGAATCTTTTAGGTTGTTAAGGCTGAAAGTTCACCCATCTCTTTCTGTATTCGAACTAGATTTACCTGGCAAACCAAGACGACATCACAGAGTCTTCATAGGTAAGCATGTTCAGACGTGCTAACTGATTAAAAACCTGGCAACGTCTTGAAGTCATGCGGGAATTTAAAATATTGAATTCCCTTTTCCCTCTTCACTCCATAGCATCCCAAATCTTTGAAGTACGCCCAACTCAGAATGCAATCGCTGGATTTGTATCCTTTGGCCTTGTAGACTTTCGTGTATTGAACTAGAGTGGGGGGAATGATATCTTTCTTGAGTGTCTGCCAGTATGCAGCTGACTCTTCCTTTCTTCTTTGTAGGTCTTCTGCAAAAGCCTCTTTACCCCGTTCCTTCTCGTCAATCTTACGCTTGATTTCATTGGTCGTTCTTCTTCTGCATAGGTGTACTTTACAGCCTCTTCATCATCAAGGTATTCTAAAATGACCTCATCAATGTCATCGAATGATTCAGGAATCAGGAGATCTTAAGCAAGAACGAATGAGTCTTCAATGACAACCTCAGCAATTTGCTCCTTTATCAGACAGTGTATAGTCTCTCCTTCTTCCTTGTCGTAACTGGCTGAGTGTTATATAATACCTTGAGCGTCTAAAATCTTAGTCATCATGTCGTCCAAGCGATGTCTCAATGGTATAGCTTCTACTTCCCCAGTCGTTTTACCTTCTTCTGTTGGCTTGGAAGATGAATCAGGAGCTTTATCATGTTTGTTTTTGGTTTTGATCTCACCAGTAAAGGACTGCCTTGATGTACTAGATGAAACGGCAGCGACATCCCCAGCTCCGTCATTGTCATCTTTATCATCATTATCATCATCATCAGTAGCACTGCTATCATAATCAACCTGTTCCTCATCAGATTCGTCATCTCTTCATCGTCTTCTTTCTCTGAATCATCGGAATCATGTTTGGAGGCCTCAATCCTGGGCGTAGACTCCTTTAGGCTTTCAACTACTTCAGATAAACATTCATTGTCAGTCTTCGTATTTCAGAAATACGTGGGATCAAATACTTTTCAGAAATTCGCTCGTTTATCCATATTTCAAAGATAAGATATACGATAAAAAAATTTTTTAATGAGTTTTCTAAAATCCTTTTGGGAAGTTTATGGGCAATCAGACGTGTTATCCAGTTCTATATGCAACATATCAATTTTGTGAAATCTTTTGTTACAAAACATGATTATGTTTGAAAGAACTTAAAATGTTTTGACAGATTTTTAGATGAGAAAAGAAAGAACAGATCTATCAAATTAGAATCAAGAACAAAACGGGTTCTTTCATATTTGTGCGCATTGGAATCTTTTTATTTTACTGATCTACAGACACATTGGTCTCAACATCATATATATAGGTCTTTGCTTATGCAAAACAGAAGATTCTTTATTAAGTATTTTTCGCTCTTTGTTTTCACAAAGCATAGAAAATTCTCGATTTTTTCTCAAAACAACTTCAAGTTTATCAAAACATAATCTAATTTTGACTTAAAGATTTCTACAAAAAAGTAAAATAGTTATTGCATGTCTAGTTTATCTGATTTTGCCTAAACTTCTCACTTATTCATTTTAATATTTTTGAGTGATCATATCTAATCTTCTTATTAGAAAACATGCATTTATTCTTTTAGTGATTTATATTTCTCTAAAGTTGTTATTGTTAAGAAGTTATACTAAGATAAAAAAATTTTGAGTATCAAAATCATTTCGCTTCCCATTGAACCACTTTACTTGACTTATCCAATAAAATCTTGTTGTCTTTTTCGTAAACTTTTTGAAAAACAAAATCTTTTTTGTAATTTTTTTTAAATGACTCAATACCAACCAAAACTCTTTTTCAATTTTTCTGTGTTTTTCTGCCCCTAAATTTATAAACAGACTCAAAAATTGAAAATCTTTTTGTAAATTCCCCCCCCTAAATTTGTGATAAAAACAAAATAAAACAAAATTTTTTTTAACGTATTTACAAAAACTATTTTAGTCAAAACTTATTAGTTTGAGTGAAGTGAGCAAGTGGTGGAAGCGAGCTGTGTCGAATGGTTTAGTGAAATGATATGCAGGATTATCATCTGTTTGGACCTTTTCAAGATGAATAAGTTTACGTTCTAAACAGTCACGGATAAAGTGAATGCATATGTCAATATGTTTAGTTTTGGAGTGTTGTACCAGATTCTTGACGATTTGAAGAGCTGCTTCATTACCACAATAAATAGGAGAGTCAAGAAAATTCAAACCATAGTACAGAAGCTGATGTTGCATCCAAATAACCTGAGAGCAACAACTTGAGGCGACAACATACTCAGCTTCAGCAGTCGAGGTAGATATTGTGGTTTGCTTCTAGCATTGCGATGACACCAGGTGATCTCTTAGATACTGACATCCACCCGTAGTCGACTTCCTATCTACACTACATCCAACAAAATTACTGTCAGAATAAACAAAGAGTTTAAATTTAGAGTTCTTAGGATACCATAAACCAAGCCGAGGTTTTCCAGCAAGGTAGCGAAAGATTCTCTTGACAACAATTAGATGAGATGCCTTCGGATTCGCCTGATATCTGGCACACTGACATACTGAGAAAATGATGTTGTGTCGGCTAGCTGTGAGGTACATTAGGGATCCAATCATCGATATGTAAAGATGTTGATCAACATCTTCACCATCTGAATCTGAAGTTAAGACAGGTCGAGCAGCCATAGGAGTGGAGGCGGGCTTGGTGTGCAACATGTTGCTTTACCTGAAGACCTAAGAACAAGGTTGTTTCCCCCATCACCCTCATCTCAAACTTCTTCTTCATCACTGCCTCGAATTCTTTACATAATGCTGAGCTCTTGGAACTAGAAATAATATCATCCACATAGATTTGGAAGAGAATAAAATCATACTTTTATTTGCAAACGAACAAAGTGTGATCAATGACTCCACGTGTATATCCATTTGCCAAAAGGTGATCGGTGAGTGTAGCGTACCACGCGCGAGGGGCTTGATAAAGACCGTACAGGGCTTTGTCTAGCTTGTAGACATGCTCGGGATACTGTGAATCCTCAAACCTGGGAGGTTGACATACGTAAATTTCTTCTTTGAACTTGCCATATAAGAAGGCTGTCTTCACATCCATCTGATAGATAGTGAGGTTGGTGTAAGATGCGTAGGCCAAGAAGATGCAAATCTCCTCTAGTCTTGGAACCGATGCAAAGACTTTCTCGTAGTCAATCCCTTGTTGTTGATAGAAGCCTTGAAGTACAAATCTTGATTTATATCTGATGATAACACCCGAATCATCCCGCTTGTTTATGAAGACCTGTCTGGTTTCAATAGGTAGTTTTCCTTTGGGCAAAAGAACCAGATTCGACACATTGTGCTTCTGAAACTGCATCAATTCTTCTTGCATCACCTCAATCCATCTTGATTCTTTAAGCGCCATCTTCATATTCTTGGGTTCTACCTTTGAAATGAAACAAGAATTTAAACAAGAATTAATTGGACCAGATTGGCTGCACGTGAGAGTTCCTTCAGGTAAGGCAATCTGAGTAGGAATGGATCTGCTACTAGTAAGAAATCCTACTACAAGCAATCCAGTTATGTTTTCCACTAGATGATCTTTGTTGATGCTTGAAGTGGGTATGTCCTCCACAGCTAAGTTATCAAGTAAGTTGCCGATATGGGTCAGCTGCTCTTCATTGGAGGAAACGATGTTATCATCGGGAGCAGTTTCACTAGCTTCAACATCATTATCCACACAATGTTTTGCAAGAATGTGGTATGAGAAATTGGATTGTCAAAGGTTTGTTAAAAAGATGAAGATGTCTGATCTGTCTGTGGATTTAGTTGAGCTGATTGAGAAGTCTCCGGATCTTGTGGGAGAACTTCATTGATTGGTTGGGCTCTTGGATACATGCCTGGAGGATCAACACTCAGAAGCTAGGGGTCACAAGAAACACAGTCAACTCGGTAGTCCATGTCGTCACTTTTGTAGAAGTTGTCTTCAGGTTCAGTGGGGCCTGCACTCTTAGAGGATGTATTAAAAGGCTCAAAAGTAGAATCATATAGGAATAGCCAGTTTAGACCTGAACCGACATCAATGTGATTCATCTCTTGCCAGTCAATGTAGTGTTACTCTACAATCTGGCGAGTCTTCTTGTTGTAAACACGATAAGAAGCTTTCTCAGCAGAGCAGCCCACAAAGTAACACTCATCAGTTTTATCATTAAACTTGTGATTGGACACTATGTGGAGTAGAGTGTAAGGACATCCAAAAGATTTGAAGTGACCGACCTTTGGCTTATGATTGAAGAAGATCTAATAGGGGGTCTTCTGGTGGCATTTGTTCAATAGAGATCGGTTTTGAACATAACATGTTGTGTTAACAGATTCCGCCCAGAAGAATACTGGCATTTTTGACTCAGACAACATGGTCCTGGAAGCCTCATAAGTGTTATGTTGCGTCTCTCGGCTACTCCATGATGCTGAGGTGTTTGAGCTGCAATGTACAGTCGAGCTATTCCCTTCTCATTGCAATAGTCAATAAGAGTTTTATTTCTAAACTCTGTGCCATTATTAGTTCTGATCACCTTCACCTTTAGGTTCTTCTAGTTCTCCATCAAGGTGATAAACTTCTTCAGGATCTCTACTGTTTATCTTTCTTAGCAAGGAAGAAGGCACAAGTGAATCTGGAGTAGTCATCTATGATCATGAGGCAGTATGACTTCTTCCCGATGCTCATAACGTTTACTGGTCCAAACAGATCTATATGAAGAAGTTGCAGAATGGAAGAAATTGAGTTGCACAATTTTGGCTTGTGAGGTCTCTTATGTTGCATCCCCTTGGCACATGCGATGCATTTTTCTGTGGAAGATAAGTCCTTTGAAGGAAGTCCAATCACATGATCTCCCTTGGCCAATCTGTTAAGATTCTTCAAGTTGACGTGACCCAACCGGTGATGCCACAACAAACAATCAGTCTCAAATGCCTTTGAAAACATACGTTTTTTCAGTGAAGAAATCTAAATTCATGTTGATGATATAGGCATTGTTGAACCTTCGAGTTCTCATCATGATCCACTTCACGGCTATGAAAAATCTAGGCTGCAAGATCAAACACTCCTTGTTTGTGAAGTGTGTAGAGAAGCTCTTATCGCAGATATGGGAAACATTTAACAAACTTTGGTTCACATAGTACACATCTTCAAAGCTTAAAGTTCCATTTGTCACCATTCCTTTCATGCTTATCTTCCCACTTTTGTCTCCCTCAAATGAGACATAACCACTATTGAATGGTGTAACTTCATGTAAGTAAGAGAAATCTCCAGACATGTACCAGGAGTAACCACTATCAACATACCTATCATTTTTCTGTTTATTTGGTCGTCCCTGCACGATACACGCACATGTTTAATGAAAAACAGGTACCCAAATATTTACAGATTTCGGTACTTTGAGGTTGTCTTTGCCTTTTCTCTTTGGAGAATCAATTGGTTTTACTGGTGGTTTACTTTTTCAATGTGTTTTTATTTCTTATTGAAAAATTATTGTTTTCTTTTGTTTTTGAAAACCACTTTGATTCTATTTAGCCCTTTTGTTATTTATGGTAGAGTGATGACTCTAAGTCTTATTTTTTTGTGTCACCTTAGGCTTGGAGGGTTGGTCAATCCTCATTGGTTTGGCCTTAGGTGTGACCTTCCGATTCTTCCCATAGAAGAACTCAGTAGGTCTGTGCAGACAGTGTTTGGTAGTGTGGCCTGGTCTCCCACATGGATAACAACATACCTTCTGATAAAACTCATTTGGGTCAAAAGGCTTTACATCACAATCACTGAAACCAGTAGATGAACTAGTACAGACTTGCTCCAATGACCAATTTGGAACATCAGGTTCACAGTAATGAGTTAACTTTGAACCCATCTCTTTTGTGATTGTGGAATGAGCCTTGTTTCCATTTTCTTTCAAAGAAGAAGCATTTGTTTTCAAGACACATTTGTTTTAACATCAACATTAGTTTTAACAAATTTAGTCTTAAAATTGTTAATCATTTCATTTGGGTTGATAGTTATTGTTTAATATTTGCAAACATAGTCAATTTTGGGACATGAAAACTTTGACTTGTTAAAAACAACAGAAGAATCTGTGCTCTTTAGCACTTCTTTCCTCCTTCTCCTCATCCTAACTTGGAAAACTTAATCTTTTTGCACAAACCTTAGAATCATCCGAACAATTCATATTTAAATCGGGATCAACTGTGAGAGAAATTGGTTTATTATAACCAGTATTGAATTCATGCCCATGATCTAACTTTAAGATCAGATCATCAACAGAAGTGTTGATTCTTGGAATGCTAGAGTAATTGTGGTTAAATGGTGGTTCAACCTCACTACAACCAAGTCATGTTACCCTCTTTTCTGGAACATAATCATTGATCATACCAGCTACCAAGTTACTTGAGTAATCATATTTTTAAACTATTATTTTGTTCTTAGACAACCCAGCTTTAACTTGATTCAATTCTAAGGTAATCTCATCTATCATGCACTTGGCATCTCTATAGTTAGATTTCTTATCACTCAAAAGTTTCTTTTCTTTTGAAATGTCATGCCTCTCAGCCTCAATTTTCTTTTTAAAAATTTCTTCATTTTTAAGAAATTATGAGTTAAAGTATTTAAGTTTTATGACTTCTTTGATCAATGCTTCATTTTGTGAGGTGTTCTTAAAAAATTTATCAATGCAAGAGATTGACCATAGATTTTCAGTTACCTCAGTGCGTTTCTCATCCACCTCTGCCATAAATGCATGACTCAGAGTCATTTCAAGTTCCTGCACCTGATCACTCCAATCATAGGAATTTGACTTCTAAGTAACCAAGGCTTTTGATGTTCCAGCTCCCTTGGACTAATCTTCCTTCTTCTTAGCCTACTTCACATTATTTGGCAACTTACACTTCCTAGCAAAATGCTCAGGCTGGTCACAGTTATAAAAATGAAGCTTTCACTTATCCAAACCCAACTTCTTTCCTTGATTGTTTCCAAAGATGTTCTTCCTGTACTTCTTAATAAATTTCTTAGCCATGAAAACTACCATAGCCATCTACCATGCTGTGTCCATCTCTTCCTGCAGGATTGATCTGCTCTAAGTTATCTTGTGTCTCATTGGTAGGGGCTAGCTCTCTTGGAATAAAAGGATTGTAACTGTTCATAAAGCCCTTGAATAGTAGCGTGTTCTCTTCACTTTCAGCGCTAACTTTGGGAACATAATGAACTTGCCCTGAAGATAGAAAAGAACTCTCATATGAAACATACTAAGATCCAGAAGCATGATAATTCATTGAGTAGAGAAGAGTTGCATTCTCTATTCTTGGTGTGATGCACATTGAGCTAGCATGATTTAGAGCTCACTGTTTGCCATCCATATCATAAGAGTTGATTATAGAGATAAGCTCACTAAGGGTTGTCTTGTACATATCTTTAGTTCTCTTGATGGTTGTACAATTGGAGTTCCAATTGTAAGGAAGAGAATTAAGCATCTTTTTGTTGACCTCACCCTTGGTCATCTCAATCCAGCACTGGTAAGCTCAGTCATCAAATGGGTGAATTAGTTCACCTGGGCCTGTAATGTCTCACCCTTGATGTGGTTAAACATGTTAAACCACTACCTTAACATGTATTTCCGGCTTTCCCGCATATCCTAGTTTCCCTCGAACCGTTCCTCCCATGCATCCCACAATTACTTGCCTGTTTTTTGCTCTTTAAAGCCATGAGAAACTTCAGTGGATAGTGCCATGGTAATTGCGACATACGCTTAACATCCTTTTCCTCTGTGGAGAATGTCATTCTTGGTGAATAACTCTGGATCTTTCTGGATCAATCCATTTAGCTCACTCTCATACATGGGCACATATGGTCCTTCGTCAATAGATCTCCATAGTTTTGGATCTGTGTACTTGATGAAAGAATGGAATCTGAATTTCCAATATTGAAAGTTATCACCAGAACAGGCCTAGGAGTCGTGGTGCCCGTTTCGAGCTCATTGTCCAAGTTGGCAGGTTGGACAAGTTACTGATGTTCTTAGCTGCCATGTTCAAAAGTATTCAATTCTATGTTCTCGAATAACACAGAAGTATCGATGTCCAGTCAGGTATACGAAGTCAAAATAGTATACGAAGTCACCAAAAGTTCTCGAAGCCCCCAACTACTCGAAGTTACTCAAGTACACGAAAGTGAAGTACTCGAAGCTTAAAGTTCACGAACCCAGGTAATCGAAGCAGAAGTACACAAAGTTGATGTGTATGAAAATTGAAGTACCCGAAGCCTGAAGTACTCGAAATGCTAAGATCACGAAGCTCAAGTTCATGAACAATGAATTTCACGAATCTGAAGTTCTCGAAAAACACTTAATGTAATCCAGATGAAATTTCTTCAAGATTTGAAACCCCAAATTGATGGACAAGCTTCCCAAAGTAGAAATGAGCAAAAAAGTTATGAACGTGATGAAGAAAGTTGTTACCTTTGTGTTGAGAAGAGCTCCAAAGCTCTGATACGACTTGTAGGTCGCAAACTTGTCAAGATCCAAGCTTTATCTACCAAATCAACACCAAATCTCTTCTACCATGTGCGGAATCCAGAATAAAAGATGGAAAAGTTAATTTCTATTGAAAAAATCATGAACTTTACAAGGCAGCTTCAATACGTTTAGAAGCACTCTACCTCAGGATTCTAATCCAAACCAATACATTGTACGTGTATCTATATAGGTCATGGAGTACACAAAATACTAAGTACACGAATCAAAAGTACTCGAAAATCTAACTACACGAAAATATACAAAAATGGTCTTCAGCTTTGTATGGAGTTGATTTTGTTAGTCTTTATCATCTTGATGGGCTCTACAAAGAGTTTGATTTTTGAAATCTGTGCTATTTTCTGTTCTGATTACCTTCACCTTTAGATTTGTCTAGTTCTCGATCAAGGTGATAAACCTCTTCAGGATCTCAGTTGTTTCATCTTTCTTGGATAGGAAAAAGACCCAAGTGAATCTGGGGTATTCATTTGTGATCACGAGGCAGTATGAATTCTTTCCTATGCTCATAACATTGATAGGTCCAAACGGATTCATATGAAAAGCTACAAAATTGAAGAAATTGAATCGAACAGTTTGGGCTTGTGGGTCTATTATGTTACTTTCCTTTGGGACAAGAGATGCATTTCTCAATAGTAGAGAAATCTTTTGAAGGAACCCCAATGACATGATTTCCTTTTGCCAATCTGTTGAGATTCTTCAAGTTTACATGTCCATGAAACGATTCCAAGTTTCTGAAGCTCTTGAAAACATACATGTACTTTTAGTGAATGAGTCTGAATTCATGTTGATGATGTATGCGTTGTTGATCCTTGGAGTCCTCATCAAAATCAACCTATCACGTACGAGAACCCAGGCTTTAAAATCAAACACTCCTTGTTTGTGAAGTGTGTAGAAAAAATTTTATCGCATATCTGAGAAAGGCTCAATGAGCTGTTGTTGAGTTCCTCCACATACTACACATCTTCAAAACATAGAATTCCATTGGTCACCGTGCCCTTCATACTGATCCTTCATCCTTTGTCTCCAGCAAATGAGACATATCTTCTATTGAATGGTGTAACTTCATATAATGTGGAGAAATCTCGTGTCATGTGCAGTGAACAACTGCTATCCACATATCAAATATTTTTTTAGCTTATTTGGTCGTCCCTACATGATATACCAAAATTTAATGAGATACTAGCACCCAAATCTTTACAGATTTAGGCACTCGGGAGTTATCTTTGAATGGCCGAATTGGTTTGGTAACTCTACCAGAATCATTTCGTTTCAATGGTGATTTCCCTTTCCAAATTATCTTAATTTTTGTAGGTCCGTGGTTAGGATCTAAAAGAATCGGTATTACACGATTGTACATGAACAATCCATAAAAATGTGTATTAGTAGAAAGGAAATCAAAACAAATAGAAATCCAATCTCCTAGTATTAATATACTGAGTTAAGCTTGCATAAATAAAGAGAAAAATACAATCTGAATAATAGGAATTCTGAACAACTTCGATCGATCCTATCTAAGATCGATACTAACCTATTTGTTGACATTACCATGATATTACTAGTATAGATGGTATAACTACTCTTGAAACTAATAGTATCGATGATATTAGTGTCGATACTATTAGTATCGATGGTACTAACACTTAGGAAAATTTACAATTCTAAAAACAAAAACGTTACAATCAAATCAAAACAAAACAAAACAAAAAACGAAACACTAAATAAAAAATCACAAGTCTTCACTTCAAATCAGCACTACTTCAGTCTTCAGTTCAACATATGAGGCTGATACTATCAGGGTACTAACCAACTCTCCCTTTGCAACAACTTAGTGTTGGTCTTCATTCAGCCCACTAAGAAGGCGGATGAGTACCAGCACAAATATTGTACTTGATACATACATCAATCACATTCTTGAATTGCATTGCCTCATCTCTATGATCCTTATGATATTGTATATGTTTTATTTGTAATTTCCTTTGGTCATCTTCTGAAAGGTTAATCAAGTGGATTGGATCAAAAATTCTATACAACTCCACTTTATTTGCATCTTGGCACACACCTTCAGAAGTATAACAATCAAAATACCACAAGTGAAGGTTGTTCATAATACCTAAGTTTAACTTTAAAAGAAGAATTATCTTTAAATATTTAACAAGTTTGAATCATACCAAACCTTCCACCTTCGAGTTATCCAATCTAATTCCCAATAATAGGAATCTTTTTCAGCTTCTGAGGTTTCAATAAATCAAAATTCATAGTTCGAACATCTTTTCTTATTATTCTTTCTATCAGACCAACAGGATTTATTAGATAAATTTCAGCCAAAACTCAGAGTTCAGACAACGGGAATTGGTGAAAACTCTTTATTGTGTTCTTTAAGTATTGAACTCCATATATTCTTTTTACAACAGAAATATTACTTTCTATTTCAAACTTCCAAGCCAAAATTTTTCTAGTACATTCAACTTTATTCTTGTAATTAGACTTTAATGTTGGACTTTTGGGAACATGTCACACCCTGAGCCGGTGAGCTGGATCGAATGTTCCGTCGGGCGGAATGGTCCCGAGGCATGGTATCAGAATGATAATCGAATGATCAGATTTTTTACATGGCACATGATATATAATAAGAAATGCTAACATGACATTTAATACATAGAATTATAAAGTTTAATTACACAGTATGTCTTCATAATTTAACTGGGTAAATCTAATCAAAAGAATCATATAGTTTCTATCTTGTATTTGCACAAGATATACAAAAGAGATTCAAAATGTCATCAAAAGTATATGCATCCGAAAGTAAGCTAGGTCTTCTCTAAAGTCCTCTAACTAGCCGTGATGATTTGGTGAATACACATGTCCGTCACCTGAGGAAACATGCCTTTAAAACAAAACAGTGAACACTAGGTTGCTGAGTTCATAAGTTTTAGTAATTGAAAATGATTTAAATTTGATATTCCCAATTCATGATATTACACACAAGTCTGGTTTTATTCACTTTGCTTTATCACACAAACCCTTGTTCTCTCTATAGTTACACATACAGATGGTATATCGTCCAACTAAGCACGTTTATATATAGGGCATACGTGCCACAAATGAAGTCGCCAGCCCACCACATACTTAACTAAACTCCATACCACCAGTATTGTATCTATGGATACCCATTTCATCTCACAAAGATAAATCCCCAAATTGATTTTTCCCAACAATTTAGAATTGAGACATTATGGTCTCTATTAGCCATTCCTTAAGGAGTTGCCCGGCCTGTAGATATCCCCCCAGTGATACCTATGAGATAGAGACTTAATAGTCTCTGTTAGCTGATCATTACTGATTAGCCCAGAGTGTAAGATATCCCCCAACGATATAGATAACAAGACTTAATAGTCCCTGTGACTGTCAATGCTGACCAGTCCAGCCTGTAAGATATCGTCTCCGTAATATCTATAAGAGTGAGACATATTCGTCTCTATGCATGTCCCTATTGATAAATCTAAAACGCGAGATATCCTCTCCATGATATCTGGAAGGATGAGACTTAAGAGTCTCGGTGATTGTCATTTCTGACGAGTCTGGGCTGTAAGATATCCTCTCCATGATATCTAAAAGGATGAGACTTAAGAATCTCGATGACTATCATTTCTGACTAGTCCGGCTTGTAAGATATCACTCCATGATATCTAGAAGGACGAGACTTAAGAGTCTCGATTACTGTCATTTCTGACCAGTCCAGCCTGTAAGATATCCTCTCCATAATATCTATGAGTGTGAGATATGCATATATTCTTACCATTTTTCTCTGTCATTAATTTTCATGATAGCACCTTAAGTGCCCGGTGTGATCCCATTAGATTAACTAATACTATGGCGGTTAGAATTAAGGTCTAACCCTACTAACATAATACTATTATAATTGGCATACACATTTAAAGGTATATGATAAACTTTACGTAGTGTCTTAGGTTTCTGCAATCCTATTCCAAGGATGTATTCTCACTTGAAATGAACACGATGTATGTTCTTTAGTCCTTAACATTGTTTTAGAAGATCTTATCTTATAAAACAGTGTTATCATATGTGGGAGGTGACATCATGATGCTATTTTATCATAATGTCATCCTCGATATCACAAGTAATTGTCTTAACTGTTATCCCAATGTTACGTGTCTCAATGACTTTAACACATGTTATAAGAGCTTGCCTTATTACACGGTGGTAGTAAATGTGGTGAATGATGTCATCATGAAATTTACTCTCATGAATCTCATTCTTGTTATCTCTAGTAATTGTCTCAGCGATATATCGTTGTCATCCTAGTGTTATAACCCAATGATATGAAATCTAGTTTAATACATTTTGTCATTCAATTGATTTGATGAAATCACGAAATTATGTTATCATGATAACATGCCTGTTACATGTCATTTCACACACAAACACACATATTGATACTGATAAGATAATAAAGATTAAATCGTTATTATCTAGCAAGCATGATAATTGAAATAACGTACTAAAGCTTTTAAGGAATAAAAGAGTTTAGCATTTTCTCAGCCCCGCATTTAAAATCAAAAGATTAGAAAAGGGGCATATGAACTCACCTGGTAGTTGTAGTTGTAGTTGTAGTTGTTGACTAAGACTCAAGAATGCACGCGCTCGTTATTGTTCTGATGTTGTATTCACGATCCTGTGTTTGATTTGTTTGTGTTCACCATTGTTAACATTAATACACGTGTAATACTTGTAATGATAATTGTGCAATTCAACTAAGCGTCCTAGACCTCATTAACGAGTTACTAGGTTTGTTACTTTAGAATTTTATGATGGCAATTCTAATAACCTTTAACCATTAACTTACTTGATGTAAATAAGTTTGTATTAAAATAAAACATGTTTTTAAGTTACTAGGAATCATTAGGTCTTCAAGATTCCATGTTTCACATAAAATTGTTACACTCATTTTATACAGAATACGTTCTCATTAACAACTTAGGTTTATTATATAAAAGAACTCTATAATATTGGTTAAAATATTTTAATAAAAGGTTATGTTTAATTTAAGGAACTAAGTTTATATTAGAAAATCTGTTTTTACACTAAATAAAATTTTTAGATATTCCTATCATATTTACTATTCTTGTTTTCTCCCCTTAGGTTACCTGCATTAATTAAAAATTGTCAAGATCCCACATTTTTTAAGTCAATGTCGGTAATCACATGATAGTGTTTGTGATAGATTTGATCCCACTTAGTTTTGCAAGGATGGGGGCTGCCAATATTCTCAATATCGACAGCAGCCCGGCTAATTTCGATGATTCAATTGATTCAGGAATTAGTATCGATAGAACTTGATCCCATTTTTCCTTGGCATTCAACTGTTTAGTAAAACCGATGGTCAGTTGGCTTACATCGACAGTAGCAAGATCAAAATAGAGCTGGAACCATCGAATCTGTGTCTAGCAGATACTATAGTGTCGATCTCCTTAATATCGATGGATTCCTCGACTCCAACTGTTAGTGTCGACGGTTCTCACCCAAACAAACCTTTCGATCCTACTCGGACGACTCTTGCATAGATAGCTCAAGTCGTACTGCCACTGGCGCTTGCTTTCCGTGAGTGGTCAGGGTCCCTTCGGAAGACGAAGCCAATCGAGATTCCAGAAAAGCACAAGCTACGACTTTCTCCTTCGGACCCTTGAAAACTATGGTTACAGCTCCAGAGACCGAGTCGATCTTAGCTTCCCTCCACTCCTGACCCTTTCTAAGCTCCTTACGTTACTTTAATTAGGGAGGATGCAAGTAAGGAGCGGGTACGGGAGCTTAACCAGGAATAAGATAACGAGAAGTGGATTTGCCTGGGGCATGCTGCCTGTTCCTTTGTTCGCAAATTCCGAAATGAAATAAAGTGAAGCAAAACTCAGAGGAAGCACTCTCCCAATTTCTATTTGCAAACGATGTTATAATAGAATAGCCATAAACGGAATCTTAAGAAGCTTAAAATCGGAAGAGGCTGACATCATGAGAACTCCATCGATATTATAGTATAGGTGGATCATCCCTTCGACATTTTAACTGCCCAGATGTGCAGCCTCATTCAAGCCTTCCATCCCTTAATCCCACCAGTTCCAAGTGTTCTTATATCATTTTCATGCACACCCTAGATGATTTAGACCCACTTCGAGCCACAAATTCACTCTAGATTATCCTCTGATTGAGCCCATTTTTTACTAGATCTCTTGTACTTCTCTGTTCTACTCGTCAGGAGGGTCGTTTAGACACCAAGAACGCGAGATTTGGTGGTCGTTTGCTATGGTGGAGTGCGTGAGAAGCTAGAGAGAGTAGAGAGAGAAACGGTTTTTCATGTAGAGAGAGAGAGAGAGAAAACTCAGCTTAAATGAAGGAGAAAGAGGAAGAAGATGGGGTTTTATACCCCTGGTATTGACCCGCGTGTTCGGTTTTGATCGGTCGCGTTAAATCTCGTTTTCTCGTAACGTAACGTTAATTACGTATAATTTTTAGAAAAAAGTTTAACTTAAATCTTTTCTAGTTGTAAATCCTAATAAATATTATTTTTATTTTATTTTTATTATTTTAAAGTTCGTAGTCGTTTATTTTCGTCGTTTCTTCAGAAAACGGAACCTACGTGCATTTTCGTACAGGGCGCTAACTGTATGAATACGATCGTACGTTTCATCTTATGATTTGGTTTTCTATTTTTCAGTTGCTGTTCTGAACGTTAAACTGACGATTACGTTTGTGTGAATCGTCACCCACACAAACACTCTGCCAGTTCATCGTTCTTAAACGATATTGAATTGTTGTTTGAATTGTACATTCTCACAGACGGACTCAACTAATTCTAACTATTTTCACAATGTTATGGATATTTTCACATTGTTTTCTCACTAAATTTTCGGCCATCTGATTCCTGTTATTTGTGGAAATCAGATCGCAACCGATTTGTATTTGACATTTGTTTTCACAACTGTTATTTCATATGTGTTGTTGTATGTTCATATTTCAATTACCATTGAAATATATACAACTGTTAATTGTTTCCACTGAATTGTTATGACACACTGTTTATCCCTTAGTATTTACACACAGTCAAAGGTGTAAGTACACTTACCGTATGGATTTACCAGACGGTAAGCTACCAGTTGTCACAGTCTCCCCCTTGTTAAAGAAATTTCGTCCCGAAATTTAAGCATCATTGTCGGGTACTAATTTTTCTACATACAGGTGGAGATGTTTTGACCTCATGTGTTCCTCACGCTCCCAGGTTAACTCAGAGTTGCGTTTGAAGTTTCATCGAACCTTTACGATGAGATACGGTTTCGTTTTAGTCTCTCGACTGTACGATCCGTAACATTTGAGGTTCCTCAACAAAGTGTATTTCTCTGTCACTTAGCTCTTCTCAATGAGCCTAGGCTTTGTGTATAGTTACAAAATGGATAGACCTGATTCCACTGTTTATGGTGACCCAATAAACATCAGATCTGCTGGAAGTGCGAGGTAGCTTGGCATTTAAAATCCATAGCTATTCATGTACACTTCTGTTATGGTATCTTGAGTTTTTCCAACAACCTCGAAGTTCTTAGTGTTTGCTATGACTTTTATACTCATCAGTCATTTCTCAACAGGAGAAATATTTCATTTCTCATTCTTGAGAAGGATCCTCAAATTTTCTAGGAAGACAACATTGACGAATCGAATCGTGAGTTTTCACGTACGATTAATGAGATTTATAAACACCTCTCTATTGTTCATTGTAACGATATCTGAAAAGTTTTGTCGGACCAGATGGCCTCGGCCCTATTAAGGGTAAAGCATCCGTTCTGATGATGGTATTGACACTACTCATGTCCTTTGATTTTAGTTCGATGATATGTGATTGTTCACTAAAGGAAAGTGAACAGTATGTTCATGTCATTCACGCCATCAGTTGTTAACCTCCGTTCTAACGATGGTATTGACACTACTCATGTCCTTTGATTTTCGATGGTATGAGATTGTTCACTAAAGGAAAGTGAACAGTATGTTCATGTCATTCACGCCATTAGTTGTTAACCTCCTACTACTAAAATAGTGTAAGAAGGTATTCTAGAGTTACCCCAATGTGAGTAAGTTATAAAACTACCTTTAAAGAGGCAGACTATAATCTATGATAATATTAAATAATACAAATGCAAAAATTATAGATGAAAAACGTACCTGTGTTGGTGTCAGTGTTCTGGCGTGCAGCAGCCACACCTATCATGAATACTTGTCCGCTCGGTGCTTGTCCTTTCAGTAGCACCCTCTTTGGACAGTTTTTTGCATAGTCTCCTGGTTCCCCGCAGGTGTAGCAGGAACTACGATCATTTTGTACAGCGGTATGTGCCGCTGCTTGATTAACCCTCTGTTGAGTTGCTTGGGTCTTGCAGAATTTGGCCCAATGCCCTATTTTTCCAAAAAAAACGTGCATTGTCTGCACCCTGTGTCTGGTTGATGATGATACTTACACTTATCACATAATGGAGCCGTGCCAGAATACGGTTTGTGGTTCAGTTGTGGTTGTGTAGGCACAACTTGTTTAGTAGAAGTGGTCGTCGCGAAATTCTTACCGACCTTTTGCTTCTTAGCGGGGTGTTGACCCGTCTCTTTAATAGTTCCTCCCATGCTAGTTCCAGAGTCTTTCTTTAGTGCACCAGAGGCAACCATCACATCAGTCAATATAGCTGACAGTGTGACAGCCATCTCTAGTGTGGTTGGGTGAGCAGCAATCACATGCCCTTGAATACAAGACGGTAGTCCACCAACATACCGTTCAATCCTTTTCTCAAGTATTGGCACAATGTCAGGTGCCAAGGCTGCCAGTTCGTGAAATCTGGTGGTGTAGGCCAGATGTTTAGCTCCCACCATTACATGGTTCAGCTATTATGCTTCCACTTTCTTGATTTCATTCCTTGGGCAGAACTCACCCCTTAATAATATCTTGAAATCCTCCAAAGGCATAGCTAATACCTCATCCCTTCCTTTGGTATGAATATGGGCATTCCACCAGGTTAGTGCTCGTTTCTCAAATGATCATGCAGCATACCTCACTCGGTGTTGGCCAGGGCAGCCACTGATGTCTAGGGTAGTTTCCATTTTCTCAATCCACTGGATCAAGCCCTCCGCACCTTTGTTCCCACTGAAACTAGGTGGTTTGAATCTCACAAAGCTCTTGTGGGAGTAATCTGTTTGATTCCTTGTGTTTCCGTTGCCCTTGCCACATAAGTGGTTGGTGTTGTTGCTCTTGTTACTGTTGATCCTGTTCATCATATCGGGAATCACTTCCCTCAGCTGAATGGTCAACAGAGTGGCCAATGCGATAGTGGCAGGATCTAACTCATAGTTGGGTGTTGGCTGATGTGGTGGGGTATGCGGAGGAGGAGGAGATGGATGTGGTGATGGTTGTGGTGAGTGTGGAGGTGGCTGCGGTGGTGGCAACAAAGGTGGTGCTCTTCTTGGCGGCATTCTGATCACAATCGAAAGAACATCGGTTAATGCAATGATCGAACGGATAAGACACACGCAAATATGTCCTAAGTCTTATGTTCTCTACATATCTTTGATTGTTTATTCGAGATCTGCAAAAACCCTATGCTATTTGTCCTAAAAGTTACTGTTTCAGTGCAAATCCGTGGATTTTTGTGATGTTTTTGTCAAATTGTTTATCCCAATTTGTTCATTATCATTTTATGATGTTCTGTACCAAATTTGGTACATAGAACTGGTCTAAATCTCAAGTTATCACGATTTTTGTTGCAAAAACCCTCAGATTGGCCGAATGTCAATGACGGCCGAATAGTTTCAGCCGAATAAGCCTCATTCACCGAATAGCCACATTCGGCTGTCTCATTCGGCGAATAGCCCTCATTCGATCTTTCATTCGGCGAATAGCCCTCATTCGATCTCTCATTCGGCGAATAGCTTCATTCGACCCTTTCATTCGCCGAATAGGTTCATTCTCTTTTCTCATTCGTCAGACACTCATACTCAGCCTCTCATTCGCCAGTTCTATCACATTCGGCCCCCGACATTCGCCCTAAGGATCTTCATTCGGCTATCATTCTGCAAATTTTTCTAAGTGTTGAACCTTGTCATTTCTGATTAAATGGAAGATTTAGCACTAATGGCGAACCAGAATCATCGTATTCAGACTTTGTTACTGACTGAGACTGAGACTGGGAACTCTAATAAAGCTCCAAAGTTGTTATCCTTAGACAATTATCCACATTGGAAGTATCGATTTGAGATCCACATCAATGGGGTGGATACAAACTTATGGATGATGATTGAGGGAGGTTATCTTTGGCCTCTGAATGAAGATGGAACTCCTATGCTAGTCACACGGATGACTGAGCCTCAGAGGAAGCTGTATGATTATGAGAAGAAAGCCTATGCTATTCTATCCCAGTCCATTGCCACTGATATTTTTCATCAGTTTAGACAGTTTACCTCTGCAAAGCTACTGTGGGATGCACTGCAACAAAGATATGAGGGTAATGATGCTTTGAACAGTATCAAGTCAAAGACATTGAGAAAGGAATTCAATAGCTTCATGTATGTGGGAAATGAGTCACTGGATGAGTTGATTGCTAGATTTTATCATCTTTTGAGTGAGTTATTCAATCATGAAGTCAAGACAACTACTCAGGAAAAGATCCAGTGTTTGGCAGATGCTCTACCTCCAAAGTGGGAGTCATTTTTGATGGTACTAAAGCAGAATCAGATGTTGGCTCATATGGACATAAATGATTTCATTCAAAAGTTGAAAGAGCAAGAAATAGAGAACAAGTGGAAGGCCAAGAGAGTTGCTCAAGTCCAGGATCCATCGTTGTATTATTCTACTCCTACAGTTGAGAAATCATCTTCTCATGCTCCATTGAAGACAACATTTGTTTCTCAGACTACTGAAGCTCCATCATCTACTCAGATTCATTTTAGTCAATCATCCTCTTCATCCAATCCTCAGAAAGAACATCATCATCCTGTAACCAGTTTAAAGACAGAAAACTTTGATAAAGTGACTGTAGAGATTGCCAAGGAGCACATGGGACTATTATCTACTCTAGTCAGCTCTTATGATGGTTTAGTAGCAGGACAGACTGGCAATCCTTATCTGACTAATGATGATTACTCTCAGATATATGCAGATGACATGGAAAGGATTGATATAATGTGGGCTTTGGCTAGTGCTGTCAGAAGAGCAAAAGATTTTGTGAAGAGAACTGGAAAAGACATCAACTTGAACAAAGATTCAAAGTTTGGATTTGATATGGCTTCTGTCACTTGCTACAATTGTGGAGAAAA
This sequence comes from Mikania micrantha, assembly GCA_009363875.1. NCBI lineage: Eukaryota > Viridiplantae > Streptophyta > Magnoliopsida > Asterales > Asteraceae > Mikania > Mikania micrantha. Next base: position 3,460,219 of record CM018698.1, on the reverse strand, counting down.
GGGTCACTTTGCTAGACAGTGCAAGCATCCTAAGAAAGCTGGAAACAAGAATCCTTTTCAGCATCAAAAGTCTTCTGCAGCAAATCCAGAGAGAAGACTTGTTCCTATTGATTCTCCTGCTCAGACTAGTTCTTCAAATACAGGCAAAGCTTTGATGGTACAACAGGATGAAGGTGAAAACTGGGATTTCAGATTTAATTCTGAACAGGGGGAAAGATCAAGCTTGTGTTACTGAAATCCAGAAGTTGGATGATCAATTTGATGAGAGTACTGTTGAAAGAGCACAGATCAAGATAGAAGAAACATCTGGATCAGAGTCTGAGAGCTTGACTGATTCTGACACTCAATCTGATTCTGAGGCTGATATTGAAGATCCTCCTACTCAGTTTGCTTTGATGGTAAATTCATCTGCTACACCTGCTGTAACTTCACAATCTGAGCAGGTATCTGATGATTGTTCATCTTCTGATTCTAACTGTTTTAATTGTGTTGACCTTAAAATCAAGGTTCTTTCCTATCAGAATCACAATGCTGCTTTGATCAGTGATCTCAACCAATGTATTGATGCTAACAAAGTTTTAAAAGCAAATGAAAAAGATTTTCAATCTAAAATTGAACTTTTAAACAGACAACTTCATGAGGCTGAGATTGTTGTCCTAAACAAGCAAGATGTTATTACTTCTTATCTCAATACCATTAATGAGATAAAGAAGAAGTTAGTCATAGTCGAATGTGACTATGAGACCCTGGGTCAAAAGCTCAAGAGCTATGAAAGTGCATCATATATCATTGAGCACATGATCAGTAAGGGTACTGATCAAAAGGATAAGGGAAAGGAGAATTATCAGCATTGTCCTCCACCAATCTTAAACAGCTTTGTCAACTCACCTAATGACAAAGATGTTAAAGATTTTCAAGTAAAAACTCCATTAGTAATTGATCCAATTGGGATGATCACTGATGAGGGTTCCTCCCTGACAGAGGAATCTCTTGTGGATGGGACTGTTGAAGATTGGGTTTCAGATTCTGATGATGAATCTGATGATTCATCTGATAGTATTACTGCTCAGAATCAACCCTCTGCTGTCATGAAAGGCGACCCAATCTCTTCTTCAAAGATTTATCAAGCCTTAAAGTTTGTGAAAGCCTCAACAGAAAATGAAGCTTGTGTGTTGAACAAGTTTAACAATCTTGTTCCAAATGGTAAAAAGGGTTTGGGTTTTAATCAGAAAATGCCTAAAACAAATGTTTTTAAACCTAAAAGGCCTTCTTTTTTTGAATTAAAACATTTTCACAAAAAGGGTGAGAGAGTTTGTTTTGAGTGTGGTGCACCTGGGCACATTGTTAGATTCTGCCCACAGTTGCTTAGACCAAAGGTTGCACCACCCAGACAACCAAGTAGAGTTTTTGTCAAACCTGTCAAATTTCATCCTGAGTCAATCCTGCCAAAACTCAAACAACCAAATCAGGCTAAATCTGTGGACAAGGGTAAAGGGAAACTGATTAACTCGAATGTTCTCAAAACTATTAATTTTGATCCATCTAAATCATCATCCATTTATCTGAAAAAGTCTTTCAGTAAAAATGCAATCTGGAAAGTAAAGTCTGAGACCACAGTTTCACCCACTTCAGACACGGCTGTTCCAGATGGCAAATGGATTGATGTTATGATCCGAGACTCATTGGGTCAACCCAAGACTACCAAGGCTTGGATTCCCAAATTGAACTAACTGTTTCATATATGTGCAGGTTGCCCCAACAGCTGCTTTTAACAGCAATTGGATTGTTGATAGTGGGGCTTCTAGGCATATGACTGGTGATATTTCGCTACTCACCGAGGTTAACTCAGTTCGAGGTGGTTATGTAGCTTTTGCTGGTGATAAAGGTGGTTTCATCACGGGAGAGGGAATCTTATGAAATGGGCAAGTTTCATTTGACAAAGTCAGATATGTCAAACAATTGGAGAATAATCTGCTTTCTGTATCACAGATCTGTGATAAAAGCTACAAAGTTCTTTTTGATGATTCCAAATGCTACATTCTAAAGCAAGATGTAGTTATTCCTGCAGATTGGATCTTGATGTATGCCCCCAGGAAGCAAGACTTATACGTACTCAATATGGCCACAGCTTCAACTACATCCTCCACAGCTTCATGTTTTATGTCAAAGGCAACAGAAAAAGATTCAATTCTTTGGCATAAGAGGATGGGTCATTTGAGTCTACGCAAGATGAACCACTTGGTACACAACAATCTGGTTGAGGGGGTCTGTCTGAAGAATTTCAAGCTGTCTGATGTCTGTGTATCTTGCAAGAAAGGAAAGCAAGTCAAGCAGTATCACAAATCGAAGAAGTATCACTCAATCATTGTTCCACTTGAGCTGCTCCATATGGATATTTTTGGTCCAGTTAACCGCAAGAGTATTGCTGGGGATCAGTACTGTCTTGTCATCACTGATGAATATTCCAGATACTCTTGGGTTTTCTTTCTGAAGGAGAAGTCGGAAACGTTTGACTGTATTCAAGTGTTAGTTACCAAACTTGAATCTCTTTATAAGCTCAAGATTCGCATATTCAGAACCGACAATGGGACAGAGTTCAAAAATCACAACATGGAGAACTTTTGTAATGAACGAGGTATTTTTCAGCAATTTAGTGCTCCATATGTTCCCCAAATGAACGGTGTTGCTGAGCGAAATAATAGGACTTTGATTGAGGCTGCTAGGACTATGCTTGCAGATTCTTCTCTTCCAGTTCAATTCTGGAATGAAGCTATAGCTAATGCTTGCTACACTCTAAATCGAGTGTTGATAGTAAAGAGACATGGGAAAACTTGTTTTGAATTGCTCCAGAACAGAAAGCCAAATCTTAAGTACCTTGAACCATTTGGTGCACCATGCACTATGCTTAAAAAACATGAGCAAGGCAAGTTTAACGAAAAGGTGGAAGAAGGGTATTTTCTTGGGTACAGCACTCCAAACAAAAGATTTTATAACAGATCAACTCAAAATGTGGAGGAGTGGTACCATTTTGATGTTCAGAAGTATTCCATGCCCCCACCTGGGAAGGGTCCTGATTGGATGTTCAACTATTCTGATCTGTTTGACTCCTTCAACATGCCTCCCATGTACACTGATGAAGATGTTGCTGTTTAGATGTTGTATGATGCACATAATGCACCTGAAGAACAAATGCAATCTTCATCTGTTTCAACTCCCACAGCACAGACAAATAATGACAGTTCAGACACAGACGACAACTCAGTTCCTCTAGCTGCCCCTGAACCAGCTGTTGACAATCTTGTACCAGGACTTGAGGATCTGAATTTGAATAATCTTGATCCATAGGTTGAAGTTCCCGCTCACCCTGTTGGACGAATTAATCGGATTCATCCTCAAGAAAATATTATTGGAAGTCCTTTGGATGGGGTCAAGACAAGAAATCAGCTTTCTTCAGGAGGAATTCCAGACATTCTTGATTTTACAGATGTAAGCTTTTGTGCTCATTCCAGCTTCATCTCCCAAGTTGAGCCACGTACTGTCACTGAAGCTCTCAAGGAAGAGTCATGGGTAGATGCAATGCAAGAAGAACTCCTTCAGTTCAAAAAGTTAGGTGTCTGGAAATTGGTTGACAAACCAAAAGGTGCAAAAGTAATTGGCACTCGATGGGTTCTTCGTTGCAAGAAAGATGATCACGGGATCATAGTGCGAAACAAGGCACGTCTGGTTGTTCAGGGATTCAGACAGATAGAAGGTTTGGACTATAATGAAGTATTTGCACCAGTTGCTAGACTTGAAGCCATCTGTATCTTCTTGGCTTATGCATCCTTCAAAAGCTTCAAAGTTTATCAGATGGATGTAAAAAGTGTGTTTCTTCATGGTGTGATAAATGAAACAGTGTATGTCAGTCAACCTCCCGGGTTTGAGGATCCATTGCATAGAGACCAAGTCTACAAGCTAGACAAGGCCTTATATGGATTGCATCAAGCACCGCGAGCCTGGTATGAAACATTGTCTACTCAACTTCTGAACAACGGGTTCAGAAGAGGTGTAATTGACTGTACACTGTTCATTCGAGAAAAGGAGAGTGAATTACTCTTGGTGCAAGTATATGTGGACGACATCATCTTCGGTTCAACAAATGATGATCTGTGCAAAGATTTTGAAAAGGTTATGAAAGAGAAGTTCGAGATGAGCTCAATGGGAGAGATGAAATTTTTTCTGGGATTACAAGTAGATCAGTCTGAGGTAGGAATCTTCATTCATCAAACCAAATATGTTGGGGATATATTGAGCCGGTTCAGTATGTCTAATGCAAAGCCTGCTGGTACTCCACTGGCTGTCAATCACGGGATTACACCAGATGAAAATGAGGAGTTAATTGATGCTACTTTGTACCGAGGAATGATTGGGTCTCTTATGTATCTTACAGCTTCTCGGCCAGACATCATGTTCGCCACATGCTTGTGTGCACGGTATCAATCAAAACCAAGAGTCTCCCATCTCATTGCTGTCAAAAGGATTATGCATTATCTGAAGGGTATACCGGATCTTGGTTTATGGTACCCTAATGATAATAACTTTGAGCTCACTGCATACAGTGACTCTGATTATGGTGGCTGCAAAAGAGACTTCAAGTCAACATCTGCGGGATGTCAGTTCTTTGGAACCCGATTAGTTACCTGGCAGTGCAAGAAGCAGACGTCGGTGTCTACTTCAACCTGTGAAGCTGAATACATTGCTGCTGCTAGTTGCTGTTCTCAAATCATCTGGATCCAATAGCAACTTAGGGACTATGGGTTACATTTTTCTAACACTACTATATATGTTGATATTACTGCTGCCATAGCTGTCACTAAGAATCCTGTTCAGCACTCCAAAACAAAACACATCGACATTAAATATCACTTCATACGTGATTGTTTTGAAAAGAAATTAATCGATGTCGTTAAAATTCACACCGAACACCAGAAAGCCGATCTTTTCACAAAAGCTTTTGATAAACCCAGATTTTTATATCTGTTATCGGCTAATGGTGTTTTCCAAAAGGATGAAGTCCTACCTTCATCTGAATCTAACAAATGATCATCGCTTTTCTTAGATAGTTTTTGTTTTGTCTATTTAATTTTATTTCAGTTTTTCTCGTCTCGTTTCTTTTCTTAATTAAAAACTCAAAAAGATTTTCTGTTTTAGGTTTTTAAGGGGAGATAGTTGAATACTGAAAAACCAAAAACATTTAAAAAATTAAAAAATCCAAAAACAATTGAAAACGTTAAAATTGAGACGGTCTTTCTTTGAAAAAGTGACACATTAATCTATCATGATATAAAAGCTGAATTGAATGTGTAAGCTGAATACACAAGAAAATTATGATATGATGTACTGATAGGCCAACTCTACAAATTAATAAACAGCTTGTGATAACTTAGAAAGTCTGATTTGTGGAATCCATTTTATGAAACCACTTAGGTGAGAAGTAGTTTTTGACTCAAATCAAGCATACACCGGTCATCATGGAATCAAATGAGGCTTCAATTAATGAAAAATAAAAACAAGCTGGTATTAAGCTTGAAGAAAAATAAAAACAAGCTGATATTAAGCTTGAAGAAAAATAAATGCAAGCTGGTATTAAGCTTGAGAAATACTTGAACAAATTAAGTTCGAGTCCATACACGTGCCCTATTGCTGGGACGAACCTAGCTGAAGCCGTCCATTTGGATAGAACAAGAAAAGTACAAAAAGATAATAAATTTGAAATCTTATTGAATTTATGATGACTGGTATTAAGATATGCAGAAATGAGTTATAAACTGATTTTGATCTTTAATGGTGAAATAAAATGGGGAACTCAATCAGAAAACATGAGTAATCATAAAGTCTGTTTGGTAGTTGTGTACTGTATGGTTTAAGATTGGACAAATATATCAGTAATCGTATCGTAAGATAAATGTGTCTAAGGTGAAACAGTCAATGAAGCTGATGTGATGTGATTAGATGCATGTGTTATCTTTTCAATAGACGTCTCACAAAAACATGTGTTTCTTTGTCTTTAGTTACTAGTTGTACAGTCGTAATTGTTGTTTCAGAAAAATACAAAAAGATTTTCTATTTTCGATTTTATTTTAGATGATCATTTGTAGGTTCAGATGTTTGTCTTATCTGAATCCTAAACCAACCAGACGTATCTTCATAATTGTCACAATCTTGATGTTCAAAATATTAAATATTGAAAAAGTTTGTGTTTTGGGTGTTATAATTTCACATTCGCCCGAATGAGGTGTGAACTTAATTCATTCGGCCGCGAATGAGGTCATTCGACCGAATCAATCAGACAAAGTAAGTCTCATTCGGCGAATGAGTTATGTCGAATGTCTCTTTCGACATTCACATTCGGCGAATGAGTAGTGAGGAATAGCTCATTCGTCAATTATATTCGGCGATTGTTTTTGAATTTTATCCGACCTTTCGCCTGTCTCATTCGGCGAATGAGCAAGGCTATTTATACAGTCTGTCGGCCGAATGAAGCTCATTCGACCAAATACACTTTCGCCGTAACTGTGTGCCCCCTTTCGCCCGAACCTCACTTTTTCTCATTCGATCCTTGTTCTAGTGTTTGATCTTCACCCAGCCTCTGATAGTCTTATTCTATATCATTACAGGTACTTGGGGAACGAATATCATCAATTTCCAACCATGAAATCATCGAAATCAGATCATATTTTAGGGTTTTAGGGTTTCTTGATTCGCCCTTAAAATAAATGGTCAAAATGGACTTAAACCGAACTCTGGCATGTTTTAAACTTGTTAATCGGCTGTTTCTGAACATGGATATATGAGTTTTATTGACTGATTTGAATTTTTGATAATCAAGGGTTTAAATTTCAAATTCAGCCGAATGACGCCATTCGGCGAATGTCTCATTCGGCGAATGACTCATACTTTCATTCACATTCGGCGAATGTGTTCTACTTGCCAAATGGAGTTCATTCGCCAAAATTAACCGTCATTCGGCCAATCAGTCTGAAATGTTTCTAAGTTCTGATTTTTATCTGATTTCAACTATTCAAGTTATCTGAATGGTTCTAATATGTCTTTATATGATTTTCAGAATGGCTGGATTCAAATCTGTGACGAAGAACAACATTTGTGCACACTTGGATCTCGACACTCCGAACGCCAAGCACTACACTGAGATTATTACCTTTCTCAGGCGTTCGAGGATTTTTACAGCCATCTCCACTATACATTTGCCATATCAGTCGCATCAACAGGATTTCTGGGCTTCGGCAGATATCGATTGTGAGGCTGAACCTCCTGTGATCAGAGGGAAGGTTCTTGGGCATGATGTAGTGATTTCAGTAGAACACATCAGGAGAGTATGTGGCTTTCAGGATTCTCCGGATCAGCCTTATCTGTTAGACCGTTACTTGGTCCGTGGATGCTTTATGAGATGCAAGTATGAGGGAGATCTTGGAGCTGGAATTCTCAACAAAGCATATATGTCTCCTCAGTTCATGTATCTTGCGCATGTACTGATTCACTGTCTCGGGTCCAAGAGAGGTGGATTTGATGATATGCAAGAGACGATTCAGTGTGCTTTCGTAGCCTTGGTGCTGAACAGACCATTCAACTTCTCTGAGATGGTCTACACTCACATGAAGGAGAATGTTACACTGAAGGGAGACAAGAAGTTTTTGATGTACTCGAGGTTTTTGCAGCAATTGATCGATGCTCAGTTACCTGATCTACCGAAGATTAATGCTGACACCATCAAACTGGAGCATATGAATGATCTCACCCTCAACAGGGTGATGTCATACAGAGGGAAAGAGAGGAAGCCAGCTACTCGATCTTTATTTGGTCATCTCTCTAGAACAGATTACAGAGCTCCTGCTGGTCGTAGATGGAGACATGATGAGTCTGACTCAGATGTTGAGGATATTATAGTACCAGATGATGGAGGAGATGATGATGGTGGAAATGATGATGTTGAAGGTGATGTTGGTGCTGGTGCAGGTGGTAGTGCTGCTGGTGGTGCTGATGATGTGGTGGGTGGTGCTGGTGATAGCTCAATAGGTGTGAGCAGGATGGCTGTGAGCACATCTGTTGTGACTCCTGATGCAGGAGTTAGCACTTCTTTAGCTGCAGAGGAGGAAGTTAATATTGACTCACTGATGGAGCTGGATTTTTTTATTACTACTTCCTCCATAGTGTATGTTTCTCTTGATGCTACAGTTCCTCATTCTTCTGAAGGTGGTGATGAGTCAGAGGACTCAAGTGAGGGTGAGGCTGGTGCTGGTGAGGCTGATAGTTCTGATTCTGAAGAGACTCAGGATGATGAGTTTGAGAAAGTGATGGAAGGAGGAAGGATGGAGATGAGAAAGAGAAAGAGCAGTGAAGAAGAGATAGAGGAGATTACTGATCCCTTGTTTGTTCCAGAGTTTGATTTATCTCCTCCACCCTGGTCTTCTGCACCTGTTACTGTGATGATATATGCTGCAGCTTCTCAGCCTACATCTTCTAGAGCAGGGAGAGGAAAGAGGTCAAGGTTCTCGTTTCAGAGAAGGTCAGAACTGACAACAGCTGCTACAACTCCTGTTACATCAGTAGCAGTTGTTTCAGTTTCTTCACTGACCAGGTCAAGGGCAACTCATGTTCATGCTACTACTGCCCCTCTGACCACCTCTGTATCTCAAGCCCCTATTTTTACTGATGTATCTGCTGGTCCCTCCATCTCACGGGCTGATATGTCTATACCTACTGTTTCAGTGTTTGATCTGTTGAGCACACTGAACAGTATGGTACTTCGATTGATGGAGAGGAGCCTAGAGCAGGAGAAGAAGAACAGAGAGCAAGAACTAGTCATTGCTCTGCTCACCAAGAGGGTAGAAGAGCAGGATACTCTGCTTCTTCAGGCTGCAGATCAAAGGGCTGATCTAAGGGCTAGGTCTGCCCAACAGGAGCAGCAGCTGCTGAAATACATCGATGAACATCATTATTTAGCCTTGACTGTCACTGATTTCAGTGATAGGATACTTTCCTTGGAGACTGAGAATCCTAGACTAGCAGATCAGATTGACAGTCTCAAGGATAGTACTCCTAGGATTGAAGACTCTGCAGCATGTTCCGATGAATCAGACAAGGAGGAAGAAGAAGAAGAAGAAGAAGAAGAAGAAGAAGAGTCTGAGGAGGAACAGGTGGATTATGAAGATTCAGAGAAAGTTGCTGAATCTGATGATGAAGACAAGGACGGATCTGGGAGTGGGTCTTCTGAGTCATCTAGTACTGATGATGATGATGATGATGATGATGATGATGATGATGATGATAATGATGATCAAGCCCCTCCGTCATCTGAGATCCGTTCCAAGAAGGCTAATGATAAAAAGCCACAGGCTCCTTCTCCTTTGTCTCCCTCAAAGACAGCTGAACCTGAAGCGACTGAGGAAGTAGAAGCTGTGCCTGTGAGACGTCAGTTAGATGAGACTCTTACTATGATTCTGGACGCTCAAGGCATTATACAGCACTCAGTCAGCTACGACAAGGAGGAGGGAGAGATCATCCACTGCCTTACAAAGGAACAAATAGCTGAGCTATTCAGGTTAAATCCTGATGAGGTTATAACTGACGATACCTCTGTTCCTGTTTTTGATGAGCCTGATCCAGAACCTTTTGATGACATTGATGAGGTTATTCTGGAGGATATTATAGATGAGGAGTACCCAAAGTACACATCGGCTGAGGATGAGCTGCCTACTTTTACTGACCAGTTTGATCAAGCTACAGAGGATCTTCTGGTTAGGTACTTGGAAGAACAGGTTGAAGCCAGCAAGTCTGAAGCCGATGATCAGAAGAAAAGAAAAGAAGAGTGGGCGGCCTATTGGGAGGTCCTGAAGAAACAGAGTACTGAGAAGATACCAGCTACTCACAAGAAGGTTTACAGGACCAAAGGCTATAAGGCTGGAGGTCAAATTCTTAGTTGGGCATACTTCCACGATCTTGGATGTTATGCAGTGAAGAGAGAGAGAGAGAGGAATAGATTACTTCAAGCATCCCCATGACTTTAAGACGTTGCCAGGCTTTGAAGTGAATCAATTAGCACGTCTAAAGATGCTATACAGTGAAGATTCGGGGATGTCTGCTTGGTTCCCTCGACAGATCCAGTACGAGTACCGAAAGCGGTGGGTGAACTTCCAACCTCAACAGCCTGAACGTTACTATCTTCCAGAGATTGATGGAGACACCCGGAAACATAAAGTTATCCTGAAGTGGCTTCCTCCTAAAGTCTTGAAGAAGATTCCTTTACAGAAGATGCGTCAAGATTTTATGGAAGGCTTCTGATGGTGGTATTATGACGGTCGTACTGGAGAAGCAGTGATTGTTCTATGCAAGGACAAGAAATGGGAGACTGTGAGGATTTTTGACTTATGTGGTTGACTAACTTGTCCCACAAAGATGTTATAGCACTGTATCGTCATCAGATTTTCTTCGACATACAGGATATGGAACAGGCACTTCAGTTCATGAGAGTGATCCGAATCTGCATATGCTTAAAGGTTCATGCTGGAGCTGACTGGAAAGCTATCACTGATAAATATTTCAAGAAAGACACTTCCAAAAGCTGAACTCGGTCCAAGGGGGAGTTTGTTGATGCATTTAATGTCCCTAGTTCAATTTTGTACTATTCATCATGTGAAGATTAAAGTTATATTAATGGAAGTTGTCTTTATTCATCGTTCTTAATGTTTAATATTGATTATATGATTGTTTGATTGTTTGATTTGATTTAATTAAGTAATTGAGTATGAGTATTGTTCATTCGGCCGAATGACTCTAGCGTATGAAGTCATTCGCCGAATGTAACTAGAGTATGACTATAGTCAGCGAATGAGTCATTCGCCGAATGACTCATTCGACTGAATTACCTATTCGACAGAGTCATTCGCCGAATGAGTTGTTTCGGCCTCTCATTCGGCCGAATGTCTATTGCCTATAAATACAAGTTCAAAATCATTTCAACCCTAACTTCTGAGAACCCTCATTCTTCCCTGTGTACTCCAGTGTCAAACCACTGAAGATTTGAGTGTTTCTTGCTGTCCAAGTTCGATTCATAGCTCGTGGTGTTCGATTCTTACTCAAACGTTCATCTCTTACCTTCAAATCACCACGGCTGATGTTGGTTTCGATTGGAAAACCCTGGAATAGGATTCCGCACTATTCCTGAGGCTGTGGAGCAGATTTCTATTGATTTCGTGTTGTTTCCGAGATCATCCTTGGTCCTACATAAGGTACGGATTTCACTTCATTTCTATCATAGTATATTTTTGTTTCGTTTGTGGTACGGATTTTTCTTGCACGGACTTCATTTCTTTCATCATAGTTATTTGCCTCGCTCTTGCTTTTATTGATTCGACTTTGTTATGCATGTGATATTGTGAATTAATTGTACTCGTTATCACATGTTCTGATTACTCATAGAAAATTTATTGTTATGCATCTTATTATTAGAAATTGCTATACATTGAACCTATGTTTGTTTCTATTCCGATACCCGAGCAAAGCCTCCTACGGGAGACCTAATTGTATTGTATTGTATTGTATTGGTGGATTAGTGATGAGGACACCATCCTAATTCACACTAGTGCATTTGGATCTATTGATTTCATGCACATTTATTGTATTGTATTGGTGAGTTAAAGGTGAGTGCCAACATCTTTACTCACACCTATTGTATTGTATTGTGCTCAATGGGTATCTCTCCACATGGTGTGGCTTATCTGATTACATGCTTGTATTGATTGTTTTGACCATATTGTTTCCGCTGCACATTGCTATTGTGGCACCGTTATTACAATTGTTGTTATGGTTTTCTTTTGTTATTCACATTGACATCAAAACATCATTTCGTTATATAGTTTCGATTTCCCTATCATTATTACTATTGTTCCTTCCGTCACTGAGCATTCTTTGGCTCAGCCGTATTTTCTTTTGTTTTTTTTCTTTTATATACATCAGGTACTCGGAGAAATCAAGGGATGAGTGAAGATATACAAGAGATTAGATAAAAAAAAAATGAATAATGTAGTTAGCTAATTGTATGTGTTTGTCAAACTATGGATTTATTTAGACATGGGATTATGTTTTGTTCTGATATCTGTAAAAGTGACACGTCAGCCCTAGCCGGGTTGGGATGTTACAACTATGGTATCAGAGCTTAGGGCTCTTTTCTGTAGAAAACTTAAACTATATAAGTAAGATATGTGAGATAAATGAGTAGACAACGAGTTAGGATTTAAATTTTCTGATGAATCATTATTGTTTTCCTAAATCAAATGAATTATTTTCAGATGTCTTCTGAGAATATGGAAACTGACCATGCGATTACAGCTGCAATAAACCAAGTGTTTAATGAACAACTTCCGAATATTATGGAAATGATTGTGCATTTATTGAGCACTACCCGGAATAATCCACCACCACCTCCTCCTTTGTATCCACCACCTCTTATTCTTGACCCTCCACCGTATAATTCAAACGAAATTCATGTGTGGTTGTCAAGATTTCAGAAACAAAAGCCACGGTCTTTTACATCCGCACCTGACCCTATGGATGCATGTAATTGGATTATGCACATTGAGAAAATTTTTGAGGTTCTAGGAGTCGAGGAACAGTTCAAGGTGAGGCTAGCAGCGTATAAGCTAGAGGATGACACACAATCCTGGTGGAGGGGAATCAAGCATGCACAAGGTGGAGATTCTTTTGCAGTCACTCTTACTTGGAATGAATTTAAAGAAATATTTTATCGCCATTATTTCCCAACCTCGCATAAGGAAAAGTATTATCGTGAGTATGCTACAATAGCTCAGCGAGATGACGAACCAATGATAGAATTCATGGCTCGATTCACACGACTAGCTAGTTTTCTGGGAGAGGCAGCAGGAAACCAAATAGTCCAAGCTAATAAGATCAAGTGGGCTGTATGTGAAAGGTTCAGGAAATTAATTGTAATGAGTAAGTTTAACAATATCACCGAGGTTGCCGATGCAGTTCAGACACTAGAGTTGGCAGAGAAGATGATTCCTGCTGTGGATAACAGAAAGAGAGATCGTGATGAAGATGATCAAAACCCTACTCAAAACAAGAAAGCTCAATCAAACCAAAATTTTAATCGTCAAACCCAGATGCAGCTATATCAATTATCAAATCAAGGAGGAAACAAGTCTAACGATTTGTCTCTTGCATGTAAACATTGTGGTAAACAACATAAGGGTGAGTGTCATTACGTGACGGATGCGTGTTTTCAGTGTGGAAAAGTGGGGCATTTCGCTAAAGATTGTAAGAATCCGAGGAAGTCACGTGACGAAAATACTAGTGGAGCTATTGTGCCTCGTAACACTGGTGGACGAGTTTTTGCATTAGCAACTAATGAGACCAATAAAGATACAAATAATAATCCATGATGAGATTATATTTGAAATAAGATGTTCCATAATAATGCATGGTCAATTGCAATTCGTAACTAATAGGTTAAGTGTTTTAATTTACTTACAGAAATTGTTATGCGAACTAGTTTTAATGTTATGTTATTCTTAGTAAGTGTTGCTTAAAAGACACACCAAGGGTTTGTCAATTTTGTTTGTTTGATGCCTAAAACATTATATTATTTATACTTGCTTTTGAAGTTTAAAATTTTTGAATCTTAGAAGGTTTCTTTTTCCAAATCCGTAGACTATATTCTAGTGGTTAGTTTAATATTAAGGAAGAAATTTTAAGACGATTGTATTTAACAAATATGAAATTTCGAGGACGAAATTTTTTTTAAGAAGGGTATAATTGTAATAACCGTAAAAAAAATATAAATTAAGTTTAAAACGTAACTAATTTATTACTCATATTATTAGGTGAAAAGAAAATTTAAGGAACATTTAATTAAGTTTAAATGTTAAAAATCGTTAATGTGGACCGTTCTTCTTCTTGGTTTTAAAGTAATTATAACATATGATAATTAAGAGCCATCATTGAACATTAATTGAGCAACTAAAATCACAACCGTAGTTAAAAACTCTCGTGAAATCGGAACATGGAACGGTCTCCTCACAAAAACCAATTTTAACAGCTATCTTTGCGCATTTGATTGAGCGACACCACGAAACAACAATTGTTGATACCAAGGACTACAGAGTACCATTAGAAGTGATTATCACGGTATCACCGTTTGCTTCTGGTTGCTCCGACACATCAAGACATTAAGCCAACCACTAGCCTTACCCTAAATCATCTCATATGACCACTACCTACTCCATTAAATTTGATTGAATTTGATTATCCACTTGATGTTTATGATGTTACAGTAGAAGAAGTTACTCTTGAAATTTCCAAACTGCTATTAAGGTACGGATTTCACTTCTTTTCTATCATAGTATATTTTTGATTCGTTTGTGGTACGGATTTTTCTTGCACGGACTTCATTTCTTTCATCATAGTTATTTGCCTCGCTCTTGCTTTTATTGATTCAAATTTGTTATGCATGTGATATTGTGAATTAATTGTACTCGTTATCACATGTTCTGATTACTCATAGAAAATTTATTGTTATACATATTATTATTAGAAATTGCTATACATTGAACCTATGTTTGTTTCTATTCTGATACCCGAGCAAAGCCTCCTACGGGAGACCTAATTGTATTGTATTGTATTGTATTGTATTGTATTGGTGGATTAGTGATGTGGACACCATCCTAATTCACACTAGTGCATTTGGGTCTATTGATTTCATGCACACTTATTGTATTGTATTGGTGAGTTAAAGGTGAGTGCCAACATCTTTACTCACACCTATTGTATTGTATTGTGCTCAATGGGTATCTCTCCACATGGTGTGGCTTATCTGATTACATGCTTGTATTAATTGTTTTGACCATATTGTTTCCGCTGCACATTGCTATTGTGGCCCCGTTATTACAATTGTTGTTATGGTTTTCTTTTGTTATTCACATTGATATCAAAACATCATTTCGTTATATAGTTTCGATTTCCCTATCATTATTACTATTGTTCCTTCCGTCACTGAGCATTCTTTGGCTCAGCTGTATTTTCTTTTGTTTTTTTTTATTTGTATACATCAGGTACTCGGAGAAATCAAGGGATGAGTGAAGATAAACAATAGATTAGATAAAAAAAATGAATAATGTAGTTAGCTAATTGTATGTGTTTGTCAAACTATGGATTTATTTAGACATGGGATTATGTTTTGTTCTGATATCTGTAAAAGTGACACGTCAGCCCTAGCCGGGTTGGGATGTTACATTATAACCCAATGATATGAAATCTAGTTTAATACATTGTGTCTTTCAATTGATTTGATGAAATCATGAAATTATGTTATCATGATAACATGCATGTTCTATCCTATATGTCATTTCACACTCAAACACACATATTGATAATTATACGATAATAAAGATTAAATCGTTATTATCTAGCAAGCATGATAATTGAAATAACGTACTAAAGCTTTTAAAGGAATAACATAGTTTAGCATGTTTCTCAGCCTCTCATTTAAAATCAAAAGATTAGAAAAGGGGCATATGAACTCACCTGGTAGTTGTAGTGGTTGACTAAGACTCAAGAATGCACGCACTCGTTATTGTTCTAATGTTGTATTCACGATCCTGTGTTTGATTTGTTTGTGTTCACAATTGTTAACATTAATACACGTGTAATACTTGTAATGATAATTGTCAATTCAACTAAGAGTCCTAGACCTCACTAACGAGTTACTAGGTTTGTTACTTTATAATTTTATGATGTCAATTCTAGTAACCTTTAACCATTAACTTACTTGATGTAAATAAGTTTGTATTAAAATAATACATGTTTTTAGGTTACTGGGAATCATTAGGTCTTCAAGATTCAATGTTTCACATAAAATTATTACACTCATTTTATACAGAAGACGTTCTCATTAACAACTTAGGTTTATTATATAAAAGAACTCTATAATATTGGTTAAAATATTTTAATAAAAGGTTATGTTTAATTTATGGAACTAAGTTTATATTAGAAAATATGTTTTTACACTAAATAAAATTCTTAGATATCCTATTATATTTAGTATTCTTGTTTTCTCCCTTTAGGTTACCTGCATTAATTAAAAATTGTCAAGATCCCACATTTTATTAAGGTAAGTCGGTAATCACATGCTAGTGTCGGTGATAGATTTGATCCCACTTAGTTTCGCATGGATGGGGTTGCCGATATTCGCAATATCGACACCAACCCAGCTAATTTTGATGATTCAATTGATTCCGGAATTAGTATCGATAGATATTGATCCCTTTTTTCCTTGCCTTTCAATTCTTTAGTAGAACGGAGGGTTAGTTGGCTCACATGAATCTGTGTCTAGCCGATACTTTAGTATCGATCTCCTTAATCTCGATGGATTCCTCGATTCCAACTGTTAGTGTCGACGGTTCTCACCCATGCCCATGGAGCTGGTTTGACCTTGCTAATCTCGACCATGTTCTAGCCCAAAACCAATCTTTCGATCCTATCTTTTTCGTTGGAAGAGGCTAGCATCATGAGAACTCCATCGATACTATAGTATCGGTGGATCATCCCTTCGACACTTTAACTGCCCAGATGTCTAGCCTCATTCAAGCCTTCCATCCCTTAATCCAACCGGTTCCAAGTGTTCTTATATCATTTTCGTGCACAACCTAGATGATTTGGATGCTTAAAATCCAGTTACCAGCTTCAAAAATGAAAAGTTATGAGAACACCCTTCTAGCCACAACTTCACTCTTGATTATACTCCGATTGAGCTCGTTTTTGACTAGATCTCTTGTACTTCTCTGTTCTACTTGTCAAGAGGCTCGTTTAGACACCAAGAACGCGAGATTTGGTGGTCGTTTGTTATGGTGGAGTGTGTGAGAAGCTAGAGAGAGAGTAGAGAGAGAAATGGTTTTTCTTGAAGAGAGAGAGATAAAAATCGGCTGAAATGAGGGAGAAGGAGGAGGAAGATGGGGTTTTATACCCCGGGTGTTGACCCGTGTGTTCGGGTTTGATCGGTCGCGTTAAATCTCGTTTTCTCGTAACGTAACGTTAATTACGTATAATTTTTAGAAAAATAGTTTAACTTAACTCTTTTTAACTTGTAGTTCCTAATAAATATTATTTTTATTTTATTTTTATTATTTTAAAGTTCGTAATCGTTTATTTTTTTTGTTTCGTTACAAAACATAACTTACGCCCGTTTTTGTATAGGGCGCTAACTGTACGAATACGATCGTACGTTTCACCTTCTGATTTGGTTTTCTATTTTTTAGTTGCCATTCAGAACGTTAAACTGACAGATATGTTTGTGTTAATTGTCACCCATGCAAACACTCTGTTAGTTCATCGTTCTTAAACGATACTGAATTGTTGTTTGAATTGTACATTCTCACATTGTTATGGATATTTTCACATTGTTTTCTCACTAAATTTTCGGGCATCTGATTCCTGTTATTTGTGGAAATCAGATCGCAACCGATTTGTATTTGACATTTGTTTTCACAACTGTTATTTCACATGTGTTGTTATATGTTCGTATTTCAATTCCCATTGAAATATATACAACTGTTAATTGTTTCCACTGAATTGTTATCACACACTGTTTATCCCTGAGTATTTACACACAGTTAAAGGTGAAAGTACACTTACCGTACGGATTTACCAGATGGTAAGGTACCAATTGTCACAGAACAAAAGCAATAGCATCTTTGGCCATTTGTAACTCATATCTTGTCAAAGCTTTATGTTTTTTCTTCAATATTAGGCTTTGCAACTTTCTTTTCTTTCAATTAATCTTCAAAACACTGAGTAATACACTCAATAATATTCTTCTCAAGCTTTTCTTTTATCATTATTTCTTCCTAATCTAAATCCATGAATAAGTCTCTAATATATTTCGTTGGTCCGTGGTTAGGATCTAATGATCTTGCATAACTAGATATTGTGTGCGGAATCCATAATATCTAGTTTGAATACAAATTGAATTAATTAAGAAGAATAGAAATAATCACATAAATGGAATTTCCTTGTATTAATATCTTGAATGAAGTGTGTACAAGTAGAGAGAAATTCACAAGATATATTCAAAATCAGAGTTTTGCTCAATCGATACTAAACTCATCGAAACTATGTTATTTATAGACAGTTCCATCGATATTACTAATATCGACAATACTACTGTCGATATTAATAATATCGATATGATTGCCTTCGATACTATTAGTATCGATACAGCTATTATCGACACTAATAGTATCGACAAAATTCATACGTACACAATTTACAAACTACTCAAAAACAAACAAAAAAACAAAACAAAACAAAGAAAAAACATTATATTGAGAACAAAAACAAATACAATAGACATAAAAATCTTCATCTTGGATCAACAGCAATCTTCAGTCTTACATTTAACAACTGAAGCTTGTTGCTATCAGGGTACTAACAGAAATACTGATGATTGCTGCTGATGCAAGATGAAGATTTTTAAGTCTATTGTATTTGTTTTTGTTTTCAATATAATGTTTTTGTTTTATTTTGTTTTGTTTTTGTTTGTTTTCGAGCAGTTTGTAAAATTGTATAAGTATGGATTTCGTCCATACTATTAATGGATAGTAGCTGTATCGATACTAATAGTATCGAAAGCAATCTTATCGATATTATTTATATCGACAGTAGTATTCTTGATATTAGTAATATCAATGGAACTGTCTATAAATAGCATAGTTTCGATGAGTTTAGTATCGATTGAGCAGAACTCAGATTTTGAAACTTGTGAATTTCTCTCTACTTGTACACACTTCATTCAAGATATTAATACAAGGAAATTCCATTTATGTGATTGTTTCTATTCTTCTTAATTCATTCAATTTGTGTTCAAACTAGATATTATAGATTCCGCACACAATATCTAGTTATACCATATCATTAGATCCTAACCACGGACCTACAAGTGGTATCAGAGCATTAGTGCTCAGTTGTGATCTTTGTTGAACAAAATTTTTGGTGAATTTGTGATGTTTGAAGATTTTTTGATGATAATTTGATCCAATTTTGATGATCAAATGATGATTTGACATTAAAGTTTGTTTACTGCACTTGGAAGCTTGTTAAAATTCGGATTTTTCAAGATCAAAGGTGTTATCTTCGAAGAAAACAGTTTCGGCATTGTTCAACATCGATTTTAATAGTATGGAGAAGATTTCTATCGATATTGTTAATATCGAAAAGTTCTTCATCGAACTTTCTAATATCGATTGGTTCTTCATCGAACTTATTAGTATTGACAATTTCTTATCCATACCACTAGTATCGAAAACACAGTTTTGTCGATACTACTAATATCGACAAATCAAAATTTCAAATTTATATAAATGTTGTGTAAAACTTATCCAATGGCAAATTTATCTTCATTATCTGCATTGCTATCTGACAATGAGGCTGGTACCATGACCAAGCCACCAAAGTTGGTCTCTTTGAGTGAATATTCTTCATGGAGTGCCCGATTTGAATTTTTTTTGTCTATTGTCAATCCAAGTCTGATGATACAATTAATTGAAGGGTATGAGCAAACTCTCCTCAATGGGGTTTACGAAAATGTCACAAGGTTAACTGAAGATGAAAAGAAATAATATGATTTGGTAAAGAAAGCATATGCTTTGGTCACCATGGCACTTAATAAAGAGATTTTTCAATCTTTTAAGTCACACAAAAGATCTAAGGCATTGTGGGATGCTTTAGCAAAGATATGTGAAGCTGGTGACCAGCTCAAAAGAAGTAAAAGAACACTTCTCAAGAAACAGCTTGAAGTATTCAAATGTTTAGCCAATGATACTTTTGAGGAATTGGTGACCAGATACACTTTGTTTTTGAGTGAGCTTAGCAATTTGTATTATGAGGTTTCTTTTGAAGAGCAAAATGATAAACTCTTAGATTCACTTCCATCTTCATGGTAGACATATGTTATGATCATCAGAGAAAACACTGATTTAGAGATTACTGAGCTTGATGTTTTGATTTCTAAACATCAATCTTTTGATCTAGACATGCAAAAGAGAAAGGCTGGAAACAAGTTTTCAACTCAAAATCCAAGCCTTTACATGAAACCTATTGTAGCTTCAAACACTTCTTCAGGTTAAGTTGCCTTTTTATCAAGTACTGAAGACGATGACATATCTGATGTTATTGATGATACAATAGAAGTATGTTTTACTTCTGCATCTGTCAAAGAGAAAACATCAGGAAGTAGATCAAAGTTATTGAATGTGAAGGTGCCTCAAGATCATCTAGCCTTTTTCATGCAGTTTGTGAATGCATATGACTCTATGCTTTTAGATGATGCTCAGAGATTGACAGATGAGGATATGGATCAGTTGAATTCATATGACTTGGAGGAAATGGACATCCAGTGGCAGATGGCCATGTTAACCAGAAGAGCAAGGAGATTTCTTCAAAGCACTGGGAGAAATGAGATTTCAGGAAATTCAAAGAAGAATCTTGGATTTTCAAAATAGAAAGTAAAGTACTACAATTGTGGTAATTTAGGACATTTTGCCACAAAATGTGAGTTGCCAATTAGAAACAATTCAAGGTTTGAAGCTGCGTCAAAACGTGACAAGTTTGATCCATGAAGAGGGACTCCTGTTACTTCTTCATCTACAGCTACTTCAAGTGCAAAGGCAACTCTTCCAGCTAAAGATAAAACGTTACTTGTTGAAGATGAGTTGGGTACTTATTGGTCATCTTATGCTGAGAAGGTACAAGTAAATCATGAAGCTCATGTTGCATTCATGGCTCAGACAAGTTATAAAATGGTTGAATTATCATCAGGAAGAAATCGTAATCTGAAACCAAATTGCTTAAAATGTTGTGCTTATTCTGCCAAACCTGATATGGTTGCTAAGAACAATCAATCATTGATTGATGATGTCACCTGTTTAGAAGATAATGTTAAACAATATCTAGCTAATGAAGTGAAATATAAAAATAAACTTGAAGAATATAGTGCTGATATTAAAACATTGACTTTGCAATTGGCAGATAAACAGGACATTATCAATCACATGATTGATGAATTAAAGGATTGAACAAAGAAATGTAAATCGATTGAGTGTTTGTCTAATGCTCAAACGATTTTTGACAACATTGTGGCGAATCATGTAAGCAATTCAGGTACCCAAGGGATTGGTTATTAGAATGCTCATGCTTCTATTAACCATCTTTATGGGTCTATTCCTGAACAGCCAAATGTTATTACATATGTTGCTAAATCCTCTAAGAATTTAGACATGTTTGCAAATGATTAAACTAACTTGTCTAGTTATGTCAGTACTAAATGTGCAGGAACAGGGATAGAGGATTTAGGAACAAAAAAGAAGTTTGTGATGGTGATGAAGAAGATAATAGAGATGTGCCTGGTTTAAAATTTGATGTTCAACAAAAATCTGATGTATCAAATTTGTTTGTTAATAACAATACTTCTGAGTTTTTCATAATTGAAGATGTTGACATTAGTGATGAATTTGTTAAAAAGGATTATGATAATCCTATAGATAGATGTTTTTTTGTTGAAGCAAACAACATTATCTATTATACTTTTAAAGGAAAAGATGAGATCTTTTGTAATGATATTCATCCTTTAAGTTTGTTTAATCCAGCAGTTTTTAAGAAACCTAATACAAAGATTTTTCGAAAACCGGATTAGGTATGTGAAAAGGATTGGGTAACAAAAGTTAAGCATAATTTTGTTAAAAGACGAACTGATCAAAAGGATCTTGACAAATTATTATGTCGATCAAATGCTGTTTTTTTTCAAAAATAAGAGTGCAATGTCTTCATCACAAACTTCTTCACAATCATTACCATGTGTAAATCAGGATGTACATAGTGGTAAATTTGTTCAGTCTAAGCAGTCTGGTAGCAAAGGATGATAATCAATCACAAGTAGTTCATTCCAAGATGAGTAGGAAGAAAATGCATATTAAGCCAATTAATCTGATTGATTTCATCACCACATCATTCACTGCATATAACTCAGTACCAAAACATCATTCAAAACCAGTGAAGCATGTTCATTATTTTCCACTTTTGGAAAGGAAATCAGTTAAACATAATGTCAAATCCACTTTTGGAAATTCCAAATTGATGAATTTTGTTAAACCAAAATGTGTTCCAAAGAAAATTATTAAATTTGCAAAACCAATTGTACATCATCAAAATGAGACTATTCCTTACAAACCTATTCCTAATCGAATATGGACTGTTAAGGCAAAAGTTTATATTGATGCAACTCAATTTGTTTCTTCCATCCATGTCAACAGTCGAATGACTAAGACATGGATTCCAGTCTCTAATTGATTTATTTTTATATGTGCAGGACACATTATCAAATGCTTCAAAGAATACATGGTACATTGATAGTGGTTATTCTCGACACATAACTGGAAATATGGATCTTCTGACGTATATCAAACGTACTAATGGTGGACATGTAAAATTTGATGGAAACATTGGTGGATATATCACAAAAGATGGAGTGTTATCAAATGATAGAATAAGTTTTGAACATGTCAGCTTTGTAAAACAACTCAAACTCAATTTGTTGAGTGTTTCAGAAGTATGTGATAAAGATTATTCTGTCATCTTTGATAACAAAGTTTTTTTACATATTGAAGCCTGGAGTGATGATACCTAATGATTGGATTGTGGTGACTGCTCTAAGACACAATAATACATATCAGTTGGATATGTCTTCTGCCTCTTCATCTTCTCAACTTACATGTTTCTTTTCTAAGGCTACTCAAAAATATTAAATTTCATGGCATAGACGAATGACACATGTTCATTTACGTAAAATGAATTTTCTGATCCCAAAAGGATTAGATGAAGGTGTCCCATCTCAGTCTTTTGTGATGTCTGAACACTGTATTTCCTGTAAAAAGGGAAAACAACGCAGGCAATCTCATAAGCCTAAAATTGATAACTCCATCAATACTCCTCTTACTACGTTAAATATGGATTTTTTGGTAAATCAGTTAACAGTGTTGGTGGAAGATCTTTTTCTTTAGTGGTTACTGATGATTTTTCCAGATTTTTTTGGGTTTCTTTTTAGCTACTAAATCGAAAACTCCAGAGGTTTTGAAAAATCTGATTATGAAGATTGAGAATGAATTTTCTACACATGTGAAATTTTTGAGAAGTGATAATGGCACTGAATTTAAAAATTATAATCTGGAGTTGTTCTGCATTCAGAAGGGTATTTCTCATCAGTTTAGTGCCTCGTATACCCCTCAACAGAATGGTGTTGCAAAGCGGAAGAATCGTACTTTGATAGAAACAACAAGAACTATGCTTGCAGATTCTCATCTTCCGTTCCCTTTTTGGGTTGAAGCGGTTAATACATGTTATACATTAAACCGTGTTTTGACTGTCTTGAAGTATGGCAAGATATCATATCATTTGCTTTAAGGCAGAAAGCCCAATCTTGCTCATTTGGAACCTTTTGGAGCTACATGTACTTATTTGAAGATGACTTCTCCAAAATTCGAGCCTAAGGGTGTGAAAGGAATATTTTTGGGATATTCAGCTAACTCCTTGGACAAGGGAGTCGTTAATTTGGCTACAAGGGTGATTGAAAACGCTTACGAAGTCACTGTATGCATATTCACCGACACATTACCAAGAAAAGGTCCAAAATGGTTATTTGATTATGATTCAGTCTTTAAGTGTTTTCATAACTTCTTTCCTTCATCATCGGATGATCTCGCTGAATCTTTAAGTGATACTATTAGTATTCATGGCTCCATATTTCCAAGATTTATTCTTGAATCTTCTAAAGGGGGTTCTCCTGTTTTTCCTGATAATTCTTCTTCTTCATTTGTTCCTGAACAACATGAAAGTTTTGAAGATTTGCATTCTGAAGATGAATTTAATGATTTAATTAATGATCCATCTGTTATTTTTGAATCTGAAATTCAGGGGGGAGATTTTACCAGAAGAAGATACACATATTAAAAGTCTTGAAGAAGAAATAGGTATGGAGGAGATTGAAACTCATAGAGTTAATATAAATCATCCAATTGAAAACATTATAGGTGATTTGAATTTTGAAGTCAAGACAAGGAGTCAGCATACTAAAGATGAAGGAGATGAAGTTTTATTGTCAAGTGTTCAAGAGACTATGAATTCATGCTTATACTCATGCTTTAAAAGTCAGATAGAGCCAAAGAATGTTAAAGAAGCATTGAAAGAGTCTTCTTGGATAACAACCATAGAAGAAGAACTGAGTCAATTTGAGAAGCTTGGTGTTTGAAGGCTAGTAGATTATCCTGAAGATGTTATTCCCTTAGGTACCAGATGGGTGTACAAATGTAAAAAGGATGATGAGGGCAACATTGTGCGAAACAAAGCTAGATTGGTTGTCCAAGGTTTCAATCAACAAGGGGGCATTGACTATGATGAAGTATAAGCTCCTATTGCAAGAATTGAAGCAATTCGATTGTTTCTTGCATATGCTAGCTTCAAAAAGTTCAAAGTTTATTAATTATATGTCAAGAGTGCCATTTTATATGGCAAAGTGAAAGAAGAAGTCATTGTTGTTCAACCACCTGGGTTTGAAGATCCAAATAATCCTACTAAGTGTTATCGCCTGGATAAGGCTTTGTATGGATTACATCAAGCACCTAGGGCATGGTATGAGACATTGTCAACTCATTTGTTGGACAATGGTTTTTCAAGGGGAAAGATTGATAGTACTTTGTTTATCGTGAAGAGGGATGATGACATTTTGATTGTTCAGATATACGTGGATGACATTATCTTTAAAGTTACAAATGAACAATTATGCAAGGATTTTGAAGCAGTTATGAAGCATAAGTTTGAAATGAGTGCTATGGGAGAATTAATTTTCCTTCTGGGAATTCACGTAGATCAAAAGAAGGACGGATTATTCATACATCAGAGTAAATATGTACATGACATCTTGAACAAGTTCAAGATGAATGATTATACATCAATTTCTACTCCTATCTGTACTCATCAAAATTTAGGGAATGATGAGAATGGTATAGATGTTGATCAACATCTATATCGTTCAATGATTGGTTCCATAATGTATTTAACTGCTTCCCGACCCGACATTATGTTTGTTGTTTGTTTGTTTTCTAGATTTCAGGCAAAGCCTAATGATTCACATATTAAGGCTGTGAAACGAATTTTTCGCTATTTGAAGGGAAACCCAAGTCTTGGACTTTGGTATCCTTATTATGATAGCATGGATTTTATAGCTTTTTCAGATCCTAACTATGGTGGTTGTAATCTTGACAGAAAGTCAAAAACAGGGGGTTGTCAATTCTTTGGTAATAAACTAGTAACCAGGCAATGTAAGAAGCAACTTACTATAGCTATCTCCACATGTGAGGCTGAGTATGTTGCTGCTTCAAGTTGTTGTTCACAAGTTTTGTGGATTCAACAACAAATGCGAGTTATGGTTTAAAATATACAACTCCTATTTTTGTTGATAATACAGCCACAATAGCCATTACTGAAAATCCTGTTTCACATAAAAGAACAAAACACATTGATATTCGTCATCATTTTATTCGAGATTGTGCAGAGAAAAAGTTAATCCAAATTTTGAAAATTAATATTGTTGACAACATTGTAGGCATTTGCACAAAAACTTTTGATTCAACTCGTTTTTCTTCTCTTGTAAAAGGACTCAGGATGATCAATTTTGAATGAAAGATTTTGAAAAATAACACTTGAAAGTTTGTTTTTATTTTTAGTTTAAATTTTTATTTTTGAAAACTTTCAAATGTTGTTTTTTTTTTTGAATTGTTGGAAAATTTAAAATCTTTGGAAATTGCACCCAATTCTTATGAAAAATGATAGAGTTTTTGACTCAATTGAATTGATATTTCTAAATGATTAAAAATTTAATTTGTCACATTTATGGATATAAATATGATGATATTTAATTGGTGTATTAAAGCATATAAGTAATATTTGATTTGATTAAATAATTGAATTTAAATTTGAGAAAAACTTAGCACTTTACTTTAAATGATACTAGGCAACAAATTTCAAAATTATATGAATTAATGAGTTCTCTATCTTAAAATTGATTTGCACTAACTGAATTTCAACAAAAATGGATTGAAAGTTGATTTCTATATATACATTTTATGCCATCAATGATCTTTTAAAATATATATTGAATTTCCTCTGTTATATTTCAATATAAATCTGGAAATTCATAGCATTCATTTATTAATATGCATAGTGACTCTTTGTTGTGTGTTTCACACAGACCTGTTCTCACTAGCGCATACCATTAATTTATTGATGTATAAAGTTTTGATCAAAATGAGAAATTCACATTCCATTAACTTATTATATATGTGAAAAGATCAATGGCAGTATATATTTTATCCACAATAAATTATGATGTTGAATATGTTAATATCTAATTAAGTGTGGGACTCATTTAAATTCATTACCTTAATTTTTTCCTAATAATAATGCTTGGTATTTATTTAAGTTATAGTATTTTGAGTTTTATCTAAATTATCAAATTTAAATTGTTCATAATTTGATTATATTGCTTATATGTTTATATACATAGAATAATATAATTTTATTTATATGTATATTATGTTAATAAATTTTATTTTGTCAATTTAAAAATTTTGATAAGAATAAGTTGAATATGATTTCAAATGGATCTTTTCAAATATTTTATCAAAAAGACAAAAGGATTTTCTTTTTATAGATTTTATAAATTCAAAATTTCAAAATGTTTTACATTTCATCTTTCAAGTGTGTTTTTCTTAATTTTCACAAAAGGTGTTTTTGACATTTGATTTGAAATTTTTGATAAAATTTAAAGTTAATTTATTTTTTAAATTTTCTTATTATCGATATTGTTAGTATCAATAAAGATAGCATCGATATTATTAGTATCGATCAAATTAATTTTTGTCGATACTCATAGTATCGATAATAGATTTACACTATATATAGTATCGATACTATCAGCATCGATACTATCAAGTTCGATAATACTGTGTGCTTTCAGATTGTTTTTTCATCTATCTTAGTGTATTCTTGATCATCAGATTTCGAGTGATTACCAGTGATTTACTATCACAAATTGATCATTATGGCTGGTAATTTTTCAAGATTTAACAATATTTGTATGTAGATGTGTCGACTTTTTGTTAATTTTTACTCTTTAAAATTAGCATAATGGTCGGTTTAATCAAAGGGTTTTTGTTGTTAAACTGATTATCGGGATGATCTGTTTAGTTTGTATTAATTTCAGTGGTTAATTTTGTGATTTGAAAATTTTGAATTTTTGAATTTGGTAAAGTGTTCATGTGTCGATACTATTAGTATCGATGAACACTGTAGCATCGATACTAATAGTATCGATGGACATATTCAAAATTATTCAAAGTATACAATATATACACTGAGTATTGATATGACTTTGTCTATATTACTAATATCGATATTACTATCGATATTATTAATATCGATGAAATGTTTCATGTTTTTCCAAAGTGTTCTATTCGATACAATGTATCGATACTATCATCGATACTATCATCGATACTATCATCGATACTATCATCGATACTATCATCGATACTGATAGTATCGATGATTTTAGTACTTAAAATATTTATGAAATTTTTAAATGTTTTAAAATTTTAATTTGATACTAATTTTTGTATTTTCTTTGATACATGACGAATATATAACGGCAAGCATAATGTGATTGCTTTGGTGGATGAAGAATTAAAGGAAGCATCTATGTTTCGTGATGTCATTCTTTTCTTGAAAAGATCAAGGATTTGTCGTGCCATCTCAGCTAATCCGGTGATTAATATGCATCATATTACTTCTTTCTGGGATCATGCTTATTTTGATTGTGCTGCTGAGCCACTAGTGCTCAAATCCAAAATTGGTGATATGGTGATTCAGTTTTCTGTAGATGATCTTCGAGCTGCTCTTCGGTTCCAGGATTCAATGGATGATCCTATGACTCTTCCGAATGATCTGATTTGTAGAGTTTTTAATAGAATGGGCTACAATGGTGATGTCACTGCTTTTCAGCTGATAAAGACACATCTTTTTGGACAATGGAGATATGTGTTTCATGTAGTAATTATGTGTTTGTCAAATAGGAAGTCTAGGATTGACACACTTTCTAGACCTTTTCAATGCCTTATTGCTGCACTAGTATTGAATAAACCGCTCAATATCTGTCAGTTAATCTTTGGTTTTATTATTAAGCAGATCACTACTTCTAAGAAAGAAAGTTTTCTCCAGTATCCACGATTTCTTACAATGATCTTTGATCATTTGTACCCACAGTTGACCAATTCTGGTCCAATCATCAAAATCACTGTGATGAATAAGAGAATATTTGATGATTCTAGACCAAAGCGAGGTGCTAATATAGTTGATACTCCATTATTTGGTCATATCATTGATGCACAATTTCAAGAACAATAATGCTTGGTTTCATGGTGAGTCTCCAGTTGCAGATCAACAAATTCACTCAGATGAACAAGTTCAAGCAAATGAACAAGTCTCTCATGTTGTTGTTGAAACTACATATATTTTATCACAGTTCAGAGATGTTGTTGTTTCTTCTTCCCAGCAATCGGAACAAGTTGAAAAGAAAACTCAGGTTCTAGTTACTCATGATAATCCTGTTGCTACTGAAGGTGCTGTTGAAGATACAACTACCTCTGATTCTAATTCTGATTCTGATGATACTGATACTCCAATGGTACATATTTCAAACATGGTGTTTGGGAGAAAGGAAGGTTGTGATTCCTTCAACCTCACAGTCTAAGAAATAAAGGACAAATACTGACAATGATTCAGATTATGTGTCTTTTGAGACTGATTTTCATTTTGATTATCTAGTTACACCTCCTTCATCTTCTGTTGTTCCACCTTCCGCTTCTTCTAATGTTCCACCTTCCATTTCTTCTGTTGTTCCATCTCTCACTTTCTCACTTCCTGTACATTTTTCTCTTACAGCTACTCCACCCATGATTTCTTCGTTACCCACTTTTGATTCTCCTAATATTAGTGCCATGATGACTGATAGTTTTGCAACTCATTCTGCATAAATTCTAGCTCTATAATCAGAAGTGGAAGAATTACAATCTGAAAATATTCAGTTGAAGGCTAGAGTGAATACTCTAGAGGTGACAGTTGAGGAGCTGCAGAAGAAAACCTCTTTGATCTTACCTTTGCAAGATCAACTAAGTTTGTTTTAATCTCAAGTTGAGTCGCAACATAAGACTCATCTTGAATTGAATTAAACTGAGTTGGTATCTTTGAGGATTTTGAAGAAGAAGATTACTGAACTTATTACTAGCTCAGTTAAGGTGTTTAAAGGTCATGAAGCCCAGTTGAAGGAAATCAATGCTAAATTGGCTAGTTTTTCAACTCAGGGGAGATTACATGTCGAGTTGAAGCAACTAGGCCACATGGCAATCAAAATGATGATGATCAAGATGATTCGGCTGCTGGTGGTGCATCTGGCAATGAACCTGTTATTGGAAACAAAAAAGGCTCAATTACAGTTAAGTCTGTAAATCAAGGGGAGCCATTTGAACAAACTACAACACCAGATGACAAAGTTCAAGAGGATGATGGGTTGATTATTGATGCTTTTGTTGATATAGATGATGATGACCTTGGATATGATGATCACGCAAATGATGAATATGTTATTGATGTTGATCCTTGGTAAAATGTAAAAGAATATCATTTTGAACCATGTTTTGATGAACTTGATGAGAATGTTGGGACAAAGTTAGAAGAAAGAGAATGGTTTCCTATAAAAGAGATTAGAGATTTATTTTTAGTTCTTGATTGGGAAGAGAAAGATAAGAAAGAAATGATTGATAAGATAATTGTTGATTGTGTTATTCAATTTACAAAAGAGGAAATTAGAATGAAACAAGTTGAAGCTGAGAAGATTGATGAAGATTCTTTGAAGTTCTTAACATAATATATGTCGGTTCAAAACCAAAGCTGATTGTATGCCTCCCGCCATGTCCATAACATCGGACAATGGCAAATGAGTTTGGTTAATTTTGCTCTTTTCAGACTCTCAGTCAGGGTGGTCATCCAGGCGCGCAACAGAGGGGTTTGTCAGGCCCAAATAGTACTATCCAAGATTACCACACTAGGCACCCCGTGCTACTAACGATCGGAGATGTGTTTGTGAGGACTTAGTTGTGCGTGTGCCACACACACATATATATATAGTGATATAGCATGTCCATATGTATCCAAAATGTGTTTGTTGTTCAAAAGTATTTTGTATGCTATGTTTTCTCCCCCAAAGGTAGAAAATAGGAAAAGGGGCCGTGAACTCACCTTATAGTGCACTTTCTGGTTTGTTTGTTCGCAACATACAAATGCTAGCACCTTCTAGTGATCACCTTTAATGATATAGGTTGCGAGTATATTTTTTGTGGTGTGATGTATCCCATACAACTCCAAGTATTGGTGTGCTCAACCGAGTGTTTATGTGTTGACTTGTGTTAACTCGACGAATCGTTGGAGACACGTTTGTTGTGTTTAGTTCATTTATGTGTCATATTGATCTTAACACTCAGGTAGGACATTATCATGCATCCTACGATTCTAATCATAACAACGTTCATGTAAGTCACGTATGAAAAATCATAAAAGCTTCCATATCTGGAAAATTACCATTTTTGGAAAGTTTCTATTTTTGGAAAGTATAGTTACGAAATCCCATTTTATCAAACTAAAACTTCTAGCATGTTCCTAGAACACGTTTGACACCTGTAACATGCCATTTATGCATAAATTATCATTTATGTCATCTTCCCAAAATAAAGTTTTTTTATTTATTATCCATTTAAAAATTCGTTTTCACAAATCAAAGTTCCAAATACGTTTATATATCATTATTAAACATATTACAACAATCTAAAATCATCATTTCATGACAAATCATCGAAATCTCTTTTTTGATTTTCAAAAGTTTCTAAAAATAGTAAGTTACTATCGAAACCATGTTTTTCACGAATCCAACTACCCAAACTTGTTTCTAAACACTTTAATAAACATTTAGCATCGTTTTTATCTATCATGTCTAGATGATCATTTAACTTGGACATGCATGTCCAAAGTTTCCTATTATGGTAAGTTTCACCAAACTTCACCAAATCACACAAAACTCATTTCTAAATGAATTCTATATTTCTATCTTAGTCAAAACACACACATATACACACAAGAACATTCAAAAATTCGTGCATGTGGGTTGATTGGAGTTGCATGTAAGATTACAAGCATTCATGTATGATCTAAGTGCAAATAAACCATATAAACTACCTTAGGACTACTTGGATGGCTTAGATTCATCATGGACAGAGAATATAAGGTCCTGATGATGAGATTCCAGCAAGAATGGTGGCAGCTACATGTCTTCTAATGTTTCTTTGGAGCTCGAATTCTCCAATATCACCCAAGATGCAAGGAATGGCCTCAAGAAATGTTACTAGAGAGTTTGGTAGCTGATGACTGGGGGTTTTGGTCGGGATTTTTGCAAGGTAGTTCGTTTGTGGGGTGAAAGAATCGGAAGTGGAGGAAAGGGCTTGCTTATATAGTGTGTTTGGCCTCTGTGACTCATCGCGTACCGCCAAGAGGGCCTACCCAGGCTCTTAGCGTACTAACGAGGACAAAATTAGATGGGAGTCCAATGAGACACGCCACGTACCGCCATGGTGGGAAATGATCGGTTGTGGCGTACCACCATGAGTTTCGGCTTAATTAAAAAATCCTGCCCAAGCTTCACGTACCGCGAAGGGTTTAAATTTCAGATTTTTCGAGTTATTTATTCGATTTCGTTTGCGTTCGATTCGTAAAGTTTATTATAAACGTTATTCAATGTTAATCACATAAGCACATAAACACACGTATATTTGTTTTATTATCGTTTCGTTTGTTCACCAACATTCGTGTAACGAGACTCGTGTGTGTTTCGCTAATTCCTTGAATTAACGATGATTTTTTGTGTTTGTCTATGCGAAATGTTTGCACACTTGACTAATCACAACGAATGTGTAACGTACGATTCAATAATTCCCCGAACTATCGTTTCGCAATGAATTGTGTTTGCCTCAATTAATTAACTTAATTATATCAAATGCAAGAAGTATGAATGTGAAGTAAGGAATTGTAAGTGTTGCAATTAACCTAAAATTGTCGGGTGACACAGTTGAGTCCTTGAAGAAATAGTTTCGATACTCATGAGGACGATACTCTTCAAAATTTCAAGTTTTCACTTCATCGATACTACCAGCTACCCCTTTGTCTTAGCATCGATACTACCTCATCAGTATTGGTAGTATCGACGAGGCACCAGCCTGATCAATCTTGGACCTTGATAACATGTTACTATCCACAAAGCTCAGGGCCTCCATGCACCCATCAAAGCTATTATTTTCGATGAACTAGTGTTGGTAATCCCCAAACCGTCGATACTATGGAACATTGAGTTTATTGTGTCGAAGCTATTCTTGTTGACCCTTCCATCACTTCTCAGCCTTCCTACGTTTAATCCAAGATGTTCCAAGACTTTCTAAAGTCATTTTCTTGTAGGTACTGAAGTTTAGAAAGCTCAAAACCGGTTTTCAAGTTCATTGGTACTTAATAGTGCAACACACTAAAAATCCACACCTTCTCACTATATTCTCTGTCGTTCGAGCTATTGTTAGGGCAGATCCTTTCTACTTCTAACTTTCTTTCATTGAGAGGATAGATTAGACATCAAATTTGCCCAATTTGGTGAAGAATTTATGAGGTTGAGTGTGAGTTTTAGAGTGAAAATGTAGAGAGAGAGGATAACGAATCTTAGAGAGAGGGGAGCGAATTTTAGAGAGAGGGAAGAGTAAAATCTGCAATTAATGAGAGGTAGTAGAAGAAATGAAGGTTTTTATACCCCGAGTGGTTTCACGCGCGTTTGGGTTCTATCGGTTTCGCGTATATGCGTTATTTTACGGGCATACGTAAATGTTACGTCATTAAAGAAATGGTTATATTTTATCATTTTAGGTTATGATTCCTAATAAATATTTTATGTGAAATATTATTATTAGTTTATTTCTGAACCGTTTATTTTAATTTTTTAGTCAGAACGTATAACGTTTGCGCGTATTCGTACGAATCGTCACCCATACGAACACGACGATTGTTCTACTTTCTAATTTGGTTTTCAAATTATAAGATTTCATTTAAAATGGTAAAGACACAAATATATTTGTGAAAATCATCATTCCAAGAAATACACTGTCAGTTTAATATTTTCTAATATTATATTTTATTGTTTTGAAATTGTTTCCTCACAACGTTTGTGTTTCATCATTTGGTTATTTTGGATTACTTGATTTATGAATTATGTTGTTAGACATCAAATTCCTCATTACTGACAGAATCTTATGTCTTAACTATTGTGTGTGTTAATTGTTTATCTGTTCACATAAAATATTCACGATGTTATTGACAAACGATCTTATAATTACAAACATGTATTTACAAGTATCGTCCGTACATACGATTACTGTACAAATGTTACAGTCTCCCTTATTTACGAGAAT
Source organism: Mikania micrantha (assembly GCA_009363875.1). Lineage (NCBI taxonomy): Eukaryota > Viridiplantae > Streptophyta > Magnoliopsida > Asterales > Asteraceae > Mikania > Mikania micrantha. The sequence goes on along the minus strand of CM018698.1, from coordinate 3,426,500 downwards.
TTAGTCCCAAAATTAACAAGCTGAGGGTACTTGAGCTTCATCTTGTCGTCATGTTCCCAAGTGAACTCTTCACCATGTTTGCCTTCCAATCGTACTTTTAACATCGGAATACGGCTACGCTTAAGTTTCTTGACTCCATGAATCATGATTTCTACTAGATGTTCAACAAATTGCATGTTGATTTGAATTTGAATGTCCTCTAATGGAGTTTGAACATCATGATCAACTAAGCACTTCTTAAGGTTCGACGCATGAAAAGTGTCATGAATGTTGCTCAGCTTAACCGGAAGTTTGATTTGTTGGCTACGAGACCAATCCTTTCGATGATCTTGAAAGGCCCAACTATCTAGGAGCAAGTTTCCCTTTCTTCCCGAATCGGACAAGGCCATTCCTGGGAGAAAACTTAAGTAAAACTCGGTCACCAACTTGGAATTCAAGTGGTTTCCAACGCCGATTAGCATAATTCTTTTGCTGATCCCTTTAAGGCCTTAAACCTTGATTAAATGATTGAAATATTATCTTTTGTTTCTTGAATAAGTTCAGGTCCTATGACCTGTGAGTCACCAACCTCCGTCCAGTAGACCAATGATTGGCTCTTCCTACCATAAAGAGGTTCGAATGGTGCACATTGAATGCTCGTGTAATTGTTATTATAAGAAAACTCGATGAGAGGAAGATGAGTATCCCAACTTCCTCCAAATCAATCACACAAGAACGAAGCATGTCCACGAGTGTCTGGATAGTCCTTTCGCTTTGACCATCTGTAGTCCCCGATTGATGCCACATGACTTTTTCCTCCTAATTCACTCAAAGCATAGTTTGATCTTGTCACACCCCCAATTTTCAACTAACGGAGTCATACCGTTTGGGAACGTGACAAACCAGGATCTCAGATCATTAGACATAACGAAGACCTCTATATGAATTTCAAATCATACTTTAATCTTAAAAACGTAACATCAGAGTTTTCAAAAGTTGCGGAAGCGTTTAAAAACCAATAAAAGTTGTAATACGTAAATTACAAAACAAAATCCTCAAATGTTCAAATTCAAATATCCAAAATGTTTAAAATGCATGCGACTCTATCTCCTAGTCCATGCCAGCTTTAATGCGCGCCTTAGCGTCCTGAGAAAACATGTAAATCAAGTCAACACAATGGTTGGTGCATAACACAGGTTTTAAGTATTCACAATGTTCAAAACAACAGTTTGAATATCAAGTTTGTAGATAACATAATCACACATGCACAGTCATGATAGCTAGTCATATAAACTATTTACATAAGTGGTCGACACCGAAGCTGACGAATTGCCATGCTATAGCATGTTTTTGCCTTGCCACTATTGTGTAGCACAACAATAGTAAAATGTGTTTGGTCAGTCAAACACCTGCGTAGATCCCATCTACCAGGGGAGGTTTGTCAAACCTAATAGATCTATTTCCAACTACCACGCTTTGCGCTACGGCAAACTAAACGGTTCGAGGTGTGTAAGGACTTTCAATTGCTATGTTGTCACATAATGTAAACAGCTAACTCATGCAAGTGATACGTATCTAAAAATAGTTTGTTGCACATGTTTTCTTCCCCAAAACAGTTTAAAATAAGAAAGGGGCCGTGTACGCACCTTTGATAGTTTGCAGAATGATCAAACACTCGTGAACTCACGTAGAAATCCTCTACGAAGAATCTGTGATTTAACAATAATCTAGTGTTATTCGGGATGTCGTTTTATGCTTGAAATCACATACGTGTCAACACACGTATGTTAAAGTGTGAGAATTATGCATACGGAAGTACGCGTGACTTTGAAATCGTTTAAATAAAATCATATACGATTTTATTTAAATAAACATAATTATACGCGATTTCGTTTTCCGATTAAAATATTAATTTTATTATTCTAATACGTTCGGGATTTCGTTACGGTTCCAACGTAACTTGAACGGTTCAAATCGGAGTTTAAACGAAGAAGTTATGACAAAATCACTAAAATGATTTAAAAACTTAAAAACCAGCAGAGGCCGGTTTCGAACCCGCGACCTCCACCTCTTGATACACACACTTCACCATCTCATCTATTTCAACTTTCATTAACAGGTTTCCTTTGAAATGGTTTTATCAATTATCATCGGGTTTCCCTTCTTCTCACTATAGCCGAAGCAAGGACTCCAAATCGAACCCGAATTCGACCACATTCAACCTTGTAACCTTAGGGGTTTTGTCTAATGATTCCAGACGCATCAAATGATTGCTTTTTATCTAAGTATTTTATCCAATTCATACGATTTTGTGACCATAGTCGGGTTCGAACCACACCCCATTCCCAACAATTCCTAACTATCAAATTTGATGGTTTTAGGCTTCTAAACCATAGGGTTTTCATCAAGACGGGAATTTCGAACCTTTCTGTTTAATCAAATTTGATAATCGTATCTGTTTGTATCCAAACCCAAAAACGTTTTCATCCTATGAACCCTAATAACCGAACTCACCCAATTCGTGATTGAAAGCACGAATTGAAATGGGGTTAAGCTTCATCGGGATCTTCTGAAACTATTGATAACATTCAATTTTAGTTTTAAACTTGTTTGATCAATAACCCCCAAAACCGTTTAGTCTTAGAACCCTAGAACTCGAAGTCGTTCAATTCGCTAATGTTATAAGAAATTGGCATACGGTCATCGTTTTAGATGGTATCCCGAAACTGATGATGTAACTTAATTGAGTTTTAGTATTCTTTTGCTTAGCAACCCCCAAATCCTCAAGGTCGAAGAACCCTAGAATCCGAAACCTTAAGATTCGTGATTCTTAAGTTCTATTTCATTGGGGCTTTGCTGAGACGCATTTAAAAGAATGTGTAGATACTAATACTTACCCGATTTGATATCGAATTGTTGTAACTTGACTTGTTGCTCGACTTTCGGCCGGCTCTCGATCACACCCTCCTATCCGAAGCTTCTTGTTTTGAATTGATGGATGTTAGGGAGCCTAAAGGTACCGACTAATGCTTTTGAAGGTTCAGTTGTGGGAATTTCGATCGATTTTAGCGAATTTGATACCCATTGGTAACGGTTTCGGCTTTTAACCACTAATTGAATTTAATTCGGGGTGTAATGCCACCAGTAACTGAATAAAACGATTAATCATCATCATGATGTATTGATTAAGTGTTTAATTCAGTTTATAGCCAAGTATTATTTCGAAATCAAGCATTCATTTGAGCTATGATACGAATTTTGACTTCTAAAGTCAAAATTATGCAATTTAAACAATTCCAAGCTTAATTCTTGTGCTTATGCGCTTAAAATCTGCTATAATCATTAATAGAATACTTGGAGATAGTTTAATTCGATTACAACCGACTATAAACGCAATTTCGAATCCCAATTGATTCTAAAACCGGATTTTGACTATCAAAGCCAAAATTATAGACAAACTTAACCCTAATTTAGGTAGTTTAATAATTTAAACTAGTTTTGCTCAATTCATAATACATTCAACCTAATATTGATGATTCCTACTGATTTCGTTAACTTTTGATTAACGAAACTAGACCAAAATGTCGAATTATCACTAATTGAGCTACTTATAATATTATTGGGCCAAATTAATCCAATTGGGCCTCATAACTATAACTGGGCGTATCTTGGGCCTCATTGGCCTACCTAGACCTCATTGGCCTACCCTGGCCTCATTGGGCCTTCCTAGACCTCATTGGGCCTACAATAGCCTTATTGGGCCTTCCTTGGCCTTACTGGGCTTTCTTTGGCCTTACTGGGCCTGTGATCTCACCATTTTCAGTTAACAAGGTTAATCCGAAAAGTCGAATTGTCACATCATCCCCTTGTTGAAGGAATTTTCGTCCCGAAAATTAATAAGTGTTAGGAGTAGTTAGGAAACTACTTACGAGTTTAAATCGTACGTGTTAATGTGATTTGATCATTTTGTGTGCTTGTGTGTACTCACACACGAAGTCTAATGCTTGTAACATCACAACTCAATGTGATCGTTCATTGTGACTGTTTGTGTGTACACTAGTTAGTTCACCTAACTGTGACTATTTTTGTTTTATCATACTGTGTTGTGTAACCTCACACATAGTGAGTGTCTGTAACTGTTTGTACTATGCAACTCTGCACATAGCAAAATGTGTGTAACCAATCATGTATGTACTACCATAACATGTAACATATGAAATGTAGCACATAAAATATATAGAATGTAATGTAGCAGAAATGTTTGTAACAAAATCAATTGAATAAAGTGTTTGTGCTTACAGTTTGAGATTTGCAGTGTTTGATGTGTGAAGCATCACGTCATCCCCTTGTTGAAGGAAATTTCGTCCCGAAATTTAATGTGCGCTCTCCGTGTTAGCAGTAGCTGTTTTGAATAGACGAGGATACGTCTTCATCATTTGGTCTTCCCGTTTCCATGTGAATTCAGGACCACGTCTTGAATTCCATCGAACTTTTACTATCGGAATCTTGCTTTGCTTCAGTTGTTTGACCTCTCGGTCCATGATTTCTGCTGGTTCCTCAATGAATCGTAACTGTTCATCCACTTGTATTTCTTCCAACGGTACAATCAATGTCTCATCAGAAAGACATTTCTTTAAGTTCGATACGTGGAAAACATCATGAACTCCACTGAGTTCATCCGGTAGTTTGAGTTGATACGCAACCGGACCAATCCTTTTCAGAATCTCAAAAGGTCCTACGTAACGTGGACTAAGCTTCCCGCGCTTGCCGAATCGTATCACACCTTTCCAAGGTGATACCTTTAGAAGAACTCGGTCTCCTACTTGGAATTCCAACGGCTTGCGACGTTTGTCTGCATAACTCTTCTGTCGATCTCGAGCCGCTGCCATACGGTTCCGGATTTGAACTATCTTCTCTGTTGTCTCGTGCACCAGTTCAGGACCTGTTATCTGACTGTCACCAATTTCAGCCCAACAAACTGGTGAACGACATTTGCGACCATACAAAGCTTCAAACGGTGCTGCTTGAATACTTGTATGATAACTATTATTGTAAGAGAATTCCACTAATGGTAAATGATTCTCCCAGCTATCACCAAAGTCAACTACACAAGCTCGTAACATATCCTCGAGCATTTGAATTGTTCGCTCACTTTGACCGTCTTTCTGTGGGTGATAGGCAGTACTCATATCTAAGCGAGTCCCCAATGACTTATGAAGTGATTTCCAAAAGTTGGAAGTAAATCGAGCATCCCGATCTGATATGATAGAGATTGGCACGCCATGCCGTGTTACCACTTCCTTGATGTAAATGCGAGTCAGTTTCTCCATCTTATCAGTTTCCTTGATTGCTAAGAAGTGTGCAGATTTCGTTAATCGATCGACAATTACCCATATCGTATCACAACCGCTCGGTGTACGGGGTAACTTAGTAATGAAGTCCATCGAAATCTGTTCCCATTTCCACATCGGTATCTCTGGTTGTTGCAGTAAACCAGATGGCTTCTGGTATTCAACTTTGACTTTCGAACAAGTCAAACATTTGCTAACGTACTTAGCAATATCAGCTTTCATGTGAGGCCACCAATACAGTGCCTTCAAGTCATGATACATCTTGTCTGATCCTGGATGCACTGAATATCTGGACTTGTGTGCTTCATCCATCACGAGTTCCCTTAAACCTCCATACAAAGGTATCCAAAGTCGATTAATGAAATAACGAATTCCATCAGACTTAACATCCAGTTGTTCTTCCATTCCCCGTAAAGATTCCTGTACCAAGTTTTCCTTTTTCAAGGCCTCAATCTGAGCACTGTGCACCTTGTCAGGTAAGTCAGTATGTATTGTCATCATAAGTGCACGAACCCGTCTTGTTGAAGTATCCTTTCTGCTTAAAGCATCAGCTACCACGTTAGCTTTTCCCGGGTGATACTTAATCGCACACTCATAATCGTTCAACAACTCAACCCATCGTCGTTGTCTCATATTGAGTTCCTTCTGATCAAAGATATGTTGCAAACTCTTATGATCAGTATAAATAGTACACTTAGTTCCATACAGATAATGCCTCCAAATCTTCAGAGCAAAAACCACTGCTCCTAACTCCAAGTCATGAGTAGTGTAATTCTTTTCATGCGTTCTTAGTTGTCTGGAAGCATAAGCAATCACTTTATCACGTTGCATCAACACACATCCCAAACCTTGTGCAGATGCATCACAATACACCACAAAGTCTTCCGTTCCTTCCGGTAAGGACAGAATCGGTGCGCTGCAAAGTTTCTGTTTCAATAACTGGAACGCAGTTTCCTGTTTTTCCGTCAAGTTATACTTCGTTCCCTTGTGCGTAAGAGCTGTAAGTGGTTGAGCGATCTTTGAGAAACCTTCAATGAATCGTCGATAATAACCCGCCAAGCCAAGGAATTGTCGTACCTCGGTAGGGGTCTTTGGTGCTTCCCAATTCTTAATCGCTTCAATCTTCGCTGGATCAACATGTATACCCTTTTCATTAACTATATGCCCCAAAAATTGTACTTCTCGCATCCAGAAATCACATTTCGAGAACTTAGCGTACAGTTGTTCTTGTTTCAACAATTCCAATAGTAATCGAAGATGTTCAGCGTGTTCTTCCTCAGATTGTGAATAAATGAGAATGTCATCGATGAAAACAATGACAAACTTATCAAGATAAGGTTTACAAAAACGATTCATGAGATCCATGAATACAGCTGGAGCGTTTGTCAACCCAAATGGCATGACCAAGAACTCATAATGGCCATAGCGTGTCCTGAATGCGGTCTTCGGGATATCCTCCTCCTGGACTCTTAGTTGATGATAACCCGATCTGAGATCAATCTTCGAGTAGTAACTCGAACCTTGCAACTGATCGAACAGATCGTCAATCCTGGGTAACGGATACCGGTTCTTGATAGTAACCTTGTTCAATTCCCGGTAATCGATACACATACGGAAAGTCCCGTCCTTCTTCTTTACAAACAAAACTGGAGCTCCCCACGGTGAAAAACTAGGTCGTATGAAACCCTTATCCAACAACTCTTGCAATTGTGTGGATAACTCTTGCATCTCAGACGGTGCAAGTCGATAAGGCGCTCTTGCTATCGGTGCTGCATCTGGTGTAAGGTCGATAAAAGCTCCACCTGTCTGATAGGCGGTAATCCCGGCAAGTCTTCTGGAAATACCTCCGGAAATTCAGAAACTACTGGTATATCTTCAATCTTCTTCTTTGCTGCCGGCTTCTCAGTTATAAGTGCTATAACTGCCGTATGACCTTTCCGCAGACATTTGTGTGCTTTCATACAAGATATGAGACGCAGTGGCGTACTGCTCTTCTCGCCTTGTACATACAATGTCTCTCCCCGCGGAAGAGGTATGCGAACAATCTTTTCATGGCATACGATTTCAGCCTGGTTTTTAGACAACCAATCCATGCCAATAACTACATCAAAACTGCCTAAGGCAATAGGCATAAGATCAATCTCTAATGTTTGACCCATCAAATCAAGGATACATTCCTTAAAAATATTTTCCACTACAATCAACTTACCATCAGCTAATACCACAGTGTATGGACTATCTAAGGCAGTGGGACTAACATTTAGCAACTTAGCAAGTGAACTAGATATAAAACTCCGGTCGGCACCAGTGTCAAATAACATAGAGGCATAGTGATTATTTAAGAGGAACGTACCCGTAACGATGTTGGGATCCTCCCGTGCCTGACGTCCTCCAATCACAAACGCCCTGCCTCTAGCACCATTGTTGTTGTTATTATTGTTGTTGTTGGTGCCATTACCATTACCATTGCCGTTGTCGTTGCCTGTTGCATTATTATTCTCCCCACTTTTCTTGAGTTGTGGGCAATCCTTCTTGAAGTGTCCCATCTTGCCACACTCATAACAACCCTTCTGTGCGTTGTTCTGGTTATTATTTTGGTTGTTGTGGTTGTTCTGCAGCTCCCCGCGACAATCCTTAGCCGCATGTCCAAACTTGCCACACCTCTGGCACCTAGCTCTATCACACTGATTACCCGCATGATGATACCCACATCTGTTGCACTTGGGGTGTTTGCCAATATAACCCCCCGATGATGACGATTGCTGACCACTGTTTGAATTTTGGTAAGACTTGTTTGAGTCTTGCTTCCGGTTTTGCTGATATGATTGTTGATTGTGACTCTTTGAGTTGTTACCTTCCCACTTTCTTTTATGATCTCCCACCTTGGTAGCAGATGTTCGTTTGGGCAGAGTCCCCTGTAATACTGCCTGATCAGTAAGCTGATGCGCTAAACGAACAGCTTGTTGGATGGTGGTGGGATTTGCTGAAGTAACCAACCCCTGAATCTGAGGCACTAGTCCTCCAATGTATCTTTCAATCCACTTACTGGCTGGAGTAGCCATGTGTGGTAGCAGTCTGGCCAACTCATGTGACCTGGTTGTGTACTCCTCAATATTTGACCCCTCCATCTTGAGGTGCCAATATTCCTCCTCTAACTTCTGCATTTCACTGCGAGGACAGTACTCCTCTTGCAGTAAAGTTTTGAAGTTGTTCCATGTCAAGGCATTTGCCTCACCCAACCCCAGAGTCTGAACATTTCAGTTCCACCAGGTTAATGCTGGACCCTCCAATGTTCCCGTTGCAAACTTCACTTTGCTCTCGTCAGGGCAGTTGCACATTTCAAACACAGACTCCGCCTTTTCAATCCACCGAAGGAGTCCAATGGCCCCCTCTGACCCTTTGAAATTGTGTGGTTTACAGTCCAAGAACATCTTGAACGTGCAGACTTGTGGGTTAACCAATCCCCCAGCTGGACCCTGTGGCCCTGTGTTGTGTGTCTGAGCATACTGTGCGATTGCCTCGGCGACTCTGTTATTAATTAGCTCGTTGAGCTCAGCAACTGTCATGTGAACGTTTCCCTCAGCCACTAGTTTCCTATTTACGAGAAGTGTTAGCATGCTTGCAAAGTCTAATGTAACATGTGTAAGTAAAACAACAAACACAACATATAATATATAAATCAATACAACTGCTAGAAATAAATAATAGCTTTTCAATAGATAGAAATTTTGATTTGAGTACAATACTTTTGAAATAAAACATAAGTTTTCAAACTACTAATGTAGGAACACAACCCGTTCCTAATAAGTTTAAACAAACAAGAAAAGAAAATCAATCGTCCTCAACTGTGGATTCAGGATCGGAATCAACAACTGGTGCTGGTTCCTCCCCTTCTTCCTCTTCATCCTCTTCCTCATTCTCAGAGGCCACTAAATCCTCTAAGGCTTCTATCCTGCCCTCCAAGAACTCAACTCGGTTCTCTGAAGCTTCGAGACGATCAATCAAGTTAATCATCTCATTCCGCATATCATGAACCAGATGGGCAAGTTCCTCTTGCCTCTCATTAGCATCCCATTGTTCTTGAGAGTGTTGTGCGATCCTATCTTCTGCCTCGTACAGATCCTCGCGCAGTTTGGCGATCTCCTCAGCGTCCGTCCTTTTCCTCTTAGGCACAGGAGCATCTAGTACTGGTGGTGAATGTGCAGAAGGTCCCTCAGCAGGAATCTGCTGAGTGCCCTCCTCTGGCTCCTCCTCCGGATCCTCATCCGGGTCCTCATCTGGATCCTCCTCGGGATCCTCGTCCGGATCCTCCTTCGGATCTGAGTCATCCATCTCATATGGTGGAGGTGATGGAATAGGTGGTGGTGGTGATGCCGGTGGTGCCGGAACTATCGGTGCCTCGTCCTCAGAATCATCAATGTAAATGTAAGGTACTGATGATGATGCCATGCCTGTTACATAATACCATATGTAAGTGCAGTGCCATGGAATGCGTAAACAAGTCAATTACATAATGTCATATGTAATTTCTAAGCAATGTGTGTAAACATATGTGTCTAATGTCTAACAGTCATAGTCTAAGCCTACAAATGCAAACCTAGTTCGCTATAACCAATGTCTCTGATACCAATCTGTCACACCCCCAATTTTCAACTAACGGAGTCATACCGTTTGGGAACGTGACAAACCAGGATCTCAGATCATTAGACATAACGAAGACCTCTATATGAATTTCAAATCATACTTTAATCTTAAAAACATAACATCAGAGTTTTCAAAAGTTGCGGAAGCGTTTAAAAACCAATAACAGTTGTAATATGTAAATTACAAAACAAAATCCTCAAATGTTCAAATTCAAATATCCAAAATGTTTAAAATGCATGCGACTCTATCTCCTAGTCCATGCCAGCTTTAATGCGCGCCTTAGCGTCCTGAGAAAACATGTAAATCAAGTCAACACAATGGTTGGTGCATAACACAGGTTTTAAGTATTCACAATGTTCAAAACAACAGTTTGAATATCAAGTTTGTAGATAACATAATCACACATGCACAGTCATGATAGCTAGTCATATAAACTATCTACATAAGTGGTCGACACCGAAGCTGACGAATTGCCATGCTATAGCATGTTTTTGCCTTGCCACTATTGTGTAGCACAACAATAGTAAAATGTGTTTGGTCAGTCAAACACCTGCGTAGATCCCATCTACCAGGGGAGGTTTGTCAAACCTAATAGATCTATTTCCAACTACCACGCTTTGCGCTACGGCAAACTAAACGGTTCGAGGTGTGTAAGGACTTTCAATTGCTATGTTGTCACATAATATAAACATCTAACTCATGCAAGTGATATGTATCTAAAAATAGTTTGTTGCACATGTTTTCTTCCCCAAAACAGTTTAAAATAAGAAAGGGGCCGTGTACGCACCTTTGATAGTTTGCAGAATGATCAAACACTCGTGAACTCACGTAGAAATCCTCTACGAAGAATCTGTGGTTTAACAATAATCTAGTGTTATTCGGGATGTCGTTTTATGCTTGAAATCACATACGTGTCAACACACGTATGTTAAAGTGTGAGAATTATGCATACGGAAGTACGCGTGACTTTGAAATCGTTTAAATAAAATCATATACGATTTTATTTAAATAAACATAATTATACGCGATTTCGTTTTCCGATTAAAATATTAATTTTATTATTCTAATACGTTCGGGATTTCGTTACGGTTCCAACGTAACTTGAACGGTTCAAATCGGAGTTTAAACGAAGAAGTTATGACAAAATCACTAAAATGATTTAAAAACTTAAAAACCAGCAGAGGCCGGTTTCGAACCCGCGACCTCCACCTCTTGATACACACACTTCACCATCTCATCTATTTCAACTTTCATTAACAGGTTTCCTTTGAAATGGTTTTATCAATTATCATCGGGTTTCCCTTCTTCTCACTATAGCCGAAGCAAGGACTCCAAATCGAACCCGAATTCGACCACATTCAACCTTGTAACCTTAGGGGTTTTGTCTAATGATTCCAGACGCATCAAATGATTGCTTTTTATCTAAGTATTTTATCCAATTCATACGATTTTGTGACCATAGTCGGGTTCGAACCACACCCCATTCCCAACAATTCCTAACTATCAAATTTGATGGTTTTAGGCTTCTAAACCATAGGGTTTTCATCAAGACGGGAATTTCGAACCTTTCTGTTTAATCAAATTTGATAATCGTATCTGTTTGTATCCAAACCCAAAAACGTTTTCATCCTATGAACCCTAATAACCGAACTCACCCAATTCGTGATTGAAAGCACGAATTGAAATGGGGTTAAGCTTCATCGGGATCTTCTGAAACTATTGATAACATTCAATTTTATTTTTAAACTTGTTTGATCAATAACCCCCAAAACCGTTAAGTCTTAGAACCCTAGAACTCGAAGTCGTTCAATTCGCTAATGTTATAAGAAATTGGCATACGGTCATCGTTTTAGATGGTATCCCGAAACTGATGATGTAACTTAATTGAGTTTTAGTATTCTTTTGCTTAGCAACCCCCAAATCCTCAAGGTCGAAGAACCCTAGAATCCGAAACCTTAAGATTCGTGATTCTTAAGTTCTATTTCATTGGGGCTTTGCTGAGACGCATTTAAAAGAATGTGTAGATACTAATACTTACCCGATTTGATATCGAATTGTTGTAACTTGACTTGTTGCTCGACTTTCGGCCGGCTCTCGATCACACCCTCCTATCCGAAGCTTCTTGTTTTGAATTGATGGATGTTAGGGAGCCTAAAGGTACCGACTAATGCTTTTGAAGGTTCAGTTGTGGGAATTTCGATCGATTTTAGCGAATTTGATACCCATTGGTAACGGTTTCGGCTTTTAACCACTAATTGAATTTAATTCGGGGTGTAATGCCACCAGTAACTGAATAAAACGATTAATCATCATCATGATGTATTGATTAAGTGTTTAATTCAGTTTATAGCCAAGTATTATTTCGAAATCAAGCATTCATTTGAGCTATGATACGAATTTTGACTTCTAAAGTCAAAATTATGCAATTTAAACAATTCCAAGCTTAATTCTTGTGCTTATGCACTTAAAATCTGCTATAATCATTAATAGAATACTTGGAGATAGTTTAATTCGATTACAACCGACTATAAACGCAATTTCGAATCCCAATTGATTCTAAAACCGGATTTTGACTATCAAAGCCAAAATTATAGACAAACTTAACCCTAATTTAGGTAGTTTAATAATTTAAACTAGTTTTGCTCAATTCATAATACATTTAACCTAATATTGATGATTCCTACTGATTTCGTTAACTTTTGATTAATGAAACTAGACCAAAATGTCGAATTATCACTAATTGAGCTACTTATAATATTATTGGGCCAAATTAATCCAATTGGGCCTCATAACTATAACTGGGCCTATCTTGGGCCTCATTGGCCTACCTAGACCTCATTGGCCTACCCTGGCCTCATTGGGCCTTCCTAGACCTCATTGGGCCTACAATAGCCTTATTGGGCCTTCCTTGGCCTTACTGGGCTTTCTTTGGCCTTACTGGGCCTGTGATCTCACCATTTTCAGTTAACAAGGTTAATCCGAAAAGTCGAATTGTCACATCATCCCCTTGTTGAAGGAATTTTCGTCCCGAAAATTAATAAGTGTTAGGAGTAGTTAGGAAACTACTTACGAGTTTAAATCGTACGTGTTAATGTGATTTGATCATTCTGTGTGCTTGTGTGTACTCACACACGAAGTCTAATGCTTGTAACATCACAACTCAATGTGATCGTTCATTGTGACTGTTTGCGTGTACACTAGTTAGTTCACCTAACTGTGACTATTTGTGTTTTATCATACTGTGTTGTGTAACCTCACACATAGTGAGTGTCTGTAACTGTTTGTACTATGCAACTCTGCACATAGCAAAATGTGTGTAACCAATCATTGACTTTGGTATACCATGACGCGCAATGATCTCATTAATGTACAACGTGGACAACTTCTCCATTTTATAATCCTCTCGGATCGAAAGAAAATGAGCAGACTTGGTAAGTCGATCGACTATTACCAAAATTGAATTGTATCCCCTCGGTGTTTCGGAAACTTGGTTATGAAATCCATGGAGATTTGTTCTCATTCCCATCAAAGCTATTATTTTCGATGAACTAGTGTTGGTAATCCCCAAACCGTCGATACTATGGAACATTGAGTTTATTGTGTCGAAGCTATTCTTGTTGACCCTTCCATCACTTCTCAGCCTTCCTACGTTTAATCCAAGATGTTCCAAGACTTTCCAAAGTCATTTTCTTGTAGGTACTGAAGTTTAGAAAGCTCAAAACCGGTTTTCAAGTTCATTGGTACTTAATAGTGCAACACACTAAAAATCCACACCTTCTCACAATATTCTCTGTCATTCGAGCTATTGTTAGGGCAGATCCTTTCTACTTCTAAGTTTCTTTCATTGAGAGGATCGATTAGACATCAAATTTGCCCAATTTGGTGAAGAATTTATGAGGTTGAGTGTGAGTTTTAGAGTGAAAATGTAGAGAGAGAGGATAACGAATCTTAGAGAGAGGGGAGCGAATTTTAGAGAGAGGGAAGAGTAAAATCTGCAATTAATGAGAGGTAGTAGAAGAAATGAAGGTTTTTATACCCCGAGTGGTTTCACGCGCGTTTGGGTTCTATAGGTTTCGCGTAGATGCGTTATTTTACGGGCATACGTAAATGTTACGTCATTAAAGAAATGGTTATATTTTATCATTTTAGGTTATGATTCCTAATAAATATTTTAGGTGAAATATTATTATTAGTTTATTTCTGAACCGTTTATTTTAATTTTTTCGTCAGAACGTATAACGTTTGCGCGTATTCGTACGAATCGTCACCCATACGAACACGACGATTGTTCTACTTTCTAATTTGGTTTTCAAATTATAAGATTTCATTTAAAATGGTAAAGACACAAATATATTTGTGAAAATCATCATTCCAAGAAATACACTGTCAGTTTAATATTTTCTAATATTATATTTTATTGTTTTGAAATTGTTTCCTCACAACGTTTGTGTTTCATCATTTGGTTATTTTGGATTACTTGATTTATGAATTATGTTGTTAGACATCAAATTCCTCGTTATTGACAGAATCTTATGTCTTAACTATTGTGTGTGTTAATTGTTTATCTGTTCACATAAAATATTCACGATGTTATTGACAAACGATCTTATAATTACAAACATGTATTTACAAGTATCGTCCGTACATACGATTACTGTACAAATGTTACAGTCTCCCTTATTTACGAGAATTTCGTCCCAAAATTAACTAGCTGAGGGTACTTGAGCTTCATCTTGTCGTCATGTTCCCAAGTGAACTCTTCACCATGTTTGCCTTCCCATCGTACTTTTAACATCGGAATACGACTACGCTTAAGTTTCTTGACTCCATGAATCATGATTTCTACTAGATGTTCAACAAATTGCATGTTGTTTTGAATTTGAATGTCCTCTAATGGAGTTTGAACATCATGATCAACTAAGCACTTCTTAAGGTTCGACGCATGAAAAGTGTCATGAATGTTGCTCAGCTTAACCGGAAGTTTGATTTGTTGGCTACGAGACCAATCCTTTCGATGATCTTGAAAGGCCCAACTATCTAGGAGCAAGTTTCCTTTTCTTCCCGAATCGGACAAGGCCATTCCTGGGAGAAAACTTAAGTAAAACTCGGTCACCAACTTGGAATTCAAGTGGTTTCCAACGCCGATTAGCATAATTCTTTTGCTGATCCCTTTAAGGCCTTAAACCTTGATTAAATGATTGAAATATTATCTTTTATTTCTTGAATAAGTTCAGGTCCTATGACCTGTGAGTCACCAACCTCCGTTCAGTAGACCAATGATTGGCTCTTCCTACCATAAAGAGGTTCGAATGGTGCACATTGAATGCTCGTGTAATTGTTATTATAAGAAAACTCGATGAGAGGAAGATGAGTATCCCAACTTCCTCCAAATCAATCACACAAGAACGAAGCATGTCCACGAGTGTCTGGATAGTCCTTTCGCTTTGACCATCTGTAGTCCCCGATTGATGCCACATGACTTTTTCCTCCTAATTCACTCAAAGCATAGTTTGATCTCCAAATTCATAGAAGTTCTACTTAGACGGTTTCACTGGGGTACATCTTGACTCGTCTAGAGAGAATATGCCACTAATGCATAAAGCAGTGTGGCACCTGCTGAATCATATATCATTTTTTGCTAGGCCTTACACACACAAAGACCTGAACATTAGGTTAGACCGGTTGGTCAAAATATAAAAAAGACTAGCTGCGAACATTAACATGGAATGAGCCTCTCTTTCCTTGTTGCATCTGGTCTTCTTAGCTCAGTTGAATGACTTTTTAGAGGCAAAACCAAACCTGGGGATGATATGTTGTGCTAAGGTTAATACGGGTTCCCAAAGCCTTTTACAATGATTGACTTTGGTGTACCATGACGCGCAATGATCTCATTAATGTACAACGTGGACAACTTCTCCATTTTATAATCCTCTCGGATCGAAAGAAAATGAGCAGACTTGGTAAGTCGATCGACTATTACCAAAATTGAATCGTATCCCCTCGGTGTTTCGGAAACTTGGTTATGAAATCCATGGAGATTTGTTCTCATTCCCATCAAAGCTATTATTTTCGATGAACTAGTGTTGGTAATCCCCAAACCGTCGATACTATGGAACATTTAGTTTATTGTGTCGAAGCTATTCTTGTTGACCCTTCCATCACTTCTCAGCCTTCCTACGTTTAATCCAAGATGTTCCAAGACTTTCTAAAGTCATTTTCTTGTAGGTACTGAAGTTTAGAAAGCTCAAAACCGGTTTTCAAGTTCATTGGTACTTAATAGTGCAACACACTAAAAATCCACACCTTCTCACTATATTCTCTGTCGTTCGAGCTATTGTTAGGGCAGATCCTTTCTACTTCTAAGTTTATTTCATTGAGAGGATCGATTAGACATCAAATTTGCCCAATTTGGTGAAGAATTTATGAGGTTGAGTGTGAGTTTTAGAGTGAAAGTGTAGAGAGAGAGAGGATAACGAATCTTAGAGAGAGGGGAGCGAATTTTAGAGAGAGGGAAGAGTAAAATCTGCAATTAATGAGAGGTAGTAGAAGAAATGAAGGTTTTTATACCCCGAGTGGTTTCACGCGCGTTTGGGTTCTATCGGTTTCGCGTAGATGCGTTATTTTACGGGCATACGTAAATGTTACGTCATTAAAGAAATGGTTATATTTTATCATTTTAGTTTATGATTCCTAATAAATATTTTAGGTGAAATATTATTATTAGTTTATTTCCGAACCGTTTATTTTTATTTTTTTTGTCAGAACGTATAACGTTTGCGCGTATTCGTACGAATCGTCACCCATACGAACACGACGATTGTTCTACTTTCTGATTTGGTTTTCAAATTATAAGATTTCATTTAAAATGGTAAAGACACAAATATATTTGTGAAAATCATCATTCCAAGAAATACACTGTCAGTTTAATATTTTTAAATATTATATTTTATTGTTTTGAAATTGTTTCCTCACAACGTTTGTGTTTCATCATTTGGTTATTTTGGATTACTTGATTTATGAATTATGTTGTTAGACATCAAATTCCTCGTTACTGACCGAATCTTATGTCTTAACTATTGTGTGTGTTAATTGTTTATCTGTTCACATAAAATATTCACGATGTTATTGACAAACGATCTTATAATTACAAACATGTATTTACAAGTATCGTCCGTACATACGATTACTGTACAAATGTTACATTCTCCCTTATTTACGAGAATTTCGTCCCAAAATTAACTAGCTGAGGGTACTTGAGCTTCATCTTGTCGTCATGTTCCCAAGTGAACTCTTCACCATGTTTGCCTTCCCATCGTACTTTTAACATCGGAATATGGCTACGCTTAAGTTTCTTGACTCCATGAATCATGATTTCTACTAGATGTTCAACAAATTGCATGTTGTTTTGAATTTGAATGTCCTCTAATGGAGTTTGAACATCATGATCAACTAAGCACTTCTTAAGGTTCGACGCATGAAAAGTGTCATGAATGTTGCTCAGCTTAACCGGAAGTTTGATTTGTTGGCTACGAGACCAATCCTTTCGATGATCTTGAAAGGCCCAACTATCTAGGAGCAAGTTTCCCTTTCTTCCCGAATCGGACAAGGCCATTCCTGGGAGAAAACTTAAGTATAACTCGGTCACCAACTTGGAATTCAAGTGGTTTCCAACGCCGATTAGCATAATTCTTTTGCCGATCCCTTTAAGGCCTTAAACCTTGATTAAAGGATTGAAATATTATCTTTTGTTTCTTGAAAAAGTTCAGGTCCTATGACCTGTGAGTCTCCAACCTCCGTCCAGTAGACCAGTGATTGGCTCTTCCTACCATAAAGAGGTTCGAATGGTGCACATTGAATGCTCGTGTAATTGTTATTATAAGAAAACTCGATGAGAGGAAGATGTGTATCCCAACTTCCTCCAAATCAATCACACAAGAACGAAGCATGTCCACGAGTGTCTGGATAGTCCTTTCGCTTTGACCATCTGTAGTCCTCGATTGATGACACATGATTTTTTCCTCCTAATTCACTCAAAGCATAGTTTGATCTCCAAATTCATAGAAGTTCTACTTAGACGGTTTCACTGGGGTACATCTTGACTCGTCTAGAGAGAATATGCCACTAATGCATAAAGCAGTGTGGCACCTGCTGAATCATATATCATTTTTTGCTAGGCCTTACGCACACAAAGAACTGAACATTGGGTTAGACCGGTTGGTCAAAATATAAAAAAGACTAGCTGTGAACATTAACATGGAATGAGCCTCTCTTACCTTGTTGCATCTGGTCATCTTAGCTCAGTTGAATGACTTTTTAGAGGCAAAACCAAACCTGGGGATGATATGTTGTGCTAAGGTTAATACGGGTTCCCAAAGCCTTTTGCAATGATTGACTTTGGTGTACCATGACGCGCAATGATCTCATTGATGTACAACGTGGACAACTTCTCCATTTTATAATCCTCTCGGATCGAAAGAAAATGAGCAGACTTGGTAAGTCGATCGACTATTACCAAAATTGAATCGTATCCCCTCGGTGTTTCGGCAACTTGGTTATGAAATCCATGGAGATTTGTTCTCATTCCCATTGAGAAATTTCAGGTTGCTACGGAAGTCCCGAGGGTTTCTGATGTTCTTCTTTGACATTTGAACATGTTAGGCGTTTCCCTACATACATGGTATCTTTCTTCATCCCGGGCCACCAGTAGGATGTCCTCAAGTCTTAATACATCTTATCGGCTCCCAAATGAATTGAATATCGCAAATTATGTGCCTTAACACATATGAGAGTGCGCAACTCCTCTTATTTTGGAATCCATATGCGTCCGTTGATGTATAGAACCCCATCAGATCGATTCTAGTTTTACCTCAACCCCGCAATCCACATATGTTTTCAATTGATTGTTGATCACCACCTATTGTTCTGTAATACAAATCAAATCCTTTTGGTTCGGTTGTGTGTTGATCTCCGTGGCTCTAACACGCATTGGTTTGATAGGTTCCATGTGAGTAACAACATCTGCCATTACATTGGCTTTCCCCAGATGTTTGCGAATCTCACACTCATAATTAGATAATAGCTCCACCCAGCGCCTTGGCCGCATGTTGAGCTCCCTTTTATTGAGAATGTGTTGAAGGCTCTTGTGGTCCATGTATACGACACATTTGGTACCGTAAAGGTAGTGTCTCCAAATCTTGAGTGCAAAGACCACAACCCCTAACTCAAGGTCGTGAGTAGTGTAATTCTTCTCATGAACCTTTAGTTGTCTTGAAGCATACGTAATAACCTTGTCTCGTTGCATAAGTACACAACCGAGACCATAGTTTGAAGCATCACAATAGACAATGAAGTCATCATTGCCTTCTAAGAGGCTAAGAACTTATGTTGTTGTGTTAACGGATCCAAGTAAGGCCTACAGACTCGATTCATCAAGTCCATGAACACTGCCGGCGAGTTGGTTAGCCCAAATGGCATCACCACGCACTCGTATTGCCCATATTGAGTCATAAACGCAGGCTTTGGAATATCCACATCATTTACTCTCAACTAATGATACAGAGATCGTAAGTTAATCTTAGAGAAACATGTTGCTCCCTGTAATTGATCAAATAGATCATTCATACTGGGTAGAGGATACATGTTCTTGATTGTTAACTCGTTCAGCTCACGGTAGTCGAAGCACATTCTAAAGGAACCATCTTTCTTCTTGACAAAGAGAAGTGGAGCTCCCCATGGTGATTAGCTCGGTCTAATGAACTATTTGGCTAAAAGTTCCTGAAGCTGACTAGACAGTTCTTGCATCTCAGATGGTGCTAGCCGGTATGATGACTTCGCCACTAGATTCGCTCCAGGGATGAGATCGATTCGAAACTCTACTTGTCGGACCGGTGGTAGTCCTCGAAGGTGTTCTGGATATACTTTTTGATAATCACTGATGACTAGTACGTCTTTAACCGTCTATTTCTCTGGTTTCTTCTCCACTACATGTGCTAGAAAGGCACAGTATTTCGTCAAAGTAGTTTCTCTGAACAGATGACTTCGACGTCATATTTTGATAACCAATCCATTCTAATGACTACCTCAAAACTTCCGTGTGTCATTTGAATGGAATCGACGATTAAATATTGATCATTTAGCATAAATTCACAACTACGAAATATTGAATTCACAAGAATGTTCTTACCATTAGCTACTTCTACGTATAAGGAGTAGCAAGTACCAATGGATGTATTTCAAATAATGATGCAATAGTGTCAGAGGCAAAACTCTTGTCTGCACCAGTATCAAATAATATTGAAACATAACGGTTGTCGATAAGGAATGTACCTGTAATGACTACCGGCTCTTCGCGTGCTTTGGTAGCAATGATGACAATAGCATGAGCAGTGGCAGCTGTGTTGTTGTTAAGAAGAGGACATTGACTTCTGAAATGTCCTTCTGCCCCACAGTTGTAGCAAACCTTCCCGCCTGTAATAGCAGGAACTAATGTGGTTGTAGTGGTAGCAAGATTTGTAGCACGACACATTGTCACTAGGTACCCATACTTTCGACAATTAGTACACTATCGGCATTGAAGGGTAGGGAGATGGTGATACTGGCACTTAGTACAAAGTGGGTACTGTCCAATGTAAGCCTTTCTGGCAGTAGTAGTTTGGGATACGGTAGTGATTGGAGTGGCTTGAATTGGAGCATTTGCAATCCTTGCTGCATAATGCTTGATGGTGTTCTGCTCCTTCTTCTTGGGCTGTTGATCAGGCTTCTTTGTTTCGTCAGCCTTAGACCCCTTGTACCCCTTTCTGTGAAGTAGTCCAGCATTAACATACTCCTTAGTTAAGGTGGCACTCAAGTGAATAGCAACCTCCAAAGTGGTTGGACTGCTTCCCATGACATTACCCCTAATCTGCAAGGGTAATCCTTCGATGTACTTCTCTATCTTACGAGATAGAAGAGTAACCAGTTGTGGTACTAGCAAACACAACTCCTGAAATCGAGTGGTGTACTTGGTATTCTCCCCGCTATCTTGTACGAGGCCTCAAATCTCTGCTTCAAGCTTTTTCAGCTCATGACGTGGACAGAACTGTTCTATGAACATCTTATTGAAATCTCCAAAAGGTAAGGATGAAGCTATTTCTCGGACCCTAGTATTATCATTCTATGAGCATCTTATTGAAATCACCGTTAGTATTACGTCAAGGATGCATTCTACGAGGAGAAAGCCACAACTGAGTTAGAGTTGAGAAGTTATACAATTGAATTACATGATAATTTAGTAATATTCCCATACTACTAGTATTATCATTCAATTGTTAAAATGAGTAATCACACACATAAGTATCAACCTTACTAGTATACTTCTCATTTGAGTGTATGTCATGATCTTATGTACAAGTTCCATGAAATACCCCACCAAACCTATACACTGACACTTTCCCGATATATTGAAGAGAGCTTATATATAGGGCATACGAAGAGTCAAGCTCAGCCGCCAGCCAACCACTTCTTTGACATACCACGATCATGACCTTTATAGAATTTGGCACAACGTATGTACTCACGAATAAGAATATTCAAAAAATAATGATTCCAAATTATCTTGATCAATTGAACAATGATTAGATTATGATTGAACTTATGTTGTCATGTACTTATGTTGGCATGTATGCACTAAGTTGTCATGTCACTTTATGTTGATGTGAAATAAGTATGTGTGATCTACACTACATCTAAGCATGTTTTCACATAAGGTTGACACATAAATGTTCACACATAAAGCTCACACATAAGGTTGTTAAACACATATGATTGATTCAAATAAGGTTGATTCAGTTACGGTTGATTCACATACGGTTGATTCACCCATTCTCTCATTATGTTCTTTGTTCTCTTGACTTCAAGTATATATTAACATGTATTTGATTGATGTTCTAATGATTCTTGTTAACCCCAAATCTTCACTTCAAATAGTCACGCCGAATTCCCCTATCATACTCAAGCTAAAAGCCAGCCCAGCCGCCAGCTGACCACCACTTCAGTATGTCAGGGCTAGGTCACAGTTTGTGTTTGAAACTAGGATCCCAGCTCACGATTGCTTATGAATGTATGATTGAATATCATTGTGAAAACTACAGTCTTGGTTCACTTGTAAATAAGACCTCTAGTTTCCATATTCTTGTGTCCTGGAATATTCATCCCAGTATTTCAATACCTACAGTATTGAGTTATGATTCCATGATGAGAACTTCAAGTTAGAAATACTAAGAATAGAAATTCCTACTCTTGAACTCTTTCACAAGTTGAGAATTTCAGATCAAGGATACTAAGAATACAGACACTTGCATCTGAAATCTTTTGATAACAAAAATTAAGGAACTTAGTGATGTGTGCAAAGTAGTTTAATTAAAAATAATAAATATCAAAACTAATCTAGACACTAAGTAATACACTAGACTCTTTCAAAACTAAACTACAGACAGGCTAGTGTACCTATCGGAGATAGTATAGCTTAAGCAAGTCCGGATATCGAACCCAAAGACTTCTATAGAAAATGCTAACAAGAAACTGAAAGACTTATCTATACAAAATTTGTGCTTAAATAAAATAATAATAAGGAAGGGGAGTTTGCTAACAAAACTACGGATAGTTTAAAGAAAAACTATAGAGAAAACACCAAATAGAATGAAGATAGAGACGAAGATCAGACGAAGAAAGAGCACTTTCTAGGCATGAATCCTACACATGCTTAACAAAGGATCTATCAGTAGTGGAAACGATGTGATACCAGGATCTTAAAATACTAAACTCAAAGGAAACCTAGAGCACCTTTGACCCTTCTCAAGGATTGTCAGCTAAGATTCCTAAAAGCTGTTAAACCACCCCTTGAATGGATTTCCCTCACCGGTCATCCAATTATACTCAAAATGTATCCGCTAGACAATGTACCTTACAGCGCGAAAGTCTCAAAACACCTAAGTGCAAGGGATAACTAGGATTTTCCTATTGGATTCGGTAAACATGGATGTAAAATGAACTAGAAAGATCTTCTCACAAAGTCTCTAAACTAGTAAATCTAACACCCTAGACAAATCTACAATCTCTCACCTCACAGTTATCGAGATTGGATGCACATCTAATATATCTATATCAAGAAAATAACTCCTATGGTAAACTCGTACGCAACAAACCATCAATTAATCAAAAACTCACAATAATTGATCTAACATGCACCTATTATATGAAAGACAGCCTCCAAGGCACACGAGGAGTAAATCATCAATCAATAAGCAATCATAGACACACATAAAAGATCCAATAATCCAAACCAAGTTTGTTACATCATGAGTTCATCACATACACAAAATCAAAACCGATAAAAACTACTGTTAAACATATGTAATCATCAAAACCTAGGTAGTTCTGCAAGATTAGCCAAGAAACATCATACGAATACAATTCATAATCTGTTTTAAATGAATGAGAGACATGGGAATCAAAGGAAAACAAAGAAACAAACTAAACCGAATGAAGAAGACCCGAATTCCTTGATCCTAAGCCTTCAATCTTCAATCCTTAGCCCTCCCAACCTTCGATTCACCTTGAAAAAGCTTTTTTTCGTGCTTCTAGTTCGTCTCCAGCCGTCCAAGAGTGTCTATTTTCTAGGGTTTTCGACTTTTTGGCTTAAAACTGTCGCGTAGCGCGACGATTACCTCCAAATCCGTCGCGTAGCTTGAGGGATATCAGAGGGTATTTTCGTCTTTCCCACCTCTCGCTTAGCTCGACAGGGTTTCAAGGAACCGTCGCGTAGCTCGACGGGTTCCAGATTTCAGTTTTTGGCCTTCTTTGATTCCAGGTCCGTCCTCGCCCAACCGGGAGCTCATTTCTTTGTACTTTAGCACCAAATATGCATGTTTATTACCTGTAAGCATGAAATTACCAAATTGTGAAGCACCAGCTAAAATCGATTCTAAAACTAAACAAAACTGTACATAAACTAACAAAAACAATTGGATAAACAGATGTGTTTTACAACACATCACAACCCCACACTTATCTCTTTTTCGTCCCTGAAAAAGGCTTATGCAAAAATCTGGGATCATAGCTAGGTAAAATGGTTTCTACACAATTAAACTCATTAATTCAAAATTTAATGCTTTGGAAAAGATTGCAAGTATTGTTATCCTGTTAAACCCATACTGATTATTCGAGTCCCTTAGTCATGGTCTATTATGTTAATGTTCTACATTTCATCTCATTAGATCCACACTTAGGAAATTTAAAACCAAATCAATCCTGGATTCTAGTTTTTCAAGTTACCCTCACATATAAACAAAACAAGAAATTTCTCAAATCAGATTTTTATAATGGCAATAGATGGAAGCGTGAGCGTTTTTCTTTTATTAATTTATATTTTTTTTTCAATCCATTGAACTTAACTTAGTGGTGTTTCAACCAGGCTGCAACCCGGCGTGTGACACATAAGTCTTTAGTCCAACTTCTTATTATTATTTTTTTTTTCATTTTGCTCAGCTTATTTGATGAAATGGAGGCGCCATAAGACTCGGATTTATTCTCATAAAAAGAGTACTTATGTGCCAAACAAAAATCAGATTTTTAAAACTCCTACTTGTTATTATGCAAAGACTCCTTTATAACTAGAAAACAGTTTTATTAATTCCAATTTCCCTAGATGTTTCCCATGACAATCATGCATTTAAATAAAATTATACCAATCATACAGGACAAATACAACCAGTTGAGCCTTTCTACACATCCCATAATCAAAGCATAAAACTCAAACCAACAAGTTAACCATGAATGAAACCACAAAACCCAACTTTCCTATCATTTCCCATCATGCTTTTGCAACCAACTTAAACAAGGACAAGAAAGATCTAAACTAAAAAAAAATTAAAATAAAATTAAAATTTTTGACTCAAAAACTTAAGTAAACTAAAATTCAAAAACTAACTACTAAAACAAAATTAAACTAAGTTTCCCATCCCCACACTTAAACTGCACATTGTCCTCAATGTAGAGAAAAAGGAAACCCCAAAGAAAAACTAAAAATAACTAAAAACTAAAGATGGCTTAGCTGGTTAAAGAGAAGACTGTCGTGTGCCGGTCTTTCCACATAAGCTCTTCAATCTACAAATTTTGCTCCACAGGCTACAAACATACACATAAGATCTACACAAAGACAAAGATCAAACAAGCATTAACCCGTCCAAAACATAATAATAATGATAAAATTAACAAAGAACCATTTAACTAAAAGTAACAAAGAAAAACACAAATCAACCAAAGAAAATTAAGAACTAACTAAAAATTTGAAAAACATCAATCCAATGCGACAAGAATGAAATTAGAAAGCCACTTATGGTGATGAACGCGGTGTAGGAGAGGTAATTTGGGGGTAAAATTTGAAAACTAGGGTTTTGAAGCATTTTAACACAATCAGGGACCTGTCGCGTACCGCGACGCCCATTAGAAACCCTTCGCGGTACGCGACGCAAGTTTGACCAGCTTTTCACCGGATTCTCTCGCGTAGCGCGACAGATGGGCAGATGCCCCTCGCCTAACGCGACGATGTCAATTTTCCAGAGAGTTTCCAGATTTTCCATGCCTTAGCCAAATTTTCAACCCCTAAAATTCACTAAACCATCCAAAAGCATTCTAAGTCAAAGAAAACATACCTGGTGGCTCCAATCCATCTTTATTGCATCAAATTGATCAAAAACCTGCAAAACACATTAAAACACACGAAAACGAAAAACGAAAAACGAAGTAAACAATAACAAAAAATGAAAAACACACCAACAACACTAGAAAACTACTAACTTACACACTCTACACTTGGGGATTCCACCCAAAACACTCGCAAACCTCAACTAAGTGGGAGGATCACGAGGGAATTCCTCCCATTTACTCGAAAACGAGCCACTTTCAACCGCCTCCCACATCTCACCACTACCAACACCCTTCATCACCTCCGGCTTCTTCTCATCCTCCCCACACTTGGGTTTATCAACACCCTCACCACTCCTTCCTTGTTTGATGGATTTGGCTGCCACATAAGTGACCGTCTCGTCACCGACCCTAAGTGTGAGCTTTCCGTCAAAAACATCAATGACGGCCTTGGCAGTGAGGAGAAACGGACGTCCGAAAATGATGGGAACAGTGGTATCCTCCTCCATATCCATAACCACAAAATCCACGGGGAAAACAAACTTATCAACCTTCACCAGCACGTTTTCCAAGATGCCCTGTGGACACTTCACATACCGGTCCGCTAGGGAGAGTGTCATGCGCGCTGGGACAAGGTCACCAAGTGCTAGCTTCTCATAAAGAGAATATCACATCAGATTGATGCTAGCACCTGAATCTGCCAGCACGTGACTACGAACATCGCTACCAAACGAACACGGGATCGTGAGAATACCCGGATCTGTCAGTTTCTCCGGTAGCGTGTTCGTTATCACCGCAGAACAGTCTCTACTCAACGGGACCTCAGTTAACTTGCCTAGCCGGTCCTTACCCTTCAACAGATCTTTCAAAAACTTATCGTATTTAGGCATACGCTGAAGGGCCTCAATAAATGGGAGATTGATCTTTAGTTGTTTAAATATATCAAGAAAATGCCCGTGTTTCTTAGCGTGCTTTTGATTAGCAACACGTGCAGGGTAAGGAATACGAGACAGATCAATCTCAGGAGTGGCTTTAATGTAGCCGGCTTCTTCACGGGAGACTCACCGCTCGGTGTGGTACTTGTTGGGGCTAACCTCGAGTGCACCCCTACGGGAGTCTCCATCTCAATTTCTTCATCCACCGGTTCCTCCTCATCTAAATCAACCGGTGGTACAATTCTCTCACTCTCCTCAACTTCCACCAGCACCGGTGGTATGAATCTCTCTCCTCCACCTCCTCCAGAACGGGTGGTGACCGCCTTCACGTGGGCATTTGGGTTGGTTTGGGGTTGACCCGGGAACTGGCCTTGGGGCCGTTCATCCAACCGTTTCACTATGTCACCAACCATTCGCTGTAAATCCAAGAAGGCAGATTGCTGATTCTTGAGGAGGACATCATGCTCATGTAGGATCTTCTGTGTAGTGGCATCCTTAGCCACTAATTGAGTCAGTAATTCTTCAATCCTACTCATACTACCACCAGCACCTCCCGAAGTGCTACCCTGATTACTACCACTAGGAGCTTGACTATGTCCTTGATTCTGGGGTTATCCAGAATGAAAACCAGGGGGTTACCTGAAGATCTAAAAGGCTGGTGGTTTTGAGAATTTCCCCATTCGGGTTTGTATGAGTGCCTGAACCTACCCTGTCCTTCTAAATAGTTAGCCTGCTCCTGGCTCGCCAAACACTCAGACGTGGCATGACCACCTTTGCAAATCTCACACCGATCCACTCTCATCTTCAAATCCCTAACATCCCTAGCTAAAGACTCAAGAGCAGAAGCAACACTAGTGTCCATGTTCACATGGTGAACCGCCCTCATTGACGAGGAAGAATTATTAATAGGAGTTGAATTCCTATTTGCAGACCGCTGCTGATACTCGGCCTGAGCAAAACTCTCAAAAATGTCATTGCATTCAGCCACATCCCTCTTACCCATGAGGTGGCCTCCTGCAGAAGTGTCAAATCGGGCACGAGTCTCATATGTGAGCCCATTGTAGAATTTCTCTACAAGGGCCCTTTCAGACAAACCATGCTGGGAGCATCGGCTTAGAAGGTTTTGGAACCTCTCCCAAGCAAGATAGTAGGGCTCATCAGGGGCCATTCGGAATGAATGGATCTCATCTCTCAGGCGGGTGGCCTTAGCTGGAGGAAAATACTTCTTAAGGAATGCGTCCCTAAGGCTAGCCCAGGTTATGAAGGTGCCTGGAGGATGCGAGTCAAGCCAAGTGGCTGCTCTTCCCGCAAGTGAGAAAGGAAAAGGCTGTAGAAAAATCGCATCATTAGTGGCACCTTGAAGTTTAAATGTACCACAGATGCGAGTGAGCCTAGCAAGGTGTGCGGGAGCATCTTCATCATCACGACCATTAAACTAAGAATTGTTAATGGCTGTCATGATGTAAGAAGGAATCTGCCACGAATTTTCATTCGTTATGTTTGGCACAGTAATGGGATTGTTAAGTCCCGTGAATCCCGTAGTGGCCTGCTGGTGAACCATGCGATTCTCAGCCATGGATGGAACAAAAGGCGAACGTGGACTAGAATGAGTAGAAGAACTAGAAGAAGATGGTGGTGTGTGCTCAGAAAAATCAGCATAAATGGGAGTAGAAGCACTTACCTCGCTCGTAGAACCTTCAGAAAAGTCCAGCGAATCGCTCCTTGATGGCAATGAAAGCTCAGGTGGCGGTCCGTGTGAGCGTAAGTGTGGCGTACACTACCAATCCTGCAAATAAACAAAAATCAATCAAAAAGAAATAAAACAAAATAAAATAAAATAAATATGCACAGATAAGAACAAGAACTAGTAAGCACAATCAACTAAGAAGTCCCCGGCAACGGCGCCAAAAACTTGATGTGTGCAAAGTAGTTTAATTAAAAATAATAAAAATCAAAACTAACCTAGACAGTAAGTAATACTCTAGACTCTTTCAAAACTAAACTACAGACAGACAAATGTACCTATTAGAGATAGTATAGCTTAAGCAAGTCCGGATATCGAACCCAAAGACTTCTACAGAAAATGCTAACAAGAAACTGAAAGACTTATCTATACAAATTTTTTTCTTAAATAAAATAATAATAAGGAAGGGGGGGGTTTGCTAACAAAACTACGAATAGTTTAAAGAAAAACTATAGAGAAAACACCAAATAGAATGAAGATAGAGACGAAGATCAGACGAAGAAAGAGCACTACCTAGGCATGAATCCTACACATGCTTAGCAAAGGATCTATCGGTAGTGGAAACGATGTGATATCGGGATCTTAAAATACTAAACTCAAAGGAAACCTAGAGCACCCTTGACCCTTCTCAAGGATTGTCAACTAAGATTCCTAAAAGCTGTTAAACCACCCCTTGAATGGATTTCCCTCACAGGTCATCCAATTATACTCAAAATGTATCCGCTAGACAATCTACCTTACAGCGCGAAAGTCTCAAAACACCTAAGTGCAAGGGATAACTAGGATTTTCCTATTGGATTCGGTAAACATGGATGTAAAACGAACTAGAAAGATCTTCTCACAAAGTCTCTAAACTAGTAAATCTAACACCCTAGACAAACCGACAATCTCTCACTTCACAGTTATCGAGATTGGTTGCACATCTAATATATCTATGTCAAGAAAATAACTCCTATGGTAAGCTCGTACGCAGTAAACCATCAATTAATCATAAACACACAGTTATTGGTCTAACATGCACTTATTCTATGAAAGACATTCACCAAGGCACACGAGGAGTAAATCATCAATCAATAAACAATCATAGACACACATAAAACATCAATAATCCAAAAAAAGTTTGTTACATCATGAGTTCATCACATACACAAAATCAAAACTGATAAAAACTATTGTTAAACATATGCAATCATCAAAACCTAGGTAGTTCTACAAGATTAGCCAAGAAACATCATACGAATACAATTCATAATTTGTTTTAAATGAAATAGATACATGAGAATCAAAGGAAAACAAAGAAACAAAGTAAACCGAATGAAGAACACCCGAATTCCTTGATCCTAAGCCTTCAATCTTCAATCCATAGCCTTCCCAACCTTCGATTCACCTTGAAAAAGCCTTGTTTTCGTCCTTCTAGTTCGTCTCCAGCCGTCCAAGAGTATATTTTCTAGGGTTTTTGATTTTTTTGGCTTAAAACTGATTTTCTGCGATTTTAAGTCTGTCGCGTAGCGTGACGGTTACCTCCAAATCCGTCGCGTAGCTCGAGGGATATCAGAGGGTATTTTCGTCTTTCCCACCTCTCGCGTAGCTCGACAGGTTTCAAGGAACCTTCACGTAGCTAGACGGGTTCCAGATTTTAGTTTTTGGCCTTCTTTGATTCCTGGTCCGTCCTCGCCCAACCGGGAGCTCATTTCTTTGTACTTTATCACCAAATATGCATGTTTATTACATGCAAGCATGAAATTACCAAATTGTGACGCACCATCTAAAATCGATTCTAAAACTATACAAAACTGTACAAAAACTAACAAAAACAATTGGATAAACAGACGTGTTTTACAACACATCACTTAGTCCGAGTCCTATAGTTAATGAAGAACAACCACAATGCATTTGTAGATTTCATAAGATTAAAAGTAGATTGTTTACAAATCATTTCTAACTACCAAAAGAATGTACCACTAACTGACCTCAAAAATAGTGTTTACAAAATAAGAACATACAAGATTATTAAACAACAAGGATTAAGTGAGTTTCTAATCCGTCATAGCTTCTTTCTTGATCCTGTTCTATCTTAACTGGGTCTCCTTAGTTGTCCGTGCACTATCATATCACTGACTACCTGAAACATGTTAAAAGTAACAGTCAACTGCAAGTAGTTGGTGAGATACATAGGTTTAAAGATTTAAAATTGTATAAGTTTAATGTTCTAAAACAACATAAGTGTAAGTATTTACAACATTATAAGTAAATGAGTAATATTCTGTAGGAAACATGAGTGAACAGTTGTACAATGTACAATGAAATTATAAGTAGTATAAAGGTAGTAACATGTTATTGTAACACAAACATCATCAAGTATATCCACATGTCACTTAATTCCAAGTCCCAAACTACGTTTGGAGTTAGGCTAAGACTGGCCAATAAAACCAATACGATCCAAGGTAATAAAGTTAAATCTTACCAACCCCGTATTACAAACCACATGTTCAATATGACCTAAGCTGTTAAAGTTAATTAATAGCTAATTCATATTGCTAAAATTACACCAATCCATATGTAGCTAAAAACAAATTTAAAGCTATCCCTGACCATGGTGTGGCAACCCGTTTTCCCTTGTTGTGATCACCCAGTACTAACGATAAACAATTGTGTGAACTCGAGTTTAGAAGACTAAGTAAATAGCTTCCAACCCCTGAGTCCTAAAATTGACGACCTGTGCGAACTTCTAGTCTGAAATCTAAGAATACTGATTCCAGTCCTTGAAATCCTAAGTAAAGACATACTAGATGTGAATAAGTTTGTTTAAAAAAAATTAACCATGTTACAAGGGTCATTATGTTTTTGAAAACCATCATGTAGAAAAACATGCATTTGATAAGGTGTGTGCCATGATAAGTCATGACTAAGTGCCTTAGTCCAAATTTTATCTTAAAAGTGTTTAAGTATACCCATACAAGCCAAACATAAGTTTATGAGGATGAAAACCGTTTAAGCAATTGATTTCCAAAATAGGTATTCACATGTTCCACCCCAAAAGATTCCAAAGTAGAAAATAGGGGCTTTGATATCACCTTGATAGAGTGTAAATTGAACTGGTGTTTGATTATCAATGCTCTCACTTGTTGAAGATTTGATTATATTCAAGTCCCTGTGTTGTATTGGAAAGTTCATGATCGTGTGATTATATAATTGTGGTTTACCTCATACATTCTCTATGCTCCTGATTACAAGTTTGTGTTAAGATTATAACAACAACTAACCAACTTAAGCTTAACCATAAATCTCTGATGAAGAGTTTAATGTTGTTAAAATGATCTTTACAAACATGTTGACACTTTAAAATAGAAGCTAGTCTTGAAATACTAGTCATACATCTACATGCATAATGCTTGTTATGCATGTGGTGGTATTTGCATAGGTTTGCATTTACTCATTAGGTTAATGAATGTTCTTATATTTGAGATAACCTAATTATTCATTGGTGTTATTCTTTATTAAATCAATGTAATAGACCTTGGCTAGCATTTACCCAAGTTATGGTTAACTGGGCTAAGCTTAAGTTGGACATATGTCAATCCATATTCCTTAGAAACCAGCTAAAGGTTAAATCTCCCTTTACCGACCCCTTAGGATTCAATAGTCGGTTAACAACATGTTCGTGATTGATCTTGGTTCCTTTATGGCATAGGATACTTGGATTGGGTTTGGGAACTAGTAACGATGGTATTAGGGGTTGAAAGTTGGTGTTGATACTATTAGTATCAACACAACCCCTTTGAATTTAAAACTTTGAAGTCACCGATACTATAGTATCGACACTCTTTCCCATCGATACTAGGCTTCTGATCATTTCTAATACACGGTTATAAATCGAAATAAACAGTCATGAACATCACATTGATGATTATTCTCGTCGATCATCTGTTATTAGGCCATCAATCATCAAATTAAATCAAAAACGAACCAAAAGTCGAAACCGTAGTCATTAACTATCAAACCCACACAATTCAACCTTAATAATTTGAATTGAACATCCAAAATCATCATTCGGCATCTGCGGGACCTGATGCCAGCTCGTTTCAAGTAGAAAAGGCATCGATAAACAAGTTCGATCAGGGCTCGGCCGAAAAACAACTTACAAGACAAGTTCATACAATTCAACCTTTAAACTGGTAAAACTACCCTACAATTCCATTATACTCTTTTGAAGCATAGACCTATGCCAATTTCAAAATTTAGTATCGAAATGTACAAATTTGAATACTAGGGTTCATCGGCCAAACCGATTTTGGGATCTAATTTAATCAAGTTCCATAATCAAATTAAATCACACCGTTAGTTTTGCAATGATCTACTTAGCAAAAACCCCATGTTAATTTTATTAAACAACACTGATTTATAAATCAATTACAAGATTTCAAACCAAAAAATGTTTGGGGTTTTGATCCGAATGAACATGAAATTCAAATTAAACATGACAGGTAGGTTTGAAATATATTGCTTAGTGAAAACCCTATGGATTCATGACTTATCATTAACGAATTCAATCCAATCGAATCATCGGTTTTAGAAATCGAGTTCGAACTTGCCTATACCAAGTTAAGCCGGTTTATGTTGATTAATTTGCAAATGGAAACCATGCTTGGACTCGCCTGAACCTATAGAACCATAGCCCCATAATCACAAGTTCGATTGTGGTCGAATCAGGGGTTAATTCGAACCAAGTGGGTTCGAATGGGCAACAAAGGGGAACCGGAATAATCATTGGTTAAAACCATTAAGGGACTAGTTCTGTTGTGAAATCTAAAGCAAAGAGACTGGTTGGGTTGTGTGTGTGGTCCGGGAGGTTACGTTCGAGCCGCGCCTCTGCCTTTTTTAAAGAAAAACGGTTTTCACAATTTAATTTATAACAAGTTCATTTTAATTCCGTTTTAACCCATTCTAGTTTCGTTGGAACCGAAATGGAAACCCGAACAAAATAAAAATAATAAAATTTAATATTTTGACCAAAAACACGACCATGTATATATACGTGTATAAAATTTTAATTGGATGTACGCATACGATTTAATTAAATGAACGCAAATTTACATGTACCTTTATATGTACGTTTTGAATAATCCAATTACACATCGGTTGACACGTATATGGATACGAACATGATCGACATCTCTAATAACATAGTGTTATCATAATAACACAGATTTCTTATAGACGGTTGTCTATACGATTGCACGGACATTTAACTTTCAGTTCACGTTATTAGGTGCGTACACGTCCCCTTTTATCTTTTGTCCCTTGGGGTGGGGGCATGTGAAAAAAAACATTTTTCGATACATATTTCAGTTGCATAAGTTAGATATGTTCTAAGAGTGCGAACATAACATTATAAGTCCTTACATATCAAACCGTTTAGTTTTCTTTAATGCAAAGCATGGTAGTGAAACATAGATCTATTGGGTTTGACAAACCTCACCTGGTATTTGGTAGGTCTACGCGAGTGTTTAACCGAAAAAATAAAACATTGCTATTGTTTGTCTTAGACAATTGTGGAAAGGCAATTATCATTAAACAGCCAGCTTCGGTGTCGACCACTCGTAGAAATACTATATATGACTGGCTATCATTGACTATGCAATTTGTGATTTATGTGATCTGCAACTTTATTAACAAACAGTTAGTTCAAACATTTTATGGACAGTTATACAAACCTGTGTACACCCCCACTTTGTGTTCATGATTCTTACATGTTTTCTCAGGATGCTATGACACAAGCACAAGCAAGCATGGACTAGGATGATCGAGTCTCATGCATCACTATGTTTAATTACTTTAAATGATTGAATAAACAAAAATTGTAATTTGTGTATATGAATTTTTCTACAAATCAGTTTTGTATGTGTACTTTAGTTGTAGATAGCATGTATAGGTACGTATGTTTATGCAGTTAGTGCATGTATATGTATGTTTTATGTATGGTTAACCACATGTTTAAAAGGGTTATAATAGAGGATGACTATATGTGAAAGGTTGCGTGGTGATTAACACATTGTAGTTCCCTTTCTAAAGAACTATTTGATTATCAAATATTTAACTTAAAAAGGAATTTAATTGTAATTAAGATTTATTAACCAACACTTGAAGTTACATTATAATGTTCACATGCAAATTTAGGGTGCAAATTTAGGAATTTAAAATTGGATTTGAGTTGGTTTACATTTCGCAAGGAAATTACATTTAATGATCTACGATATTTAATCATTGGCCTTGTTGTTGGTAAAAGTTATGAAACATGTTTTGTTGTTCGTATAGAAACATTCTGGAATTCTTTTTGTCATCATCTTAAATTAGGCAATTTTATTGAGAAAATTATCTGATTTTGTTGTAGAAATTGTAAGCTCTTAAAGTATTAAACATCAATAGTATGCATAAGTTATTGCTATAATGAAATTTTGATTTAATGATTTTTAGATTTCTAATTTTGGTGCCTTGCGTTTTGGATTTGTAGAGTAAGTTTGGTACAATACCACTCGGCATATAGCAATCATTTGGAATTTTTTGTCATCATCAAGAATATTTCAATCAATTGAGTGGATCATTTGATTTTGTTTTAAAAATATTAAATCTTTTAACGTCATGTAGTTGTGTAACTTCTTGCTTTAATATGTTTGGATATAATGATGTTTTCAAAATCTATGTTTTTGTACAATCGTAATGTTTTAATTTATAATCTCATGTTGATTGTTTAGAATCAACTCTTAACTAGGTCTTGAGGTTGAGGGGAGGAATCATTGAACCATCTTTGATGGCATTGGCTAGGAAATACAATCAAGACAAAACCATCTTTCCACAAGTGAGTTTGTCTAGCTGTTCTTTAAGTTGGTATTTTTAAGCAGATACATACTTCTTGACATATTTTATATTTTTGTATTAATTTTGGGCTGAAAGTTGTAGTTTTTAGCTTCAAATCACAGGAATATTAATTATTTTAATTATGCATATGATCAACCAATTAGTTTGGGAAAGTTGTTATGTTGAATGCACACAGCTGTGTGTCTTTATGTGTGTCCATCTTTTGAAAATTTTGAAGAATGTTTGTGGGATTTTGTTTTCATTTTTTTATGTGTTTCCTTGCCTTCGTTTAATTTGTAATGATTGCAGGTGAGATTGACAAATTAAATTAGGTGAAAAGAATAAATATGTAAGATGAATGAAAACAAGTGTATGTTAAAGGTAAACATATATGATTTTTTTAGGTTTTTAGGGTTTCTTCAATGACAGATCTGATGTTTTTGTTTTAGATCTGATTGATTGATTACTAGAATCATTTTCTTTCATTTGCAGCTGCTCATGGTCAAAGATGAAGGTCGTTACTAAATGTGTACAAACAATTTACAAAACTTGCGAGAAATGGGCTGGATCAACACGGTTCATGGTCAGGTAAGTTCTACTTAATGTTCTATAAAGTTTCAAGTCTAATGTTTGAGCTACATTCGCTCGCATCTCATTCGGGTCTCATGTATATTCGAAACCTCCATTCGCACGACTTTGACAATCGCATGGTCATTACATTTGCATGACACCGCGCTCGCATGGCCATCTACATTCGGCCGAACATTGCCATACGTATGGCCTTCCATTCGCATGATGAGCTGCACGACCAAGAATCATTGAGAACCATATGGGATGAGCCCATGAATTTGGTTAAAACGTTAATTAGTGAAGCAGGAAAATCATTAGGGTTTTCAAGTATGATAACCACCAACGCTAAAAGTTTTCAACACCAACTCCCTTCTAAACTACTTAAAACTATAAGCATGGATTTTAACCATCAATTGAGCTTAAAACACTTGGGTTTTAATAAATGAAACCATGAGTGAGGTTGTTGGAAATGAATTGTATTTAATGGTGGTTAACCGACTGTCAACCCAAAACCCTAATATTTATACACTTAACTTGGGTTTCTAAATAATTAAATTGGGTTATATAATCATCTGTACATAATGGGGCACTACAAAGTGTAACATGACGGGTACTTACAAAATCAAAGAACTAAGGGAACCGGGTTGAAATTAATGGAAAAACAAAGAACTATGAATCACGAGGAAAATAACTAAGTATGGGTTACGATTATTTAGTATGACCAACTCCCAATACTTAGAACTTTACATCACTTCGATATTCGACTTGGTTACCCAAGAGGATAACCTAAGTTGATGATCGACTCAAGAGCGAATGAGAACGAGGTCAAAGCAAAGAACTAACGAAGGACTTAGGGTCGATCTAGTGAGGTTAACTTAATATCTAACATATTAACTTAAAATTTCTGTAAATAAGATAATTTATATTTAAATTAAAATGAAATGATTTCTAAAATTAATGTTTTACAACTTAAAACGGATTT
Organism: Mikania micrantha; assembly: GCA_009363875.1. Taxonomy (NCBI): domain Eukaryota; kingdom Viridiplantae; phylum Streptophyta; class Magnoliopsida; order Asterales; family Asteraceae; genus Mikania; species Mikania micrantha. The sequence continues at coordinate 3,389,759 of CM018698.1, read as the reverse complement.
TATAAATGATTTATTAACTAAAAGATCTTGAACACGTATAATGTAGACCTTACATAAGTAAGGTTTAAATGTGAATATCTACAGGGTAAGGGTTCACACGGAGTACATAACTTAGAAAACATAAAGAAAATCATAGCAGCATATTAGTAAAGTCTGGGACACATAGTCGCACACCGAGACCGAACCCTATATACGTCATCTTCGAACACTTATTGTATTCAAACCATAATAAATCAACACAGGTACTGAAGATACTTAATCTACAAATAAAGAGCGCGCATATCTTTGTGATTCATTACATAGCAACACAGATGAGCTCATTGCCCCTTTTCTAAACATTTTTGTTTATAAAAACGCGGGGTTGAGAAGCATGTGTAAATTATTTTCCTTGGATTATATTTACTTAAATGCTTTTACTTTATATACGTTTTGCATGTATAAATTGTTATCCTAGATTCTGTCTAGGTAAACTATTTGCAGGATTTCAAACTGAGTTATCTATTCATCATGAGTAGATAGCTATTTCAAATCGAAGAACTATTTTCAAAGGTCTATTTTCAAAGAACTAAAGATCTAAAACAAAGAACTAAATTCAAAGTTTTATTTCAAAGAACTACTTACAAAGAACTATTTTCAGTGGTGTGTTGTCAAAGAACTAACGATCTATTTCAAAGAACTACGTTCAAAAAACTATTTTCGGTGGTGTATTGTCAAAGAACTAACGAATGATTTCAAAGAACTACGTACAAAGAACTATTTTCAGTGGTGTGTTGCCAAAGAACTAACGATCTATTTCAACGAACTATGTACAAAGAACTATTTCAAGGGTCTATTTGGGAAATGTCAAAGATAGCATGTGCCAATCCCAGGTTTGAAAGATGTTCTAGCTAGACTGATTGAATATGGGACGCATGTTTGATGATATTTACAGCATCTCCTAAACAGTTTTTAAGGAACATCTGGGAAATATTCAAAGATAACATGTGCCAAAGAACTAAAGAACTATACGAGCTTTGGACAATCTAGAAGAACTATGAAATCCTAGATGTCAAAAGATGTTCTAGCTAGACTGATTGATTATAGGTCAATTGTTTAATGATGTTTACAGATCTCCTTTACTTCTAAGAACCTTGATTGATAGACTAGTCTACTCGAGTTGACCAAGGCCCAGTCGATAGGTCTTAGATTTTATTAATGTAATGTAATGTTTCTACAAATGCTATGGTTGATCATGATTGTTTGATGAACTTAGGGAATCAATAGAAATTCTATTTTTGTGAAACTACAAGAACTAAGAACCAAAGAACTATTTTGTCGATGGTGTGGAATGAAACGCTTAATTATCATTAACAACAATATGTTATGTAGTTTGGTATGTGGTGGGCTAGTGGCTGGGCTGGCGGTAAGATTGACCCTACATATGCCCTATATATAAGCATAATTGATTAAATAACGTAGGTGGTTTTTGATGATGTTAAGGTTGTCATTGCGAGTGTTCAGTGTTAACAAGTTTCAAGTTACTCAAACTTTTTGAATCAAATGCATGGAATGAAACGCTTAATTATCACCAGGAACAATATATCATGTGATTTGGTATGTGGTGGGCTGGTGGCTGGGCTGGCGGTAAGCTTGACCCTTCATATGCCCTATATATAAGCATACTGAATTAGGTGGTATAGGTGAAGGTTGTCATCTGGTCAGGTTTGTACAAAATTATTTCTAAACAAAACTATATGAACTCACCAACCATGTGTTGACTTGATCTTTTAGCATGACTTCACAGGTGACGAACATGTCTGACTAAGAAGTTTATGCTTTTGACTAGGACGCCCATATAGAGGACATAGTATTTTGGACGTGCATGTTTTTGAACATCATTATACAGATTATTTTGTATATCTTGTGCAGAAACAAGATAGATGAATTATGATGTTCATAGTAGATTTACATTGTTAAATTATGAACGAAACTGATGTAATTTAACTTTGTAATTCTATTTCAGTTAGCATTTTCTCATTATCTATCATGTGCAATGTAAACAATATGATCATCACGATTATCATTCCCGATATCACGCCCCGGGACCTTTCCGCTTGACAGGACACACGATCCGGCATGCCGGCTTAGGGTGCGACATACATATATATATACATATAATTTTATTTTATTTATTATGATTATTACTGTTATTATCTAAAAAAATATTTAAGGTTTACTTAACAAAACTATAACTTTTATTTAAAAAATTTTTCTGTTAGATTAAAACTTAAAATTAAACTTTATGTAAAAATTATAAAAATTTGATCGAAGCCGGCGCGGGTCAGGCTCGAACCCACAACCTGGGCAACCCAGAGCCTTTAATGCATGTGATGAGCTAGTTTTTGCAAACAGATGATAAGTGAATAGTTCAAATAGTATCCAACACAATCCAATCCACCTAAATTGTTCACCACAAATAAAACATTGTAACTATGATTTCTTATGGAATTCCTAACACTTACAATGATGTAATTGTATTCCGTATTTGAATGTGCATAAATTGTGTGGTTCAAAAATGATGTTGTAAGTAAAATCTCCTTTAAATCTTTTAACTTTTATGTTTCAAATTTGAGTCATTTAAAGTTTAAATCAAAATAATTTTGACTAATAGTCAATGACTAATGAAAATAGTAGTGGTAATGATAATTGTCTGTAATATATTTAAAAGTTTGTTTATAGTTTCTATGTTAAGCTTAATAATTTAAATCTTAAACAAATTAAAATCAACTAAAAATATAACAGTTTGTTTATAATATATATCGTTACTTATTAATACAACTTTGGTAAAATAATTTATTTGAATAATATTAAAATTTTTTGTATATGTTATAAATATTAAAGTTAATAATTAACTTTAATAAATTATTTAAAAGTCCATAAATTTTATTTTAAAATATCTTCATCAATAATTATTTATAATTCAAGTGTAAAAATTTAATGTTAAAATCTCATTGTTTTAAATAAAACTTTAATTAATGCTTAAGTATTCTTGATATATATATATATATATATATATATATCTTATAAAATAAATATATACAATAAAATGTCAAAAGTTTGATAGATTTAAAATAATCTCCAACAATTAAACCTTAAGTATATAAAATTGGTATTTTTTTCATTTAAATGACAAACTCCATGTTAATGTTTTTTTTTTACTATAACTAGAAACAAAAGCAAGTAAAAAGTTTAACCAGCATATGTAATGATATGAATATGTTTGTGAGTCGTAACCAATTACATTTTTATGTAAGAATAATACATATAAATATGACTGGGAGTACTTTAAATGTATAGTCTAAAATGTTGTATTTAAGATATCAAGCTCTCCAAAGCATATATCATGATACTCCAAATTCTCAGTCTCTTAGATCAGATCAAATAGTGTATGGAGTTGCTACAAGAGAAAGAAAATTGATACAAAATATCAAAATGAAATGAATTAGAAGTATTTAAGAATGTCATTGTTAAAAGATTGATTCCATAACATTTGTCATAAACCTCACTACCTATAACAATACTAATACCATCAATAATCTTGTATTATCATGACAAAACAACAAATTCAAAACCGTCTACATCACCGGTGAAACTCTAAAATCCAATAGCATAAAAAATCACATCTAGTTCAAAGTGATATCTGTTTATCTCGGCTAACAACCCTAGGTCCCTATCCATTAATGGTTATAAGTCATTCAGATATTCTTAACTTTGTTTGATCAAAAAGCTTCAGTATCAAAATAAAAATTTTCATGTTCACCCTAAAATATATGACCATTAATTAAGCCAATTAAGGCAAATAAACCTGCAAAACAAAATGAAAAAAAAAAACAAAAAAAAACACCATTAAAGTATCCTATTTGAGACTCACAAAATAAATGAGATTGATTTAATGTACAAATAATTCAAACTTCAATTGCAACTTTCCCCCTTTCCTCCTTTCCCAGGCATTTTCTTCTGTTTGAAAAATACACCCACACACAAATCAAGATGGTAAACATCAACAGATAGTAATTTTACTAAATTTGGACTCCCTAAACACGTTATAAGACAAACATCAAAGCACAAGATAATAAATAAGTATTTACAGTGAAAAAAAGAAAGAAACCCTACCATCATTGTCTCTAGGTGCCAAGCTGAGACCACCTGGTGCTGCCGCTCGTGAATCAGTTCTTCTCTGCCAAAAATGTGGAATTAAAACCGGAGACCCTTACCTTTTTGGAGACGAATGAAAACGCTAAGTCACCATAAGCACTGTTACGGGTGGTGGTGGGGTTCTTCTGTCGACATGATAACTCGGCTAGGGGTAAATCCCGAGAATTGCTGCTGAAAAAGGAGTGTAACATGGCTCAACTGGAGGAGCGGTGGAGGCACCACCACCATAGCACATCTTCTTTTGGGTATATGTATATGGGTGGTTTTGAATTTTTAATTTAGAAATGCTTAGTTGGTTGATTGAAATAACATGGTTAGATAGATGTATGAGTTGTACCAGAAGCTAAAAAACTTGTAAAACTCTTAATTTTAAGATTTAGCAAAGCAAGAAGCTCAAAACATACTAAAAATCAGCAAATGGCTAACATATAATCTGTTAACCTAGCCATTACCAAGCATGTTAGTAAATAACATGAAAGCTGGATGATCTGGGTACCACTAACTACATTACTAAACAACTTATTTGTGGGTGCAGAATCAATAAAATCTCATCGTGGTAGTTGAGCACAAAATAAAATCTTATTTGTGTGTAGAGCACATTGAGACGATAGAGACTGACAAAATCAACTCAAGACTTGTTGAAGACCACTTCTGTTTATTTTCGTGTACTTAGAAATTCATGTACATAAGAAATCATGTACTCTAGACCAATATAAATAGATGTACATTATACTGGTCTAGGGTTAGAATCATGAGGAAGAGCACTTCTAGACGTATTGAAGTCGTCATTGTAAAGTTCACGACTTTTGCAAACAAAATTAACTTTCTATATTATATATTGGATTCCACACCTTGTAGAAGAGTTTTGATCCTGTTTATATAGATAAAGATTGGATCTTGAACAAGTTTGGGACCTATAAGTGGTATCAGAGCTTGGACTCTTTTTCAGCATCAAGGTAATTGCTTTTCATCCAAAGTTCACGACTTTCTTGATCTTCTCTACATTGGCTAGCTGCTCTCTCAATTTAGAGTTCTAGATCTTCAAAAAATTTCATTTGGATTTATTCAAGTGATTTTCGTGACCTCCATTGTTCGTGAACTTGAGGTTCGTGTTCCTGATCTTTAGTTACTTGAGATTGCGCACTATAGGCTTCATGTATTTTGATCTTCGTATAACAACTTCGTGTACTTTGGCTTCGATTACATGGTTTCGATTTCTTGGTTTCCTGAACATCAGTTTTGTGTACTCTTAGGAGCTTCGTATACTTGAAAGCTTTGTACACTTGGGATATATCGAGTACTTAGATAACCTTGAGTACCTGGGGAACTTCGAGTACTTTGGAACTTCGAATAGTATTTGGATACTTTTGAACATGGCTGCTAAGAACTTACGCAATCTATCCAACCTACTCAACTTGGACAATGAAATCGGAACGGGCACCAAGCCTCCTAGTCTTGTTTCTGGTGACAACTTTCAAGTGTGGAAATTCAGATTCCAGTCTTTCATAAAATACACAGACCCAAAACTATGCAGATCCATTGAGGAAGGGCCTTATGTGCCCATGTATGAGAGTGAGATAAATGGGCTGATCCTGAAAGATCTTGATTTATTCACCGAGAATGACATTCTTCATAGAGAAAAGGATGACAAGGCTTACACCTCAATTACCATGGCAATATCCACTGAAGTTGCTCATGGCTTCAAAGAGCACAAAACAACCAAAAAATGGCGGGACGCATTGGTTGAGCGATTTGAGGGAAATGAGGATATGCAGCAGAGCCGGAAAGACATGTTAAGGCAACGGTTTAACATGTTTAACTACATCAAGGGTGAGACACTAGAGGCTTAATTAAACCGATTCACCCATCTGATGACTGAGCTCACAAGTGTTGGGATAGAGATGATCAAGGGTGAGGTCAACAAAAAGCTCCTCAATTCTTTTCCAAACAATTGGAACTCCAATTGTACAACCATCAAGAGAACCAAAGATACGTACAAGACCACCCTCAGTGAGCTTATCTTCATAATCAACTCATATGATATGGATGAAAAGCAGAGAGCTCTAAACCATGCTAGCTCGATGAGCATCAAACCAGCAACCGCAAATGCAACCCTTCTATCATCAATGAATTACAAAGCTTCAGGATCTCAGTCTCTTCCATTTGAGACTGCTTTTCTCTCTTCAGGGAAGCTCATTCAGTACCCAAAGTCAGTGCTTAAAATGAAGAGAACATGCTGCTATTCAAGGAATTTATGAACATCTACAAATCCTTTAATGCAGTTGAGCTAGCCTCTGCCAATTTGATAGACAATAACTTGGAGCAGATAAGTCCTGCAGATATGGAAGATATGGACATAGCCTGGCAGATGGCTATGGCAGTTTTCAAGGCCACGAAATTCATCAACAAGTACAGGGGAACAGTCTAGGGAAGAAGCTGGGTTTTGATAAGTCGAAGCTTCGGTGTTATAACAGCGACCGGCCAGGTCATTTTGCTCGGGAGTGCAAGCTACCAAAAAAAGGTGAAGGAGGCTGAAAAGAAGAAAGAAGAGTCTTCAGGAGCTGGAACATTGATGGCCTTGGTTAATCAGGAGTCAGACTCATATGATTGGAGCAATCAGGTACAAGAGCTGGATATGACTCTGAGCCATGCTTTCATAGTAGAGGTGGATGACAAGCACACTAAGGTAATTGAAAATCATTACTCAACCTCTTGCATTGATAAAGTTTTGAAGTACAGATCACACAATGAAGCACTAATCAAAGAAGTCTCCAAACTTAAATACTTTAACTCTGAATTTCTTAAAAATGAATAAATTTTTAAAAAGAAACTTCAGGCCGAAAGACGTTTTCAAAGTTAAAGGAATTTTTGAGTGATAAGGAATACAACTATCGGGATGCCAAGCGCAAGATAAATGAGATTACCTTAGAATTAAACCAAGTTAAAACTGAGTTATCTAAAAACAAAATCAAAGTTGTAAAATATGACTACTCAAATAACTTGGTAGCTAGTATGATCAATGCTTAGCTCCTTTTAACCACAATTACTCGAGCATGTCAAGAATCAAAACTTATGTTAATGATCTAATATCAAAATCAGACCGTGGGCATGAATTCACTACTGGTTCTAACAAACCAATTTCTCTCACAGTTTATCCTGTTATGACCAATTTAAATTTATCTAGATGATTATGAGGTTTGTGTAGAAAGTTTAAGTGTTTCCGGTCAGGATTAGGAGAAGGAGGAAAGAAGTGCTGGGAAGAGCACAAATTGCTCTGTTTCGATTAACAAGTCAAAGTTTTCAGTTCCAAAAATTGACTATGTTGTAAATTTGAAACATTCACTATTAAGCCAAATAAAATGATAAAAAATTTTAACACTGAATTTTTAAAAGAAGTGTTGATGTTAAAAACAAATGTGTCTTGAAATCAAATGTTTCTCCTTTGAAAGAAAATGGAAACAATGCTCATTCCACAATCACTAGAGAGACGGGTTCAAAGTTAAATCCTAACTCTGAACTTTATGTTCCAAATGGGTCATTGGAACAAGCCCGTACTAGTTCATCTCCTAGCTTTAGTGATTGTGATGTAAAGCCTTTTGATCGCAATGAGTTTTATCAAAAGGTTTATTGTTATGCTTATGGGAAACAAGGCCACATAGCCAGACACTGTCTAAACAGACCCACTGAATTCTTCTATGCGAAGAATCAAAAAGTCACACCTAAGGTAAACCCAGTTAGTAAACAAGTGAGGACTGTAACACCCCGACCGACGGCGGAATCATCGGGATGCCACGAGAGATGTGTAGATTGTTCAAAAGCTCATGGGCATCTAAATCATATCATCATATATCATTTAATCAACCACAATAATTACACAAAAATCATGTTCATCATGAATCAAGTATGTCAAATACACAAAAGATTTAGTTAAACTAACTAAACTCTAATCGCCAGAAATTTAGTTAATTAACTAAGTCCAAGATCCTATATGATGATGTCCAAAATAGAAGAGATCCTCTCTTCATTCCTACTTGTCTCCATCACCTGAAACATGTAAGAAAATCAAGTGTCAACTACAAAGTAGTTGGTGAGTAATCATAAGTCTTTATAGTTTAAAAATGTTTTAGTAAAATGAATTTAAAAGTTTAAGTTTAAAATGATTTTAGGAAATGCTTTGTTTGAAACAGTTATAAAACTTATGATCTTCGTGAGAAATTCCATATGAATACCTGTAAGAGATAATCCAACACGCAACCACCAATTCATCAATCATACACATATACAATCACATAATCACATAACCAATCATTTATAATCAATCACAATTAATCATAGTCAAACATAGACAATCAATCTACAACAAATCAACCAAACTCAATCAGTCGTATTCTCAACCAATGTTCGTGACTATACATGATCATTATGTAATTAACATAAGTTAAATACATGATTCATGGAGTGGTAGCTAACCACGTGACAATACATGAAGTCAAAGCAATTGACCGAAGTCAAAGGCAATGATTCACAGATGTGGAAATCATCCACGTGACAATACACGATGTCAAAGCAGTTAACCGAAGTTAAGAGCGATGATTCTCGGGATTTGTGACAATACTTGTAATCTTTGTTATTGACCGGGGTCAATGACAATGTTTACATGGATATTAGATAATAAGAGACAATCCATAATAATTGATAATTAAATCGTGAATATTATATTGATAAACATGTATTAACCTTGAGTTATCAAAACAATATTTGAATTTGGTATACATGCTTCACCTCCGAGTTTTAAATCAAAAACAGTTTAAAGAAAGGGAGGTTATGAGAACTCACCTGAAGTCCTTAGATTCAATGTTTTAGAAGTATGCGCGCTCGCGTAAATAAATCTCAAGATCCACTCAATTATCTGTAATTATATTTCATTTCACACTCATAAGCATATGGCTTCATTTCAAATTAGTATCCATTTAAATCCTTACGTGTTTAGTTACTTAATTTGTTTACTCTAAGTTAACTTGCAACACCTAAGGCGTATAGATGATCATTTTGTAACATGTGAATTAAACTTGTTAATTTCTATCATCTAGAGTTGATAATTACTTGGAGCTTATATCTTCACTTTTCATAATGAAGTGTATTAGAATATTATTCTTATTCATACACATCCTTGTTTATGCATGCATGAGTAATTAGGTCAACTACCTTAGTTTAATTTATTACATAAAAAAAATATTCAATTTAAGTTAAAGAGAGTTATAATTGAATCACTCTCATGTTTTCACCCCAATGATATCAAGAAAAGGTGGTACTCTAATTCCCCATGCATGCATGGGTATACATATGTGTGTATACGTATACCTATTTAACTATAACTCTTGTTAACCCTTAATTCCATTTGTTAAACAAGATTTTGCTTAGTTTAATCCTAAGGGCAGCGAACCTATTGGGTCAAGACCATGGGTTCGGCCAACTTAGATTAGGGTTCGCCATCCCTAATGGTTCGTGGGTCACTAGGGTTCGTGAGGAGGGTTCGACATGAACAAGGGTTCGCCCAGAAAGGTTTCATGGCCCATGGTTCGCCACTAAGGCGGGTTCGTGAAGAGGTGCATGGTTCGGCTAAGCCACCAAGGTTCGGGGTCCCTAGGGTTCGCCACCCTAGGGTTCGCTGGTCCAGTAGGAGGGTTCGGCCGGGGCTATGTGATGGCTGAAGGTTCGCCACCCCTTCTGTGGGAACAGGTTCGTTCACCTGCACATCGAACTCAACAGCCATGGCGGTTCATCCCCAATCCTCATCAAGTTCCTGCGATTTCATAACTACACATGGTATCCTATATTTCCTATAACTCATATTAGGGTTTTATAACTAATTTAGATCTATTTTAACAATGATAAACTATGTGTTCGTGATCTACAACCAAACCGAAAAGAGCATTCCAGATTTACCTCAAAATCGCGAACCAACTCTAGATCTTCTTGTACTTTCTCGTACTCCTTGCTCTTGTGGTCGTTTAGGCTCAAGAATCACGTGATTCCGTCAAGAAACGAGCTCGCAATCGTAGAGAGAAGTTGGGTCTTGTGAAGGTGACGAAAATAGAGGAGTAGAGAGAGAGAGAGTGATTTGGTGAAATGAAGAAGAATGAAAGAAAACTCTTTCTTATAACGCGTGTTATTACCCCGTGTCCGGTCTCGTTTTTAACGCGATACAATAAAATAAATGGTCGATTATGCTCGGTTTTCTAACGTAACATATTTAAAACAATAATTCATTTTAAATAAATTAGTTTTGTTTAACTAAAATAAGCTTAAATAAATTGTTTCGTAAATCGATTTCGTTTCGTTTTCGTTAAATAATTATTTAAATAACTTAATTTATTCGAAAACCCTTTTTAGGTTGTGATTCCTAATAAATGTTTTAAGTAATTATTAAATTAAACATCGTTAAATAATATTTAATTATCTCGTCGAAACACGTTACTCGCGTATGGATTCGTAGAGATCGTCACCTTTGCGAATCCAACGCTCGTATCGTATTTCGATTCGAAATACTATTTATGAAATATCGTTTCAGTATATTATTCTTAATAATTATATTCGCATGAATCGTCACCCACGGGAATACATTATTAAGTTAATATTTCTGAATTAATATTCTCGTTTAAATGATATCCGTAACCTCACTTCGCGTAATTAATTCCCATTATTTAATACATTAATATTATCATTTCCCCAAACCAAAACCCACTAAACTCTAGTCACTGACACATCCATGATAGACCGAAATATGCATATATATATAGGGCATATGTAAGGGTCAGTCGCAACTGCCCTAGCCACCGTCCCACCGCTATTTCGATAAACCATGACCATGGGTCCTTGACCACGTTTAGCAACCAGACTCTAATAGACTCCCAGTTCTAACCCAAATCCATTCTCAGACCATTAATCCATCATCATCAATAATAAATAACTGCGATAAACACTACGGGTCTGTTTAGTTGAATTACAACTAAACTTCCCGTGGTTTATGCGTATAATAAATGTGCTATAACATGCATACCAGTACAGTGATAATATCAGTAATGTAAGTCAATAATTTCATAATCATTAATAATTAGAAATCTCCGGTCGTAACAGTACATTCGTACGGATGTACGGACGTACGGACAACCGTAAGTACAGTGATGTTACAGTCTCCCCTAGTTAAAGGAATTTCGTCCCGAAATTCAACTTGGAGTGACCGTATTAAATAAATGTGGGTACTTAAGCTTCATCTGATCTTCCCGCTCCCATGTGAATTCTGGACCCCGCTTCGATTCCCAACGTACTTTGACAATTGGAATTCTACTGCGTTTGAGCTTCTTAACCTCACGATCCATTATCTCCACTGGTTTTTCAATGAAGTGCATGGTATCATCGATACGAATGTCATCGAGTGGTACCTGAAGATCTTGATCAGCTAAGCACTTTCTTAGATTGGACACGTGAAACGTCGGGTGCACATTACTAAGTTCAGAAGGAAGTTCTAATTTGTAAGCAACCTCCCCGATCCGTTCAAGGATCTTAAAAGGGCCAACATATCGTGGAGCAAGCTTCCCCTTCTTTCCGAATCGAACAACGCCCTTCCAAGGCGACACTTTAAGCAATACCATATCTCCCACTTCAAACTCTAAAGGTTTTCTCCGTTTATCCGCGTAACTCTTCTGTCGACTGCGAGCAGCTAACAGATTGTCACGGATCTGGCGGATCTTGTCAGTCGTTTCTTGAATAATCTCAGGGCCCGTAATCTGCGAATCGCCGACTTCGGTCCAACAAATAGGTGACCGACATTTTCTGCCGTAAAGAGCCTCAAACGGTGCCATACCAATGCTCGCGTGATAACTGTTGTTATACGAGAACTCAACCAATGGTAGATGGCTATCCCAATTGCCACCGAAATCGATGACACAAGCTCTCAGCATGTCTTCCAATGTTTGAATCGTTCGCTCCGTTTGACCATCCGTTTGAGGATGATAAGCAGTGCTAAGATCCAATCTTGTTCCAAAAGCTTCATGAAGTGATTCCCAAAATCGTGCCGTGAAACGAGCATCACGATCCGATATTATACTCAAGGGAATACCATGTCGGCTAACGATTTCATCAATGTAAATACGAGCTAACTTCCGCACAGGGTAAGTTTCGCGTATCGGTAAGAAATGAGCCGACTTGGTCAATCTATCAACAATTACCCAGATACTATCTTTACCGTTCGCGGTCCGTGGGAGTTTAGTAATGAAATCCATGGAGATATTCTCCCACTTCCACATTGGTATTTCTGGTTGTAATAACAATCCAGAAGGTCGCTGGTGTTCTGCCTTGACCTTAGCACAGTTAAGGCACTTAGACACATACTCAGCAATATCCTTCTTCATTCCAGGCCACCAATACAAGCCCCTAAGGTCTTGATACATCTTATCAGAGCCCGGATGGATTGAGTAACGGGATTTATGAGCTTCATCCATAATCACCATCCTAAGATCATCCCTGTTCGGTATCCACAACCGATTCAAATAATACATCAAACCGTCATCCTTAGTTTCCAATAAGATTTCAGCCCCGCAAGACATCTCATTCTTCAAATTATCTTGAGCTAATGAGTGTTGTTGGGCTGTGAGAACATCATCACGGAGGTTAGTGTGCACTCGGACACTATGAATCTGAACTTGACTTTTGCGACTAAGCGCATCTGCTACTACATTCGCTTTACCAGGATGGTAGCGAATTTCACAATCATAATCATTTAACAGTTCAACCCATCTCCGTTGTCTCATATTGAGTTCTTTCTGATTGAGAATATGTTGCAAGCTTTTATTATCAGTGAACACTACACACTTAGTGCCATATAGATAATGTCTCCATATCTTCAAGGCAAACACGACTGCACCAAGTTCCAAGTCATGTGTGGTGTAGTTCTTCTTGTGAATCTTTAGTTGTCTTGATGCATAAGCCACAACCTTTCCCCGTTGCATAAGAACACAACCGAGACCTAGGTTGGATGCATCACAATAAACCACAAAATCATCATTTCCATCAGGCAATGTCAAGACAGGAGCATCACAAAGTTTCTGCTTCAGAGTCTGAAATGCCTCTTCTTGCTTTGGTCCCCACTCGTATGGCCTATTCTTCTGAGTCAAAGCAGTGAGAGGGATAGCAATTCTGGAGAAGTTCGATATGAACCGCCGATAGTAACCAGCAAGTCCAAGAAACGATCGAATCTCCGTCGGTGTCTTCGGTGTACTCCAATTCTTCACGGCATCAATCTTTGCAGGATCTACGTGTACACCATATTCGTTGACTATGTGTCCCAAGAATTGAACTTCTTTAAGCCAAAATTCACATTTAGCGAATTTGGCATACAGTCGCTCCTCTCTTAAGATCTCCAAAACCAACTTAAGGTGTTTCTCGTGTTCTTCCTTAGTCTTTGAGTAAATCAAAATATCATCAATGAATACTATCACAAATTTATCCAAATATGGCCTGCAAACACGGTTCATGAGATCCATGAAAACCGCAGGTGCATTGGTAAGGCCGAAGGGCATTACCAGAAATTCATAATGGCCATATCTTGTTCTGAATGCAGTCTTGGGAATATCATCATCATGTACGCGAAGCTGATGATACCCAGACCTAAGATCAATCTTTGAAAACCATGCCGAGCCTTGGAGTTGATCGAAGAGATCATCGATGCGCGGCAGTGGATATCGATTCTTGATAGTCAACTTGTTCAATTCGCGGTAGTCGATGCACATCCGGAATGACCCGTCCTTTTTCTTGACAAATAGGACCGGTGCACCCCATGGCGAATGGCTCGGGCGAATGAACCCTTTATCGGTAAGTTCTTGCAGTTGACTCGCCAATTCTTGCAACTCCGAAGGCGCAAGTCTGTAGGGAGCTTTGGCGACTGGGTTCGCACCAGGTACTAAGTCGATTCGGAACTCAACTTGACGTTCTGGTGGAAGACCCGGTAAATCGTCTGGAAAGACTTCTGGAAAATCTCGTATCACCGGAACATCTTCAATTCTCTTTTCTTTCTCTTTCTTCTCCACAATGTGTGCTAAGAAGGCTATACATTTCTTCCAAAGGTACTTATGTGCTTTTGTGCAAGACATCAGCTTAAGACCTCTACTAGCAGTTTCTCCAAATATTCTCAAAGTTTCACCCGAAGCTAAAGGAATACGAATATATTTCTCATGACAAACAATCTCCGCTCTGTGGGTGGCCAACCAATCCATGCCTATGATAACATCGAAGCTACCAAGATGCATAGGTATGAGATCAATTGGGAAAACGTGATCATTTAAGTTCACCGTACATCCAACGATAATAGTGTCAATATCAACAGTGTTTCCGTCAGCCACCTCCACATTGAACGGTTTATCTAAGTATGTACGTGTTCTACCAAGCAAGCATTCAAAATCATATGAAACAAAACTCCTATCGGCACCAGAATCAAATAAGACAGATGCATAAGAGTTGTTGATCAGAAATGTACCGTTGACCACATCCTGGTTGGCTTGAGCAGCTGGAGCATTCAGTTGAAAAGCCCGGCCTCTTGCCACCCTTTGATTATTCCCGGTCAACTTTGGGCATTGATTCCTGAAGTGACCCACTTCACCACATTCATAACAAGCCCTTGCCTGTGCTTGAGGTACCTGGCGAATGGGTACAGCCGGAATAGGTTGAGCATGAGGAGCTGGCAGTGCAAGCGGTGCATGTTGCATCCTTTGTGCTTGCAATGCACTCCTACAAACATTAGCATAGTGCCCAAACTTGCCACAGTTGTTGCAGACGCGACATGGCAAGTTAGGTGCGTGATGATACCTGCAAGTATTACATTGGGGAGTATTCCCAGTGTAACTTCTTGCAGCAGAATTGTTTGATGATTGCTGCGCAGACTTCGCAGCAGGTACAGTTACCATGAAGTTCCTATTCTTTCTCTTCTTGTTGCTGCTTTTGGACGAGCTAGCAGCTTCAGACTTGACTTCAGCTTTGACTTCCTTTGCAGTAGTCTTGGTGTCAGTCTTCTTGTATCCTCTCCTAGTGAGTGTTCCATTCTTCACGTGGTTATCAGTAAGAGTTGCAGATAGACGGATAGCAGCCTCCAGTGTTTTGGGATTACTCCCGTAAACCGTATCCTGAATCTGTACCGGCAGTCCGCCGATATATTTCTCAATCGCCCTATCCAAGGGTGTCACCATGTGAGGTACCAGTAAGCTATACTCATGGAATTGAGTATTGTAGAGGACATTCTCGCCACTATCTTGTTTGAGTTCCCAGAACTCAGTCTCCAGTTTCCTCATCTCGCTTCGAGGACAAAATTTAGTGGTCATCAAGTTCTTGACCTCAGTCCACGTCAGTGCGAGTGCAGCATCCACTCCCCTAGTTCGCTTTTCCCCATTCCACCAAGTCAGTGCTCTCTTTTGGAAAACACTGGTGGCATAGCGGACTTTCAGATTCTCGGGACATTCGCTGTTGATGAAGGTGTACTCCATACTCTCGAACCACTGCAGCAGACCAGTGGCCGATTCAGCACCCGTGAATTTCAGAGGATTGCAGGAATTGAAGTGTTTGAATGTGCAAGTTGGAGGGTTTGCACCACCTCTGTTCTGGTTGATATTCTGGTTAGCCTGAGTCAACTGGTTCACCAATCCAGAAATAAGTGTGGCTAACTCTTGTATGCCGGAGTTGGCATTACCGTTGTTAGCATCCCCATTGTTCGAGTCATCTTCGTTGTGACGGCGAGGCGGCATGTTTCTGAAGGAAATAGAAACATGTTACTACCGTTTACAACGTAAGTTATACAAACAATGGTCAAAATGAGTTTATTTAAGCAGTTAGGATTTCATATAGGAACTATATTTATCTCCTATCTGTCATTAAACTCAGAATGTGTATAATTCCCTATTATTTTACTGAGTGTCCTAGTTGGTCATAACTAGTGCTAGCTAACTATTCCTAAGTCCTATACATTCCTCACTCTATACTAACACTGACAACCTCCCAATGCAATGCAACAAGCTTATATATAGGGCATATGCAGAGGTAGATCGCAATCTCCCCTACACCGTCCCACCACCGTTCCATTGCACCACGATTATGCCCTTGCTAGTGTGTAGAGTGTGTCATGTATTTCACCATAATCTCACTTCACAACTCTTATCCTACATAGGATAATTTTTGAGTGAAGTGATCACTAGTGTCCTTGGACAATTAGGTTTGCCTAATGTCTAAGTTCACCTGACATGTAGGCTTGCCTATTTCTAAGTTCACCTAATGTCTAAGTTCACCTGACATTAAGTTTCCCCCAATTGTATAAGTTCACTAAAATCCATATCAATACCAATGTAGATAATCATCATTAAGGGTTCATATCATCACGAAGTGCTCTTATTGTCACTAAGTGTTCATATCCTCCCTATAGTTTATTCTCATCAAGTGTCCATACCATCACTTAGTGTTAGTATCCTCACTATGCGTTTATATTATCATCAAGTGTCTATATCATCACCCAAATCTACAGTCCATTACTAAGCGTTCGTGTTGTTAGTTGATCCTATGCACCCTACGTGTCCAATCCGTGTGTTTCATAAGTGAATTTATAAGTGTTTATCAAATGTGATCATCCAAAGTGTCAATCCAAACCAACCTTAATCAATAGACCATCAACATCCATCTCACAATAATTCCTAGTAATATCCTAAGTTCCTGACACTGACAGACCCCCAATATACTACAAATGGTATATGTATAGGGCATATGTAGGGGTCAGTCGCAACTGCCCCAGCCACCGTCCCACCACCTTTGTAGTATACCACGAGTGTGTCCTTGTCTGGAGTTTATAGATAAAACAAATAATTCCTAAAGCAGATAATTCCTAAGCATTTAATTTCTTAAGCAGGTAATTTCCCAAACAGGTAGTTCCCACATTCTTCAATACTGACATCCACCGAATGTACCGTAAATGGTATATATATAGGGCATATGTAAGGGTCAGTCGCAACTGCCCTAGCCAACGTCCCACCACCTTTACGATACACCACGTGCATGTCCTTATCGAATCATTAGGGCACACATAAGCAAGAAATTTATAAGCAGCATACATATTTCAGATGTATAACAGGAGTTCAGTTAACATGTAATAAACACATAAGCATGAAATCCTGAATGTACTAACTAGTGTATGAAGTAACTTCATACTAGGGTATCCTACGGTTATAGACTAGGTCAACCATTTCTAGTAACCTAATTCCCTATAACCCAGGCTCTGATACCAATCTGTAACACCCCGACCGACGGCGGAATCATCGGGATGCCACGAGAGATGTGTAGATTGTTCAAAAGCTCATGGGCATCTAAATCATATCATCATATATCATTTAATCAACCACAATAATTACACAAAAATCATGTTCATCATGAATCAAGTATGTCAAATACACAAAAGATTTAGTTAAACTAACTAAACTCTAATCGCCAGAAATTTAGTTAATTAACTAAGTCCAAGATCCTATATGATGATGTCCAAAATAGAAGAGATCCTCTCTTCATTCCTACTTGTCTCCATCACCTGAAACATGTAAGAAAATCAAGTGTCAACTACAAAGTAGTTGGTGAGTAATCATAAGTCTTTATAGTTTAAAAATGTTTTAGTAAAATGAATTTAAAAGTTTAAGTTTAAAATGATTTTAGGAAATGCTTTGTTTGAAACAGTTATAAAACTTATGATCTTCGTGAGAAATTCCATATGAATACCTGTAAGAGATAATCCAACACACAACCACCAATTCATCAATCATACACATATACAATCACATAATCACATAACCAATCATTTATAATCAATCACAATTAATCATAGTCAAACATAGACAATCAATCTACAACAAATCAACCAAACTCAATCAGTCGTATTCTCAACCAATGTTCGTGACTATACATGATCATTATGTAATTAACATAAGTTAAATACATGATTCATGGAGTGGTAGCTAACCACGTGACAATACATGAAGTCAAAGCAATTGACCGAAGTCAAAGGCAATGATTCACAGATGTGGAAATCATCCACGTGACAATACACGATGTCAAAGCAGTTAACCGAAGTTAAGAGCGATGATTCTCGGGATTTGTGACAATACTTGTAATCTTTGTTATTGACCGGGGTCAATGACAATGTTTACATGGATATTAGATAATAAGAGACAATCCATAATAATTGATAATTAAATCGTGAATATTATATTGATAAACATGTATTAACCTTGAGTTATCAAAACAATATTTGAATTTGGTATACATGCTTCACCTCCGAGTTTTAAATCAAAAACAGTTTAAAGAAAGGGAGGTTATGAGAACTCACCTGAAGTCCTTAGATTCAATGTTTTAGAAGTATGCGCGCTCGCGTAAATAAATCTCAAGATCCACTCAATTATCTGTAATTATATTTCATTTCACACTCATAAGCATATGGCTTCATTTCAAATTAGTATCCATTTAAATCCTTACGTGTTTAGTTACTTAATTTGTTTACTCTAAGTTAACTTGCAACACCTAAG
The DNA here is from genome assembly GCA_009363875.1 of Mikania micrantha. Lineage (NCBI taxonomy): Eukaryota > Viridiplantae > Streptophyta > Magnoliopsida > Asterales > Asteraceae > Mikania > Mikania micrantha. The sequence goes on along the minus strand of CM018698.1, from coordinate 3,370,971 downwards.
GCGTATAGATGATCATTTTGTAACATGTGAATTAAACTTGTTAATTTCTATCATCTAGAGTTGATAATTACTTGGAGCTTATATCTTCACTTTTCATAATGAAGTGTATTAGAATATTATTCTTATTCATACACATCCTTGTTTATGCATGCATGAGTAATTAGGTCAACTACCTTAGTTTAATTTATTACATAAAAAAAATATTCAATTTAAGTTAAAGAGAGTTATAATTGAATCACTCTCATGTTTTCACCCCAATGATATCAAGAAAAGGTGGTACTCTAATTCCCCATGCATGCATGGGTATACATATGTGTGTATACGTATACCTATTTAACTATAACTCTTGTTAACCCTTAATTCCATTTGTTAAACAAGATTTTGCTTAGTTTAATCCTAAGGGCAGCGAACCTATTGGGTCAAGACCATGGGTTCGGCCAACTTAGATTAGGGTTCGCCATCCCTAATGGTTCGTGGGTCACTAGGGTTCGTGAGGAGGGTTCGACATGAACAAGGGTTCGCCCAGAAAGGTTTCATGGCCCATGGTTCGCCACTAAGGCGGGTTCGTGAAGAGGTGCATGGTTCGGCTAAGCCACCAAGGTTCGGGGTCCCTAGGGTTCGCCACCCTAGGGTTCGCTGGTCCAGTAGGAGGGTTCGGCCGGGGCTATGTGATGGCTGAAGGTTCGCCACCCCTTCTGTGGGAACAGGTTCGTTCACCTGCACATCGAACTCAACAGCCATGGCGGTTCATCCCCAATCCTCATCAAGTTCCTGCGATTTCATAACTACACATGGTATCCTATATTTCCTATAACTCATATTAGGGTTTTATAACTAATTTAGATCTATTTTAACAATGATAAACTATGTGTTCGTGATCTACAACCAAACCGAAAAGAGCATTCCAGATTTACCTCAAAATCGCGAACCAACTCTAGATCTTCTTGTACTTTCTCGTACTCCTTGCTCTTGTGGTCGTTTAGGCTCAAGAATCACGTGATTCCGTCAAGAAACGAGCTCGCAATCGTAGAGAGAAGTTGGGTCTTGTGAAGGTGACGAAAATAGAGGAGTAGAGAGAGAGAGAGTGATTTGGTGAAATGAAGAAGAAGGAAAGAAAACTCTTTCTTATAACGCGTGTTATTACCCCGTGTCCGGTCTCGTTTTTAACGCGATACAATAAAATAAATGGTCGATTATGCTCGGTTTTCTAACGTAACATATTTAAAACAATAATTCATTTTAAATAAATTAGTTTTGTTTAACTAAAATCAGCTTAAATAAATTGTTTCGTAAATCGATTTCGTTTCGTTTTCGTTAAATAATTATTTAAATAACTTAATTTATTCGAAAACCCTTTTTAGGTTGTGATTCCTAATAAATGTTTTAAGTAATTATTAAATTAAACATCGTTAAATAATATTTAATTATCTCGTCGAAACACGTTACTCGCGTATGGATTCGTAGAGATCGTCACCTTTGCGAATCCAACGCTCGTATCGTATTTCGATTCGAAATACTATTTATGAAATATCGTTTCAGTATATTATTCTTAATAATTATATTCGCATGAATCGTCACCCACGCGAATACATTATTAAGTTAATATTTCTGAATTAATATTCTCGTTTAAATGATATCCGTAACCTCACTTCGCGTAGTTAATTCCCATTATTTAATACATTAATATTATCATTTCCCCAAACCAAAACCCACTAAACTCTAGTCACTGACACATCCATGATAGACCGAAATATGCATATATATAGGGCATATGTAAGGGTCAGTCGCAACTGCCCTAGCCACCGTCCCACCGCTATTTCGATAAACCATGACCATGGGTCCTTGACCACGTTTAGCAACCAGACTCTAATAGACTCCCAGTTCTAACCCAAATCCATTCTCAGACCATTAATCCATCATCATCAATAATAAATAACTGCGATAAACACTACGGGTCTGTTTAGTTGAATTACAACTAAACTTCCCGTGGTTTATGCGTATAATAAATGTGTTATAACATGCATACCAGTACAGTGATAATATCAGTAATGTAAGTCAATAATTTCATAATCATTAATAATTAGAAATCTCCGGTCGTAACAGTACATTCGTACGGATGTACGGACGTACGGACAACCGTAAGTACAGTGATGTTACAAGGACTGACCAACCCTCCAATCCAAAGGTGAAACAACAAAAGAATACTCAGAATCATCACATTGCTAGAGTTAACAAAAGGACTAAACAGAATCATAATAGATTTCATAAACAAAAGAAAATAGGAGTTTTCAATCTGAAGTCAAAACACATTGGAAAGTAAACCACCAGTAATACCAATTGATTATGGCAGTGTGAACAAGCTCAAGATAAAACGAAAAGACACCACTAAAGTGCCTAAATCTGTAATGATTTGGGTACCTGTTTCTCATTGAACGTGTGTGTGTCGTGTAGGGACAACCGAATAAACGGAAAAATGTTATGTATGTTGATAGCTATTGCTCCCGGCACATGAATGGGGATTTCTCTCACTTAGAAGAAGTCTTACCATTTAATGGAGGTTATGTCTCGTTCCCTAAAAAAAGTTGGGAAGATAAGCATGAAAGGAACTGTGACGAATGGAACTTTAAGCTTTGAATATGTGTACTATTTGGAAGAACTCAACCACAGTTTATCGAGTGTCTCCTAGATCTGCGATAAGAGCTTCTGAACACACTTCACAAACAAGGAGTGTTTGATCTTGAAGCCTAGATTTGTCATTATAGAGAAGTGGATCCTGTGAGAACTCCAAGGATCAATAATTCCTATATCATCAATATGAATTCAGATTCATTCACTGAAAACACATGTTTATTTTCACAGGGATCGGCTACTGATTGTTTGTTATGCCATTTCCGGTTGGGTCACGTCAACTTGAAGAATCTCAATAAATTGGTCAATGGAGATCATGTGATTCGAAGTTCTTCATAAGACTTCTCATCCATAGAGAAATGCATCGCATGCGCCAAGGGGAAGCAACATAAGAGACCCCACAAGCCAAATTTTTTTAGACGAGTAAATGTTATAAGCATCGAGAAGAAGTCATAATGCCTCATGCTCACATATGACTATTCCAGATTCACTTGGGTCTTCTTTCTTGGTAAGAAAGATGAGACTGCTGAGATCCTGAAAAAGTTCATTTCCTTGATCCAGAATCAGAAACTTAAGTTGAAGCTGATCAGAATTGATAATGGCACAGAGTTTATAAACCAAACTCTTATTGATTTTTGCAACGAGTAGGGGATTGCTTGACATTAAAGTGCAGCTCGGACACCTCAGCAAAATGGAGTAGCTGAGAGACGCAACAAAACAATTATCAAGGCTACCAGGACCATGTTGTCTGAGTCAAAGCTGCCAATCTTCTTCTGGGCTGAGGCTGTCAACACAACTTTTATGTTCAGAACCGTGCCTTGTTGAACAAACGCCACCAGATGACTCCCCTATGATATTTTCTTCAATCAGAAGCCGAAGGTCGGTCACTTCAAATCTTCTGGATGACTTTGCACTCTACTCCACACTTATCCCAATCACAAGTTTGATCATAAAGCTGATGAGTGTTACTTTCTGGGCTATTCTACTGAGATAGTTGCTTATCGTGTCTACAACAAGAAGACTCAGCATATAGTGGAGTCATACTACATTGACTAGTAAAAGATGAATCACATTGATGCGTGTTCAGGTCCTAGCTGGCTATTCCAATATGATTATACTTTTGAGCCTTTTCATACTTCTGCTAAGAGTGTAGGCCCTACTGAACCTGAAGACATCTTCTACAAGAGTGACGACATGGACTACAGATTTGACAATGCTCCATGTGACCCCAAGCTTCTAAGTGTTGACCCACCACGCATGTATCAAAGAGCCCAACTGATCAGCAAAGTTCTCCCACAGGATCCAGAGACTTCTTAATCATCCCAACTCCACAGATAGATCATACATCTTCATCTTCTCACCAGACCATTGACAATCCACTCTTCTCAGAACACATCCCTGCAAAACATTGTGTGGATAATGATGCTGAAGAAAGCAAGACTACTCCTATTGATAACACTGTGTCCTCCAATGAAGAGCAGCTGACCCACATCAGCAATTTACTCCATAATTTAGTTTTGGAGGACATCCCTACTTCGAGCATCAACAAAGATCATCTAGTGGAAAACATAGGTTAACACTTTCAGAGGAAGTTCTTACTAGAAGCAGATCCATTTCTGCTCAGATTGCTTCAGCTGAAGGAACTCTCACATCCAGCCAATCAGGTCCAATTAATTACTGTTTATATTCTTGATTCATTTCACAGGTAGAACTCAAGAATATCAAGATGGCTCTTAAGGAATTAAGCTGGATTGAAGAGATGCAAGAGGAACTCATGCAGTTTCAGAAGCTCCAGGTGTGGAATCTGGTTCCTTTGTCCAAGGGGAAACTGCCTATTGGAACCATATGGGTCTTCAGCAATAAGCAGGATGATTCAGGTGTTATCATCAGACATATAGCAAGGTTAGTAGTTCGACGCTTCTACCTACAAGAAGGGATTGACTACGAGGAAGTCGTCACATCGGTTGCAAGACTAGAAGCTGTTCGCATCTTCTTGGCCAATGCATCTTACATGAACTTCACTGTCTATCAGTTGGATGTGAAGACAACTATTCTATACGGAAGGTCAAAGAAGAAATCTACGTATGTCAACCTCCCGGGTTTGAGGATTCGCAGTATCATGACCACGTCTACAAGCTAGACAAAGCCCTATACGCTCTTCATCAAGCACCTAGAGCATGTATGCAATACTTACAGACCACCTTCTAGCCAATAGATATACCCGTGGAACCATAGATCAGACATTTTTCGTTTGCAAAAAGAAGGATGACTTGATTGTAGTCCAGATCTATGTGGATGATATCATTTTTGGTTACACAAGCTCGGAGCCTTGCCAAGAGTTCAAGGTTGTGATGAAGAAACAGTTTGAGATAAGCGCGATGGTGGAGATGACCTTCTTCTAAAGTCTTCAGGTAAAGCAAGATCAGAAGGGGGTGGTAATTCATCAGGGCAAGTACATGACTGGCATACTTACCAAGTTTAACATGTTGGACTCCAAGCCCGCCACCACTCATATGGTTGCTCATCCTGTCTTGACTTCGGATTCAGATGGTGAGGATGTTGATCAACATCATTACTGATCGATGATTGGCTCACCGATATATCTCACCGCTAGCCGACCCGACATCATGTTCTCAGTATGTTAGTGTGCCAGATATCAGGAAAATCTGAAGACATCTCATATGATTGCTTTCAAGAGGATCTTTCGTCACCTTGCTAGCAAACTTCTGCTCGGTTTGTGGTATCCTAAGAACTCTGATTTTAAACGGTTTGCTTACTTTGATAGTGATTTTGGTGGTGTTAATCTAGACAGGAAGTCGACCACTAGTGGATGTCAGTATCTAGAAGATCACCTCGTGTCATGGCAATGCAAGAAGCAGACCACAGTATCTACCTCTACTGCTAAAGTTGAGTATGTTGCTGCATCAAGTTGTTGCTCTCAGGTCATTTGGATGCAACATCATCTTCTCGACTATTGTTTGAATTTTCATGACTCTCCAATTTACTGTGATAATTAAGTAGCCCTTCAGATTGTCAAGAATCCGGTACAACAGTCCAAAACTAAACACATTGATATCTGGATTCACTTTATCCGGGACTGTTTCGAACATAAATTGATCCATCTTGAAAAGGTCGACACAGATGACAATCTTGCGGATCTTTTCACTAAACCGTTCAATACAGCTTGATTCCACCACTCGCTCGCCTCACTCAAACTAATAAGTTTTAATTAAAATAAATTCGTAAATACGTTAAAATATGTGTTTTGTTTTATTTTATTTTTATATCAAAAATTTAAGGGGAGGAAATTTACAAAAAGAACAAAAATATTTTCTGTTTTTGAGTCTGTTTATAAGTATAGGGTAGTAAATAGAAAAATACAAAAAAGATTTTTTGTTGGTATTGAGTCAGTTAAAAGAAAAATATAAAAAGATTTTGTTTTACAAAAGTTTGTGAAAAATACAAAAACATTTTATTAGACAGTCAGGTAAAGTGGTTTAATGGGAAGTGAAATGATTTCCAATACTCAGATGTGTGACGTTAAAACCAATGAGTCTGCATATCTGTAAATTAAAACATGCCAATGTGCACAAAAATGAAAAAACTCATTCTTGTTCTTGATTCTAATCTGATAGATCTGTTCTTTCTTTTCTCATCTCAAATTCTGTCAAAACATTTCAAGTTCGTTAAAACATAATCAAGTTTTAAAACAAAAGATTTCACAAAACTGATAGGTTGCATATAGAACTGAATAACACCTCTGATTTTTCATAAACTTCCCCAAAAGGATATTATTAAACCCGTTAGAAAACTTTTTATCTTATATCTTATCCGTGGAATATGGATAAACAAGCGGAAATCATTGGTGGGGTATAATTATTTTAAATTTGGATTCCATAGGAAAATATGATAAGATTGTCAAATTTCTGAAAAAATTTGATCCCACAAAATTGACCCGACTTAATCTTGAACTCATCCAAAGTTCATGTTATTTTATTTTATTTTATTTTATTTATTTAACTTAGAAAACTTAGAAAATCTAAAGTAATAAGAGTTCACGAAGATTGTATTCGAAATGAAGTACACGAAAGAAGTACACAAAGGAAGTACACGAAGGAAGTACACGAATTAGTTCGTGTAATTCCCTTTGCATGTATATACTCCTGAGACCTTGCTTAGGCGATTTCATTTTCTATGCATATTTGGACTATTTCACTCCAACCATCTTATAGATCCCCTTAAAACTAACGTAAGAATAGATTTTGACAAAGTTTTGACCGTTGCAATAAAAGATATCGAAACTTTTCATTTTCTTGTACTTATGTCCTTAAACTTGCACTATTTTAGTCAAATCTCTGAGAAATAATCCAAATTGGAAACACATTTTCAAACATGTTGGTTGTCACACCCCGAGCCGGCGGGGTTGGATCGGATTCCCCGTCAGGCGGAAGGTTCTCAGGGCGCGATATCGTGAGTGATAATCGTGATGATCAGATTGTTTACATAGCATCAATGTTAAGAATAACTAAAGCACAATCAAACATTTAACTAGGATTACAAAGTTAAATTACATTTGACAATGTTCACTAATTTAACTAAATAAACCTATCAAAAGAATCAAATGTATCTATCTTGTATTTGTACAAGATATCAAAAGTGATTTGCTTCTGTAACAAAAATCTGTGCTTTCCAAAAGTCTACTAGGTCCACTATCTGAGTATCCTAGTATGCATTCCTGAAGTCTGAGCCTATTCCTGTACTTCACCTGAGAAAGCATGTAAGAAAACAAAATCAACACGATGGTTGGTGAGTTCATATAGTTTTAGTATTTGAAAAATAGCTTTTGCAAACCTCTTCGGTAAAACCTTAACCTCAGTAACAACACCTGTATCATCCAACTCGGTATGCTGATATATAGGGCATACCCCTGAGTCGAGCCTACGACCCGCCCAGACGCCGTCCCACCACATACTAAGTCACATAGGACATTGTTGTTATTGATAATTAAGCATTTTACCTATCATTCGATTCCAACATAGATTCAAGCATCCTGTTTATAAGTTTATGATATCAACCCAAAAGTGTTCATGTTTCCCCTAGGTAACAACCTTAATATCATTAACACCACCTGTATCATCCAACTCGGTATGCTTATATATAGGGCATACCCCTGAGTTGAGCCTACGACCCGCCCAGACGCTGTCCCACAACATACTAAGTCGCATAGGACATTGCTGTTAATGATAATTAAGCGTCTTACCTACCATCCATTTCTTTTATAGCTTTAGCATTTTGTTAAGTTACAACATGAGTGGAAAATGAGGAATCACTGTATGGCAAGCACTGAGAGCCCATCAGTCTACTCCTCAGAATCCCGACTATGTAGAACACCCGTTTGGCAAGCACTGAGAGGCTAGTTGGTCAATTCTAAATAGCCAATAGCTTTAGCATTATGTTTAAGTTTGTAACATGAGTGAACATTGAGGAATCACTGTATGGCAAACACTGAGAGGCCATCAGTATATTCATCAAGTCATGACTACGAAGGTCACCCTAGGCAAGCACTGAGAGGCCAACGGTCTGTTCCTTCAAGTCCCAACTAGGAAGAACACCCCATGGCAAGCACTGAGAGGCCAATTTGGTATGTTATACCATAGTTGATAGTTTTAGCATTCAAGTTTATAGCATTCAAATAGCTTCATAACCGGTAAGGCAAGCACTGAGATACCAAATCGTTGTTTTAGCATGGAAAGCATATAAGCATACAAGTGTTCATAGCATCCGTAATTTTAAGCAATTGGCATTCGCATGTAGCACTAACTTATAGTGTTAGCATGTAACATTAGCATTTAGTTTTTAGCATGTAGCATTAGCGTTTAGTATTAGCATGTAGCATTAGCATTTAGTATTAGCATTTAGCATTAGCATTTTGTATTAGCATTTAGCAATAGCATTGTAGCATTAGCATTGTATCATAAGTTTATAGTGTTAGCATGTAGCATTAGCATTTAGTTTTTAGCTTGTAGCATTAATATTGTAGTATTAACATTTAGTTTTTAGCATGTAGCATTAGCGTTTAGTATTAGCATATAGCATTAGCGTTTGGTATTGGCATATAGTATTACAGCATAATCATCAAGAATAAGTGTAAAAGCATTTTTATAAATCATTTGTTTAAAATGTATAGCATGCTTCTCAGTCCCGAGGTAAAATCAAAATAGTTAGGAAAAGGGACAAATGAACTCACTAGTGTTGCTTAGTATGTGTTACCACCGATAAGGCGCGCTCTTTGTTGGTAGCTTAAGTATCTTCAATCACCTGAGTTGTTTTAAGAGATTCGAATACGATAAGTCGTTATAATAGACGCAGAGTGGGGTTTTGGTCACGGTGTACAACCTAGTGTCCTAGGCTACTAATGGTTTCCTAAGATTTCCTTTACTAACCTAAAGTGTTACCCATAAAAACCCTTGATCCCGTAAGACTTTGATTAAGTATTTGTAAAGTAAATTGGCTTTAAAAAAACATTTTAAGTTGTAAATTATTTAATTAATTAAAGAAGTTTATCCTTTATTTCATCTAACAACCCCTAAAGTATTTAAATGAAATCATAGTTTAGTTTATTACACTTAGGTTAATCCAATTTGATCAACTCTAAGCCTAAACTTTAGCTTTAGCTTTCTCTGTTTCTTGAACCACTTGTGTACACAACTTAGATTAGAATGTTCAATGAAACTATTTAATTCAGTTGTACATAGCATAACCTTCACTAAGCATCATGCGTTACTAATTAACACCAATACTTAGTTAGGTTCCTTTGATTCTTGGAAAGTCATAGTTTATGCTTAATTATGTAAAACCCTTGAGGTGATTGCCTTGAACTTTGTTTAGTCTCAACCCTGTGTGAGAATCAACTACAAGTTTAGTATTTGTTTAGAATTCCATTTATGTCTTAGGCCTTGACATGAAAAATTATAAGTTTGTCACTTTTGTTGGATTAACATGGAATATCTTTTGTTAAGAAACCCTAATGGTTCCCATGCACACACTCACACACACACACATGAATCCATGCATGCAACGAGCGGGTGTGTGTGTGTTTAAGTACTCCATGTCTTTAACCGAATGAACCACCACCCAACTGAATTAGGTCTGGCCGAAAGAGAGGATGCTGACCGAATGAGGAGGTTGGGCCGTATAAAGGTGGTCGAATGAGTTTGATCCCATGAATGAGGCTGTGGCCGAAACAATCTTGACCGAATGTGGTTTAACCCCACCGAATAGGTTCCACCCGAATGAGGGCCGATCGAATGGCCTTGGTTCGGGCGAATGGGGTTGCCTAGGTGAATGGCTGGTTAAGGTCGAAAGAGGTCTAGGACCATTCGGCCGAAAGGGGAAATAGTGATTCACCGGGGCCATTCGGCCAGCTGCTAGCTGTGGCCATTCGGCGGTCGAGAACTAACAGGTACAGCCATGGTGTTTGTGGCAAACGACTAGGGTCTCAACTACAACTTGTTCCTAACTCTTTCTAAAGATGTAGTGAGTGATTTCCCTAAGGTTTTTAGAGGATTTAGCCGGTCAAATGATGAGGTCGATTTAGGGTTTTGAAAACCCTAATTTCGGAAGTTCAAGCACAAATACCTCGAATTTCTGTGGGTTTTGCTCTAGATCGGTTGTACTTTCATGTAGAGGAGATCAATACCTTCATGTGGGTTCAAGAATCACTCAATTTCGTTGAGAAATGAGTGAGATAAGTGGATTTGAAGCTTGAAGATGGTGGTGGGAGGCACAAACCGGGAATAGGGTTTTTAGAGAGTGGAGGAGATGAGAGAAATGAGGAGAATGAGTTCATTTAGGGTATTTATACCCCGAGTGAGTTCGGGCTCTGTTTTGTTGCTCGGTTCGCGTTTTCGTTGCGTTTCCGGAACGTAACGCTCATTATTTACGTAATTTAAATAAAAGAATTTATTTTAAACGTTTGGAAGTTGGTTATTTCTAATAAATAGTTTAAATATTATTTCATTGAATTAATTATCGTGATTTATTATTTTAGACATTTCGTTAACTCGCGTCACCATTTCGCGTATTTTACGTATTTAACTTTATTTTATGCGTATTAAAATAGTTTCCTTTTAATTCATTTCTGATGAGTTTCAAAATTGTAAAACAGGAAATATTATATTTCCTTAATATTATTGTCGTTCGAATCGTCTTCATTTCCGTTTCGTTTTGTCAGAAAACGTCACTTACGCGCGTTTTCGTACAGAGCGCTAACTGTACGAACAAGATCGTATGTTTCACTTTTTGATTTTGTTTTCTACTGTTCAGTCGTCATTTCAGATCGTTAAACTTTCAGATTTATTCGTACAGATCGTCACCCATACGAATAATTCGTCGGTTTAGCATTCTGTAACAACAACTGTTATGGGTTTATTATGTTTATCCTCACATATGTTTATACATAATAGCATCAAATCAAGCTTGTGTGCATGTGTTCTGTGTTGTCTGATGTGTTTATGACAGTTAAACCATAAGGTTTAAGTCATATTTCAAACCGATAGCATAATAGCTTAGTGTTAAGCCTCAAGTGTAAATAGCATAAACATAGTTTCACGTGGTTTGTGCCTAAGTTACTGTGCCAGTTACTGTACAGATTACTGTTCCGGTAACGTTTCCGGCACAGATGTTACATTGGTCGCCCTTGGATTCCGAGCATTTTGAGACCAAAATGAGTATCTATAGAGCAAAATTGAACAACTTATGAAGGAAAAAGTGTTCACGAAATTTTGTCTTCATGAACTGTTGATTTCCTGAACATGGTCTTCGTGAACTCTAGTTCATGAACTTCAAAGTTCGTAAACTCTTAGAATTTCGTGAATCTTAAGAACTTCGTGAACTAGCTTTCCTTCTTGAACTTGATTTTGACTTTTAATTTTCTAATTTTTTAAATTTTAATTTAAATCTTAACTAACTTAGTGTGTTTATTTTTCAGATGGATGAACTTCGCTTTGTACCAGATCATAACATTACAGCTTTCCTCGGTGATCCTGCCGACAAGAACGATATGTTTAAGTCCATGGTGCACGGACTGATTCTATCACCTGTCAATTTTGCCATTATGGAGTGTCCTGTTATCGTTTCCAGCTTCATTTATGACTTCTGGAACTCCGTGGCAGAGGATAAGGACACAAACGGGAATGTGTGCCTGATCAGAAAGTAGAACCGATTTGAGCTTGGAACGACAAGAATCGAGGTAATATGAGGCTTCAAATTCGGATTTTCGGGGTTTTCTCCAAACTGGGTTTGAAGAACATGGGAATCGAATTTAAGCCGTTAAATCATATGAAATTTGCATGGAATCGAGTATAGAACCCCTGGAATTTGCTCATGTTTAAGCTAGGAAGAGATTGAGCCAGCTAGAAGAAGCAAGGGACTAGTATCGATGGATGAATTCCATCAAACCCTTAGTATCGATGACATGTAACTTCTGCTTCTTTTATTTTGCTTTGACACTGATGTGTTCGACAACCGTTTTTGCAGGAACTTCACCGACATTGCTAGTTTCGACAGGTCCATGGGTCTGGGTGAGGACCATTGTCGATATTAAGCACCTGAATAGCCATGCCAATCGATACTAAGTTGTCGATACTGCTAGTATCGATAGCCTGCACCTGGGATGTTTAATGGGTGTGTGGTCGATACTATGCCCACCGATACTAACTAGACTCTATCGATATTAGTAATTCAGCCTTATCCAAGTAATCCAAGCTTAAAATCTAGCAATATCAATCAAAATGAGGTGTGAAGCTTTGATAGGATATGGTGGCGATGGCAAGAAAGTTTCTTTGCCTTAGCCGATTTGAACCACCATCGATACAAACCTTTTTAGGTTAAGACATTGATACTAATTGAACCATATATAACCTAGACATTTCTAATCCAATTCAAGTAAATGAATCGTGAACGCAAGACATAAGGATCAAATTAGAACTTATAGGATTAGTGAACACAAGATAGGGTCAACTGGGTTTCATTAGGGTTTTCAAAATGTTAACCAGTTTTGTGGGGAATCGATATTATCTATAATCTTTCATAGGTACATATAATATACAACTAAAGGTTTTTACTAGTCAAATATGATTCAAAGAATAACAAATGGGTAACAGGAAGGTAATCAAGAGGATTTATATGGGTTAAGAACACTTAAGACTTTTGTTAAGTGTTAAAAGTGTTTCTATAAATTAAACTTAACTTTTTCATAAATAAAGATAATCTTTGATTAAGGTACTTTAAAGAATATCATATAAATAGGTTTCTTTTATAGAAATAAGTTTAACTCCCTTTATGTTAATCATAAAATCTTGAAAACTTATTGTCTTATAAGAATTTAAAACATGTTTTTGGATACAAACCCTATTCAAATAAAGTAAGTTGATGGTTATGGGTAAGGCATTATAGAAATAGCATCATAAAACTATATAGTTACAAACTAAGTAACTCATTACAAAGATCTTTATGACACTTAGTTTACACAAAATCTTAAACACGACTTTTAAACACAAGTTAATGCTAACAATGTTGAACACAAACAAATCAAACACAGGTTGAATACAATCCAATTACCAACAATGAGCACGAGCATTCTCGAAGTAAGTCAACAGTCAAAACAACATAGGTGAGTTCATTGCCTCTGTTTCTAAAAATTTTGTTTTATAACTGCAGGGCTGGGAAGCATGCTTATATATTTTATTGTATAGAATATATGTAATACTTTCATATTCGTTATGCTAAATTGCAAGGGTGTGTGTGAATTTTAGAAATTAATATGCTAAGTATCCAGGGATATCTAGGTTATCCTAGATGTTTGTATACTAGATTATTATCATCAATCTTAAAATAATTCTCTTTCCTCTATGATGTTAGATTATAATTATTTTCATTAGATTTCAGTTGAGCAAATGACAGATATAGAACATGGTGAAATATCTGAGAAATATCAAAAATAACATGTGCATATGAGACAAGAATTACTGAGACAAAACATGACAAATGAGGAAAAAACAAGAGAAATCAAAAGGTCTTATAACCCCAAGAGTCCTAGCTTGACTGTTGGGTATAGGCGACATGTGGGATGTATTTCCAGATTTCACTAACACTTTTGACTTCAATTGATTTCAAAACAACAAAACTAATTAATTATTACCTAAGTATGACTCGTTTTAAATTGCAAAAACGGGTTTATGTGAATGACGATTGTGTGAGCTTATGACATTGTGTGATTGACAATTGTGAAATGGATGACATTTCCATGGTGTCTAGTGAAAGTGTTCAATTATATCAATGTATTCATGTATGCAGTATTCATGTCCAGTCGTAAGTCTCTTTATATGTCGTTTACCATTGCTTAGTTGAGACTAAACCAACGATAGCGTAGTGGTACGACAGGTATGACAAACCTCCAGGGAGTGAGGTCAGTACGTTATTTGCAGTTATGTAATATCATTTGGCCGTACTCGTAAGACCGGTAACAGGGCAGCATCGGTCAAGGTTTAGTAAATGGCCACATGGGTGATATTTAATTGACAGAACTTTACTATTAACTACCCACATTGGTCTGGAGCACTGGGAATAATTTGGTTTACATATACTCAACCTATGTTTTGGTTAGTGGCAGACAGTGTGAAGACATTGTGAGGACAAATATTAAAATCAAAGGGAGTGTATATTTGGTAGCATAGTGGCTTAACTAACGTTGACCACGAAGTTGTTCAATGAATTTACATTCATATAATGGGTTGACTGTCACCTCCATTGTAAGTGAGAAACAGTAAACTCATTCAAGTGAGATCAAAGTGAATGAATGGGATGAGAATATGTGTGTGATTGTGGAGGGAAAGACTTAGTTTCCTCTAAGGACATGATCGTGTTTTGTCAAGGGTGTGGTGGGCTCCCGACTGGGCTGGTGGTAAGCTTGACCCTACGTATGCCCTATACTTAAGCGATACTTGACAAGATGGGATAAATGTCAGTAGTGATGCCTAAGGTGGAAGCTGTGTGTGGGGAATTTCAAATCATTTGAGACAAAAAGGTACTTCCTTCTTAATGAAAGTTTTGAAGGAAATTCCTATAAATATTATGTCATAGACTTCTTTAGAGTTATGATATTAACTCCAATTATTAGTAATAATAATCTTTGCAAAAGATAAAACAATTGAGGGAAAAACTATATCAATGTGTGTGTATAACTTTTCAGAAATATTAAACTTTGTTTAACTAAATAAATATTTTCTAAAACCTTTTCAAACCAAGTAAACAAAGAACTCATCAACCTAGTGTTGACTCATTTTTGCATGATTCTTCTCAGGTAATGAACATGTTTAGTCACCGAGAGAAAGGGATTAGTTGGGTGGCCTATAAGAAGGACCTAGCATATTTGTGCATTTCATGTATAAACAACATATGACTTCTAACATTTTGCAGATCAAGACAAACTTAAGTCACATGTCTTTTGTTAGAATTGCAGGGTTAAATTATTGAACTCAAACCAATGTAATTTAATTCTGTAATTCGTAATGCATGTTGTTTAGTTTTTTCTTTTTTATATATCATGTGCTATATATATTCAATCTATTATTTCGATTATCACACGATATCGCGCCCCAAGAGCTTTCCACCTGACGGGAAGGTCGATCCAGCCCGCCGGCTCAGGGGTGACATAGAAGAAGATGAACCGTGACATCTTCTCATACATGCTCATGAACAAGAAAGGCTAGAAGATTTGTAGCTCCATGTCTAGGATCTGAATGATTTGGTATTACATATAAGTACGTGACATCTTCTCATACAGGTTCGATACGATTAATATCAAAACAAAGCTATTTATAGACCTGGCCATCGGTACTTTATTAGTATCGATACAATTAATATAGATGGTCCCATAGTTAGAAATTTTTACAACCAACAAAACTAAGAAAAATACAAATCAAACAAACTAAACTAAACTATTACAATATAAAACCATTAAAGATCTTCACTTCGACTCTGCTACAGTCTTTAGTCTTCAATTCAACAACTGAAGCTGATGCTGTCAGGGTAGTAATAGACTCCCCTTTAGCAATAGCTTAGTGTTGGTCTTCATTCTTTCCACTGAGAAGGTAGATGACTACCAGCATAAATTTTGTGCTTGATACAAACATCTAACGCTTTCTTGAATTGCATTTCTTTGTCTCTGTGATCCTTGTGATATTGTATCTGTTTTCTTTTTAACTTCTTCTAGTCTTCATCAGATGGATAGAATCAAACACTCTTCACTGCTCAATTTTATTTTCATCTTGAAATACACCTTCAGAAGTATAACCGTCTAAGTACCATAAGTGAAGGTTATTCATAATACCTAAGTTAAACTTTAGTAGTCGAATTCTCTTTAAAAATTTAACCGGCTTGAATTTGTATCGCACCTTCCATTTTCTGGTAATCCAATCCAAATTCCCAACTATAGGAATTTTCTTTGACTTATGAGGTTTTAATAAATCAAACTTCATCGTACGAACCTCCTTTCTTATTATTCTCTCAATCATTCCAGCCAGATAGTCATTTACTTGAATTATTAATCAAATCTCTGCCAACACCCTTTACTCACACAAAGGGAACTAACGAAAGCACTTTGTTGACTTCTTTAAATATTGTACACCATCTAATCTTTTTATTATAAAAAGGTTGCTTTCAATCACAAATTTCCAAGCCAAAATTTTCCTGACACATTCTGCTTTATTCTTGTATTGTTTCATCAGAATTGGACTTTTAAAAGCAGAAACAAGATCATATTTAGCCATTTGAATGACCTCTATAGTTGTCAGAGATTTATGTACATCTTCGGTGATTGTCTCTGTTGTAGCTTGTTTCTCTTTAGCTTAATTTTGAAATTATTGTAATACACTACCAATCACAATCTTATCAACTTTTTCTTTCATAATCATCTTATCCCAGTCATGATCCATGAACAAGTCTCTAATTCCTTAACAAGAAACCACTTTCCTTCCTCCAAATCTTCATCAGGCTCATCATTTATATCATCAAAGACTGGTGCAACTTCATGCTCTATATCATTCAATCTTGTATCAACATCCCAGACATAGACTCCATCATCCTGATTGTCATATCCAAAATCATCATCATCAATATCTACAAGAGCATCTATCATCAAGTTATCTTGATTTTGATCCTGATCAACAATCAAATCATCAACAAAGTCTTCTTCCTGAACTTTTCCGTTGCCCTTATCAGCTGGTGTAGTTGTCTATCCAACTGGAAACCTCCTGAAATACATAATGAACTGTACTTCAGCCTTCCTTGTTTCCAGTAGCAGGATCATTTCTAGATGGACCACTAGCTTGATCATCTTCATCATCATCTTTGCCACCTTGTTTCAATGGCATAGTTGCCTCAAATCTACAGGTATGCTCCCCTTGAGTTGAGGAACTATCCAATCTTGCAGTAATATCTTTCATTTGAGCTTCATGAATTTTCAATAACTGGACTAAACTGGTAATCAAGTCAGTAATCTTCTTGTTCAAAATTCAGAAAGATACTAACTCAGTTTGATTCAATTCAAGCTGAGTCTTATGTTGTTCCTCAACCTGAGATTGAAGTAAACTAAGTTGATCTTGAAGTGGAATGATCAGTGATGTTTTCTTATTCAGTGCATCAACAGTCACCTCCAATGCATTTACTTTTGCCTCCAATCTAACATTCTCTAGCTGCAAGTCTTCAACTTGTGACTGAAGTGCTAAGATCTGTGCAGATTGTGTTATGAAGCTATCAGTCAACATAACACCAATATCAGGTGAAGAAAATGATGGTGTAGACTGTTTGACAGTTGGAGTAACTGGTGGAGAACTATGTACAAGAACTAATGAAGTTGAAGGTGAAGCCAAAGAAGGAGAAGAGGCACTATGTACCTGTGATGTAAAATTAAAATCTGTATCAGATGGCATATAATCTGAGTCATTGTTAGCTGATTTCTCCTTCAGAATATTTTCGTTTACCAACAATCTTACTCTGAGCTACAGTGCCAACAAGTGCATTAGCATCGTCATCATCATCTGAATCTGAACAGTAAGTATCCTTTACATTTCCTTCAACTTCTGGATCCACATCATCTTCATTCTCCTTATGAACCACTTCAACTGCTTGAGGTATAGAAGATGTAGCCACATCTGTAAATTTTGGTGCAAAGGAATTAGCCCGAATCTCAACATTATCATTGTGCTCTGCTTGTTCATCCGAATGTGTTTTTTGATCTGCAATAGGGGAATGTACATGAAACCAGGCATCATTCTCTGGTTCTAAAGGCATCATCAATAACATGTCCAAACAATGGAGTGTCTGCAGTGTTTGTGTGACAACTAGTACCTGATCGTCCGGCAAGTCCTTACAGTACGTGTACTTTCACTATTTACTATGTGTAAATACAATGAGTAAACAATTGTGTGATAACAGAACTCATAAAACAAACATTAGTTGTATGTGTTTAAATGAAAGTTTAAATACAATAAATACAACAACGAACGACAAACAACAGTTGTAAGTAGTTAAGTGAAAACTTAAGTACAGTTAATACAACAACTCATGATGAAACAACAGTGTACAAACAAATGACAAGAACATATCGGTTGCGATCTGATATCCACAGATGACAGGAATCAGATGGCCGACAACTCAATATGAAAACAAAGTGAATTCAATAAGAAGAATGTGAAAACATGCAAGTATAGTTGAGTCCATTTGTGAGGAAACACAATTTAAAACATAAGTTCAATATTGTTTTGGAATAACAAACTGACAGTGTGTTTGCGTGAGTGACGATTCACAAAAACATATATGTGAGTTTAAAGTTCTGAAATGATGACTGAAAAGTAGAAAACAAAAATCAGAAAGTGAAATCCTCGTCGTGTTCGTTCGGGTGACGATTCGAACAAATACGCGCGAAGGTGACGCGACCTGACGAAAACTTCAATATAATTGTTTTCGATAAAATAAATTTAGAATATTTATTAGGAATCACAACCTAAAAATAAAACCCATTTGTTTAAATTCGTAAACTACGCGCGTAATGCGCCGGAAACGTAATGAAAACTAAAACCAAGCAACCGAAACGAACCCGAACTCACCCGGGGTATAAATACCCTAAATGAGGCCAACTACCTCATTTATTTCATTTTCCCTCTCTCTTTAAAACCAAAAACCCGGATCTCTCTCTCTAGAAATTTTGAACTTCAAACCCTTGGATCTCCTTTGATTCTTGACGAAATCTTGCAATCTTGCTGCCCAATCGAAGCTCTTGATCTCCTCTACATGAAAGTACAAAGGATCTGCAGGGAAATCAACCGAATGTGAGGTAATCTTAGCGTCAAAGTCACGAAAAACTAGGGTTTTGTAACCCCTTGGTCGAACCTCCTTCAAAATCGGTTTAAAATACCTTGACCACCACAATCCTCACACGAATAACACCCTAACGGAGATGGAATATGTGCTACCTTGTCATGGAGTCATGGGGCTTGACATGTGGGGGCTGTGACCGATTTCTTTCAACCGGCCGAATGGCCATCTACACAGCCCGACCGAAGGGAAGGCCGACTGGACCACGGCCGAAGGACAAGAATCAGGGCCGAACGGCCAGCCGACCGATTGAAACCTTTCGCTTGCCACACCCATTCGGCCAACCACACCCTTCGTATGAGCTGCCACAGTCGGTCGGTCACCACATGTGTATGAACCACTTTCGGCCTAGTTTCATCATTCGGCCAACATCATCATTCGGTCGGGATCATTCAATCGCCCAAGCTAGACACCATCATTTGGCCGAAGGGTGAAATCTAGGATGAAACATGATAATATAGTTTCATGAATCGTCAACACAATATAATAATTATAGTTGTAAGATTATATCTTATAACATCTTATTATTCTTACATGGATGAACAAGGAGATAATCAAGTAGACAACACACTGACAATGACAACAACTAACAAGATGATATGATGATAACTTAATTTCACAATATCATTCACCACCGAAGTTAGCTAAGTGTCGTAAGACTAGTTCTTACCACACTATGCTTACAACTCGGTGAAGACTATGGGATAACATGAAACAAACACTAACGAGAACAGGAATGATGATCATGTCCACATGACTTCATGACATCATTCACCACCTGGACTAAGTGTTGTAGGACTAGTTCTTACAACAATGTAGTTTCAACCGAGTGAAGGCTATGGGATAAAAAGAATGATAATCATGATAACGTAACTTCATGATAACATCATTCTCACAACTGCTAACATCGTATAATAAGACAAGTTCTTATAAAACTTTGTTAAAGACTACGAGAACACATAACACAAGGAACAAACAACACTGAGATGATGACTATGGTGAACACAACAACAATTGATTACTATTAAACTGTCTGTATTATATCACATCAATCATGTGCCATGTATTCAAGTTCAAATTGTAAGTCCCTCATCAACGAATCGTTTACCAGTTAATTTAGTGGGACTAAACCGACGATAACGTAGTGGTACCACATGTTTGACAAACCGCCGGTGAGTGAGGCCGGTACGTTAATCGTAACATTATCAATGGTCGGTATCGTATGACCGGTGATAGGGCGACATCAGTCAGGTTTGGTAAACGACACATAGTGATATTAATCTACAGTAACTAATTGTAACTAATCCTTCGACTCTATTGACTAGTAGACTGAGGAATTGATTTTCTCTCATGTCACATTACTGGTAGTAGTTTCGTTGACGGCTATGAGAACAAAAAAGTGATATAGGTAAATCGGATGCATTGTGATCTGATTACGTGAGGATCACAATGGATTCCTTTTAAGCTCTAGGCACTTCAAGATGAGAACAATATCAATAGCTTAACTAACACTCCTATTATTAGTAGTGACTGACAGTTAACCCCACAACGAGAGAATAATAACAAGGATAAGATTTGATAAATCTATTTTCCTTAAAACATTGAGGGTTCATCAACACTTCGGTTTTGATAACTTTAAACCCTCAAATTCTATTATTCTACATATAACACATTGGGTGATGAACACAAACTTATGGGTGAATATCAAATGAGTTGAACACATGTGAGATGGAAATGGGTATCCATAGTTGTATTGCAAGTGGTGTTAAATTATGTTAAGTTATGTGGTGGGTTGGCGTCTAAGCGGGTTGTAGGCTCGACCCTTTCATATGCCCTATATATAATCATAACTGATGGGATGAAATACTACTTGTAAATATAACTATGGAGAGGCCATTGTGTGAGATGGATGAATCAAACATTAACAAAACTCTTGTATGACATTGTGACTGTGAATGTTAACAAATCAATGGTTTTCAATTACTAAACTTATGAATTCACCAACCTAGTGTTGACTTTGTTTAAATGCATGTTTTCTCAGGTGACAGACAGGCTTAGTCACCAGCATTCAGGGATTAAGCTAGTGGACTTTTAGAAGACCTAGCTTCATTTTGAGTTGAGCATACTTTCGAATGACAAAACAGTGAATCATCTTTTGTAGATCTTGTACAGTTACAAGATAGAAACTAAATGATTCTTTTGGATAGATTTACTTAGTTAAATTAGGAACGTAACATTGTAATTTAACTTTGTAATTCTGTATCAATGTCATGTTAGCATTTCTCATTCATATATCATGTGCTATGTAAACAATCTGATCATTTTGATTATCAAACGATATCGCGCCCCGATAACCTTCCGCCCAACGGGAAAGTCGATCCAGCCCGCCGGCTCAGGTTGTGACGGTTGGCACCCCTATTTGGTATGCGGTTAGCAAATATCCTCTTGTTCATCACTGTTATCTTGATGATAGGACCAGTCTTGTTGATATATGGAAACAAATGATCAAAAATCATTGTCAAGAATCTTGGATACTGCAAAAGGCTTTCTTTTTGAGCTGCAGTTATTTTTTTCATTATGGAATCAAATGTCAGCGGACTAATGTTAAATGGTGTGTTCAACACTAGTGCAGTGATAAGACACTAAAAAGGTCTAGACATAGTGTCAATCATAGACTTCCTATTTGATAGGCACATGATCACAACATGGAACAAGTATCACCATTGTCCAAACAAATGCTTCTTGACCAGCTAGGAAGTCGTAACATCACCATTATACCCCATCCAATTGAACACTACACAAATAAGATCATTTGGAAGTGTCAATGGATCATCATATGAGGTACAGAATTTCAAAGCAGCTCGTAGAACTTCAACAGAGAATTGTATCACTTCATTATCAATCTTTGACTTAAAAACTGGTGGCTCAGCTGCATAGTCGTAATCAACATTCTCCCAGAAAGATGTAATATGATTCATAATGATCACAGGATTTTCAAAAATTGCATGAGCTATCCTGAACCTCTTCAGAAATGATGTCACCTCTACAAACTTAGAGGCTTCTTGTCACACCCCGAGCTGGAGGGCCGGATGGTGTGTCCTATCGGGCGGAATGGTCCCAGGGCGCGATATTGAATGATAATCGAAGTGATCAGATTGTTTACATTACACATGATATATAAATGAGAAAAATGCTAAATGAAATAGAATTACGAAGTTAAATTACATCAGTTTCGTTTATAATTTAACAATGTAAATCTACTATCAACATCATAATTCTTCTATCCTGTATCTACACAAGATATACGAAATAATCTGTATAATGATGTTCAAAAATATGCACGTCCAAAATACTAGGTCCTCTATCTGGGCGTTCTAGTCAAAAGCATAAATTTCTTAGTCAGACCTATTCGTCACCTGAGAAGTCATGCAAAAAGATCAAGTCAACGCACGGTTGGTTAGTTCATAGAGTTTTGTTTAGAAATAAATTTTGTACAAACCTGACCAGATGACAACCTTAACCTCACCATTAACCACATATACCATCTAGCTCAGTATGCTTATATATATGGCATACCTAGGGCAAACTTACCGCCTGCCCAGCCACCAGCCCACAACATACCAAACCACATGACATATTGTTCCTGGTGATAATTAAGCATTTCATCCCATACATTTGATTCATAACATTTGAACAACCTGAAAATATGTTAACACTGATCACTCGTAATAACAACCTTAACCTCATCAACAACCACCTATGTTATCCAATCAAGTATGCTTATATATAGGGCATACGTAGGGTCAAGCTTACCGCCAGCCCAGCCACCAGCCCACCACATACCAAAATGCTTAACATATTGTTGTTGATAATTAAGCGTTTCGTTCCACAACATAGACACAATAGCTCTTTAGTTCTTAGTTCTTGTAGTTCCACAAAATAGAAATTCTATTGATTCCTTAAGTTCATCACACAATCATGATCAACCATAGCATTTGTAAAAAGCATTACATTAAATGCTTAAATGATTAAATAAGTAAACATTTAATAAAACCTAAGACCTAATGATTGGGCCTTGGTCAACTCGAGTAGAATCGCCTTTCAATCAAGGTACTTAGTAGTGAAGGAGATCTGTAAATATCATAAAACATGCGACCTATAATCAATCAGTCTATCTACGACATCTTTTGATATATAGGAATTTATAGTTCGTATAGATCGTCCTTAGTTCGTATAGTTTTTTAGTTCTTTGGCACAAGTTTTCTTTGAGTATTTCCCAGATGTTCCTCAAAACCGGTTAGGGGATGCTGTAAATATCATCAAACATGCGTCCCATATTCAATCTGTCTAGCTAGGACATCTATCAAACCTGGGATTGGCACATGCTATCTTTGATATTTCCCAGACAGACCCTTGGAAATAGTTTTTTGTACATAGTTCTTTGAAATAGATCTTTAGTTCTTCGACAACACACCACCGAAAATAGTTCTTTGTATGTAGTTCTTTGAAATAGATCTATAGTTCTTTGACATCACACCACCGAAAATAGTTCTTTGATTAGACCGTTAGTTCTTTGAAAATAGTTCTTTGATTTGAAATAGTTATCTACTCTTGATAGATAAATAAATAACTCGTTTTGAAATCCTGCAAATAGTTTGCCTAGACAAAAATCTAAGATAACAATTATACATGTAAAACATATATTAAGTAAAAGCATTTAGTAAATATAATCCAAGGAAAATAATTTGCGCATGCTTCTTAGCCTCGCGTTTTTAAAACAAAAATGTTTAGAAAAGGGGCAATGAACTAACATGTGTCGTTATGCTATGAATCACAAAAGATACGCGCGCTCGTTGATTGTAGATTAAGTATCTTCAGCACCTGTGTTGATTTATGATTTGGAGACTATAAGTGTCGAGAGATAACGTATATAGGGTTTTGGTCTCGGTGTGCGACTATGTGTCCTAGACTTTACTAATGTGTTGCTATGATTTTCTCTAAGTTTTCTAGGTTATGTACTCCGTATGACCCCTTACCCCGTAGATTTTCACATTTTAAACCTTATTTATATAATGTCGATGTTAATCACATTCATGGTATTTTAAGTAAAACATCATTAATAAAATCCATTTTAAGTTGAAATCTTTAAGTTAGAAATCATTTGATTTATTTTAAAATCATTTAAATAAAGAATTTTATAAATCATTTCATTTTTTTATTAAAGCATGTGTTAATTTAAGAAAATATAAGTTACTTGTTAGGCTTAGGTTAATCGCGCTCGATTAAGTCTAAGTCCTTCTTCAGTTCTGATCGTTCTTGTGTATAACCCATCATAGAAAGTTCAATTGAACTATCTAATTTAGTTATATGTTTGTATAAAATTACTAAGTATTGAGTGTTGACAATGTAATTAACCCATATACTTAGCTAGTTTCTTGATCCTTAAGTAATTCTCAACAATCTTATTCATGATTTCGTTTATGTAACCTAAGTGTTTTAAACTCAAATGATAGCTGAAAGTCTATGGTTGTAGTTTAAAATAACTTAGAAGAGAGTTGGTGTTGGAAATCCCTAACATAGATAGTTCACAAAACCTATTATCATCTCTTGAAACCCTAATGACTTCCCATTGATCCAACTAGTCATGTGATAGCACTTAGACCAAGACTAAGGCTGCCATACGAATAGCTACCATGCGAAGGGATCCATGGAGACCGAATGAATCAAGGCATGCGAAGGGTGATGTTCATCTAACTAATGGTGGTCATGCTAATGGTGTTGGCCAAATGTAGTTGATCATGCGAATGGTGTTGGCCGAATGTAGCTGATCATGTGAATGTCAAAGTCTCATACGAATGGCTGCTCATGCGACTAGGTACTCATTCAGCCAGGTGGTCATGTCATTTAGCCTATGGCTATTCGGCCTATCTTAGCCTCTCCGGCGCCTGGTTCGAAGCCGAGTACCCCTTTACCACCATTTTCAAGATTTAGACCAAACTAAGGTGTTCTCCAAGTTCCTATACCTTTTGTGACTAGTTTCAAGTGTTTCCTATAGGTTTTTGTGGGTTTACAAATGGTTAAACTGTGGGATCGTTCAAGGGTAAAGAAAACCTTAAAATCGCCACTTTGAACTCAATTTTACCTCGATTCTGGTGATTCCAACTTTCACGATCTACAAGTTGTTGTGGTTGTTTTGACACCAAAATCATTCGATTTGGTGGAGATTTGAAGTTTCTAGGGTTTGGAGTTTTAGAGAGAGAGTTTAGAGAGAGAAAGTGACGGAAATGGGGAAGAAGGAATGGGTAGGTGGAGGAGGTTAATGGCATTTAATGCCATTTCAAGCCTTTTAACGATCTGACAATTTCGGGTTAGTTCGGTTCCGCTCGTTTTCGCGTAAAAGTGTCGGTTTTCGGTTTTCTCGTCGCGATACGTTACGATTTTAAAAGTAGAATTTACTAAATTAGATTAGGTGGTAATTCCTAGTAAATTAACTAATATCTTTTCTTTATTTTAAGTCTTTGAAACATTAAATTTAACTGTTTTAATCGAATCGTACAGTTGTCGCGCATATCCGTTCGGATCATCACCCGTATGAAGACGACGATAACTACACTCTTTGATGTGATTTTCTAATTATTGGACATCATTCAAAACGTTAAACTTTTAGGTGTATTTGTAAAGATCGTCACCTATACGAATAACCCATCTATTTAGCGTTCACGTACGACATCCGTTATGATTTTGTTCTATACAACCTCCCATACGTCTATACATAATAAAGTCTTAACTAACAATCACGTAATACTTCTGTGTTTTCAGGTGAAATTCTGACTGTTAAACCATGGTTTTGAAACATGTTTCTGAAATGAATGTGTAATAGTTCCATGTCAAACATCAAATGATAATAGTATACATGTAATACGCATAGTTCGTACCTGAGTTACTGTGTAAGTCACTGTTCCAGTTATGTTTCCAGAACTGATGTTACAGTCTCCCCTTGTTAGAGAAATTACGTCCAGAAATTTAAGAATCGTTATCAGGTACGGCTTCCTTTGTAAACAGATGGGGATACTCGGACTTAATGTGATTCTCGCGTTCCTAGTAAATTCGGGTCCGCGCTTTGAATTCCATGAACCTTGACGATCGGAATACGGCTTCGCTTTAGTTGTTTAACTATGCGATCCATAATCTCTACAGGTTCCTCAATAAAATGCAGTTGTTCGTCCACTTGAATTTCCTCAACTAGTATGACAGGTGATTCGTCAGCAACGCACTTCTAAGGTTTGAGACGTGGAACACGTCATGAACACCACTGAGTTCATCTGGTAATCTCAGTCTATACGCCACAGGACCAATCCGTTCAACGATCTCGAACGATCCCACGTATTGCGGTGCTAACTTGCCTTTCTTTCCGAAACGAACTACGCACTTCCATGGGGATACCTTTAACATGACATGGTCTCCCCCATGAAATTCCAACGGCTTGCGCCGTTTGTCGGCATAGCTCTTTTGTCTGCTTTTGGTTGCTTGTAACCTTTGTTGAATTTGAGCAATCTTATCGGTAGTTTCCTGAATAAGCTCTGGCCCAGTTATTCGATTATCTCCAATAAATCGGTGACCGACATTTTCAACCATACAGGGCCTCGAACGGTGCGCATCCGATACTACTATGGTAACTGTTATTATAGGAAAATTCAATCAGTGGCAAATGAGAGTCCCAATTCCCACCAAAATCCAAAACACATATTCTCAACATGTCCTCTAGGGTCTGTATCGTACGTTCGCTTTGACCGTCCGTCTGTGGATGGTAAGCTGTATTCAAATTCAAATGCGTCCGTAGAGATTTCTGTAATGATTGCCAGAACCTCGATGTAAATCTGCTGTCTCGATCTGAAATGATAGACAATGGTATACCGTAGCGTACCACTATCTCATTGATGTACAATCTTGCAAGTTTATCCATCATGAAGGTTTCCTGCATCGGCAAGAAGTGAGCAGATTTGGTTAATCGATCTATGATGACCCAAATGGTATCATGACCACTGGAAGTGCGGGGTACCTTGGTAATGAAATCCATAGCGATTTGTTCCCACTTCTAGAGCGGAATATCAGGCTGCTCCAGTAAACCTGATGGTTTCTGGTGTTCCGCATTAACTTTCGCACATGTTAGACAACGACCGACATCCTCGGCTATATCTTTCTTCATTCCCGGCCACCAATAAAATCCCCGTAAATCATGGTACATCTTATGAGCAGCCGGGTGTACCGAATACCTGGTCTTGTGCGATTCGTCAAAAATAAGTTTCCTGAGTTCATCTACCGCAGGAATCCACACGCGATCGTCGTAGTAGATAACGCCATCCGGTTTCGTTTCAAACTGTTGCTCTGCTCCACAATCAAGTTCTTTCTTCAGATCACTGTGTCCCACTGATTCTTGTTAAGCTTGAACAATCTTGTCTCATAGACTTGTTTGTACCGTCATTCCCATTGCTCTTAGGCGCAGTGGTTTGACCCGTTCCTTCCAGCTCAAGGCATCAGCTACAACGTTCGCCTTACCCAGATGGTACTTAATCACACAGTCGTAATCATTCAGAAGTTCAACCCAGTGACGATGTCGCATGTTGAGTTCCTTCTGATCAAAAATGTGTTATAGACTTTTGTGATAAGTGAAGATGGTACACTTGGTGCCATACAAGTAATGTCTCCAAATCTTTAGGGCGAAGATTACTGCTCCTAGTTCTAGATCATGAGTTGTGTAGTTCTTTTCATGGATCTTCAACTGTCTTGAAGCGTACACAATAACTTTGTCTCGCTGCATTAACACGCAACCGAGTCCCTGAAGGGAAGCGTCACAATACACTACAAAGTCTTCTGTACCCTCTGGGAGAGATAAGATTGGAGAATCACACAACTTCTACTTCAACGTCTGGAAAGCATCTTTTTGTTTCTGCTCCCAAACAAACGGTTCACTTTTTAGAGTTAACTTGGTGAGAGGCAAGGCTATTTTAGAAAAGTTTGAAATAAACCTTCTATAATACCCCGCTAGTCCCAGAAATGACCGTATCTCCGTCGGTGTCTTCGGAGTATCTTAGTTCTTAATAGCCTCAATCTTGGCCGGGTCTACATGTATTCCTTCACTGTTGACTACGTGACCCAAAAACTGAACTTCTCTTAACCAGAATTCACACTTAGAGAATATGGCATAGAATTGCTCTTTCTTTAACAGCTCCAAGATCTTCCGATGTTGCTCATGTTCATCTATACCCTTTGAATAAATCAGTATGTTATCAATGAAGACAATGACAAACTGATCCAGATACGGCTTGCACACTCGGTTCATGAGATCCATGAAAACCGCTGGTGCATTAGTCAATCTGAAGGGCATCACCATAAATTCATAATTCCCGTACCTGGTTCGGAACCCCATCTTTGGTATGTCTTCTTCTTGTACTCTGAGTTAATGATATCCGGATCATAAATCAATCTTCGAGAAGTACTGTGCTCCTTGTAGTTGGTCAAACAAATGATCAATCCTCGGTAGTGGATACCGATTCTTGATGGTTAGTTTGTTATGCTCTCTGTAGTCTATACACATTCGAAAAGATCCATCCTTCTTTTTCACGAACAAAACCAGAGCTCCCCATGGTGAGTAGCTCGGTCAGATGAAACCTTTATCAAGTAGCTCTTGTAATTGATTCGACAATTCCTGCATCTCTAAAGGTGCTAATCTATAAGGAGATCTAGCAATGGGGGATGCTCCAGGAACTAAGTCAATATGGAAATGTACAAGTCGTGCGGGTGGCAAACCAGGTAGATCTTCAGGAAGCACTTCTGGATACTCTCTTACTACTGGCTCGTCTTGAATCTTGATCTTTTCTTTCTCTTTTTCCACCACATGAGCTAGAAAAGCTACACACAGCTTCTGTAAACACTTACAAGATTTTATACAAGATATGATTTTGACACTATGTTTTGCTTGATCCCCTCGAACTTCCAACACATGATCATCCATCAATGGAATTCGAAGCAGCTTTTCGGAACAGATGACTTCCACCCTGTTGAGAGATAGCGAATCCATCCCGACAATGATGTCGAAACTACCCAATTCCATCGGTATCAAATCGATGGTGAATGTTTGACCGTTAAGTGTTAATGGGCAGCCTTTAAATACTGTACTAACTGTGATTTGTTTCCTATTTGCTACTTCAATAATGTAAGGGGAGTCATTCAACCTCGTTAAGTTCGCATGCAAAGTCGGTCGAGAGAAAACTCTGATCCGCACCAGTGTCATAGAGAATAGATGCATATAAGTCATGTAAGAGAAATGTACCGGTGACCACATTCAAGTCTTGAAGAGTAGCTGGAGCTCCTATAACAAAGGCTCTTTCAAGCGGTGCTTGAACTGCCGGTTGTACTTTCTTTGGGTAGTTCTTTGAGAAATTGCCAATTTCACCACAGTTATAGCATCCGCCATTGTTTTGGTTCGGATTGTTGGGTGGAGGGAGAGCTAAGGCTGCATTGTTGACTGCTTGATTAGGTTCCATTCTGCAGTGTTGGACCCAATGGCCCTCTACCACATCCCGTGTAGTGTCGGCAGGGAGTGTTTGCAGCATGATGATACTGGCATTCGGCACACAGAGGATACGTGCCAGTGTAAGGTTTCTTGTGAAGGTTTTGTGGTGCAATAGCTACTTGTTTGAGAGGAGTGGCCATCGTGTAGTTCTTGATGACCTTCTGTTTCTTCTTAGGATGATGGTGGGGTTTCTTTGACGATTCCTTCTTGTTCTTGCCTGAGTCAGCCTCCTTCTTTAGAGTTGCAGAGGCTACCATCAAGTCAGTGAGTTTCCCTGACAGGCTAACAGCTGACTCCAAGGTGACAGGGTTTGCTGTAATGACCAAACTTTGTATGCAGGCGGGTAGTCCACCTACATATCTGTCAATCCTTTTCTCCAGAGTTGGTACCATGTCTGGCACAAATTCTACCAACTCGTGATAGCGAGTCATATAACCTAAGTGATCTCCTCCTTTAATCACATGGTTTGACAGTTCAGTCTCCATCCTTTGCAGTTCATTCTTAGGACATAATTCGTTTCTTAGTAAAGTCTTGAAGTCTTCCCATGACATCGACATAGCTTCTTCACTTCCTCTAGCCTGAATTTGTAAGTTCCACCAAGTTAAGGCTCGCTTGCTGAATGATCCTATAGAGTAGCGAGCCTTGTGATGTTATGGGCAACTGCAAAGGTCCAGAGTAGTCTCGATCTTCTCAATCAATTGGATTAAACCAATGGCTTCCTCATTACCGCTAAAGTTTGGCGGCTTACATCCTACAAATGACTTGTAGGAGTAATTAGATGCATTTGCCAGAGTTACCACTGGCCTCTCCTGATGAATTCCCCGAGTTATTGTTGTGGTTCTGGATACGATTGATCATATCCGGTATCACCTCTTTCAGCTGATTAGTCAGTTGACTGCTCAGTAGGGTGGCCAATGCCATAGTGGCAGGATCCAGATTCAGGTTTGCGTTCAAGTCAGGAGGTGAAGTGTGTGGGGGAGGAGGAGGTGGCGGTGGTTGTGGAGTCAATAGAGGAGGTGGTCTTCTCGGCAGCATTCTGATCACAACCAATAGTATATTAGTTAGTGTAATGATCGAATGCAGAAGACACAATGGAAGTAATTTCCTAAGTCATGTGTTCTCTACTTGAAGGGTCTCTAGGTTATAGTCTAGGCCAAACCGTTTAAATAAATGACCTATGTTTCTCTATAACCATGAATCAGATACCAATCTGTCACACCCCGAGCCGGCGGGCCGGATCGCGTGTCCCGTCGGGCGGAATGGTCTCGAGGCGCGATATCGAATGATAATCGAAGTGATCAGATTGTTTACATTACACATGATTTATAAATGAGAAAATTCTAAATGAAATAGAATTACAAAGTTAAATTACATCAGTTTTATTTATAATTTAATAATGTAAATCTAATATCAACATCATAATTATTCTGTCTTGTATCTGCACAAGATATACAAAATAATCTGTGTAATGATGTTCAAAAATATGCATGTCCAAAATACTAGGTCCTCTATCTGGGCGTTCTAGTCAAAAGCATAAATTTCTTAGTCAGACCTGTTTGTCACCTGAGAAGTCATGCAAAAAGATCAAGTCAACACATGGTTGGTGAGTTCATAGAGTTTTGTTTAGAAATAAATTTTGTACAAACCTGACCAGATGACAACCTTAACCTCACCATTAACCACCTATACCATCTAGCTCAGTATGCTTATATACAGGGCATACGTAGGGTCAAACTTACCGCCTGCCTAGCCGCCAGCCTACCACATATCAAACCACATGACATATTGTTCCTAGTGATAATTAAGCATTCCATCCCATACCTTTGATTCATAACATTTGAACAACCTGAAAATCTGTTAACACTGATCACCCGTAATGACAACCTTAGTCTCATCAACAACCACCTATGTTATCCAATCATGTATGTTTATATATTGGACATATGTCGGGTCAAGCTTACCGCCAGCCCTGCCACCAGCCCACCACATACCGAACTGCTTAAATATTGTTGTTAATGATAATTAAGTGTTTCATTCCACAACGTCGACACAATAGTTCTTTAGTTCTTAGTTCTTGTAGTTCCACAAAATAGAAATTATGTTGATTCCTTAAGTTCATCACACAATCATGATCAACCATATAAATTTTAGAAAACATTACATTAAATGCTTAACTAAATAAATATGGAAGCATTTAATAAAATCTAAGACCTAAAGATTGGTCCTTGATCAACTCGAGTAGACTAGTCTATCAATCATGGTACTTAGTAGTGAAGGAGATCTGTAAATATCATCAAACATGCGACCTATAATCAATCAGTCTAGCTAGGACATCTTTTGATATATAGGAATTTATAGTTCGTATAGATCATCCGTAGTTCGTATAGTTCTTTAGTGCTTTGGCACATGTTATCTTTGAGTATTTCCCAGTTGTTCCTCAAAACTGGTTAGGGGATGCTGTAAATATCATCAAACATGCGTCCCATATTCAATCCGTCTAGCTAGGACATCTATCAAACCTTGGATTGGCACATGCTATCTTTGATATTTCCCAAACAGACCCTTGGAAATAGTTTTTTGTACATAGCTCTTTGAAATAGATCTTTAGTTCTTTGAAAACACACCACCGAAAATAGTTCTTTGTATGCGTTCTTTGAAATAGATCTTTAGTTCTTTGACATCACACCACCGAAAATAGTTCTTTGATTAGACCGTTAGTTCTTTGAAAATAGTTCTTTGATTTGAAATAGTTATCTACTCATGATAAATAAATAACTCGTTTTGAAATCCTGCAAATAGTTTGCCTAGACAAAAATCTAAGATAACAATTATACGTGTAAAACATATATTAAGTAAAAGCATTTAGTAAATATAATCCAAGGAAAATAATTTACGCATGCTTCTCAGCCTCGCGTTTTTAAAACAAAAATGTTTAGAAAAGGGGCAATGAACTAACATGTGTCGTTATGCTATGAATCACAAAAGATACACGCTCTCGTTGATTGTAGATTAAGTATCTTCAGCACCTGTGTTGATTTATGATTTGGAGACTATAAGTGTCGAGAGATAACGTATATAGGGTTTTGGTCTCGATGTGCGACTATGTGTCCTAGACTTTACTAATGTGTTGCTATGATTTTCTCTACTTTTCTAAGTTATGTACTACGTATGAACCCTTACCCCGTAGATTTTCACATTTTAAACCTTATTTATATAAGGTCTAAGTTAATCACATTCATGGTCTTTTAAGTAAAACATCATTAATAAAATCCATTTTAAGTTGAAATCTTTAAGTTAGAAATCATTCGATTTATTTTAAAATCATTTAAATAAAGAATTTTATAAATCATTTCATTTCTTTATTAAAGCATATGTTAACTTAAGAAAATATAAGTTACTTGTTAGGCTTAGGTTAATCTTGCTCGATTAACTCTAAGTCCTTCTTCAGTTCCTTGCCATCCGTAGTTCGTTGATCGTTCTTGTGTATAACCCATCTTAGAAAGTTCAATTGAACTATCTAATTTTGTTATATGTTTGTATAAAATTACTAAGTATTGAGTGTTGACAATGTAATCAACCCATATACTTCGCTTGTTTCTTGATCCTTAAGTAATTCTTAACAATCTTATTCATGATTTCGTTTAATGTAACCTGAGTGTTTTAAACTCAAATGATAGCTGAAAGTCTATGGTTGTAGTTTAAAATAATTTAGAAGAGAGTTGGTGTTGGAAATCCCTAACATAGATAGTTCACAAAACCGATTATCATCTCTTGAAACCCTAAGGACTTCCCATTGATCCAACTAGTCATGTGATAGCACTTAGACCAAGACTAAGGCTGCCATACGAATAGCTACCATGCGAAGGGATCCATGGAGACCGAATGAATCAAGGCATGTAAAGGGTGATGTTCATCTAACTAAAGGTGGTCATGCTAATGGTGTTGGCCGAATGTAGCTGATCATGCGAATGTCAAAGTCTCATACGAATGGCTGCTCATGCGATTGGGTACTCATTCAGTCAGGTGGTCGTGTCATTCGGCCTATTGCCATTCGGCTCATGGCCATTCGACATATCTAAGCCTCTCCTTCACCTGGTTCGAAGCTGAGTACCCCTTTACTACCATTTTCATGATTTAGACCAAACTAAGGTGTTCTCCAAGTTCCTATACCTTTTGTGACTAGTTTCAAGTGTTTCCTATAGGTTTTTGTGGGTTTACAAACGGTTAAACAGTGGGATCGTTCAAGGGTAAAGAAAACCCTAAAATCGCCACTTTGAACTCGATTTTACCTAGATTCAGGTGATTCCAAGCTCTAAATCTGTGTACTTTCACGATCTACAAGTTGTTGTGGTTGTTTTGACACCAAAATCACTTGATTTGGTGGAGATTTGAAGTTTCTAGGGTTTGGAGTTTTAGAGAGAGTTTAGAGAGAGAAAGTGACGGAAATGGGAAAGAAGGAATGGGTAGGTGGATGAGGTTAATGGCATTTAATGCCATTTCAAGCCTTTTAACGATCTGACAATTTCAGGTTCGTTCGGTTCCGCTCGTTTTCACGTAAAAGTGTCGGTTTTCGGTCTTCTCGTCGTGATACGTTACGATTTTAAAAATAGAATTTACTAAATTAGATTAGGTTGTAACTACTATATTTTGTTTATTTTAAGTTTCCGAAACATTAAATTTAACTGTTTTAATCGAATCATACAGTTGTCGCGCGTATCCGTTCGGATCAGCACCCGTACGAACACGACGATAACTACACTCTTCGATGTGATTTTCTAGTTATTGGACATCATTCAGAACGTTAAAATTTCAGGTATATTTGTACAGATCATCACCTATACGAATAACCTGTCTATTTAGCATTCTCGTACGACATCCGTTATGATTGTGTTCTATACAACCTCCCATACGTTCAAACATCAAATGATAATAGTATACATGTAATACACATAGTTCGTACCTGAGTTACTGTGTAAGTCACTGTTCCGGTTACATTTCTACCACTGATGTTACACTTCTTTAAGCTCCTCATCAACCAGTGCAATGACATTATGTTTGTCATTATAAAGTCTTTGATTTGTAAATAAAAACACAAAAGATAAACAAATATTAGCTTATGAAAAATTGCCAAACTTAAAATTTGAAACAAAATTTCTAAGTGTGAAAATCATCGATACTGTTAGTATCCATTAGACGATATCATCGATATTAATATTATCGATACACTAAGTATCAATATTTATACTTAGAAAAAGTCTATCGATGTTAGTAATATCGATACTAAGTACAAGAACCAACACTTCGAAAAATTTTAAACACATCATTGATACTATTAGTATCGACGATACTTTTGTCATCGATTTAATAGTATCGATGTAAGAACAGTTCAAACAAATTCAAATTTTCAAAAATTTTGAACGAAGAAAATTATCTATAAAACCATTCAAATCCGTAACAGACATCCCTGATTAATCATTTAAACTAAAAATCCTTTGATTGATGCAGTTATTTATGGTTCAAATTTGATTCAAACTTAGGATTTTATGGTTCAAATTTGATTTATTACCAGCCATTTTGATCTATGTGTGATATATAATACCTGGTAAAACAATGGAGATCAATGATGAACAAATCAATAAAGTTGACGACAAAAACACTTTGAAAATCACACAATAATATCAATATTGAGTATCGATACTGATAGTATCGATAAATATATATTTAAAAATCTATCATCAATACTATTAGTATCTATGACACTATTTATCATCGATACTAATAGTGTAGATGATACTTCATCAAAACTAGATTGTCGATACTAACAATATCGATAAAATTCAAAAATAACTTAACTTAGAATTTTCAAAAATTTCAAAGTAAACATCAAAAACACATTTATTGATAAATTAAGAAAAACACACTTGAAAGATGAAATATAAAATACTTTAGAAATTTTTGTTTTTGCTTTTATAAAATAAATAAAAATAAAATCTTTTTTGTCTTTTTGATAAAATCTATGTAAAGATCCATATAAAATCATATTCAAATTATTTTAAATTTCTATGAATATCAAATTAAAATTTATCAAAAAGATATACATAAAAAAATAGAATCATATTAATCTATGCATCTAACATATAAGCAACATAATCAAATTATGGACAATTTAAAATTTGATTAATCAGATATATCTCAAAATACTATAACCTAAACAAATACCAAGCATTATTGAATTAGGTAAATTTTAGTTAATTATGAAATTCAATGAGTCTCACACTTAAATGAATATTAAGCTATTCAACTTCGGAATTTATTAAGGAGATAATATATACTTCCATTGATCTTTTCACATAGATAATAAATTAATGAATTGAAAACTTATCATTTTTTATCTTACTTTTTAGATAAATAAATTATGGAATGCACTAGTGGGAACAGGCCTGTGTTAATCACACAACAAAGAGTCACTATGCATATGAATTAATGAATGTTATGAATTTCCAGGTCTATATTGACATATAACAAAGGAAATGTAGGTCCCTTACTCTGTAAAGATCCAAAATTTATCAATTGAATCAGCAATAACACTTCTAAAATGTGCGGAATCCATGATAGAAGGTAGAAATGAAACAGAAAAGTTAATTTCTATTATAAAAACGTGAACTTTACACAAACTGCTTCAATACGTCTAGAAGAGTCTGCTTCGGGAATCCAACCCTAGAACAGTATACAATGCGTCTATATATACTACTCTAGGAGTACTCTAACCTATATACGAAATCAAAA
The DNA here is from genome assembly GCA_009363875.1 of Mikania micrantha. Taxonomy (NCBI): domain Eukaryota; kingdom Viridiplantae; phylum Streptophyta; class Magnoliopsida; order Asterales; family Asteraceae; genus Mikania; species Mikania micrantha. The sequence goes on along the minus strand of CM018698.1, from coordinate 3,334,550 downwards.
GGTACACGAAAATTACAAGTACACTAAAAGCAATGTTCATGAAAATAGCAAAACTTGGTCTTCATATTGTCACGAGTTGATTTTGTCAGTCTTTGTCTTCAGATTGGGCTCTAAAAACTCCCCATAGACTGATGAAATCAGTTGATTGCAAGTGTCACAGAATGAGGACCAGCACCATCATACAGCTTGCGAGCCATCGCCAATGCAACGAATCTTGTGAAAGCCTTCACTTCCTAATCATAACCACCATAGGTGTGTATGGGCTTCTTGTGAAGCACCATCATGTCGCCCCTTCCCAAACTTAAGAAAGTCCAAAGGGAATAGAATGATGCAGTCATCTGACTTGTCTCTCACAATAACTGCTCCAAATGTAATCTCGTTGAAGTACCAGAAACTGAAGTTCTTGAGTGAGTTATCAGGAACCCTGATGTGGATAGAGATTGCTTTCTCTGTTTTGGGATGTGGATACTTCTAATAGATCCACAGCTCTTTCTTTTCAAGATCTAGTATGTATTTTGAGACGAATCTTCTTCCCTTCGCTGTTTTCATGACTGGGAAGTTCTTATCATACTGGTCCTTTAAAAATTTGGCAAACAGATGTGCCTGACTGTCTTCAGAAAGATTCAAGAACACAACTCTGTTGATGCTCCGAATATCAACCTTAGCCAATGAAGAGAAGTCTTGAGGTCTTTTGTAGTATTCTAGTGTGCCGTTGAACCTCTTTACTAAGTAAAGCTACTTCTCCTTATCGTACATCTAGCAAACCACTTTAGATGTCTCATTGCGAACAGAAAATAAGTCCCTAGAGCTAGCAGTGTAAGTGACTTCATGATTCTCCACATCATCATCTGCTTCTGGAGTAGTCCAAGTCTTTTGTACTTCATTTGGAGCAGGTGTCCAGTCCCTCCTTTTGTCAAACCAACTCTCAATCACAGTCTTGAGAGTGGTGACATCATATCCAAGGGCATCGAGATATTAGTGAGCATACAAATAGTCTACATACGGATCTGTGAGTATAGCATATCACGGTCAAGGTACTTGATGAAGACCGTACAAGGCTTTGTCTAGCTTGTAGACATGGCCGGGATACTGCGAATCCTCAAACCCGGGAGGTTGACATACATATATCTCTTCCTTCACCTTTCCATACAAGAAAGTTGTATTCACTTATATCTGATATACTATGAAGTTCATGTAGGATGCATAAGCCAAGAAGATGTAGATTGCCTCAAGTCTTGCAACTGGTGCAAAGAGCTCCTCGTAATCAATATCCTGCTGTTGGTAGAAGCCTTGGACTAACAATCTTTCTTTATTTTAGATGATAACACCAGAATCATCCCTCTTGTTTCTGAAGACCCATCTTGTTCCAATTGACAGTTTCCTCATGGGCAAAGAAACTAGATTCCACACCTAGAGCTTCTGAAACTGCATAAGTTCTTCTTGCATCGCTTCAACCCAGCTTGATTCTTTAAGTGCCATATTAATGTTCATGGGTTCTACCTGGGAAATGAAGCAAGAATACAAAAAAGAATTAATTGGACATGATTGACTGCGTGTGATAGTTCCTTCAAATAAGGTAGTCTGAGCTGGAATAGATCTACTCCTAGTAAGGAATCCTTCTAAAAGAGGTACAATAATATTCTCCATGAGATGATTCTTGTTGATGCTTGAAGTGGGTACTTCCTCCATAACAAAATTATCAAGCAGATTACTAATGTGGGTGAGCTGATCTTCATTGGAGGAAGCGGTGTGTCATCGGGAGCTGTTTCACTTGCTTCAGCTTCATTATCCGCACAATGTTCCTCAAGGATGTGGTCTGAGAAAAGAGGATTGTCAAATGTCTGGTGGAAAGAGGAAGAGAATGGATATGTCTGTTGAGTCAGTTGAGCCGACTGAGATGTCTCTGAATCTGATGGGATAACTTCACTGATTGTCTTGGCTCGTTGATACAAGCCTGGAGGGTCAAAACTTAGAAGCTTGGGATCACATGGAACATAGTCAAACCGGTCACTCTTATAAAAATTGTCTTCAAGTTTAGTGGGGCATGCACTCTCAGAAGTAGTGTTAAATAGCTCAAAAGTTATATCATATTGAAATTACCAGTTTGGACCTGAACCGGCATCAGAATGATGTAACTCTTGCCAATCAATGTAGTATGACTCCATAATCTGCCATCTCTTCTTGTTGTAGAGGTAGGTAGCTTTTTCAGAAGAATAGCCCACAAAGTAACATTCATCAGCTTTGTCATCGAACTTGTAATTGGGCTCAGTGTGGAGTAGAGTGCAAGGGCATCCAAAAGATTTGAAGTGACCGACCTTAGGCTTCTGATTGAAGAAAATCTCATAAGAGTCTTCTAGTGGCACTTGTTCAGTAATGCACAGTTTTTAACATAGCAAGTTGCGTTTACAGCTTCAGCCCAGAAGAAGATTGGCAGCTTTGACTGAAACAACATGGTCCTCGCAGTCTCGATTAGTTTTTTGTTTCGTCTCTCAGCTACTCCGTTCTGCTAAAGTGTATGAGCTGCACTGTACTATCAAGAAATTCCCTTCTCATCAAAAAAATAAATAAGAGTCTGGTTCCTGAACTCTGTGCAATTATAAGTTTTGATCACCTTCCCTTTCAAGTTCTTCTAATTCTCAATCAAGGTGATTAACTTCTTCAGAATCTTAGCTGTCTCATCCTTCTTAGCAAGAAACAATACCCAAGTGAATTTGGAATAATCTTATGTTATCACAAGATATTATGAATTCTTCCTGATGCTCTTGACGTTGACTGGTCCAATTAGATCCATGTGAAGAAGTTGTAGAATATATGGAATTGAGTTGAACACTTTCGGCTTGTGGGGTCTTTTATGTTGCTTCCCCTTGGCACATGTCATGCACTTCTCAATGGATGAGAACTCTTTTGAAGGAAGTCCGATTGCGTAATCTCCCTTGGCCAATCTATTCAGATTCTTGAGGTTGACGTGACCAAATCGTCGATGCCAAAACAGACAATCTGTCTCTGATTCCTTCGAGTACAGACAAGTATTCTCAGTAAATGAATCTGAATTCATGATGATGATGTAGGCATTATTGATCCTCAGAGTCCTCATCAAGATCCACTTCTCTAGAATTACAAAACCCGGCTTCAAGATCAAACACTCCTTGTTAGTGAAGTGTGTTGAAAAGCTTTTGTCACAGATCTGGGAGACACTCAACAAGCTGTGGTTGAGTTCCTCCTCATAGTACACATCCTGAATGCTCAAAGTACCATTCGTCAAGGTTCCTTTCATGCTTATCTTCCCATCTTTGTCTCCAGCAAACGAGATATAACCTCCATTAAACGGTGTGACTTCATGCAACTGAGAGAAATCCCCAGTCATGTGTCGGGAGCAACCACTATCTAATACAAAACATTCTTTAGCTTATTTGGTCGTTCCTGCACAACAATCACATGTTTAATGAGGAACTGGTACCCAAATCTTTACAGATTTAGGCACTTTTGGCAATTTGGTGCTTTATTTGCTTTTGTCCTTAATCTTGTTCATGTTGATCTGCTTGTTCACACTGCCAGAATCAATTGGTTTTACAAGTGGTTTCACTTGCGGTTTCGCATACCAATATGTTTTAGTTTTAGATTGCAAATCTTTTGCTTTCTTTTATGAAAACCATTTTGATCCGGTTTTGCCTCTTTTCTGTTTCCGGCAGTGTGATAATTCGTAGTCCTTTTCTAAGGTTTCACCTTAGGCTTGGAGGATTGATCAGTTCTCGATGGTTTACGTAATGGTTTTGCCTTAGGTGTAAGCTTCTAATTCTTCCCATAATAGAATTCAATGGGTCTGTGCAGACAGTGTCTGGCTATGTGGCCTGGTCTCCCACATTCATAACAACATACCTTTTGGTAAAATTCTTGTGGGTCAAAAGGCTTTACATCACAACCACTTTGACCAGGAGATGAACTAGTGGAGACATGTTCCAATGACCCATTTGCAACACAAGGTTCACAGTTAGGATTTAACTTTGAACTTGTCTCACTTGTGATTGTGAAATGAGTTACGTTTACCTTTTCTATCAAAGGAGAAGCATTTGATTTTAATACCTATTTGTTTTTAACATCAACATTAGTTTTAAAAAATTTGGTCCTAAAATTCTTAAGCATTTCATTTGGTGTAATACTAATTGTTTCAAATTTTTCAACAAAATCAACTTTAGGAACTAAAAACTGTGACTTGTTAGATGAAACTGAACAATCTGTGCTACTCCCAACACTTCTTTCGTCTTCCTCCTCACTCTGACCTGAAATACTCAAACCTTCTGCACAAACCTCAGAATCATTAGAAGGATTTAAATCAGACAAAAGAGGATCAACTATGAGTGAAATTCGTTTGTTAGAACTAGTAGTGAACTCATACCTTCGGTCTGACTTTAACAGCAGATCATCAATAGAATTTTTGATTTTGCACATGGTGGAATAATTGTGGTTAAAAGTTGTTTTCACCTAACTATAACCAAGCCCTGTCGGTTCCCTTCCCCTGACCTCAACATTGATCATCTTAGCCACCAAGTTACTTCAGTAGTCATACTTTTCAACTCGAATTTTAGTTTTGGACAACTCAGTTTAAACTTGGTCTAAATCTAAGGTAATCTCCTCTATCTGACGCTTGGTATCCAGATAGTTAGATTTCTTGTCAATTAAAAGTTCGTTAAACTTTGAAATGCCACGCCTTTCGGCATCAAGTTTCCTTTTGAAAATTGATTCATTTTTAAGAAATTCAGAGTTCAAATATTTTAATTTGGTTTTCTCCTTATGATTAATACCTCGTTATGAGATCTATACTTAAAGACTTTGTCAATGCAAGAGGCAGTGCAACGATTTTCAGTTACCTCATTTCTCTTGTCATCCACCTCAGCCATCATTGCGTGGCTCAGAGTCATCTCAATTCTTGCACCTGATCGCTCAAGTCATAAGCGTCTGACTCCTGAGTCACTAAAGCTTTAGATGTTCCAACACCAGAGGATTCATATGTCCTCTTGTCAGCTTCTTTGGCATTCTTCGGCTGCTTGCATTCTCGAGCAAAGTGACCTGGCTGGTCAAAGTTGTAACATCTAAGCTTGGACTTATCAAACCCGAGCTTCTTCCCTGGGTTGTTCCCAAAACATTTATTCCCATAGTTCTTGATAAAATTCTTTGCCCTGAAGACTGCCATGGCCATTTGTCATGCAATATCCATCTCCTCTATATCAGCTTGATTAATCTGCCCCAGATTATTATGTTTCAGATTAGCTGCGACCAACTCACCTGCAATAAAAGAATTATAGTTGTTCATGAAGCCTTTGAACAATAGTAGGTTCTCCTCACTTTCTGGACTGACTTTGGGCATTGAGTTAGCTTTCCTAGATGAGAGAAAAGCAGTCTCATATGAAACAGTGTGAGACCCTGAAGCTTGGTAGTTGATGGATGAGAGAAGTGTTGCATTCTCTGATGCTGGAGTGATGCCCATGGAGCTGGCATGATTTAAAGCTCTCTGTTTTTGATCCATATCATATGAGTTGATAATGAATATCAGCTCGCTCAGGGTGGTCTTACACATGTCCTTAGTCCTCTTGATTGTTGTATAAATGGAGTTCCAATTGTATGGAAGCAAGTTCAACATCTTCTTATTGACCTCACCATTGGCCATCTGAATCCCTAAGCGCCTGAGCTAGGTCATCACAAATCTAAGTTCCCGAAAAGAAGTTCACGAACCCTAGTACTCGAAATGCAGTTCTCGAAAGGGTATTCTCGAAAAACACTTGAAAATTTCCGGATGAAATTTCTTCAAGATCCAGAACCCCAAATTGATACAGCATCTAGATGGTGTAGAGGTGAACGATAAAGTAGCAAACTTCAACCAAAAAGCAGTTATCTTTGTGCTGAAAAGAGCCTTCAAGCTCTGGTACCACTTGTAGGCCCCTTACTCTATAAAGATCCAAACTTTATCTAGTGAATCAACACGAAACACTTCTAAGATGTGTGGAATCCATGATTGAAGGTAGAAATGTAATAGAAAAGTTAATTTTATTATAAAATTGTGAACTTTACACAAACTGCTTCCATACGTCTAGAAGAGTCTGTCTTGGGAATCCAACCCTAGGATGGTATACAATGCATCTATATATACTACTCTAGGAGTGCTCGAACCTATCTACACGAAATCAAAACGTATACGAAAATTATAAGTACACGAAAAGTAAAGTTCACGAAAATAGAAAAACTTGGCCTTCATCTTGTCACGAGTTGATTTTGTCAGTCTTTGTCTTCAGATTGGGCTCTACAGGATATTCAGTATATGTGTTTAAAAGATCATTGATGGCATATTATGTATATAAGTAAATCAACTCTCCATCCATTTTTGTTGAAATCAGTTAGTGTAAATCTATATTAAGATAGAGATCCATTAATTCATGAAATTTATTTAGTTTTTTGCTTAGTATCATTTAAATTAAAGTATCTACGCTTATCTTATTTTCAAACTAAAATGTTCAACTTAATCATATTTCACTTATTTGCTTTGATACAAAAATTAAACATCATCAATTTCATATGTATAATTTGACAAATTTTAAATTCTAGATTGTTAGAAAATCTTAATTAAAAATAAGTCAAATTCTTATCATCTTTCATAAAATCTTGATGCAATTTTCAAAAATTTTATATTTTTAAAACTTCAAAAATTAAACTTGAAAGATAGAACTAAAAATTAAAATAAAAGAAAAACAAACTTTCAAGTGTAATTTTTCAAAACTCTTCATTTAAAATTGATCATCCCCAGTCCTTTTACAAGATAAGAAAATCGGGCTGAATCAAAGGCTTTTGCAATAATATCAGCAATGTTGTCAACGATATTGATTTTCAAAAGTTGGATTAATTTTTTCTCAGAACAATCTCGAATAAAATGATGTCGAATATCAATGTGCTTTGTTCGTTTATGTGAAACTTGATTTTCAGTTATTGCTACAGCAGCTTTATTATCAACATAGATTGGGTTGTTGTAAACTTTAAACCGTAATCCCACATTTGTTGTTGAATCCATAAAACTTGTGAACAACAACTTGAAGCAGCAACATACTCAGCCTCACAAGTAGATATAGCTACAATAAGTTGCTTCATACATTTCCAGGTGACAAGTTTGTTACCGAAAAATTGACAACCCCAGTTCTTGACTTCCTGTCAAAGTTACAACCACCATAGTCAGAATTTGAAAACACAATAAAATTCATACTATCATCATAAGGGTACCAAAGTCCAAGACATGGTTTTCCCTTCAGATAGCGAAAAATTCGTTTCACTGCTTTGATATGTGAATCCTTTAGTTTTGCAACAAGCTTGGAACACAAACAAACAGCAACCATAATGTCAGGTATGGAAGCAGTTAAATACATTAGGGAACCAATCATTGAACGATATACATGTTGATCAACATCTATACCATGCTTATCTTTCCCTAAATTATGATGAGTACAAACAGGGGTAGAAATTGATGTACAATCATTAATCTTGAACTTGTTCAAGATGCCATGTACATATTTATCCTCATGAATAAACAAGACATCCTTCTTCTGATCCGCTTGAATTTCAAGAAAGAAAGCAAGCTCTCGTATTTCGCTCATTTCAAATTTCTGCTTCATGACTGCTTCAAAATCTTTTCATAATTGTTCATTTGTTGCTCCAAAACTGATATCATCCACATAAATCTGCATGATAAGAATATCATCTTTCTTCTTCAAAATGAACAGAGTGGTGTCGATCTTTCCCCCTGAAAATCCATTGCCTAACAAATGAGTTGATAATGTTTCATACCAAGCCCTAGGTACCTAATGTATTCCATACAAAGCTTTATCGAGAGGATAACATTTTGTAGGATGGTTAGGATCATCAAACCCTGGCGGTTGAAAATCATACACCTCCTCTTTCACTTTTCCATACAGAAAGGCGCTTTTAACATCCAGATGGAAAACTTTGAACTTCTTGAAACTGGCATAGGCTAGGAAGAATCTTATAGCTTCTATTCTCGCCACAGGAGCATAAACTTCATCATACTCAATTCCTTCTTTTTGTTGTAATCCTTGAACAACAAGCCTAGCCTTGTTTCTGACAATTATGCCTTTGTCATCCTTTTTGCACTTATAAACCCTTTTGGTGCCTATGGCGATAACATCTTCTGGACCATCAACCAATTTCCAAACGGGCAATTTCTCAAATTGACTTAATTCTTCTTCCATGGCTGTAATACAGGAAGACTCTGTCAATGCTTATTTTACATTCATTCGTTCTAACTGACCTTTAAAAAATTAATATAAGCACAAATTCACCGTCTCCTGAATTTTTCAAAATAAAACTTTATCATATTCACCCTGAACTTGCTGACTTCTTGTTTTAACTCCAGAATTTAAATCACCAATAATGTTTTCAATTGGATGATCATTATTAATTCTATGAGTCGCAATATCCTCAATAGCTATCTCATCTTCAAAATTTGTAATACAATTTTCTTCTTCAGGTACAATCTCCCTCTGAATTTCAGATTCAATAATAACTGATGGATCATTATTTGAATCATGAAATTCATCATTAGAATGTGACTCTACAAAAACGTCTACATGTACAGCAACAAAATGAGAAGAAGAATCATCTTGTAATACAGAAGAACTCCTTTCAGAAGATTCCCAAAAAAACATTGGAAATAAAGAGCCATGAATTGTAATAGTGTCATTCAAATACTCAGCAAGATCATTTAAAGGTGAAGGAAACAACTTATGAAAATAGTGAAACAATGAGTCATAGTCAAGAAATACATTGATCATAGGCCTACGTGAATGTCTGTGTTGTTTCCCTTTTTGACAAGAAATACAGTGATCAGACATAACAAATGACTTAGATGGAACACCTTCAACAAGACCATTTCTGATCAAAAAATTCATTTTTCTTAAATGAACATGTCCCATCCGTCTATGCCATGAAATTGAATTTTTTTCAGTAGCTTTAGAGAAAAAGAAAGTAATTTGATAAGATGATGAAGCAGAAGACATATCAAGTTGATATGTATTGTTATGTCTGGGAGATGTAACAACAATCCAGTCTTCAGGAATCACCGCTCTATGTTTTTAAATGTGACATACTTTGTTATCAAATATAACAGAATATTCATTGCCACAAACTTGTGAAACACTCAACATATTATGTTTGAGTTGTTCCACAAAGCTCACATGCTCAAAGCTTATTCTGTCATTTGATAACACTCCCTCCTTGGTAATGTAGCCTCCGGTGTTACCAGCGAATATAACAAAACCACTATTTTTTCGTTTAACATTTTTCAAAAGCTCCAAGTTTCCAGTAATATGGCGAGAACATCCACTATCAATGTACCAGATATTTTGTAGAGCACCTGATAATGAGTCCTACACATATTTAAAATAAATCAATGAAAAACTAGAATCCATGTCTTAGTCTTATGAGTTTTGACATGGATTGCTTAAACAGTTTTAGTTCCAGAAGTGAAACAAACAATGGAATCAATAGAAACCTTTGCCTTAACAATACAAATTCGATTAGGAATTGGCTTGTAAGGAATAGTTTCATTCTGATGTTTCATCATTGATTTAATAAATTTATCCATTTTCATTTGAACACCTTTTGATTTGAAATAATTAATCGTTTTGGATATTGCAATAAAAAAATTGTTTTATAAACCAATGGTGTAACATGTTTCTTTCCCACAAAAGGAAAAGAAATAAATACTTCACTGGCTTAGCATTACACTTGTATCCTGATGTATGTGCAATAAAGGCTGTTGTAAGAAAATCAATAAGGTTACATGGATTTGTAGGTTGTTTCCTTTTACTCTACTTTGAATGATTAACCTGTGATTGACTACCATTCCAAGATAGACTTACATCCTGAACCTTAGAACAAGATCTAGACTCCTTTGACGATGGAGCTAAAGGTCCATTGCTATCAGAAAGATTTTTCTCAAAAATTTTGCCCTCATGCTTAACTTGATTCACCTTTGAAAAATTTGACAAGACGAAGTTTGTGGTGTAGCCCTTGAAGTTATAACACTTATGAATTTAGCATTTGACTGACTTAACAACTTGTCAGTCTGTTCATTAAGTGTTTGTCTTTTAACAAAATTGTGTTGACATGTATTTTCCCAAACCTATTGATCAACCGATTTTGGCTTTTGGAAAAGTTTTTTATTAGGTTTCTTGAAAATCTTATCAACCAATTTTGGATCAATTAAACTCAATGGTCTTGAATCATCACATAACATTTCATCTCGGCCATTAAGTGTATAATAGATAATATTATCTGGTTCAGAAAATAAACATCTGCCCTTAGGAATGTTAGATTCCTTAATGACAGATTCATGTCTGATATCAAAATCTGCAATTAATACACAATCAAAATCATTGTTTATACTAATTGAATCTGTTACATCAATTTTCTTATCAATATTACAAACTAAACCAAAAATATCACTATTAAAATTCTTATCAGCATCACAAACTTCAATCTTGTTTCCCTTGTTCTTTACATCTAATCCTGCATTTGTGAAACTCACAGAACTAGACAAGTTAGATAAATCAAATGAAAATAAATCTAAGTTCTTAGAGGTCTTTGAAAAGTAAGGAACAACATTTTACCGGTTAGGTAATTTCCCATAGAGACGGATCATCAATGGAGGAACAACAGATACATCACCCTCTTCAGTACTTGATAGAAATGCAACTGATCCTGAAGTATTGGCGGCAGTAGTGACAACAGACTTCATGTACAGACTTGGATTTTGAGAAGAAAATTTACTACCAGCTTTTCTTTTGCATGTCCAGATCAAAAGATTGTAACTTTGATATCAGTACATCCAATTATGTGACTTCCAAGTCTGTATTCTTCCCGATGATCATTACTTATGTTTCCCATGATGACGAAAGCGCATCCTAGAGTTTGTCATTTTGCTCTTCTTAAGTGACTTCATTAGCTAGATTGCTTAGCTCGCTTAGCAACCGAGTATATATAGTGACAAGCTCTTCAAAAGACTCATTATCAAGAATTTAAAATACTTCGAGTTTTTTCAGTAAAGTATATTTACTCCGTTTTAACTGATCACTGCACCTCACAAAGTTTAGCTAAGGCATCCCATAGAGCCTTAGATCTTTTATCAGATTTAAATGATTGAAAATTCTATTTAGGCAGTGCCATTGTCAACAAAGCATAAGCCTTTTTCTCTAGATCATAAAGCTTTTCCTCATCTTCGGTCAGTCAGGAAACATTCTTGTAAACACCATTCAGCTAAGGTTGTTCATATCCTTCGATCAGTGGGATCATCAAACTGGGGTTGACAATCGATAAGAAGGATTCAAATCTTGCACTCCTTGAAGAAAACTCAATTTGTGACACAAGTTTTAAAGGCCTAGTCATGGTACCGGCCTCATTGTCACTTAGTAATCCAGACAAGGAAGATAAGTTTGCCATTATGAAATTTTGATCACAAAATTTGCACACTTAAAAATTTTCAGAAACTGGTCAGTCAATATTAGTAATATCGACAAAATACTGAACCGTCGATACTAATAGTATTGATGAGATGCTGTCGATATTGTTAACATCGATGAATGGCTGTCGATATTGTTAGTGTCGATGGAAAAACTATCGATACTATCAATATAAATGATGAACAAGCTGATAACCGCTTCTATCGAGATCAATAATCTCGAAATGAAATTTTCAAGTTTTTACACATTTTCGAAGGTAGCTGGTGTCTTCTATGAATTTCAAGTGAAAATCTTCATTTAATCACTCAAAAATGTCAAATTGTCATGAATTTGTCTTCAAAAATTGATAAAATCATAAAATCTTCACTCAATCAAGATCACAACCGAGCATAAAGCTCTGATACCTCTTGTAGGTCCATGTCTAGGATCTGAATGATCTGGTATCACATATAAGTACGTGCGGAATCCATACAAAAATGTTTAAATAACAATAGAAATGGGTAGAAATAGAACAAATCAATGATTAAACTTCAATATCTTGTATTAATCTTTGTAATGAAATTTTTACAACAAAGAGAACACAAACTTAATAATCTGAGTTATGAACAGGTTTGATACAATTAATATCGAAACAAAGCTATTTAGAGACCTAGCCATCGATACTGGTAGTATCGATGGTCACCTATTGTCCATACTAATAGTATCAATAGTAGTATCATCGAGTATTGATGGTCCCATACTTAGCAATTTTTACAACCAAAAAAACTAAACAAAATACAAATCAAAACAAACTTAACTAAACTATTGCAATACAAAATCATTAAAGATCTTCACTTTGACTCCGCTACAATCTTCGGTCTTCAACTCAAAAACTGAAGCTGATGCTATCAGGGTACTAACAAGATTTTCACAGGTGTAAGGCCATTGGAGAAATTCAGGAGATTGTTTTGTGGTTTAGAAGATTAGATAGATGATTAGACCACTTCTATAGCATTCGTTGCTGAAGAACATGACCAAACCATAGGAGCCACATCTTCTCATGCAGCTGCTACAGAGAAAGCCACTTCCTCTGACTCTTCTGATACAGAGATAGAGTTTACATTTGAGATGAGAGAGCCAGCGGTTGCTTCTGTGCCACGTGCATGAGCTACATCTAATGAAAGGGATGCTGATTATATCCCTTCACCCGAGTTAACCCCGAATAAGAAGAGGCTGAAGATGGTTTCCAAGAAGTCCAGGGATCCACTCATGAAGAAAAGAAAGACTTCTGAAGGAACTTCCACCCAAGCCACTCCAACACCACAAGGCACCCAAGCCACTCCAACACCACAAACCACCCAACGACAACAAACCACCCAACTACCACATACCTCCCAAACACCTCATACTAGCCAAATCACCCAACTACCACATACCACCCAACCATAGCTTCAAACCACGTAAGCCACCAACCATCACCTCAACCATCAAAATCACCATCACCGCCACACAAACAAACCTCACCACCTCAATCTCCAACACCCATTCACTTCTCTCAAACAACATCCCCACCTAAGACAAGGGTTGACAAGGGAAAGGCTCCAATGGATACTCCATCTCCCTACAAGCAAGCAAATATGCCAGCTAACTTGGAGTTTCTACAGGAGAGAGTATTTGTGCTGGAGCAAGACTCAGCAACCAAAAACTCATTGATTGATAATCTCATAGAGGGAATGCTAAAGTTTGTTGAGCACATAAACAAGAAAAGACAAGACATTAGTTTCTTGAAGAAAGAAAATGCTGAATTGAGAAACGAGATTGATGCTCTCAAAGGAGCTAAGCCTGTTGAGGAAAAGAAATTTAAGAAAGATTATGAGGAAGAGAAGAAAGATGATGAAGAGGAGAAGAAAGATGATGATGATGATGATGATGATAAGGGAAATAATCAAGGCAAATCTAACAAGAAAGATGACAAGCCAGATGAAGATCAAGGTGGTGATGATCAAGAAAACCCCTCCTCAAGCAAGCCCGTGGACAATTATGATGATTATTAGTTTGATGACCATCCTAAAGGACACAATATTGAAGGGCTGGGAGAGGATCTGAAGAATGAAGGTTTCAACGATATGTTCCAAGACATATCAATGGATTCAATGTTTGATGTCATTTGTGATCAAAGCTTGGAGAGTTGCCTGGATCTTCCTCAGGAGCATCTAAGGAAGAAGAACCAGAAAACATCATACTCTGGAACATTTCCACTGATCCGTACATAGATTACTTGTATGCTCACAAGTATATTGACGCACTAGGACAGGAAGTGACAACTCTTGGTAATGTTATAGAAAGTTGGTTTGAGAAGAGGAAAGATTGGACTCCAGCTCCCGTACAAGTCCAGAAGACTTGGATTGTTTCCAGTTCTTAGGATGACTTGGAGAATTAAGAATATACCTACACTGCTAGCTCCAAAGACTTATTTGCAGTCCACAATGACAGAACCAGAGTCGTAAGTGTTGCATACCATGCATGTGGTGCCTGATGAAGACCGTATAGGGATTTTTGTAGACATGGTCGGGATTCTGCAAATCCTTGAATCCCGGAGGCTGACACACATAGACTTCTTCATAGTCAATCCCCTCCTGTTGGTAGAAGCCTAAACTACCACCTTGCATTATTCCTGATGATCACACCTGAATCATCTCTCTTGTTTCTAAAGACCCATCTGGTTCCGATTGGAAGTTTCCCTTTGTGCAAAGGAACCAGATTCCACACTTGGAGCTTCTTAAAATGCATCAATTCTTCTTGCATCGCTTCAACCCAGCTTGACTCCTTAAGAGCCATCTTGACATTCATAGATTCTACCTGCAAAATAAAACAGTAATATAAACAAGAATTAATTGGACCTGATTAACTTCATGTGATAGTTCCTTCAGGCAAGGCATTATGAGCTGGAATGGATTTGCTCCTAGTAAGAACTCCTTTTAAAAGAGGTCCGATGATGTTCTCCACTAGGTGATTCTTGTTGATGCTTAAAGTAGGCATTTCCTCCTTAGCTAAATTGTCAAGTAGGTTGCTGATATGAGTTAGCTAATCTTCACTAGAGGAAGAGGTGCTGTCAACGAGAGCAGTTTCACTTGCCTCAGCTCCAATATCCACACAATGTTCCTCAAGGATGTGGTATGAGAACAGTGGATTGTCAAATGTCCGGTGGGAAGAGGATGAGGCTGAGAAATCTTCAGATCTGGTAGGATGACTGCATTGATCTGAGTCGGCTGAACGGGCGGAAGTTCATGTACGAAGCATAGGCGAAGAAGATGCAGATAGCTTCAAGTCTTGAGACCAGTGCAAAGACTTCTTCATAGTCAATCCCCTCCTGTTGGTAGAAGCCCTGGACTACCAACCTTGCTTTATTCCTGATGATCACAGCTGAATCATCTCTCTTGTTTCTAAAGACCCATCTGGTTCCAATTGGAAGTTTCCCTTTGCGCAAAGGAACCAGATTCCACACCTGGAGCTTCTGAAAATGCATCAATTCTTCTTGCATCGCTTCAACCCAGCTTGACTCCTTAATAGCCATCTTGACATTCTTGGATTCTACCTGTAAAATAAAACAGGAATATAAACAAGAATTAAATGGACCTAATTGACTTCATGTGATAGTTCCTTCAGGCAAGGCATTCTGAGCTGGAATGGATTTGCTCCTAGTAAGAACTCCTTCTGAAAGAGGTCCGATGACGTTCTCCACTGGGTGATTCTTGTTGATGCTTAAAGTAGGCATTTCCTCCTTAGCTAAATTGTCAAGTAGGTTGCTGATATGAGTTAGCTAATCTTCACTGGAGGAAGAGGTGCTGTCAACGAGAGCGGTTTCACTTGCCTCAGCTCCAATATCCACACAATGTTCCTCAAGGATGTGGTATGAGAACAGTGGATTGTCAAATGTCCGGTGGGAAGAGGATGAGGCTGAGAAATCTTCAGATCTGGTAGGATGACTGCATTGATCTGAGTCGGCTAAACGGGCTGAACTTGATCATACATGCCTGGCAGGTCAACTGTGAGAAGCTTAGGATCACAAGGAACGTAGTCAACCCTGTAGTCCACGTCGTCACTCTTGTAGAAAATTTGTTTAGGCTTAGATGTTCCAGCACTCTCAGATGAAGTGTTGATGGGCTCAAACGAGAATCATATTGAAATAGCCAGTTTGGACCAAAACCAGCATCGGTGTTGTTCATCTCTTGCCAATCAATGTAGTATGACTCCACAATCATCCGGCTCTTCTTCTTGTATACCCGGTAAGCAGCTTTCTTAGATGAATAGCCCACAAAGTAACACTCATCATCCTTGTCATCAAACTTGTGATTCGGCTTAGTGTGGAGGAGAGTGCAAGGACCACCAAATGACTTGACGTGACCGACCTTCGGCTTCTAATTGAAAAATATCTCATAGGGAGTCTTCTAATGGCGCTTGTTCAGTAGAGCTCGGTTTTGAACATAACAAGCTGTGTTAACAGCTTCAGCTCACAAGAAGATTGGCAGTTTAGTCTCTGACAGCATGGTCCGTGCAGCCTCGATAAGCGTTTGGTTCCTTCTTTCAGCTACTCCATTTGCTGAGGGGAACGAGCTGCACTATATTGTCGAGCAATTCCCTTCTCATCGCAGTAGTCAATAAGTGTCTGATTTATAAACTCGGTGCCATTGTCAGTTCTGATCACCTTTACTTTTATATTCTTCTGAGTCTCGATCAGGGTGATAAACTTCTTCTGGATCTCTGGTGTCTCATCCTTCTTGGCCATAAAGAACACCCAAGTAAATCTGGAATAATCATCTGTAACAACGAGACAGAATGACTTCTTCCCGATGCTCATTACATTAACCAGTCCGAATAGATCCATATGGAGAACCTACAGAACTAATGATATTGAGTTGAACAGTTTGGGCTTGTGGGATCCCTTGTGCAGCTTCCCCTTGGCACATGCAACGCACTTCTCAATTGTGGAGAAGTCCTTAGAAGGTAGGCCAATGACATGATCTCCATTTGCCAGTCGGTTGAGATTCTTCAAGTTGACATGACCCAATCGACGATGCAATAGCAAACAGTCAGTCTCCGATGCCTTAGAAAAAAAAAACAAGAGTTTTCTGTGTATGAATCAGAATTCATGTTGATGATATAGGCATTATTGTTTCTTGGAGTCCTCATCAAGATCCATTTCTCCAGTACGACAAATTCGGGCTTCAAGATAAAACACTCTTTGTTTTTCAAGTGTGTTGAAAAGCTCTTGTCACAGATCTGAGAAACACTCAACAAGCTGTGGTTGAGTTCTTCAACATAGTACACATCTTCAAAAATCATAGTTCCAATAGTAATTGTGCCCTTTATGCTAATTTTCCCACCTTTGTCTCCAGCAAACGAGACGTATCCTCCATTAAATGGTGTTACTTCATCCACCTGAGAAAAATCCCCAGTCATATGTTGGGAACAACAACTATCCATGTACCAAACATTCTTCAGCTTATTTGGTCGTCCCTCATTGCGTTTGTCATCCACCTCAGCCATGAACGCATGGCTCAAAGTCATCTCAAGCTCTTGCACCTGGTCACTCCCGTCATAAGAGACAGTTTCATGCATAACCAGTGCCTTGGATGTGCTAGCTCCAGTTCCAGCTCCAAGTCTGCCTCTTTCAAAACCTTGGGCAGTTTACATTCACGAGCAAAGTGACCCGGCTGGTCACAACTGTAGCACCTGAGCTTTGAGTTGTCGAATCCCAGCTTCCTTCCTGGGTTGTTCCCGAAAATGTTCCTTCCATACTTCTTAATGAAATTCTTGGCATGAACGACTGGCATGGCCAGCTGCCATGAAAAATCCATCTCTTTAACATCAGTTGGGTTGATCTGCTCCAGGTTGTCTTGAGTAAGATTGGTCGGTGCCATTTCTCCTGCAATGAATGCGTTATAATTGTTCATAAACCCTTGAACAGTAGCAGATTCTCCCCACTCACAGGGCTGATCTAGGGCACTGAACTAGCTAGCCCAGATGAGATGAATGCAGTCTCGACAGGAATAGACTGAGATGTTGAAGTCAAGTAATACTGAGAACCAAAGGCTTGATAGTTGATTGAAGATAAAAAAGCAGCATTCTTAGAAACAGGAGTAATGCCCATGGAGCTGGCATGATTGAGCGCCCTCTTCTTGTCATCCAAGTCATATGAGTTGATGATTGAGATCAACTCAATGAGAGTAGTCTTGTACATGTCTTTCGTCCTCTTGATTTTTGTACAGTTGGAGTTCCAGTTGTATGGTAATGAATTCAAGAGTTTCTTGTTGATTTTTCCCTTTGACATCTCTATCCCAACACTTGTCATCTCTATCATGAGGTGAGCGAATCGGTTTAGTTGGGCTTATAAGGACTCACCCTTGATATGATTAAACATCTTGAACCGTTGTTTCACCATGTCTTTACAACTCTCCCTCGTATCCTCGTTTCCCTCAAAGCATTCAACTAAGGTGTCCCAAAGTTGTTTAGCGGTCTGGTGCTCCTTAAACCCTTGAGCCACATCAGTAGACAATGCCATAGTGATTGAGGCGTATGCCTTGTCTTCCTTTTCCTTCAATAGGATGTCGTTCTCAGTGTACAACTCTAGATCCTTGGGAATTAGCCCATTCATTTCACTCTGGTACATCGGCGCATAAGGCCATCCTCTATTGATCTCCATAGGTTGGGATCTGTGTACTCGATGAAATACTGGAATCTGAACTTCCAGACTAGGAAGTTGTCTCCTAACACAAGCCTCAGTGGCTTGGTTCCCATACCCATCTCATTGTCCATATTAAGCAGGTTGGACAAGCTAGTCAGATTCCTAGATGACATGTTGATCAGAAAAATTTCTAAGTCCTAGTTCTCGATTTCCAAAAGTTCCCGAAGTCCCTGATGTTCTCGAAATCTTTAAGAATCCAAAGTCCAAGTGATACACGAAATCCAAGCAGTACTCGAAGCTTGATACTCGAAGTGTTGTAATCGAAGTGTTGTAATCGAAGAGGAGTTCATGAATTTTGAGTGTTCGAACATAAGTACTCGAAAGACGAAACTCGAAACTGAGATCTTGAAAATCAAGTATTCGAAACTCTGTACTCGAAGCCCTGTACTCGAAGACTTGTTCTCAAAAACCAA
Organism: Mikania micrantha; assembly: GCA_009363875.1. Classification (NCBI taxonomy): domain Eukaryota; kingdom Viridiplantae; phylum Streptophyta; class Magnoliopsida; order Asterales; family Asteraceae; genus Mikania; species Mikania micrantha. Next base: position 3,315,900 of record CM018698.1, on the reverse strand, counting down.
AAAATTAGAACCAATTCAGCTAAGGCTTTTCAACTCGAACTGTGTTACTCGAAGACATGTTCTCGAAAGCATGTACTCGAAGCAATATACTCGAAAATGGAATTCAAAAATACTTGAAAAATTCCAGAGAAAAACTTTTCAAGATACAGAGATCCAAATTTCGACAGCGGCTATATGATGTGATGAAGATCAGGAAAGTATCAAACTTGCACAAAAAAGTTGTTACCTCGGTGTAGACAAAAGCTCGAAGACTCTGATACCACTTGTAGGTCCAGATCTCGATCAAGACTTGAGCTTTATGGCTCCAATCAACACCGAAAGACTCTAACGAGTGCAGAATCCAGTTTAGAATCAACAGAAGAGATGTAAAAAGGCAAGCTTTGTATAAATTGTGTGCTTCACAAGAACAATGCCTCAATACGTCTAGAGAACAATTGCCTCGGGAATCCAACTTAGAACAATACAAAATACGTCAATATATACTACTCTATGAGTACTCGAACCTCTATACACCAAAATGGTTCGAGTACTAGAAATCATAAGTACACGAAAACTAATATACATGAAAATCCACAAAAGCTGGTCTTCATCTGATCACAGGTTGACTTTGTCAGTCTTCGTCTCTGAATGGGCTCTACATGTCACGATAGACTCAGTTTTTGTTGCAGTTTATTTAAAGGGACAGGAAGAGATTGCCGAGTCTTCTGCGGGAGCATCCAAAGAAGAAGAACATGAAAACATTATACTCGGCAACAACTCCATAGATCCCTTCATCGACTATTTGTATGCTCACAAATAAGTCAATGCACAAGATAAACAGATTGATTGGACTCCTACTCCTTCTAAGGTACAATAGTCTTGGATGGGTGAAGAATCGGCAGAACAGAGTGAAGTTACTTACACTTCCGGCTCTCGTGACATGTTTGATGTACGTAATGAAAGATCAGAAGTCACATGTTGGATGTACGACAAAGACAAACATATGTATCTGGTGAAGAGGAGAAATGGAAAGCTTGAGTATTTCAAGCGACCACGAGACTTTTGTTCGATGCTAAAGTTCGACATACGAAGCATCAACAACGCTGTTTTCTACAACCCATCCAAGGATAGTCCGACCGAATTATTCGCCAAGTTCATCAAGGACCAGTGCGACAAAGATTTCCCAACCATGAAGACTGCCAAAGGGAGGGGATTTGTCTCATCATGCATCCTAGATCCGGTGAAGAAAGAACCATGGATCTACTACAAGTATCCTCCACCAGTAACCAAGAAGGTCGTCCCAATATCAACCAGTCCCCGTCAACAGGCTGCAGAACTTCGACTTCTAGTATTTTGATGAGAAGACACATGCAGCTACTATCATGAGAACAAAGGGTGACATCCACGATGTGGACATCATTTTGGATCCCATGGAGCTGCTGAAGTTTGGAAAGGATGATATGTAGAAGCTGCATGACACTCCGATCAAGGTCTATGGGGGATGGGACGAGGAAGCAAAACCGTTCACATAGGTTGTTTCTTTTCCCATGGAGCTTAAGTTATATGCCGGTGCAGGTCCTCATTCGGTAACACTTCCTATCGATTGACTTCATCAGTCTAAGAGGAGTTTGTAGTGGCCATTACAGAGACAAAGACTGACAAAGTCAACCCGTGACCAGATGAAGAAAAAGCTTTTGATCATTTTCGTGTACTTACATTCGTGTACTTTTGATTTTCGAGTACTCGAACCATTTTTGAGAATAGAGGTTCGAGTGCTCCTAGGAGTAGTATAAATAGACGTATTTTGTACTACTCTAGGGTTGGATTCCCAAGGCATTGCTCTCTAGACGTATTAAGGCAGTCTTCTCGTAAGTTCATGAATATTTACAAAGTTTGCATTTTTCTACTTCTTCTCGTGATTCTATCTTTGATTTCGCACTCGCTGGAGTCATTTGGTGTGGATTGGAGTTATAAAGCTCAAGTCTTGATCGAGATCTGTACCTACACCTACAATAAAGGCATTGTAGTTGATCATAAAACCCTTGCACAGCAACATGTTCTCTTCACCTTCTTCACTAACTTTGGGCATAGAATGAGCTTGCCGGGAAGAGAGAAAAGCAGAATCTAATGGAAAAGACTGAGATCCAAAATCTTGATAAGTCATTGAGGAAAGAAGGGTTGCATTCTCTGTAACTGGTGTGATGCCCATTGAGCTGGCATGATTCAAGGGTCCCTGTTTATCATCCATATCATATGAGTTGATTATGGAAATCAGCTTGCTAAGGGTGGTCTCGTACATATCTTTTGTTCTCTTGATAGTGGTACAATTGGAGTTCCAATTGTATGAAGAGAATTCAGCAGCTTTTTGTTGACCTTGTAGATTAGATGTCGATCAATCAACGGAATCCTATTAACAATCAAATATATGTGGAATCTATGTCATGCTTTGAACAATCAAATATATGCGGAATCTATGTCTTGCTTTGAACAGTCAAATATATGCAGAATCTATGTCTTGCTTCATTTGCAAAGATTTCAACTTCATTCAGTAAATCAATGTCTTGCTTTGAATAGTTCACCAACCAAACAAGATCCAACAGCCTGATCAACCTCCACTTATCATCTTCTCTCAATAGAATGACTGTTTCAGATGTTCTTTTGTCACACCCCCTGCGCCGCGTGCGGAATCCATGGCGCGGTGACAATCGATGGTTGAATCATGCACAAGTATTGAATAAGAACAACCACAATGCAATACTAAGTTTCATAGATATTAGACCATTGTTTAGTTACAGACAATCTATCTATCTTCCCAAAAGAATGACAACTACAGACCCAAAAATATTGTTTACAAAATAAGACTCAGACAAGACAATTAAACAATCAGGATTAAATGAGTTCCTAGTCCATCCTAGCTTGTTTCTTCGTCTTGTTCTATCTTAAAACGGTCTCCTTAGTTGTCTTTTAGAATGTCTTAAACCTGATTACCTGAAACACGTGAAAAGTAACTGTCAACTACAAAAGTAGTTGGTGAGAACAATAGGTTTAACATTTGTAAACATGAATCTGCATTGTAAGACATATGTATAAAGCAGTAATTGAAAATGCATGGATGGTTGCAACCCAAACTAACATCAAGTAAGAACAATGTGTGCAAACAGTCAACAGGCTGTTTACTAGAAAAGCCAACATGTAATCAAGTCCCAAACTACATTTGGAGTTAGAAAATTAGTCAGCAAATGCATTCAACACGAGTTATACTAACGAGTTTACTCAGAAGACAACTCGGTGTTGACGTAACCCGGTGAATATGACTTATGCTGGTAAACTTAATTAACAGCAATTTCATATTACTGTAATGCAACCAATTCTGCAGTTAGTTTTTAAAACAAATTTAAAAGCTAACTCCAGCTTTGGTATGTCCAATTGTGTACGCTTTCCCTTGTTGTGATCACCCATTAGTAACGTTAAAAGAATACGAATATGTGTCTTGATGTATGTATAAGTTTGTTCACAACGATGAACACCATGTTTTTGAATACTTTGATTTGAAACCTTTGGTTGGATGCCTTGTTTGAATACCATGAATTGAAATCCTTTGATTGAATACCATCATGAAACTATTGATTGAATACCTTGTTTGGAAACCTCTGATTGAATACTGAGAATAGTGTTCTTGTATAATAACAAGGTTTATAAAACACTAATTTATCGAAAGCACAAGATTATAATAAAAGAGTTTATAAAACTTATTCTTTAAAAGAGTTTAACATTTATAAAACCATTTGTGTCAAACAGGTATAAAATAGTTTAGAGGTCCTTTTTGTAAACCTTTTAGTAGAAAATGTTTAACGGTTGATAAAACCTTTAAAACAATTTGGAAATCCTTTGTGACATAATTGATACCTCTTTAAAGTTGTAATTGAATCCTGTAATAATTGAAATACATTGTATATCCTGTTTATGAAATATGATTACATAGAGTATGTTTGGTCACGTGTTCCACCCCAAAACAGTTACAAAACAGTAAAAGAGGGGCTAAAGTTCTCACCTGACTGCAGTAGACTCTGAACTATAACAAGTAGCAAGTAGCAAACAAGACTTCTAACTGTTTCCTATATCATTGTAATCATACATAGAATATAAGATTTATGATTGTATAGACTTTGATTTATTAATTGGCTATGTTAAGCGGTTGACTTATGAAAACATTGTGTCATGTTCTTTTATGCATAACTTGTACACATAAAAGTAAAATGTGCTTATGAATGTGATAACCGTTGTTTAATCATGTGTAAATCGCCCATTGATAGAATCCCTTGAAAGTTAACCTAAGTCGTAGTTATGACTTAAGTTTATTGTTTCAAGTTTGTAATGAATTCTTTGTTGGGCCTATTTTACCCAACCATTCAATGCATACCATGATCATTACTTTCCACATTGAGTTCAAGTGATAGTTACCATTTGAACTTAATTGGGCCAAACAATGTGTACATGGGACTATCTAAGCGATTTCGGACCAATCGAAGCCATGGGCCGTGTAGTGAGCCAAGGGTAGGATTGGGCCTAATCACATGGGCCAATGAGAAAATTTGGGCCGAAAGGTTAGTCATGGGTCCAACAAGCTCTCATAGACCAAGTGGGTATGGTTTGGGCCTAAAGATTTGGGCTAGAAATTGAATGGGCCACACAACTTTATTGGGCCAGAATTGTTGGTTATTGGGCCAAGGTGATAGTGTGTATGCCGTCTAGTTTAAACCTGGGCCAATTCCATCGAGATGTCACCGAGATTTCAAACCAGCGAACCTATGGGAAAGGTTCGTCCAACCTAACTTGCCATCAAGGGTTCGCCTCCCAACAAGGTTCGGCTATGTTGAGTGTCATGGGGGTTCGGCAAGCCATGCAGGTTCGCTGCATGTAGGGTACGGCACTGCCTAGGGTTCGTGAGCATCAAAATGGTTCGGTGAATGTAAGGTTCGGCTCTCAGGGTTCAGCTAGGGTTCGTCTGATGGCAATGATTCAGCTGCAACGAGAAGGTTCGCCTGATGGTGTAGGTTCGTCCCACGCAAAGGTTCGTTGGTTGTTAATAGTTCGTATAGGGTTCGACCTAGACACATGCAGGTTCGGCCAGTAGCTTCGCCCAGAAGGTTCGGTCGTGAATGTCTGCTTCACACAGGTTCGCCCGAACCTGTAACTTCACCATCATCTTCATCGATTTTCAGGTTGTTGCCACTAGCTTTGATGTTCGTCAGTAAATAGGAGATGTGTTCGAGGGTGTGTAGGGGTCGTGGTGATGGTCTAAGACCGGCTAAGACTTGGGGTTGAACAAACACCTACAAAACCCTATTTTTCATATTTTTCATTCGATCGTACGTCGTTTTTGGTCGGCTAAAACCTCAGATCCTTTGTACTTCCATGTAGAGGATGTCAAGAGCTTCGCGTAGGTTCAAGAACCATCCATTTTCGTGGAGAAACGAAGGAGATATGGAACTTTTAGTGGAGTTTTTCTAGTGAGAGAATGAGATGGCGAAATTTCTAGAGAGAGAGAGAGAGTTGTGGCTGCAATAAATGAAAGAAATGAAGGGAATTAAGGGCTTTTATGCCCCGGCTGGTTCCCCCGCGTGTTCGGTCTCGCTCGGAGTCGGTTTCGCGTATTTTTACGTACGCGTCGTCGCGATTACTTAATTGAATATTTTAGATTGTAAAATAGATTTCTTGAATTATTTATGATGAGTTTCAAAATTGTAAATCGAAAATAAAATATTTTCCTTATGTTTGTTTGTTCGTTCATAATCCAACCGTTAAACGACTACAATTACGTGTATACCCATAATTGCGTACGTTTTTCGATCGTATTATTTATTTATTGTCGTTTACTCGTAATTATAAGTTCAACATTCGTATCTTTATGGATCGTCACCCATAACTATACTCAGTCTCGCTTACGCATTACGATTTTTGTTTAATTAATTCTTTTGTCATACTATTCGTCACAACACTACACACTAACACTATCCCATTATACCGAACGCAGTATATGTATAGGGCATACCCAGAGTCCAGCTAACTGTCTTATCTACGCCAGCCCACCACAGTTTCGATATAATATAATATTGTTCTTGTCTAGCGTAATCGACTGTAAATAAATAATACATACTTGTTCCTAATTGAATAAGATACTATAACACACAAACACAATCATGAACACATGAATCACATTGACTGATTGAATATAAGTACGAATTGTTCTATCACTGTTTACAACTACCATAATTAAATGCACAGATGTTACAGTCTCCCCTAGTTAAGGGAATTTCGTCCCGAAATTAACGAGCCGAAGGTACTGTAAAAAGATGAGGGTACTTAAGCTTCATCTGGTCTTCACGTTTCCAGGTGAACTCAGCACCACGTTTGCCCTCCCATCGTACCTTTACGATCGGGATACGGCTACGTTTGAGTTTTTTGACTCAATGATCCATGATTTCAACCGGACGTTCTATGAATTGCATGTTATTTTGAATCTGAATGTCTTCAAGTGGAATCTGAGCATCATGATCCGCCAAGCATTTCTTAAGATTCAATACATGAAACGTATCGTGAACATTGCTTAGCTCCACTGGAAGTTTGAGTTTGTAGGCTACGGGACCAATCCGTTCCAGGATCTCAAAAGGTCCAATGTACCTTGGTGCAAGTTTCCCTTTCTTCCCAAATCGGACAACGCCTTTCCAGGAAGAAACCTTGAGTAAGACTCGGTCACCAACTTGAAACTCAAGCGGTTTCCGACGTCGATCGGCATAACTCTTTTGCCGATCCCGTGCGGCCTTTAGCCTTGATTGAATGATAGTGATCTTGTCTGCTGTTTCTTGAATGAGTTCAGGTCCTACGATCTGTGAGTCACCAACCTCGGTCCAGCAGACCGGTGATCGGCACTTCCTACCATATAAAGCTTCGAATGGTTCACATTGAATGCTTGTATGGTAGCTGTTGTTGTACGAAAACTCGATGAGTGGAAGATGAGTATCCCAACTCCCACCGAAGTCAATCACACAAGAACGAAGCATGTCCTAGAGTGTCTGGATAGTCCTTTCGCTTTGACCGTCGGTTTGAGGATGATACGCCGTGCTAAGATTAACACGGGTTCCTAAAGCCTTTTGTAATGTTTGCCAAAAGCAAGAAGTGAAACGACTATCATGATAAGAAATGATTGATGTTGGAGTCCTATGACGAGCAATGATTTCGTTGATGTACAAGGTAGCTAACTTCTCCATTTTGTAATCCTCTCGGATTGGGAGAAAATGAGCAGATTTGGTGAGTCGATCGACGATCACCCAAATCGAATCGTAACCCCGCGGAGTTCTTGGAAACTTAGTTATGAAATCCATGGAAATTTGCTCCCATTTCCATTGAGGAATTTCAGGTTGCTGCAGAAGTCCCGAAGGTTTCTGATGTTCTGCCTTGACTTTGGAACACGTTAGACATTTCCCTACATACAATGCTATGTCTTTCTTCATTCCGGGCCACCAGTAAGATGTCTTCAAGTCTTGGTACATCTTATCGGCTCCTGGATGAACTGAGTATCGCGACTTATGAGCCTCAGCACAGATTAGTGTGCGCAATTCTTCTGACTTTGGAATCCACATGCGACTGGTGAAGTATAAAACCCCATCAGCTCGAGGTTCTAGTTTACCCTCAACTACGCAGTCTAATTCTACCTTCAGTTGATTGTCGATCACTACTTGTTGTTGTGCAATACGAATCAGATATTTCAAGTTTGGTTGTGTGTTGATCTCCATGGCTCTTACACGAATTGGTTTGACTGGTTTCTTACGACTAAGAGCATCCGCCACCACATTGGCTTTACCCGGGTGGTAACGAATCTCACAGTCATAATCAGTTAGAAGCTCAACCCAACGCCGTTGTCTCATGTTGAGTTCTTTTCGATTGAGAATGTGTTGTAGGCTCTTGTGGTCCGTATAGATGACACATTTAGTACCATAAAGGTAGGGCCTCCAAATCTTCAATGCAAAGACCACAGCCCCTAACTCAAGGTCATGAGTACTATAATTCTTCTCGTGAACTTTAAGCTGTCTTGAAGCATATGCAATCACCTTGTCCCATTGCATAAGTACACAACCTAGGCCAAGGTTTGAAGCATCGCAATAGACAATGAAATCATCACTGCCCTCTGGAAGACTAAGGATAGGGGAATTGCATAACTTCTGTTTAAGAAGTTGAAATGCATCTTCTTGTTTCTGTCCCCATATAAACGCTTGACTTTTCTGAGTTAGTGTGGTAAGTGGCAAGGCGATCTTCGAAAAGTTCGCGATGAACCTTCTGTAATAGCCTGCCAAACCCAGAAATGAACGAATCTCTGTCGGAGTAGATGGGGTAGTCCAGTTCTTAATCGCTTCAATCTTCGCTGGTTCTACGTGTATCCCATCTCTATTTATAATGTGAGCTATGAAATGAACTTCCTTTAGCCAAAATTCGCATTTAGAGAATTTGGCATACAGCTGTTTAGTTCTTAGCAGTTCTAAGACCTTCCTCAAATGATCCTCATGTTCTTGTTCCGTCTTGGAATAAATCAGTATATCATCAATGAAGACGATAACAAACTGATCTAAATATGGCTTGCAGACTCGATTCATCAGGTCCATGAACACTGCCAGTGCATTTGTCAGTCCAGATGGCATAACCACGAACTCGTAGTGTCCATATCGAGTCCTAAAAGCAGTCTTTGGTATATCCTCATCATTTACCCTGAGCTGGTGATACCCGGATCGTAGATCAATTTTAGAGAAACAAGTCGCTCCCTGTAATTGATCAAACAGATCATCGATCCTAGGTAGAGGATATTTGTTCTTGACTGTCAACTTATTTAATTCACGATAGTCGATGCACATACGAAATCAACCATCTTTCTTCTTGACAAAGAGAACCGGAGATCCCCAGGGAGAGAAACTCGGTCTAATGAAACCTTTGTCTAGAAGCTCTTGAAGTTGACTAGACAGTTCTTGCTCTTGAAGTTGACTAGACAGTTCTTGCATCTCAGACGGTGCTAATCGATATGGTGACTTCGCCACTGGAGTTGCTCCAGGGACGAGATCGATTCTAAACTCCACTTGTCTGATCGGTGGTAGTCCAGGAAAGTCTTTAGGAAAAACGTCCGGATAATCTCTGATGACCGGAACGTCTCCAACTGTTTTCTTTTCAGGTTTCTTCTCCACCACGTGAGCCAGGAATGCGTAGTATTTCTTCTTCAGGTAGTTCCTAGCCTTGATGCACGACACAATCTTTAATCCGCGGCATGGTTTCTTGCAGTAAACATGCATCATTTCGCCGGACGGTAAGGGAATTCGAATAAGTTTCTCCGAGCATACAATTTCGGCATGGTTTTTGAATAACCAATTCATTCCTACTACGACTTCGAAGATTCCGAGTGTCATAGGAATAAGATCGATGAGGAAAAGATGATCGTTTAACCTTAATTCACAATCACGAATTATTGAATTCACTAGTATAGTCTTACCATCCGCTACTTCTACGGTGTAAGGAGCAGTAAGTATAGATGGTTGTATATTAAACAGGGAAGCAGTATTAGTAGAGACAAAACTTCTATCGGCACCAGTGTCAAATATGATAGAAACATAGTGATCATTAATGAGAAATGTACCCGTGACGACTGCCGGCTCCTCACGTGCTTCGGTAGCTTCGATAACAAAGGCACGAGCAGTAGCAGTTGTCGCTGCATGGTTAAGCTTCGGGCACTGGTTTTTGAAGTGTCCTTCTGCTCCACAGTTATAACAAGCTCTTCCACATGTAGTAGTAGGAACGGTGGTAGTGGTAGTAGCAGCAAGATGAGTGGCTTGACATGTTGCGGCCAAGTGTCCAAACCGTCCACACTTAAGACATTTTCTGCATGGAATCGTGGGTAGGTGATGGTATTGACATTTGGTGCAAAGTGGGTACGAACCAGTATAAGGCTTGCACAGGTGTAGCTGCAGTCAAGGCTGCATAGTTCTTGATCATTTTCTGTTTTTACTTCTTCTTCTTGGGTTGATTTTGTTCAGGCTTCTTGCCTTCCTCCATTTGTGGTCACTTGTATCCCTTTCGAGTTAGTACGCCAGCCTTGACGTACTCTTCAGGAAGAGTGGCGCCAAGACGAATTGCCGCCTCCAGAGTAGTGGGGTTACTCCCCTTAACAGTTCCTCTGATAACCAGGGGTAAGCCTTCAATGTACTTCTCTATCCTACAGGATAGAGGAGTAACTAGATATGGCACCAGAATGCACAACTCATGGAAACGAGTTGTATATTTCGCGTTTTTGCCACTATCTTGGACCAAATTCTACATTTCAACCTCAAGTTTCTTCAGTTCATGGCGTGGACAAAACTGTTCCACAAGTATCCTCTTGAAGTCTTCCCATGGTAAGGCCAAAGCAACTTCCCGTCCTCTGGTGTTCTTCTCCGAATTCCACCAGGTGAGTGCGCCCTTGTCAAAAGCGCTTGAAGCCATCTTGACCTTTAGGTTTTCTGGGCATCCCGTAAAGTCAAGGATATCCTCAATGCTTTCCAGCCACTGCAGTAGACTGGTAGCTCCCTCAGTACCAGCGTACTTAGGAGGCTTAGCATCATTGAACTGCTTGAAGGTGAATGTAGCAGTTCCGACGTTGTGAGCATTTGAGTGGTTTGCGGAATCACTGGTACTTTCCTGAAGGTTTTGGGTGATATCAGTGACCATACCCGGAATGACATCCTTCATATGTATGGCGATGTCCCGGGCAATCTTGTTGATCTCATCATCATTGCCACTTGTTGAACCCTCGCCGTTGGGATTACGTCAAGGAGGCATTCTACGAATAGAAAGCCACAAGTGGTTCAGTAACGAGAAAGGATACAATTGAGTTTACATGATAAAGTTAGTAATATACTCATACTACTAATATTATCATTCAATTGTAACTTGAGCAAGCACACAAAGTCAGTTAACATAGGATCAGTTAACCTTTTAGCATACTTCTCAGATGATTGTGTACAATGTGTCATAAGATTACTCATGATCTTTGATTACCTGAATTATGATTGAATCTATGGATAAATCATGGTTGAATTATGTGTGCACCTACTAATAATTGTTAACACGTAGAACTAAACCATATGTGTGTCCTACATCTTTCTTGTTAACTTATGCTAGTAAATACTAAGCATGTAATCACTTAAGACTACATAATATGATTGTTTACCTGATGGATTCACACACAATGGTTGACTCATCTATGGTTGATTAGCACAATGATTGTTTCACACACTTGTTTGATTCATCTTTGATTGTTTCACACAATGGTTGTATCTCAAATGATTGTATCTCATATGTTTGACTAATGTTTAATGATTCCAGTTGCTCCCGAATCTTCACTTCAAATACTAACACCGAATTCCCCCTGTCATACTGAAGTTAGTTTATATATAGGGCATACGGAGGGTCAAGCAAACTGCCTACCCAGCCGACATCCCACCACCACCTCAGTATGCCAGAGCTTAGCCGCCGTTTGTATTTGAAGCTAGGATCCCAACTCTTGCTTGATTATAATTGATTCATGATTGTCTCTTGTATTATGAATATGAGTATGATTGTGTAACCTATGGTTCTTAATTTACTTGAATCAAGAACTTAGGTTTTTGTATATGTGTGTCCTAGGTTAATTAACCTAGTTTCCCAATACTTACAGTATTGAGTATGATGATCTCCTTGTGTGAACTTCAACTAAAGAATGCTGTTACACAGATTCTAAGCTAGGAAGTCCTAGTGATGACGAATACATGATAATGATAACATGATGAGAATTTCAGATCAAAGATACTAAGAATACAGATCTTTGCCTCTGAAATCCTTTGATGAATTCTGATTGAGAATTCCGGATCAAGGATACTAAGAATACAGATCCTTGCCTCTGAAATCCTTTATGAATATGTGTTGAGAAATTTAATTCGGTTTCTAAAATTATAGAATTCCGATCCAAATTCCTTGACTCAATATCTAATCTTAGAAATGTATCCCTAAGATCTTTCAAGCTTAATGTAGGCTTAATGCTTACTTAAGTTTACTTAGATCCCAAGTATCCTCAAGCCTATAGCACTTAGTCCTATGGGGTAGCTTAGGTTATAGTCTAGGTCATTAATTATTGGGTTTTTCCTAGTTCTCTACAACCTTGGCTCTGATACCAACCTGTCACACCCCATGCGCCGCGTGCGAAATCCATGGCGCGGTGACCATCGATGGTTGAATCATGCACAAGTATTGAATAAGAACAACAACAATGCAATACTAAGTTTCATAGATATTAGACCATTGTTTAGTTACAGGCAATCTATCTATCTTCCCAAAAGAATGACAACTACAGACCCAAAAATATTGTTTACAAAATAAGACTCAGATAAGACAATTAAACAATCAGGATTAAATGAGTTTCTAATCCATCCTAGCTTGTTTCTTCATCTTGTTCTATCTTAAAACGGTCTCCTTATTTGTCTTTTAGAATGTCTTAAACCTGATTACCTGAAACACGTGAAAAGTAACTGTCAACTACAAAAGTAGTTGGTGAGAACAATAGGTTTAACATTTGTAAACATGAATCTGCATTTTAAGGCATATGTATAAAGCAGTAATTGAAAATGCATGGATGGTTGCAACCCAAACTAACATCAAGTAAGAACAATGTGTGCAAACAGTCAACAGGTTGTTTACTAGAAAAGCCAACATGTAATCAAGTCCCAAACTACGTTTGGAGTTAGAAAATTAGTTAGCAAATGCTCAGAAGACAACTCGGTGTTGACGTAACCCGGTCAATATGACTTATGCTGGTAAACTTAATTAACAGCAATTTCATATTACCGTAATGCAACCAATTATGCAGTTAGTTTTTAAAACAAATTTAAAAGCTAACTCCAGCTTTGGTATGTCCAATTGTGTCCGCTTTCCCTTGTTGTGATCACCCAGTACTAACGCTAAAAGAATAAGAATATGTGTCTTGATGTATGTATAAGTTTGTTCACAACGATGAACACCGTATTTTTGAATACTTTGATTTGAAACCTTTGGTTGGATGCCTTGTTTGAATACCATGAACTGAAATCCTTTGATTGAATACCATCATGAAACTATTGATTGAATACCTTGTTTGGAAACCTCTGATTGAATACTGCGAATAGTGTCCTTGTATAATAACAAGGTTTATAAAACACTAATTTATCGAAAGCACAAGATTATAATAAAAGAGTTTATAAAACTTATTCTTTAAAAGAGTTTAACATTTATAAAACCATTTGTGTGAAACATGTATAAAATAGTTTAGAGGACCTTTTTATAAACATTTTAGTAGAAAATGTTTAACGATTGATAAAACCTTTAAAACAATTTGGAAATCCTTTGTGACATAATTGATACCTCTTTAAAGTTGTAATTGAATCCTGTAATAATTGAAATACAGTGTATATCCTATTTATGAAATATGATTACATAGAGTATGTTTGGTCACGTGTTCCACCCCAAAACAGTTACAAAACAGTAAAAGAGGGGCTAAAGTTCTCACCTGACTGCAGTAGACTCTGAACTGTAACAAGTAGCAAACAAGACTTCTAACTGGTTCCTATATCATTGTAATCATACATAGAATAGAAGATTTTTGATTGTATAGACTTTGATTTATTGATTGGCTATGTTAAGCGGTTGACTTATGAAAACATTGTGTCATTTTCTTTTATGCATAACTTGTACACATAAAAGTAACATGTGCTTATGAATGTGATAACCATTGTTTTATCATGTGTAAATCGCCCATTGATAGAATCCCTTGAAAGTAAACCTAAGTCGTAGTTATGACTTAAGTTTATTGTTTCAAGTTTGTAATGAATTCTTTGTTGGGCCTATTTTACCCAACCATTCAATGCATACCATGATCATTACTTTCGACATTGAGTTCAAGTGATAGTTACCATTTGAACTTAATTGGGCCAAACAATGTCCACATGGGACTATCTAAGCGATTTCGGACCAATCGAAGCCATGGGTCATGTAGTGAGCGAAGGGGAGGATTGGGCCTAATCACATGGGCCAAGGAGATAAAATTTGGGCCGAAAGGTTAGTCATGGGTCCAACAAACTCTCATAGACCAAGTGGGTATCGTTTTGGCCTAAAGATTTGGGCTAGAAATTGAATGGGCCACACAACTTTATTGGGCCAGAATTGTTGGTTATTGGGCCAAGGTGATAGCGTGTATGCCGTCTAGTTTAAACCTGGGCCAATTCCATCAAGATGTAGCCGAGATTTCAAACCAGCGAACCTACGGGGAAGGTTCGTCCAACCTAACTCGCCATCAAGGGTTCGTCTCCCAACAAGGTTCGGCTATGTTGAGTGTCATGGGGGTTCGGCAAGCCATGCAGGTTCGCTGCATGTAGGGTATGGCACTGTCTAGGGTTCGTGAGCATCAAAATGGTTCGGTGAATGTAAGGTTCGGCTCTCAGGGTCAGCTAGGGTTCGTCTGATGGCAATGATTCAGCTGCAACGAGAAGGTTCGCCTGATGGTGTAGGCTCGTCCCATGCAAAGGTTCGTTGGTTGTTAATGGTTCGTATAGGGTTCGACCGAGACACATGCAGGTTCGGCCAGTAGCTTCGCCCAGAAGGTTCGGTCGTGAGTGTCTGCTTCACAAAGGCTCGCCCGAACCTGTAACTTCACCATCATCTTCATCGATTTTCAGGTTGTTGCCACTAGCTTTGATGCTCGTCAGTAAATAGGAGATGTTCTCGAGGGTGTGTAGGGGTCGTGGTGATGGTCTAAGACCGGCTAAGACTTGGGGTTGAACAAACACCTACAAAACCCTATTTTTCAGATTTTTCATTCGATCGTAACTCTTTTTTGGTCGGCTAAAACCTCAGATCCTTCGTACTTCCATGTAGAGGATGTCAAGAGCTTCGCGTAGGTTCAAGAATCATCCATTTTCGTGGAGAAACGAAGGAGATATGGAGCTTTTAGTGGAGTTTTTCAAGTGAGAGAATGAGATGGCGAAATTTCTAGAGAGAGAGAGAGTTGTGGCTGCAATAAATGAAAGAAATGAAGGGAATTAAGGGCTTTTATGCCCCGGCTGGTTCCCCCGCGTGTTCGGTCTCGCTCGGTGCCGGTTTCGCGTATTTTTACGTACACGTTGTCGCGATTACTTAATTGAATATTTTAGATTGTAAAATAGATTTCTTGAATTATTTATGATGAGTTTCAAAATTGTAAATCGAAAATAAAATTTCCTTATGTTTGTTTGTTCGTTCATAATCCAACCGTTAAACGACTACAATTACGTGTATACCCATAATTGCGTACGTTTTTCGATCGTATTATTTATTTATTGTCGTTTACTCGTAATTATAAGTTCAACATTCGTATCTTTATGGATCGTCACCCATAACTATACTCAGTCTCGCTTACGCATTACGATTTTTGTTTAATTAATTCTTTTGTCATACTATTCGTCACAACACTACACACTAACACTATCCCATTATACCGAACGCAGTATATGTATAGGGCATACCCAGAGTCCAGCTAACTGCCTTAGCTACGCCAGCCCACCACAGTTTCGATATAATATAATACTGTTCTTGTCTAGCGTAATCGACTGTAAATAAATAATACATACTTGTTCCTAATTGAATAAGATACTATAACACACAAACACAATCATGAACACATGAATCACATTGACTGATTGAATATAAGTACGAATTGTTTTATCACTGTTTACAACTACCATAATTAAATGAACAGATGTTACATCTTTCATCATAAACCAGAACTTGAAATAAGGATTCCAATTCTGTTCTATTATTCCCAACCTTGGTCTTGAATTAGCTTTAGGCTTTGGATACACATACAAATTCTTCTTCAACACAGAAAATTGAGGCACCAACCAACTCCAGCCAGACTTAGATTCTTTCTTCAACATCTTCTCAAATCTTTCATTGTGCTCTGTCTGAATAGGCATTATCATCCTTAACCTTGATAACTGCATACATTCAAAAGAAGGTAATGACATAATGTCAAATGCCTTTCCAAAATATTGACAACCATCAGTCCTCTTGACACATAACACCCTCTGTTCTTCAAACTTCTAGGAATATTGTGAAAGTAACCATAGCTTACAATTCTTCCTTTTATCTTTGGCTTAGATCCAATCTTGAATTGCCTATCTTGGTCTTCTTGAACTTTTTCTTCAATTACTTCAACCATTTGCTTGAAAATCATTAAGTGATCATTAATGTAATTGTGTTCATCTTGACTTTCTTTCCACATATCCATATAAGTCTTTTCTTTCATAAGATCAAATGTTCTCTTTGGAGCTCTTCTCTAGACTTCAATATCAAAGATCTTCTTCAAAGTTTGTAGATTATACAAATTTTCATCCACTTGATCATCTTGTTCAAAGTCAATTGACTGATTTGATTCTTCAATCACCATTTTTCCAGCATCAATAGCATTCTGTAAATCATTCAATCCAACTCCAAACAAATCAGCTAACACTTTCTTAGAATAACCACCATCAATCTCTCCTTCCTCCAATTCTCTATCTTCATTATCATCATTAAACATTCTTAGTAACTGTGCATCAGCATTCTGTCTGAATAACTCTACAAAAGTAGGCAATGAACTATCAATCACGTGCTTTGGATATTCCAAATCTGTGAAATCTTCAATATCTACATCTTCAATATCCTTAGCCTTCTCAGATGAAACAGAAGAAATAGGATTAGCATCAAGAGAAATCCCAGAAGGCTTGTATATCGTAATTGCACCAGTTATGGAATTCAAACCACTTGAACTTCCAACACCCGTCAGATCACCATCATCATCTTCATCATCATCATGATAAGCATTAAAACTTGGATGTTCGTCAACATCTGAATTTTCATAGTCAATCTTCTCTTCTTCTTCTTCATCATCAATATTAAAAAACACTGAATCAGCACTAGCACCAGTAGCTTCAATTTGAGTGTCTTTGACTTGAATATCATTCATCTTTAGCTTCAACACTTGATTCTCTTTCTTTAACTCAGCAATCTCAGCACTCTGCTTCACAGTTAATGTCTCCAATGATGTAATTCTCTCATTCATTAACTTCTTTTCAATCAAATCCTCTTTTCTCCACTTCAACAGTTGAGAAATATGACCTTTCATCACATCCATATCACTTAGACTTGAAGAAGAAGGTTGTTCAGTTTCAGTTTTATCCTTTTGTTTCCTGTACTTGTCAAACTCTTGTGACAAAATAGAAACCCGTCTTCTTAACTCAGAATCATCATATCCCAATGAGAAGTTCAAGTCTAAATCATCCAATCCTTCAAAAATGAATCACCTCTGAAAGTAGAAGCTGTTGGGAATTGTAATAACCATTTTTAAACTTTTAATTAATCATATTAATTATAAAATCATATTTTACGATAGCGGAAGCGATTAGGTTACACATTTTGTTTCATAAACAAAATTCCCAAAACCAGGAATCCAGTTACATACAAATAAACAAAACAACCATAGGGTGTTTAGAATTGACCTCAATGAAGAATCTCCAAAAACACACCTTGGATTCGATAGTAGTCTCGCTAGATGACTTGAATCACGAACCACGATCTCTATCGCGTATCACCGTCACAACCGCGTACTCCAAAACTACCCTTGGTGGTTCGGCTATGGTGGTGGTGAGTGGTGGTGCTTTGGCCGAAAATCCAAGAGGAGAGGGGATGGGTTTCACCACCAAGAGGAGGAGTGGGAGAGTGGGTGAAAGAAATTGTGTATCAAAAAGTGGTAGGTTGGATCTCCATTTACAGTCAAACGAAGATCCAATTTTCTAGGAATTTTGAATTTACCAATTCAAAATTAATTCCCACCATTTTAAAGTCAAAGATTAGATACATAAAAATAGGATCTTTTGACTACCAATTCAAAATTGGTTTCCCACCTTTTATTTCACATGTTAATTTAAATTAACCTTTTTTAATTTAATTAACTTTCTTTTAGTAATTAAACCATTTAATTACTACTCTCCATATTACTAACTAGCAACTAGTTAGCAATATTTAATTAAATGACTAAAGTTTATCTAATTAAACTTTATCAATTTAATTATAATTAATTATCACAATAATTAACTCCCCAATGTTATTATTATTTCACAAATAATAATAACACAACACTTTATATAATTCGTGAAATTGAATATGTCTAAAACAAATTTTAGACACAATCACATTACTATCTTCCAAAGTGTAACTCTCTGGATCGTACCCCGATAGCAACGTTCATATTATCGATGATCGGACATCTTCTTGAACTATTGCAGCAACTGAAGCAAGTTCAGAAACAGGAATGGAAGTAGATGTAGAATAAACAACCACATGCGAAGAAAAAATAATCCTGGGAGTCCTTGTCTTCTTCTTCTTAGGCACCTTGGCCATTCTCTTCTTCTTCTTTGGCCTTGAAGACTCAGGCTCATCAACAGTAAAGTTAGGATCATTTTCCTCTTCTCTTGCTTCTTCATTTTGTTGTTGTGTTGGTTTTATCTTTAATCTCCTTATCATTCTGTTTCCAACATGAACTGTTTCCATTTCAGACTCAGTAGATTCCTCATCTTCAGCATCAGCTCCAATATCTTCAGTATCAACAGAAGTAACAGTAACATATTCTTGTCTTTGAGCATCTTGCTGATCCGGATAAATCACCTGAAGAGGAACCAATGTAGTATGAGTTACATTTGGCCCTTGAACTTGTTCTTGAGTTTGTTGATGAGATTGAGAGGACTAAGCTTCTGATTGCCTAGTTTGTGAATTAGGAGGAGGAGGTGGTGGTTGTTGTTGATCATCATCATTATCACTCAAATGTTCATTGTCTGAATTTGAATCTTCATGCCTCCAAGTGTCGTTTAACGGAGCAATGTAGTTAGCTCTAGCACAATGACCTATCACATCCTTAATAAGAATATCATCATTACTCTTCTGATAGATCTTGACTTGACCAAGACTGGAATCAGTCATGTGCTTCAGCTTAAGAAGATCAGAAGCAACTCTCGGCAAATTCTGTTCAGGAAACCTTTCATCTATCAGCATCTGAATAAACCTTGAATACATATAAAATCTATCTTTGGCCTGGGTTATGTTGCCTGACATATATCTGAAGATCATTGCAAAAAAGTTGAACGGTTTGTTCAAAATCAATGCAACCATTGCAGACCTCATCAGATCCCTCAGTTCATCAAATGTACCCTTCCTCATGCTAAGACAATGCAAAAGTACGTGAGCTAATAGCTTGTACTGCAAAGGTAGCTTGCCCTTCTTGATAGAATATTCACTGTAGACCCCAAAGTATCTGATCCTCAAAAAGCACCCTTTAATGCACCTCTCAAGAATAAGAGTCATTCCTGCAGGTTCACCTCCAAATTGTAAAACCCTCCTGATGTCAGCTTCAGTAACTCTAATGGCTTGTCCAAGCACATCAGCCTAGCTGAATCCCAGAAACTCTGAATGTGTGATCTGTATATGTGACGAATTGGAGATCGCATAATAAATCCTTGACCGTCTTAAGAACTCAATCATCGGGAGAAATTCCTTGTCGTTCTTTGTTGTCGGATCCAAATAAGCACAAAGGTTGTGTTTATCTCTGATGGTGAGAGTTGCCATTTCTACAATTAAAACAATCAACAATTAAAAAATCAAAAATCAAAAGTTAAAAAAATAAAAAATTCCTAAGTATAGAAACCAGCGAACCCTTCCATGTGCCGACCTAGACTAGACGAACCTGTTTATAATACAAACCTGTTTAAACTAATGAACCTTTACATGAACGAACCTTGTACATATCACGATCCTTATAGTTAAACGAACCATTGACCATACAAGGTTTGGTTCAATGATATAAAGAGGTTTGGCCCGAACCTTTGAAGTTCAAACGAACCTTATCAATTCAGCGAACCTGTGTTCATTTCACGAACCTGATCCAGTTTAAAATCAAATTTTCAAATCTATGAATTAGACCAAAAAATCTATATCCAAACGTTCGCCATTCACAGATGATCAATTTTAATGAAGACAATTTTCACCAAATTTAAATTTAAACAGGTTTTAATCCAAAACAATATGTTCGACTAACTAAATCTAAAAATTAAGAAATCTCCTAATCTATCCGGTCAAACTTCAATCTCTTTACCTATTTAGAATCACAATTCAAATCCGAAGCTAATGATATATGGCACACACACTGAATGATCCAAAATCGAAAAAATCAAAATCAAGCTCAAAGATTCGTGAAAGTGGTTCTAAGGAAAGTGACTAAGCTTGTTCACGAACCTCTGTATTTATACGAACTTGTGAACAAACTTCTTAAACGAACCTTTTACCAACCTGATGACCGAACATATCAACAAACCTTTTGGACGAACCTTTGACTAAACATGTTGACCGAACCTGTCAACAAACCTATCAAACGAACCTTTCAACAAACCTGTTGAACGAACCTGTGACCAAACCTATTGAACGAACCTGTTAACAAACCTATCAGGCGAACCTCCAAGCAAACCTTTTTGAAATTCAATTTTATCTAAAATTTCAAACAAACCAATGTTTAATATTTCAGAGTCAAAAAAAATAATCAAAAATTATTGATTTAACATCAGATAAAAACCAAAAAAAAAACTTTTTTGTATTTTCAAAAAAAAAATTAAAAACAAACACACTGCAAATTTAACAAATCTAACTATGAAATATAAACCTAACAAAACAATGACATATTTTTGTTTGAGAAAGATCCAGACATGAGATCATATTGTATTACAATCATCAACACACCTGATTGAGATAATGAATATATTTATCAGCAAATTACAATTCAAAGATGATTGTCAGTATATAAAACCTCTTTAAGTTTAATTACTTAGTTAAGATATCAATTGAAAACAAAACCATGTAATACTTTATGTTCTCCATTTACCTGAACACATCCCCGTTTTGTGAATAATTAAACAAACAATAATGTCCTTGAAACAAATAACTTTAATTTTAACTATAAGCTTGATCATGCAAAAACAAAATTGAATTTCTTTTGAAAAACAACAAAATATAAAACAAAATTATATTGTTCAAAATCTTGGAATCAAGGTTGATACTTTCGTATGCTCAGATGATCCAGAAATTGAACGAAAGAATAATTTAAGATTAAGCTTTTAACAATCAGATTGATATTCTCATATACGCAGAGATTGTCCAAATCTTAATCAAAACCAAGAAAACAAATTTGAATTTTTTAAAACTATAACAATCAGGTCGATACGTAAGTATATGCAGAGAATGTTTCAACTTTAAACTAAAACAAAAGAAAAACAAAATTTAGAATTTCTTTTAAAATTAAACACATGATCAAAACTAGTAAGTTCAATTTTGTTCAAGAAACATTTTGTAAGATTAATTTCCACTCATTCAGGACAAAGCTAAGCACTGTATTCTAAGCATCTGTTTCTCATAAAGCATAATCAAAATTTTGTCAAATGTTACCTTAACTAAGTTATAAACCTACCAACATATCAAACTAAGTAATTGTAAATGCTCTTTATGTTTAAGTTCTTGTATGATACAGATGTGCTTCCAATTGCTACAGTGTACTATCATTGGTCGAATCAATTTCTCAAAATTTTAATTTTTTAATGTTTGTGTTTTTGATTTTTCAAATGTTTTTGAGTTTTTCAAAATTTTCTCCCCCTAAAATTAAAACACAAAACAAACAAAAACAATTAAAATATCTGATGTTAATTCAATAAAAGTTGATTATGAAGGAAGTTGATTTGAAATGACCTCACCCATGACCCGAATGCCATTTAATTTAAGCAAATACTCAAAACGATATTTATCAAAAGCCTTGGTGAGAAGGTCTGCTCGTTGCTCATTTGTATGTATCTTCACCACATCAATAAGTTTCTTTTCATAACAATCGCGTATGAAATAAAACCTAATGTCAATGTGTTTAGAACGTGAATGCTACACAGGATTCTTTGTTATAGCAATAGCAGCCTCATTATCAACATGAATTGGGTTGTAAGAAAATTCAAACCATAGTCTCTGATCTGTTGTTGTATCCACAAAACTTGTGAACAACAACTGGCAGCACTACATACTCAGCCTCACAAGTGGAAGTAGCCATAGATGTTTGCTTTTTACACTGCCAAGAAACTAAACGTTCCCTCAAAAATTGTGCACCTCCAATTGTGGATTTCGTATATGTCTTACATCCTCCATAATCGGAGTCACTGTAGTCATTGAAGGAAAAGTTATCATCTTTAGGATACCACAGACTGGTGTCTGGTGTACCCTTCAGATAACAAAGTATTCTCTTGACTACAATTAGATGTGACACTTTAGGTTTTGATTGATATCTTGCACAGATACTTGTAGCAAATACAATATCTGGTCTTGAGACAGTCAAATATATCAAACTTCCAATAATTTCACGATAAAGAGTAGGATCAATTATCTCCCCCTTAATATCAGGCTCAATCCCTTGATTAGGCTGAATGGGCGTGGAAATTGGTTTTGAATCAAGCATACTAAACCATTTTAGCACATCTTGAATATATTTTGTCTAATGAATGAAAATTCCATCATCAGTTTGATCAATTTGTAAACCCATCTGACATTACACTCATCTCAAATTTCTCAATCATCACCTCTTTAAACTCCAAACACATTTGTTCATCGGTAGATTCAAAAATAATATCATCTACATAGATCTGAAAAAGAATAATGCCCTTGCCTTTCTCCCGATAAAACAAAGTTTTGTCAATCTGACCCCTATTGAACCCATGTTCAATAAGATGACTAGATAATGTCTCGTACCAGGCACGTGGAGCCTGATGAAGACCATACGGTGCTTTTTCGAAGAGGTAAACCTGATCCCGATGGATAGGATCCTCAAAGCCTGATGGCTGACAAACATACACTTTTTCCTTAAAAGAACCATACAGAAATGCAGATTTGACATCCAACTGAAAAATTTTAAATTTCTTATAAACAGCAAAAGCAAGAAAAAGTCTAATTGCTTCCAGCCGCACCACAGGTGCAAAAACTTCATCGTAATCAATTCCTTCAACTTGTTTGAAATCCTGAACCACTAAACGAGCTTTCTTTCTAACAATTACACCTCGGTCATCTCGTTTGCATCTCAGCACCCATCTGGTACCAATATTTTCTCTCCTTTTGGCAAATCAACTAAATGCCAAACTCCCAACTTCTAAAACTGATTCAGTTCTTCTTGCATCACGTCCACCCAGACAGGCTCATGTAAAGCTTCAGCCACAGTCTTTGGCTCTATTTGTGAAATAAATGCTGAATGCATCTAGAGCTCTTGACTGCCATGAGTTCTCTCTAACTCGACATACAAACTCTCCTCATTTGTGCCTTGATTTCGTGTCTGTACTCCTGCAGTTGGATCTCCTATGATCTGAGCAATCGGATGATTTACATGAACTCTAGTGACAGGCACTTGCGGTACACCCACATTATGATCCAGATTTGTAATATTCTGATCAGTGTCTTGATCGTGAGAAATAGCATCATCAAAAACATCATTATCATCATCAGCTGACCAATCATCATTAATTACTTATGAAATGCCTTCCTCATGTGGAGTAGTAATACCATCTTCAGAATGATGAGAAATACCTTGTTCTTCAGAATTCTGCAAATCATACAACATTTGTAAGGTTATTTCATCATCAGAAACACTTGGAGACATTAAAAGATTCAAATAGTTTATTATAATCAAAAAGCCAATCTGGACCCTTTCCGTCTGGTATAGGTGTATGTCGTTGAATATCCACATGATACCATCGTTCCACAACACCCATACATTTATTAAACACACGTTTGTTAGGAAGACTATAGCCAAGAAAGAAACCCTCTTCAATGTTAGAATTGAATTTTGAATCTTTCTTTAGCATGGTACAAGGAGCCCCAAAAGGTTCCGAGTGTTCCAAATTAGGCTTTCAATTCTGAAGCAATTCATAACAAGTTTTATTGTGTCTTATAACAATCAAAACTCTGTTAAGAGTAAAACAAGCTGTAGCCACAGCTTCACTCCAAAAAGTAATGGGAAGTTTAGAATCAGCTAGCATTGTTCTCGTAGACTCAATCAGAGTCCTATTCTTTCTTACAGCTACACCATTCATCTGAGGCTCATAAGGTGCACTGAATTGCTGCTGAATGCCTTTGGAATTGCAAAATTCCTCCATTTGATGATTCTTAAACTCAGTCCCATTATCCGATCGTACACGCCTCCCTCTCAACTTATACAAAGTCTCCAACCTATTGATCAACAACACAAAATTTTCATAAGTTTCTGATTTATGCTTTAAAAACATGACCCATGAAAATCTTGAAAAATCATCAGTCACCACAAAACAATAAGATTCACCACCTATACTTTTCACATTGATAGGTCCAAACAAATCCATGTGAAGAAGTTCAAGTGGCATATCAATAGAAAAGATTTTCTTTGTTTTATGAGACTTCCTTTTCTGTTTACCCATTTTACATGACACACACACATCCGGAAGTTTAAAATTTTTAACCGGTACACCCTCAACAAAATGATTATGCACAAGATGATTCCTCTTCCGAATATGAATATGCCACATTTGCCTGTGCCAAGAACGTGTATCTTGTTCAGTTTCCTTTGACACCAGACATGTTTTCACTTTATTCACTGTCTCCACCTTCGCCAAGTCAAGCACTTACAAATCCATGCTCTGATCAGCTGTCATCAGAATCCACTCCTCAGAAATCTAAAATCCTTGCTTGAGTACATAACACCTGTCTTTGTCAAACATCACTTTATAACCTTTGTCACAAATATGCGAAACACTCAACAAATTGTTAGTTAATTCTTTGCAAAAATTAACATTATCAAATGAAACCTTTCCATTTGTCAAACTACCAAACCCTGTAATTTGACCTCCTTTTTCTCCAGCAAAGTTCACATAACTTCCTTTCACCAACTTGAAATCTCTCAACAAATTCAACTCTCCAGTCATATGTCGGAAACATCCACTATCAACAATCCAACGATTATTGATATGGCCCATGGATGCAACCTGCACAATAAATTAAAAAAACCTACCAGTATTCAAAAGGGAAGACCCCGCCATTTCGGCGTTGAGTCTCCCGGAATGGACCCCTTCCATTCTTTTGTGAGGACCTACTCGAATACCCATCATCACTGTTATCATCCTCTTTCCCAGAAACTTCATCACCTGACCTGTTTTTAAGTTTCCAAAATGATTTTGACTTAAAATGTTGTTTTGAAAATGTTTTTGAAGATGCATTATCAAAAGAATCTTTCACAATCTTTTTAATATTTCTTTTGTTATCAACTCGTTTCTTCTGATTATTTTCTTCTTTCACCCAAACACAATCAGGATTATATTTTCGAAGAACTCTCATCTCATCTTCACTAGGTCTAATTCTCCTAGGACTTCCTCCTGACCTATCACATCATCATAACTCTTCCTAATTTTGTTATTTGGACAATTAGCAGAAATATGTCCTTTACCACAACAAGTAAAACACTTTCGTGTTTCTCTTGGTGAAAAAGACTTAAAACTGCTACAATCAGTTGAACTGAAATCCAAATCACAATCAGCAATCAAATGACCAAAATTACCACATCGGTAACATTTTTTATCTTTCAAATGATTCTTTGGTGTTGGTTCATCATAGTACTTTGATGAACTGAAAGGTTTTGAAACAACCTTTGCAGATGAGATTCTGTTTCTCAAACCAGTTGATTTTATCTTTGAATTACTCATTGGATTCTGAAAATTCTTTGATTTGCTTTTATGTCCAACCCCAAACCTTTCAAAGAAAAAATCCACTTTTTCAACCTTTTTAGAAACCACGTTTTTCTTTTGAAAATTTCAACTAGACTCCCCTTGATGTGTAGTAGATGACTTAACATACACAATCGGTTCAAGAGTAGTGGTTGGTTTGGCTTTAATCACTGGTTTGGAAACTTGAGTGGTTTTCATCACCACCTTCTCAACTTGTTTCATCTCAGCTTTTGACTTCTGAGATTTCAAAGGCTTTTTATCAACATTTTTTACTTGATAACCATTTTATAACAAAATATCAGATGAATATTCTGATTCAGTGATGTCTTCAATGATAGGTGCATCACTGTCAAGTGACACCTTTTCATCAGAAGATAAACCTCCAGCATGTTCAATAACTTGTTCAGACTCAAGTTCATTAAAAGAAATTGGATGAACTTCCAAATTCGGATCAATTTGTGGTCTAGGAACATAGCTTGAAGGAGGTGGTACAACATGAAAACCCAAGCCAGTAGTATCATTCGATGATCTTTGCATGGCAGCAAAGTAATCGATAACATATTGAGAATTCTGATAATTCTCTAGCTTGCTCTTGTTCATTTCTGCTTCTTCTCTTGCTGCTAACAATTCAACTTTCAACTTTTGCACTGACTC
The DNA here is from genome assembly GCA_009363875.1 of Mikania micrantha. Classification (NCBI taxonomy): domain Eukaryota; kingdom Viridiplantae; phylum Streptophyta; class Magnoliopsida; order Asterales; family Asteraceae; genus Mikania; species Mikania micrantha. The sequence continues at coordinate 3,289,366 of CM018698.1, read as the reverse complement.
GAGATGCACAGAAACTGAATGATTATTTTGCAAAACTTTAATTTTTAGTTCTTCATTTTCTTTTCCTAAATCAATGTTCTTCTTATCAAAAGCTTTTTCTCTTGAAATCAACTTCTTGTTAGCTTCAGTGCACTCGACCAGTTCAGCAGTCAATTGAGCATTCATTTCTTTCAACTTATCAATGATCTCTAAAAGATCGTTATTTACCTCTTCAACTTTTTCTTTCCCTTTGCTTGTTTCTTCATCTAGAGAAGCCATGAATGCACCCATTAAATCATCATAATGCTTTCCCCAGTCATGTCCTTCATCTGCTTGACTGACTAAAGCTTTTGTTGATTCTTTAGGCTTTTCCTTCTTCTTTTGATAAACTTCTTTTGGCTTGAAAGGATTTAAATTTCCTTGCTTCTTCGGATTTTTACACTCATGAGCAAAATGACCCAATTCACCACAATTATAACATTGTGTGGCCTTTGGATTAAATCCAAACTTTGTGTTTCGATCAAAAGTGAACTTCTTTCCAGTTTTCTTTTCTTATATGTTGATTCTTCTGATTGCACTAGCCAACGCCCACTGAGTATCAATTAACTCCATCTCATCATCATCAATCTGCTCATAATCTTCAAATGTACCAACCACCTTACGCAGTATATTCCCACTTTTCAGTAGGGTCTGGGGGGAAGGATAGATACAAACCTTACCCCTATCCCAATTGGGATAGAGAGGCTGCTCCGAAAGAGTCCCTGGCTCAAAGTTATCGTTTGAAGTTGATCATCCCAATGATTTTAACGTTATTTTCACAAATAACTAAAATAACGTTAAAATTAGTGCACTTTTACTTTTGCCCCTTAAGGGCCCACACATATATACATTATATGCGTGCACCGCAAATGGGGTGTTCATAATTTTCAAATGTAAGATTTGCATTTCCTATCCTTCCAGCTATCTGTCCATCATAAGCACTGACAACACATGACAAAATTGACATATGATCTCTTGCCTTTAAAGCATTCCATAAACCATATGAAGTTTTATGTTTATCAAATTGATGTAGAATCTGATTAGGAATTGCCTGACTCAACATCCAATATGCTTTCTTTTCAGAATCATATTTCTTTCTTTGATCAACATCCAATCTCTCAAGAGTTTGATCCAAATCTGTCCCCACCACTTTTGGTCTTTCATAGGGTGACAAGATTCTTTCCCAAAGATTTGTGTCAGTTCCATTGAGATGTGTCTCAAACCAACCTTTCCAGTTTTCATAATCGGTTAAATCAAGTAGTTTGGGAACTTTATTTGTGCTTCCTGACTCAGTTTCACTAATCAAATTACTGTTATATTAGAATTTTGACTAGCAACAGCAGCAAACATATCAGCCAAGATTCTGACTTATTATCAGCGAACCTCCACTTACATTCTAACTTCATGAACCTAAATGACAAGCAAACCTTCTACAAACCTTGATCTTCACGAACCTTATCTCACGAACCTGAGACAAACCTTGATCTCACGAACCTTGTCCAATGAACCTTGAGACAAACCTTGACCAGTGAACCTCTTCAATAGAACTTTGACCAACGAACCTCAGTCAAACAAACCCTAATCAAACGAACCTCAACGATAGTCAAACATTGAGACGAACCTCTTCAAAATATCTACACGAACCTCAACAAAAATTACTTTTAATAGCGAACTTATGCTTCAGACAACACCTGAGCTATCCCAAGGTTCGGCTCCCGAACCTATCTTCAGAATTCGAAAATTTTGGAGGGAAAACCTTCAAAATTTCAAGAAGAACCCTTAAAAAAACACAGATTTCAGCCGCAAATCTCTGAATTTTGATGTTCCAAAGCAGTAGATGATGATAACACTATCAATACAGCAATCAAACACAAAGAAAATTGAATTTTAATCCATCTCTTGATCTCTTTATCTTCAAAATGATTGTAGATCTTCAAAATACTTGTATAGAACTCCTCCTTGGCTCTGATACCACTATAGATTAGCTCTCGATCGATCAACGGAATCCTATTAACAATCAAATATATGCGGAATCTATATTACAATCAAATATATGCGGAATCTATATTTGATCTATATGAATCAAAGACAAACAATCATTTATAAATGTTATTTCATTGAATATAATAATCTGATTACAATGAAATGATCAAGAACACACAGTTCTTACAATCTCACACAGAGAAAACACATCTGTCTCACTCACAAAAACTCAAGAAGTGACAAACCTCTAGACAAACCTGCTATATATACATACTGTTCAGACGAACCTAGCCGAACCCATAGGTTCGCCAGCCGAACCTTGAGGTTTGCTGGACGAACCTTTACAATACATATTCTAGGTTCGCCGAACCTGCTTAGGTTCGTGGTCAAGACGAACCTTAGCCAAACCTCTACTAACTTATACATTTTGAAAAGAAAAGTATTACAAAATTGTCCTAACAGACCTCACCATTGGTCATCTCTATCCTAGCACTTGTGAGCTCAGTCATTAAATGGGTGAAACGGTTCAGTTGGGCCTCTAGTGTCTCACCCTTGATGTAATAAAACATGATAAACCGTTGCCTTAACATGTCATTCCAGCTCTCCCGCATATCCTAATTACCCTCGAACCTCAGTGGATAATGCCATGCTGAGTGAGGCATATGCGTTGTCATCCTTTTCTCTAAGGAAAATGTCACTCTCTGTGAACAACTCAGGGTCTTTTGGGATCAGCCCATTTAGCTCACTCTCATACATGGGCACATAAGGCCCTTCCTTAATGGATCTCCATAGCTTTGGGTCTATGTATTTGATGAATGACTTGAATCTGAATTTCCAATCATGAAAATTGTCACCAAAAACAAGCCTAGGAGGCTTGGTGCCCGTTCCGATCTCATTGTCCAAATTGAGCTGGTTGGACAAATTTCTTAAGTTCTTAGTAGCCATGTTCAGAAGTATCTAAGTCCAAGTTCTCGAAATCCAGAAAGTATGAGAATTTCAATCAGTACTCGAAGTCTAAGCAGTACACGAAGCTCCAAGATACACGAAATCCTCAGAGTATTCGAAATCCCAAAGTAATCGAAATCCTCGAAGTATACGATGCTTTCAAGTACACGAAGATCTCAAGAGTGCATGAAACTGATGTTCATGAAACCAAGAAATCAAAGCAAAGTAATCGAAGCCAAGTAATCGAAGCCAAGTACACGAAGCTGATATACGAAGATCGAAGTACCCGAAACCTGTAGTGCACAAGCTCAATTAACCGAAGATAAAGAACATGAACCTTAAGTTCACGAATAGTGGAGATCACGAAAATCACTTGAAAAATCCAGATGAAATTTCTTCAAGACTTAGAACTCCAAATTGATCGAGCAGCTAGCCAATGTATAGAAGAACAACAAACTCGTGAACATGGGATGAAAAGTTGTTACTTTGTGCTGCAAAGAGCCCCAAAGCTCTTATGCCACTTGTAGGTCCCAAGCTTGTCCAATATCCAAGCCTTATCCAATAAATCAGCATGAAACCTCTTCTACAAAGTGCGGAATCCAATGTAGAATGTAGAAAAGTTAATTTCTGTTGCAAAAGTCGTAAACTTTACAAAGGAAACTTCAATGCATCTAGAAGTGCCCTACCTCGGGATTCTAACATATATTGTACGTCTATGTGTAATGGTCTAGGAGTACACGTTTTTCTATGTACACGAAAATATAGGAACACGAAATTCAAAGTACACAAAAATACAAGTATATGAATATAAACAAAACTTGGTCTTCATCTTTGTCTTGAGTTGATTTTGTTAGTCTTTGTCGTCTCGCAGGGCTATACATCCCATCAAGGACTCGGTTGTGTTCTAATGCAACGAGGCAAATTTATCACTTATGCATCAAGACAGCTCAAGATACACCAGAAGAACTACACGACACACGATTTAGAATTGGGAGCAGTAGTCTTCTCTTTGAAGATTTTGAGACTTTACTTGAATGGCACTGTGTGTACCATCTTTACGGATCACAAGAGTCTACAACACATATTCGATCAGAAGGAGCTCAACATGCGACATTGATGTTGGGTTGAACTCCTGAATGATTATGAATGTGTGGTCAAGTACCATTTGGGCAAAGAAAATGTTGTGGCTGATACTTTAAGCCGGAAAGAAGGAGTCAAACCATTGAGCGTTAGGGCAATAGGGATGACGGTAAAAATGAGCTTGCACATTCAAATCATTTAAGCCCAACAACAGACGGTAGAAAAAGGAAACTTGAGAAAAGAGCTCAACTGTGGTTCTGAATGATAGTTTGAGACTAAACAGGATGGAGTTATTTACAATAAAGAACGGGTGTGGATTCCTGCGGTAGCCGAGATTCGAAAACTCATCCCCGACAGGCGCATAAGACTTGATATTTTGTGCATCCAGGTGCTAATAAGATGTACCAAGATCTTAGGAGATTTTATTGGTGGCCCGAGATGAAGAAAGACGTAGCCGAATACGTAAGTCTGTGTTTAACATGTGCGAAAGTTAAGGCGAAACACCAGAAGCCATCTGGTTTACTGGAACAGCCTGAGATTCCTCAATGGAAGTAGGAGCAAATAACAATGGACTTCATTACAAAGCCCTCACACTTCTAGTGGGCATGATACGATTTGGGTCATCATCGACCGATTGATCAAATCCGCTCACTTCTTGCCTATGCATGAAAATTGTACAATGGAAAAGCTGGCAAGGCTGTACATAAACGAAATAGTGGTACGACATGGTGTGCCATTGTCTATTATTTCTAACCTAGAGAGTCGATTCACGTCATGGTTTTGGGAGTCATTATAGAAATCCTTAGGGACAAGTGTGAACTTGAGTACCGCATATCATCCTCAAACGGATGGACAAAGCGAGCATACTATTCAAACCTTAGAGGATATGCTGGGGACGTGTGGCATAGACTTCGGTGGAAATTGGGACTCACATCTACCACTAATATAATTCTCCTACAACAACAGTTACCATAGCAGTGTAGGATGTTCTCCATTTGAAGCACTAATTTGTAACGTAACCGGAACAGTGATCTACACAGTAACATGAACAAGAAATCAGGTACCAATTTCAGTGTTATTCATATATCATTATCATTTTATGTTTATCATAGAACTATTTCAAATTCATTGCAGAAACGTACCTCAGAACTATGGTTTCACAGTCAGATATTATTCTGACGACACAAAACCCTCATGGGATTTTTATTTAGGATCCTATTATGTATAAACGTATGTGAGGATTTACAGAACAAAACAACCACGGATGTCGTTACGTGAATGCTAAATCGATGGATTATTCGTATAGGTGACGATCTGTACGAATATATCTGAAAGTTTAACGTTCTAAATGATGTCCAATAATTAGAAAACCATATTGAAAAGTGTAGTTATCGTCGTATTCGTACAGGTGACGATTCGAACGAATACGCGCAACACCTATACGATTCGATTTAAAAAGTAAATTTAATATTTTCAGAAAATTTAAATAAATGGAAGATATTTAGTTAGTTTACTTGGAATTACCACCTAACATAAATTTTAAAAAACTTTACTTTTAAAACCGTGAAGCATCGTATGAAAACGAAACAAAACCGACGCTTCTACGCAAAACCGAGCGAGACCGAACAGACCCGGGTTATTTGGAAGCCTTTAATGAGGCATTTAAGGCCTCATCTTCCCCCGCCTTCCAGCCATTTTCCCTAAATTCGTGCTCTCTCTCTCTACTTTCTCTCTCTAGAAGCCACAACCATAACTTCTCCATTTCTCAACAAAATCAAGCCATTTAAGTGTCAAAACGACCACTATAACTTGTAGAACACGAAAGTACATCCGATCTAAGCTTTGAACCAGCCGATTTGAGGTAGATTCGAGTTTTCTTTACGGTTTTTAGGGTTTTCAAAACCCTTAGGTTCGAACCATGTCCAAGACGGTTCTAATCCATTTCAACACATAGGATGCACACCTTAACACCGTAGAATGATGTAGGAACAAACACCACTTCAATATCTAGTCGTTTAGCATGAAAACTATGGATGCACCTGGGCTGAGTTCGACGGCCGAATGGCCTAGCCCCAGGTGGCCGCATGGCTAGCCGACCGAAGGACACAACCACAGGCCGACCGAACAACCCTTTGGGCCGAATGGCCAAGGGCCATATGGATCACTCCCCCCCCCAACTCCTATTCGGTTCAAGCTCATTCGCACCACCCCTTTGTCGGTCAAGCTGGTTCGGTCCAGGTTCCATCCGGCCAAGCTTTATACGGCCAAGCAGTTTCGGCCTAGACCTTCACTCGGACAACCCATTATTCAGCCAAGGAACCATACGCTTGAACCATCTTCAGCCACAACTCCTTCGACTCAATTCATTCGGCTTTGCACGATCTGAACCGGATTGGGTTGCTTAGGCAAGAAAGGGGTTAACCACTTAGGCATTCCATGCATGCATGGGATAATTATGTAAGTTGCATGCATGGGGTTGGCTTATGGGTGTCAACGTTGGGATCTAGTAACACTAATGTTTTCCAATGGATAATGAAGTTTAATCATGGGTCATTTCATGTGGGATTGGTTTAAGATGTATGAATCTATTTAAAGAAATCATGAACTAGGGTTTTCAATAACAAGAGTTTTTCACAAATCATATTATAATCTAAACACGGGTTGTGGACATCACTTTGGGTTCAACACATTTGAGAAATCGTGGAGGATCAAAACAATAATCTAAGGTTTTGAGTGTTAATTTAACTATTAACACCTAACCCTTAGGAATTTCATACGAACATGTAACCACTCTAGATGACTCAATTGAATTATCTAGGACGGGTTATCCAGAAAGTTGATCAAGAAATCATGGAAAACGAAAACAAACCATTAAGGACATAGATATAATCCAATGGGAATTAACCTAAGTCTCATCATGTTTTAATGAAAGGAATTGACTTATAAACTTCTTTAAATTAAACTAAAGGATTTCTCACTTAATGATTTAACCTAAAATGAATTACTTAAAACGTTTTAGTTAAAAGACTTTGAATATATTGAACTAGACCTTATGTAAGTAAGGTTTAGACGTGTTTAATTGCGGGATAAAGAGGTTATTAATGGGTAATACGTTTAGACTAGTTAGAGGAAATCCTAGAAACACATTAGTAACATAGGACACTTAGTTGCACACCGAGACCAAAACCCTAGGTACGACTATTATAAATACTTAAAGTATCGAATCCTTTCAAAACAACTCAGGTACTGAAGAAACATAGTCTACAAGTAACGAGCACGCATTTTGTTATAAATCAATACAGAGCAACACAGGTGAGTTCATGCCTCTTTTCTAAACATTTTGGTTTTCAAACGCGAGGCTGAGAAGCATGCGTAAACCTTTTCTTTTATTATCTTTTACGCAAATGCTTTTACTTAATATATGTTTCATATGTAAAATGGTTGTCCTAGATTTTATCTAGGTAAACTAATTCAGAGTTTCAAAATGAGTTATCTATTCATCATGAATAGCTAACAATTTTAAAGACCAAGAACCATTTTTCAAGATAATTTTCAAAGACCTAAAGATCTAAAACAAAGAACTATTTTCAAAGATCTGATTTCAAAGAACTAACGGTCAAATCAAAGGACTATTTTCGATGGTGTGTTGTTAAAGAACTAACGATCTATTTCAATGAATTATGTACAAAGAACTATTTTCAAGGGTCTGACTGGGAAATATCAAAGATAGCATGTGCCAATCTCAGGTATGAAAGGTGTCCTAGCTAGACTGATCGAATATGAGACGTATGTTTGATGATATTTACAGTATTCCCTAACTAGTTTTGAGGAACATCTGGGAAATGCTCAAAGATAACATGTGCCAAAGAACTAAAGAACTATACGAACCACGGACAATCTAAAGAACTATAAAATCCTGTATATTAAAAGATGTCCTAGCTAGACTGATTGATTATAGGTCGCATGTTTGATGAGGTTTACAGATCTCCTTTACTACTAAGAACCATGATTGCTAGACTAGTCTACTCGAGTTGACCAAGGCCCAATAGTTAGGTCTTAGATTTTATTAAATGTTTATTTATTTAATTATTTAAGCATTTATTGCAATGTTTCTACAAATGCTATGGTTGATCATGATTGTGTGATGAACTTAAGGAATCAATGGAAATCATATTTTGTAGAACTCAAAGAACTAATGTGTCTATGGTGTGGAATGAAGCGCTTAATTATCATTGACAATGATATACTATGTGGTTCGATATGTGGTGGGTCGGTGGCTGGGGCTTCTTCCCCTACATATGCCCTATATATAAGCATATTTGACTGGATAGTATAGGTGGTAGTTTGTGAGGTTAAGGTTGTCATTTTGGGTGTTCAAATGTTATCATTTCCAGACGATTCAAGTGTTATCATTTTCAAACGATTCAAGTATGTGATTCAGTGCATGGGATGAAATGCTTAATTGTCATTAATAAGAACATATTATGTGGTGGGACGGTGGCTGGGGCTTGTTCCCCTACATATGCCCTATATATAACCATATTTGACTGGATAGTATAGGTGGTTGTTAGTGAGGTCAAGGTTTTCATTCAGACAGGTTATCAAATTCATTTTCAAATAAAACTATATGAACTCACCAACCATGTGTTGACTTGATCTTTTTGCATGACTTCTCAGGTGACGAACAGGTCTGAGTTAGAAGTTATGCTTTTGGACTAGGATGCCAGATAGAGGACCTAGTATTTTGGACCTGCATATTTTTGAACATCATTATACAAATTATTTTGTATATCTTGTGCAGTTACAAGATAAAAGAATTATGATGTTGATAGTAGATTACATTGTTAAATTATGAACTAAACTGATGTAATTTAACTTTGTAATTCTATTTTCATTTAGGAGTTTCTTATTTTATATCATGTGCATTGTAAACAATCTGAGCATCATTATTATCATTCCTGATATTGCACCCCGGGGCCTTTCCGCCCGACGGGACACATTATCCGGCCCGCCGGCTAGGGGTGTGACAGATTGGTATCAGAGCCATGGTTATAGAGAAATATAGGTCATTTATTAAAACTGTTTGGCCTAGACTATAACGTAGGGACCCTCATGTAGAGAACACAGGAATTAGGAATTTACTTGCACTGTGTCTTCAGCACTCGATCATTTCACTAACCGATTCTTTTCGATTGTGATCAGAATTCCACCGCGAAGACAACCTACACCACCACCGCCACCTCCTCCTCCTCCACAGACTCCACCGGTTGACCCGAACACGACTCAGAATTTGGATCCTTCTACCGTTGCCCAGGCAACCTTAGTGAGCAGGCAGCTGACTAATTAGCTGAAGGAGGTGTCCCGGATATGCTCAATCGTATTCAGAACGATAACAAAAACTCTGGACATTCCTCAGGAGAAGCCAGTGGAAATACTGGCGGTGCATCTCATTACTCCTACAAGTCATTTGTAGGATGTAAGCCGCCTAGTTTTAGCGGGACTGAAGGAGCCGTTGGATTAATCCAATGGATAGAAAAGATGGAGATTACTCTGAACATTAGTAGCTGTCCAGAACATCACAGGGTTCGCTATTCTGCTGGATCTTTCAACAAGCGAGCCTTGACCTGGTGGAATTCACAGATTTAGGCCAAGGGAAGGGAAGAAGCTATGGCGATGACATGGGAAGAATTCAAGACACTGCTGAGAACTGAGTTCTGCCCCAAGAATGAACTGCAGAAACTAGAGATCGAGCTGTCAAACCATGTAATGAACGGGGCAAATCACATGGGATATACCACTCGTTATCATGAGTTGGTTGCATTGGTGCCCGACATGGTACCAACTCTGGAGAAACGGATTGACTGGTATGTATGTGGACTACCCGCCAGCATACAAGGTTTAGTTGTTGCAGCAAATCCTGTCACACTGGAGTCAGCTATTAGTCTATCAGGGAAACTCACTGACCTGATGGTAGCCTCTGGAACTTTGAAGAGAGAGGCCGACTCCGGCAAGCACAAGGAAGAGTCATCAAAGAAAACCCATCATCACCCCAAGAAGAAACATAAGGTCATCAAGAACTACACAATGGCCACCCCTGTCAACCAAGTTGCAGCTCCACCACAGAACACCAACAGAAGACCCTACAATGGTGCACATCATTTGTGTGCCAAGTGTCAATATCATCATGCTGCTAATACTCCCTGCAAGCAATGTACGGGATATGGACGAAAGGGCCATTGGGTCCAACACTGCCGGATGACACCTAATCAAGCAGTCAACAATGCTGCTTTAGCTCTCCCTCCACTTAACAATCAGAACAACGGTGGATGCTATAACTGTGAAGAAATTGGCCACTTTTCCAAGAACTGCCCAAAGAGAGCACAGCCAGCAGTTCAAGCACCCCGGGGAAGAGCTTTCGCTATAGGAGCTCCAGCTGCTTGCCAAGACCCGAACGTGGTCACCGGTAGATTTCTCTTACATGACTTTTATGCATCTATTCTGTTTGACACTGGTGCGGATCAGAGTTTTATCTCTACCGATTTTACATGCCAACTAGATTCTATTGAGGAACTTTTAGATTCCCCTTACATCATAGAAGTAGCTAACAAGAAACAAATCACAGTTAGTACAGCATACAGAAACTGCCCATTAACACTTAATGGTCATACATTCATTATCGATTTGATACCGATGGAGTTGGGTAGTTTCGACATCGTCATTGGAATGGATTGGCTATCTCTTAATCGAGTGGAAGTCATCTGTTCGGAAAAGCTACTTCGAGTTCCAGTGACGAATGATCATGTATTGGAAGTCCGAGGGGATCAAGCAAAACGGAGTGTCAAAATCATATCCTGCATAAAGGCGCGTAAGTGTTTGCATAAGCAGTGCGTTGCTTTTCTGGCTCATGTGGTGGAGAAAGAGAAAGACAATATCAAGATTCAAGACGTGGCCGTAGTGAAAGAATATCCAGAAGTATTTCCTGAAGAACTACCAGGTTTGCCACATGCGCGACCTGTAGAGTTCCGTATTGACTTAGTTCCTGGAGCAACTCCCATTGCTAAATCTCCTTACAGGTATTGTCGAATCAACTACAGGAGCTACTTGAGAAAGGTTTCATCAGACCAAGCTACTCGACATGGGGAGCTCTGGTTTTGTTCGTGAAGAAGAAGGATGGATCTTTTCGAATGTGCATAGATTACCGAGAGCTGAACAAATTAACCATCAAGAATCGGTATCCATTACCGAGGATTGATGATTTGTATGACCAACTGCAAGGAGCACAGTATTTTTCAAAGATTGATTTGCGGTCTGGATATCATCGACTCCAAGTTCAAGACAAAGATATACCAAAGACGGCGTTCCGAACCAGATATGGGCATTACGAGTTTATGGTGATGCCTTTCCGATTGACAAATGCACCAGCGGTTTTCATGGATCTCATGCACCGAGTGTGCAAGCTGTATCTGGATCAGTTTGTTATTGTCTTTATTGATGACATACTGATTTATTCCAAGAGCAAAGCAGAGCACAAGCAACATCTCAGGAAGATCTTGGAGTTGTTGACGGAAGAGAAACTCTATACTAAATTCTCTAAGTGTGAATTTAGGCTAAGAGAAGTTCAATTTTTGGGTTATATAGTCAACAGTGAAGGAATACATGTAGATCCTGCCAAAGTTGAAGCTATTAAGAACTGGGATACTCCGAAGACTCCGACGGAGATACGGTCTTTTCTGGGATTGGCGGATTATTATAGAAGGTTTATCTCAAACTTTTCTAAGATAGCTCTGCCTCTCACTAAGTTAACTCAGAAAAGTGAACCGTTTGTTTGGAAACAGAAGCAAGAAGATGCCTTCCAAACATTGAAGCAGAAGTTATGTGATGGTCCAATCTTATCTCTCCCAGAAGGCTGTGATGACTTTGTAGTATACTGCGATGCCTCCCATCAGGGACTCGGTTGTGTACTAATGCAACGAGACAAAGTTATCGCGTATGCATCGAGACAGTTAAAAATTTATGAGAAGAATTACACTACTCATGATCTAGAACTGGGAGCTGTAATTTTCGCATTGAAGATATGGAGACATTACTTATATGGCACTAAGTGTACCATATTTACTGATCACAACAGTCTGCAGCATATCTTTGATCAAAAGGAACTCAACATGCGACAGCGACATTGGGTTGAACTTCTGAATGATTATGATTGTGTGATCAAGTACCATCCGGGCAAGGCAAACGCTGTAGCTGATGCCTTAAGTCGGAAGGAATGGGTCAAACCCTTGCGCGTCAGAGCAATGGGAATGACTGTGCAGACGAGTCTACGTGACAAGATTATTCAGGCACAGCAAGAGTCAGTTGAACGAGGAAATATGAAGAAGGAGCTAGACTATGGAGCACAAAGACAATTTGAAACAAAGCCTGATGAGTTACCTATTCATCATGAATAGCTAACAATTTTAAAGACCAACTATTTTTCAAGATTATTTTCAAAGAACTAAAGATCTAAAACAAAGAACTATTTTTAAAGATCTGATTTCAAAGAACTAATGGTCAAATCAAAGAACTATTTTTGGTGGTGTGTTGTTAAAGAATTAACGATCTATTTCAACAAACTATGTACAAAGAACTATTTTCAAAGGTCTGACTAGGAAATATCGAAGATAGCATGTGCCTATCTCAGGTTTGAAAGATGTCCTAGCTAGACTAATCGAATATGAGACGTATGTTTGATGATATATTACAGTATTCCCTAACCAATTTTGAGGAACATCTGGGAAATGCTCAAAGATAACATGTGCCAAATAACTAAAGAACTATACTAACCACGGACGATCTAAAGAACTATCAAAGCCGGTATATCAAAAGATGTCCTAGCTAGACTGATTGATTATAGGTCGCATGTTTGATGAGGTTTACAGATCTCCTTCACTATTAAGAACCATGACTGCTAGACTAGTATACTCGAGTTGACCAAGGCCCAATCGTTAGGTCTTAGATTTTATTAAATGTTTATTTATTTACTTACTTAAGCATTTATTACAATGTTTCTACAAATGCTATGGTTGATCATGATTGTGTGATGAACTTAAGTAATTAATGGAAATCCTATTTTGTAGAACTCAAAGAACTAATGTGTCTACGGTGTGGAATGAAATGCTTAATTAGCATTGACAATAATATAATATGTGGTTCGATATGTGGTGGGACGGTGGCTGGGGCTTCTTCCCCTACATATGCCCTATATATAAGCATATTTGACTGGATAGTGTAGGTGGTTGTTAGTGAGGTTAAGGTTGTCATTTTGGGTGTTCAAAGGTTATCATTTTCAGACGATTCAAGTGTTATCATTTTCAAACGGTTAAAGTATGTGATTCAGTGCATGGGATGAAATGATTAATTATCATTAATAACTACATATTATGTGGTTCGATATGTGGTGGGACGGTGGCTGGGGCTTGTTCCCCTACATATGCCCTATATATAAGCATATTTGCCTGGATAGTATAGGTGGTTGTTAGTGAGGTTAAGGCTGCCATTCAGACAGGTTACCAAATTCAATTTCAAATAAAACTATATGAACTCACCAACCATGTGTTGACTTGATCTTTTTGCATGACTTCTCAGGTGACGAACATGTCTGAGTTAGAAGTTATGCTTTTGGACTAGGATGCCAGATAGAGGACCTAGTATTTTGAACCTGCATATTTTTTAACATCATTATACAAATTATTTTGTATATCTTGTGCAGTTACAAGATAGAAGAATTATGATGTTGATAGTAGATTTACATTGTTAAATTATGAACTAAACTGATGTAATTTAACTTTGTGATTCTATTTTCATTTAGCATTTTCTCATTTTCTATCATGTGCATTGTAAACAATCTGATCATCACGATTATCATTCCTGATATCGAGCCCAGGGCCTTTCCGCCCAACGGGACACACGATCCGGCCCGCCGGCTCGGGGTGTGACATAATTATAGGAAATGTCGATCACCGATCTGTTGGACTATAGTAGGAGATAATCGAATAACTGAGCCTGATCTTATACAGGAAACCACTGATAAAATTGCTCAGATTCAACAAAAGTTACAAGCTACTAGAAGCCGCAATAGGGCTACGCGGACAAACGTTGTAAGCCATTAGAATTTCAAGTGGGAGACAGAGTCATGTTGAAAGTGTTCCCTTGGAAAGGCGTAGTTCGTTTTGGAGAAAAAGGCAAGGTAGCACCACGATACGTCGAACCGTTCGAAGTGATTCAACAGATTGGTCCTGTGGCGTATAAACTGAGATTACCAGATGAACACAGTGGTGTGCATGATGTGTATCATGTGTCAAATCTTAAGAAATGCATAGCTGATGAGACTCTAATAATATCGATGGAAGAGATTCAGATAGATGAATAACTACATTTTATCGAAGAACCTATGGAGAGTATGGATCGCGAAGTTAAAAAACTGAAGTGAAGCCATATTCCGATCGTTAAGGTTCGGTGGAATTCCATATGCGGCCTAGAGTTTACTTGGGAGAGTGAGGACCACACGAAATCAAAGTATCCCCACCTGTTTGCAGAGAAAGTCGTGCTCAACAATGATTCTTAAATTTCGAGACGAAATTTCTCTGAAAAGGGGAGGCTGTGAAAACCAGTACCAGAAAGGTAGGTTTGTACAGTAAATTTCTCTGACAAGGGGAGACTGTGACAACCAGTACCAGACAGGTAGGTTTGTACAGGAAATTTCTCTGACAAGGGGAGATTGTGAAAACCAGTACCAGAAGGTAGCTTTGTACATTAGATAAGTGTACGGAACATGTTTGTAAAATGTTATGTGTGAATTCAATACTAAACAATTCAGAAACAACGTGGGAAATTCAACAAAGATCAATACTTAAATGCTACACAACACAAACACAACACTAATTCACTAATGATTTGAAAATATGTGAATGACAACACAAACATATGTTGGTTAAGATATTATTATGTATAAATGTACGTGAGGATATTAAATTGAAAACAATAACATATAGCGTTCATGAATATTAAACTAACAGTGTATTCGTGTTGGTGACGATTCACACGAATATATTTGTGAGTTTAATGTTCTGAATGATATATTATAATTAGAAAACCTAATCGGAAAGTAAAGTTTTCATCGTATTCGTACGGGTGACGATCTAAAAGAATACGCGCGAAGGCGATATGATCCGACAAAACATTTCAAATAAATGATTTTGAAACTTTAAAAATAACAAGAAGAGATTTAAAATATTTATTAGGAATTATCACCTAAAATGATTTAAATGAAACTACTTTTACAAAAATATAAACGACTTGACACAACGTAACGAAAAAGACGTATTTGAACAAACACAACAAAACCGAACACGCGCGTAAAGACCGGGCTAAAAGCCCTAAATATTTCCCCTCCTCTTTATTTTTGGTAGCCTCAAGCTCTCTCTCTCTCTCTCTCTCTAAGAATTTTCGGAACTTTCTCTCTCTACACTATCTCTCTACAAAACCAACACTCAACCTACTCATTTCTCAACCAAATTCGGAGTTTTTGGTGTCAAAACGATCCTCTCAACGTCTAGAACATGTTAGAAAAACGGATCTAGTTCAAGATGAGCTCAAACGACCAGCAAGACAGAGAGAAGGTTCAGATTTTCTAGGGCTTTTATCAAACCGGGCAGTTGAGCTTGTAACCGGTTTTAAACACCTCAAATCTTATAAAATTGACTTGGAAACAAACCTAGAACACTTGGGTGACCTTGGAATAAGTTTTGGTGGCTGGACAAGAGCTAAGAATGTTCGAAACAATAGTATCGATGCAAGAAACTTGCTGGGAATTAGTATCGATGGGACTGTAACAAGGGTATAGCCTTTCATCAAACTTACTAGGTTCGACGGGCATCAAATTGTCAAGGGAGGTCGAATCTACTAGGTTCAATGGAGTCCAAGTGGAACTGGTTAAACTGCTAGTTGATACTATTTGTCGATAATATAGTATCGACTGCCTCTTTGGTGGACTTCTAAGGCTTTTGTCGATATTGACACTGTCGATGCTTATCAGCTCTCGTTAATACTTGTCTCACATATGTAATCCAAGGAAGATGGGATACAGAACTATTTTATATTAACCATTATGGGGCTGTTAGAGCCTAACAAGGGTTGAACTTATTAGTATTAGCAAGGGTCAATTGGGATTCTTTTGAACATTGGTCGATACTAGCTAACCTTTTCACAAAGACCAACCTTCGATAATGAGTCATTTACTTAGCCTAAGTAATATTAAACACAAAGGAATTAAAGGAAACCCTTCTTAAAACTCATACAAGTGACTAAGTGATCCATGAAAATGAGTTACGTTTAATTTTGGATAAACTTAATCCCAAGTATATGAAAAGTAATATTTTCTTAAATTAACATGAATTTTGTTTGAAATACTATATAATAATATGGGTTAAATGTTATAAAGGTTAAAAATAAAATATTTTAAAAAAAATATATAAACAATAAAACAAAGGGTTTTGTAAAGAAGTTTTGACATCTTTTTATAATAAAATGTGTACATGATTATGCATGAGTTTGAAAGCAATAAGTTATTTTTCAAAACATCATAATCACATGTCTTTAAAACATGAGTTTAGGCTTTAAGTGGTTATGGGCAATATTTCAACAAGGGTAACGTAATAAGGATTACCTAGACAAAACCTAGTAACACACCATAGTTTAGGATAGATCACCTAGTTTAATATTGGGTCCTAAACACAACGAGAAACGAATACAACACTTACAATATAAAACAAAAATCAATGAAATCAGATGTTGAAGTCACTCAAATCGCAATCAACGTGCGTGCGCGCATTCTTGAATAAACTCAATCATACAACACAAAGGTGAGTTCATTGTCCCTTTTCAACTGTTTTGTTTTATAAACTGTGGGACTGAGAAGCATGTTAAATGTTTTATGTACAAAGGTTTTCATGTTTCTTAAATCATTTATTATCATGTTGCTATGCTTGTTCACAATGATTTTATACTTAGCTTGGAAGTGCTTATGCTTACCCATACAAACTTATGCTTTCACATACATACTCATACATAGACTTTTGTGACACCCCGTAATTTTCAGGTCAGCTTCTATTTTAATTAAATATTTATTTAATTGATAATTACATACGTGGCACTAGAATTAGTTTAATTTAGTGTGACACGTGGCACGAAAGTACAAACACTGAAGCAAACACGATAATTCAGTGAATTTTCGCAACACACACACACGTGTCTAATTAAATACGAACGTTGGTGAACATTTAACGAATCGTGTACCTAAACACTAGTAACATCACGAAACGCTCAAATACTGGACTAGATACGTTCAAATAATGTCAAACTATGTTCCATAGACGAGGAGACATCGAAAAACAAGCCAAAGCATCGAAATTGGTCGAAATGGGCTCAACCGGGATCCTTCGCGGTACGCCAAGAACCCCGGACTGCGTCTCGGCGGTACGTGAAGGATTGGTCGAGGAATTTGAATCCCAAAATTCATTACGGCACGCCAAGCCCCTATGGGACCCTCTTGGCGGTACCCGACGACATCCAGATGCCAAATCTTTATAAAACCAAGACAAATCAATTTCCTATCATACTCTCATCATTTCACCCAAGCCCAAAGGTTATCTACTCGGTTGTTTCTCCCTAAATCCTCCTGTAGACACCCTGGAAACCTCATAATCACCATTGAAGAGACCACCATTGAAGCTTGAAGCTTGGAGACCTTGAAGGAAGGTTTTGAGGAGCTTGAACATCATCACCATCACCTCATTCCATTCAAAAAATGCTTTCTAGGGGATTCAAGGAGCTGTTGAATCACCATCTTAGCATTCTTGGAGCTATAGGAGGTAAATCCATGGCCAACTTGCATCCTTTACACCTTAAAACACACTTGCAAGGCAAGAAACCAACATGCAAGCACCCTAGCCTCACATGTATGAAATTTTGATGAGTTGAATCTGGGTTTGATGATCTTGCTACTGATTTTGATGATCTAGAATGATCTAATGGAGTATCTTGAAGTAAATGATGATCCATGGTGATGTGGGTGTGTCATGATGCTTAACTTGTTCATAGATGTTAAAATGATCACTTTTATTGACATGCATGCATGATCTAACGATATCTAAATGATTTTGAATGTTCATGAATGATTATATGAGTTGTGTGAGGCGTTATAATGGATTAGATAGTGATTTATGGCCATTTTGTGCCTTTTTAGTAACTTTATTTGTGCAAATCTCATTAGAAGAAGTAATATGAATACGCATGAACTTTGAAATGGTGATATATGATTAAAATGATGGATTTTGACATAATGGTGTACTTGATTTGAAGAAATAAGTGTTTTGCTAAATGTTTCTATAAATAGAAACTTATGTGGTGAATAATGTGCAAATAGAATGACTTTAGGATACAATGTGGTTGATTAATGTCATGGATGATGTTATGAGCAAGTTGTACGTGATTTGATTTTATTAAAACTTGATTTTTACAAACTTTCTAATTTTAGAAACTTTGTTTGCTGAAATCATGAAATAGAAATGCAAGACTTGAATTATGCATGATAACTAGCTTAGAATGATATGATATAACGATTTTATGTAAAGTGGTGTGACTTTGTTGTTAAACATGTTGAATATGGAAACATTCCACTTTAGGAAACTTTAATTCTAAAAACGGGCTTATGTGTTTATTCGATCGCATGTGACAAAGTTCTATGTGTTAACTTGATCACGTAGGATTAATGAGCATGTTAGAATCATTAACATGAAACGTGTTGTGAACTTTCTAAATATGGAAACTTAATATGAATAGTAATTTATCCATAAACGTGATTTATGTGTTTTACGCGCTATGTGCACGAATCACAAATGTTACACAAATCATAACCGACGCAAGGTTCACCAACGGGTCTTGACGTGACACGGTCTAACACGGACAAACACGGTCAATGTGGACCGACATGGACAAACATAACAACCGAGGGTTTTTGAGCACGAACACAAGCACGAAACACGAAACACGATCACATACACGAACCCACATACGCTATACGATATAGGTAGCCGGTGACAGACTCGCCACAAAGAGCAGGAGCTTACGCACTTAGACAATCAACTAAGTGAGTTTACGGCCCCTCTTTAACTTTTTTTCAAACTTTCAAAATAGGGGGAGAATACTTGTTAATCGAGTCATACATTATTACTTGTACACACATTTGTGTATGCTGGTTTATTAGACAAACATTAAGTGTTGTATTGTAACAAAGCCCTCACACAGTCTTACCGTTAATGTTCAAACAATGAGGTGAGTTTAAATAGATCTATTGGGTGTGACGAACCCCACGCGGTGCCAATACTGACTGGAGGTTGGGACGCATGTAATCTCGACCCATCGCGCCGTTGTTATTACAAGACATGGAGGAGGCAAGAGCTAACAAGTCTAGTTCGGTAGAGACGTAAATGACACTTGGAGCTTAGGGCTTGGAACTAATATTTGATAAACAGCATGACACGTGACAAACGTTTTACTTATTTTGTATTTATATCAAAACCTGTGAACTCACCAACCTATGTGTTGACACTTTTTCTTAAACATGTATTCTTAGGTAACTAGCTTGCACGGATCAGGAATGCACTTAACGATACGGACTTAGGATTTGCATGCATTCATTTCGTGTCATTTTGATCAAACACTTTTCATTTATGATATGCATTATAACAATGTAGTGTCTGACATTTCACTTTCGGCTGCATTTTAAACGCTTTACATTCCGCTACTATTACACTTTTAATATTCCGCTGCATATAATTAATCATGGTTAATATTGTTGTTACAAACCTACTTTTCAAACGCATATAGAGTCGTTTTATATGACCATGAGCTGTCATTCTGGCCATGTCACACCCATGTGGACTGACACCACACGTGGGAATTTGGGGGGTGTGACAGATTGGTATTAGAGCCTTGGTTATAGAGAACTAGGTTTGCATGTAGTAAACTTAGACTATAGCCATTGCTCAACACTAGACACTACACTTAGTCATTGCACAATAATATGTTTATTATTATCGTTATCTATTACTTATTAAGTCTAGATTACAAGATGGACAACAACAACGGTGACGGAAGAAACCCGGGCAAACTTCCCGCAGATTACGAGTTGACTGAGGAGGACCGACATAGGATATGTTGCATTGTGTCCGAGGTAGACTCCGAGGATTCTAGACGAGCTCAACTACTGAGCAGCACCAGAGCATGAGACTGGTACCCCATGACTATTGCACGCTGGATAGAGGAGGAGCGGGTACCACTTTTGCCATTACTGTGATTCATTTAGTGGCCACTCCTTACCGGCACTAGGAGTGCCACTGGAGCGGGCTTTCGTAGCCCATGTCTCCAGATCGGCCTGCGAGGCCTGACATGTCTTCGAGCTTATCAGAGAGGTCAGAGCTCTCCGCGAGGATAACCGACACCTTCGAGGACGGGTGGACTACCTGCAGGAGAACTCGCCTACACTGATAGGGTACACGACGTCTTGGCATATGACCAAGAACTCTATACGTCGACAAGAGGAGATGGCGACTGAGGTCGCGGAGTTACGTGCTCGTACTGGACAGCTGGAGGAGCACCAGGAAGCTGTCACTGCAGTGGTCCAAGAGCGGAGGTCGATTGGGAGCGATGGAAATAGTCTCCGAGGAGAACACTGCTCAGATCCTGGCTAGAGATGCGATGATGAACGCCTGGGCGGCGCAATTCATCGTAGAGCCGAAGCCTGAGGACGAGCCGCAGTTCAATGCGGAGGATCCTGAGGAGGACCCGGAGGAGGAGCCTTTTGAGGAGCAGGATGACGGACCTGCTGCCAGCGGAGACTCTCACTCTATGATTTCCTCCAAGTAGTTAGATGTTTTATTTCAGTTATTTTGATTTATGAATGTACACCTAGATGAGCGGGTTGTGCCCATATGAACTATGATGATTAGTAGTATGTTTTAGAAATCATTGTACTCAAAAGATTCTATTAATATAATGATATTTTGGTTTTAGGATTTGTGTATTTTATTTATTTTTCATTTTAACTCAACATCTAACACCATGGACGACTAACACACTACCAAATTCATATAGAACTAACAAATGGCTGGATGAGGAACCCATTCCCAAGAGCACAAACGACAGATCGGCGCGGCAACTATCAAGATGATGGTTGACCAGCGGGTTAACAAAGCGATTGCCGAGTATGAGGTGAGTCGGTTGCATAGTGAAACCAGTGGCACAAAAAATGGTACTAACGCACACTTAAACCCGACTAGCTTAGTATAGTTAACGCAGTCACTAACACACAACGTTGACTACTGACAAACAGGACCCCAAGGCAATACAAACAAGGGGTGTTCATTCAAGACTTTTCTCAGCTGTCACCCACACACATTCAAGGGGACGGAATGAGCCGTTGGGATGCTCCGTTGGATTGAGAAGGTAGAATCAGTCTTCTCAATGTGCGACTGTGCTAAGGAGAATCGGGTCAAGTTCATGACCGGGACACTCGAGGGCCAAACCCTCACCAGGTGGAACACTCATGTCCAGACACTTGGCATGGAAATTGCCAACTCCATTACCTGTGAGGACTTTACCTGAATGCTCCAAGAGGAGTACTGCCCAAGGAACGAGATTAAGAAACTGGAGGAGGAATTTTTGGTACAAAAAATGGTGGGCTCGAAAGTCGAGCAATACTGTACACGATTCCATGAGCTGTGCAAGCTATGCCCGGAGATGGTGACCCCCGAATACAAAAAGCGCAGTTCATGAGTGGACTGCCCGAGCAAATTCAGAGCATGGTCACAGCCTCCGACCCAACCTTTATCCAAATACCATCCAACTGGTCCACAAGCTGACTGATCAAGCGGTAGCACAAGGAAAGCTACCCAAAAGGGGGGAGCATCTAAAACCCTGGGATAGCAACAAGCGCAATTAGGAGCCCAGTTATCATCAATCACACTCCTCCGACTCATCTCACCAAAGATCTGCACCCGCAAGAGCATTCACTGCTACCCAACCCGAGGGCAAAGGGAAGGGTGTGTATGAGGGGAAATACACTCTGTGCAACCGGTGTTCATATCACCACTTTGGGCAATGCGAGAGATACCGTTGTCTAAAGTGAGGAAGACATGGCCATACGGCCAGGGATTGTAAAACCAAGCTGCCAAACAACAACAACCTTAACTACAACAACAACCAGAACACACTCAAGGGGTGTTACGAGTGTGGAAAGCCGGGCATATACGGAGGGATTGCCCGCAATTGAAGAAAGCAGGAGGAGGTGCAGCCAAGGGTCGTGCATTCGTGATAGGCTCAGGGGAAGCCAAGGATGACCCGAACATTGTTACCGGTACGTTCCTTTTAAATAATGTCTATGCAAGTATATTATTAGACTAGATTAGTTACCTGTGTACTACACGGATTGTCTAATAAAAATTATATTAAAATCAAATATGTCTAACAAAAATGATATAAATCACAAATTTGTACATTCCATTTCACATATCGTCAAATAGATGTTACTATTAGTAAGTTAAGTAGATAAGTTAGACAACAAAACTAAAAGTTAGAAAAGTTTACATTGATTATACGTAAAATATTCATCAGTGACCATAAGCATTGTTGGTTCTTTCAAAAGCCCGTTGTTCACAATCTACTTGTTTCACAATATCAATAATAGACAAAAAAATCCTTAACATGAACCACCCCAACAATTCATTTATTATCAAGAATCCTAGTGATTGCTACAATACAAAATATTAATTGTTAAAAAATCAAGAAACTACACCTCATAAAATAAAACAAATTAAAAAACGACTGACCATTGTGATCAAAGTATAATACAGTTTGATTCACATCATGAATCAAATAACAAGAAATCTCAAAGACGAATTGAAATTTTGTCACCCTATTGGTTTAATATATAACAGTATGTAATAGCCTAAATTTGTTTGACAATGTATTTCTGTGTAGATTTAATAAATCCAAACCTTAGCCAAACAATTTCACTAAACTATGTACTCAAATAAAATTTCATAGTTTCATTGAATGGAAGAAATATGCTACAAAATTGCATAGGCCATGAATTAGCTTATCATTTTGGCAGCATTAAATCAAAGGAAATCATGAATCATAAATCTTATAAAACACCACTTAGGATTTTAAACTCAAAATGAAAGATTTTAAGCATAAAGATACGAACCTTAGACATAGCAAACAAATTAAGGTTTCAAATTACTTTGTTGTAACATTTAAGGCGACATCATCCCAAACTCACTATGACTTCTATTTAATAGCACATACAAACACTCCCATATGCAAAACATTTTACAATAATGAGCCCTATTGTTTATTAACCAGTCGCAGACAATACAAATATCTCGTAGACAATAATGAGCCATATTATTCATACAAATAGAACAACATTTTATAACTATACCTAAAAATGAGAATCAGTTCAAGAAATATCTACTAATAAAAAAAATATTAGACATCATCCCTAAAACTAAAAAATATAAACATCAAGCTCATCGGATTAAAATGTGCATATGAAGATGCATATCAAAAGGCTATGCAACAAAGACAGACAAAAGCGCATGTAGTAAAATTTTGAGGATTTTAGATGTAAACGCAACAAAAAATAAGAATTACACAAATTAAACTCACCAAATCTACCACATAAGATCACCAACGCAAATTCATGTCACAAAGAACAATCAAATTCAAATACCTGCAACCAAACAATCAAAAATCAGACTCACCAAATTGATCGATATATGTGCCCTAAATCACAGTGAATATATTAATTGAGACAGGGGATAGAGGATTCCACCATCACTGCCGAATACCTGTCGGTGAAACACGGTCCCCCTTTATGTCTTGATGATCTTTTTCCCACTCTTTCGAACTGGTAATCGAAAGGCATGTCATGAATGCAGAAGAAAAAAAAGGATTGAGTATTCTGGATGTGTACTTATTCTAATGGGAAAGATACGGGAACAAATGAACCAGAAAGGAAAATGTTTGAAGAGTGAATCTAGGGTTTTTTTTGGGAAAGAGGTAAAAGAAGAGAAAGTTGGGCGGGAAAATGTTTTGGAGAATGCAGGAGGAGTTGACGCGTAGAACAAATGTTAGTCATTTATTAAAAGATAAAGATACCGGTGTCGATAGGAGTTTCATATCTAGTGAATTTAGCAAAGTACTTGATATTACCCCAACACCATTAGTCTATAAGTATACCGCAGAGTTAGCCAACCGAAAATTGATAGAGACACAGCACGTCTTTCGAGGATGTGTCATGGTTTTGGCGGATCACGAACTCGAAACTGGTTCCGGTAACTCTCGGGAGCTTCGATGTGGTCGTTGGAATGGATTGGCTATCTACAAACCAAGCTGAGATCGTGTGCAATGAGAAGATCGTACGAGTTACCTTGCCGAGTGGATAACAGATCTCGATTCAGGGAGAACGGCAGGGGATACCACTAAACTTCATGTCCGGCATGAAGGCGAACAAGTATTTGCAAAAGGGATACACCGCCATACTAGCCCTTATCACCGAGAAGAAGGAGAGAAAGATAGAGGACATCGCTGTAGTCCGCGACTTTCCTGAAGTATTTCTCGAGGATTTACCTGGACAACCACCGAAACGACAAATCAAGTTCCAGATAGACCTCACACCAGGAGCTGCACCGATCGCCAAAGCACCATACACACTAGCACCGATGGAAATGCAAGAGTTGTCTAACCAGTTGCAAGAGCTGTTAGACAAAGGATTCATCCGACCGAGCTTCTAGCCGTGGGGAGCACCGGTCTTATTTGTGAAAAAGAAAGACGGATCATTTCGTATGTGTATCGACTATAGGTAGCTGAACAAGTTAAAGATCAAGAATCACTACTCGTTACCACGAATAGATGATTTATTTGACCAATTGCACAGGTCAAGCTACTATTCAAAGATCTATTTGAGATTGGCCTACCATCAACTGAGGATACAGGAAGACGATATTCCTAAGACTGCCTTTAGGACCCGATACGGACACTACGAATTTTTGGTCATGCCCTTCGGACTGACCAATGCACCAGATGTATTCAGGGATCTCATGAATCGCGTGTGCAAGCCGTACCTTGATAAATTTGTGATAGTATTCATTGAAGATATCCTAATCTACTCCAAGAATCAGGAGGAACATGTCAAACACCTAAGGTTTGTCTTGGAATTGTTGAAGAACAAGCACCGATACGCAAAGCTTTCCAAATGCGACATTTGGATTCGCGAAGTTCGATTCCTTGCACATGTAGTTAATGAACAGGGAATACACGTAGACCCAGCCAAGAACGAAGCCATCAAAAACTGGGAAGCACCGAAGACTCCAACCAAGGTGCGACAATTCCTAGGACCAGCAGGGTACTACCAACGGTTTATCGAGGGATTTTCGAAAATCGCTCAGTCACCGACATCCCTAGCACACTAGGAAAAGAAGTTCGATTGGGGGAAAAACAGGAGTCTGTTTTCAACTTGTTGAAGATGAAATTGTGCACTGCACCAATCCTATCCCTACCGGAAGGATGTGACGATATGGTGGTGTACTGTATAAACAAGGACTTGGTTGTGTGCTGATGCAATGCGAAAAGGTCATAGCATACACATCACAACAATTGAAGGTGCACGAGAAGAACTATACGACTCATGACCTAGAGTTGGGAGCCGTGGTGTTGCCTTGAAGATATAGCGACACTACCTATATCGCACGAAGTGCACAATCTTTACCGATCATAAGAGCCTACAACACAACTTCGATCAAAAAGAGTTAAACATGAGACAATGAAGATGGGTTGAACTTATAGGCGATTATGATTTCGCCATCAAGTATCATCCTGGCAAGGAGAACGTAGTGGCCGACGCGTTAAGTCGGAAAGAAAAAACAAAACGCGTGCGTGCACTACAACTCACGATCCATTCTGAGTTGCCACAACAGATTCAAAACGCTCAACAGGAAGCTCTGAAGCAACTGTACAAACACTGAAGCAAACACGATAATTCAGTGAATTTTCGCAACACGCACACACGTGTCTAATTAAATACGAACGTTGGTGAACATTTAACGAATCTTGTAACTAAACACTAGTAACATCACGAAACGCTCAAACACTAGACTAGATAAGTTCAAATAATGTCAAACGATGTTCCATAGACGAGGAGACGTCGAAAAACAAAACAAACCATCGAAATTGGTCGAAATGGGCTCAACCGAGATCCTTCGCGGTACTCCAAGGACCTCGGACTGCGTCTCGGCGGTACGTGAAGGATCGGTCGGGGAATTTGAATCCCAAAATTCATTACGGCACGCCAAGCCCCTATGGGACCCTCTTGGCGGTACCCGACGACATCCAGATGCCAAATCTTGATAAAACCAAGACAAATCAATTTCCTATCCTACTCTCATCATTTCACCCAAGCCCAGACGTTTTCTCCTCGGTTTTTTCTCCCTAAATCCTCCTGTAGACACCCTGGAAACCCCATAATCACCATTGAAGAGACCACCATTGAAGCTTGAAGCTTGGAGACCTAGAAGGAAGGTTTGGAGGAGCTTAAACATCATCACCATCACCTCATTCCATTCAAAAAATGCTTTCCAGGGGATTCAAGGAGCTGTTGAATCACCATCTTAGCATTCTTGGAGCTATAGGAGGTAAATCCATGGCCAACTTGCATCCTACACACCTTAAAACACACTTGCAAGGCAAGAAACCCACATGCAAGCACCCTAGCCTCACATGTATGAAATTTTGATGAGTTGAATCTGGGTTTGATGATCTTGCTACTGATTTTGATGATCTAGAATGATCTAATGGAGTATCTTGATAGTAAATGATGATCCATGGTGATGTGGGTGTGTCATGATGCTTAACTTGTTCATAGATGTTAAAATGATCATTTTTATTGACATGCATGCATGATCTAACGATATCTAAATGATTTTGAATGTTCATGAATGATTATTTGAGTTGTGTGAGGTGTTACAATGGAATAGATAGTGATTTATGGCCATTTTGGGCCTAGTTACTAAAAATAGTAACTTTATTTGTGCAAATCTCATTAGAAGAGGTAATATGAATATGAATATGCATGTATATGATTAAAATGATGGATTTTGACATAATGGTGTGCTAGATTTGAAGAAATAAGTGTTTTGCTAAATGTTTCTATAAATAGAAACTTTTGTGGTGAATAATGTGCAAATAGAATGACTTTAGGATATAATCTGGTTGATTAATATCATGGATGATGTTATGAGCAAGTTGTAGGTGATTTGATTTTATTAAAACTTGATTTTTACAAACTTTCTGATTTTAGAAACTTTGTTTGGTGAAATCATGAAATAGAAATGCAAGACTTGAGTTATGCATGATAACTAGCTTAGAATGATATGATATAACGATTTTATGTAAAGTTGTGTGACTTTGTTGTTAAACATGTCGAATATAGAAACACTCCATTTTAGGAAACTTTAATTTCTAAAAACGGGCTTATGTGTTTATTCGATCGCATGTGACAAAGTGCTATGTGTTAACTTGATTACGTAGGATTAACGAGAATGTTAGAATCGTTAAAATGAAACGTGTTGTGAACTTTCAAAACATGGAAACTTACTATGAATAGTAAGTTGTCCATAAATGTGATACGCGCTATGTGCACGAATCACGAATGTTACACGAATCATAACCGACGCACGGTTCACCAATGGGTCGTTGACATGACATGGTCAAACACAGTCTAACACTGACAAACACGGTCAATGTGGACCGACATGGACAAACATAACAACTGAGGGTTGTTGAGGACGAACACGAGCACGAACACGAAACACGGTCACATACACGAACTCACATATGCTATACGATATAGGTAGCTGGTGACCGACTCGCCACAGAGAGTAGGAGCTTACGTACTTCGACAATCAACTAAGGTGAGTTTATGACCCCTCTTTAACTTTTTTCAAACTTTCAAAATAGGGGAGAATACTTGTTAATCGAGTCAAACATTATTACTTGTACAAACATTTGTGTATGCTGGTTTATTAGACAAACATTAAGTGTTGTATCGTAACAAAGCCCTCGCACAGTCTTACCGTGAATGTTCAAACAACGAGGTGAGTTTAGATAGATCTATTGGATGTGACAAACCCCACGCGGCGCCAATACTGACTTGAGGTCGGGACGCGTGTAATCTCGACCCATCGCGCCATTGTTATTATCAGACGTGTCAGAGGCAAGAGCTAACAAGTCTAGTTCGGTAGAGACGCAACTGACACTTGGAGCCTAGAGCTCGGAACTAACATTTGATAAACAACATGACACGGGACAAACGTTTTACTTATTTTGTATTTATATCAAAACCTGTGAACTCACCAACCTATGTGTTGACACTTTTTCTTAAACATGTATTCTCAGGTAACTAGCTTGCACGGATCAGGAATGCACTTAAGGACACGGACTCAGGATTTGCATGCATTCATTTCGTGTCATTTTGATCAAACATTTTTCATTTATGATATGTATTATAACAATGAAGTGACTTACATTTCACTTTCCGCTGCATTTTAAACTCTTTACATTCTGCTGCTATTACACTTTTAATATTCCGCTGCATATTAATTAATCAGTTTGGTTAATAATATTGTTGTTACAAACCTACTTTTCAAACGCATATATAGTCGTTCTATATGACCATGATCTGTGATTCTGGCCACGTCACACCCATGTGGATTGACACCACACGTGGGAATTTGGGAGTGTGACAACTTTCTTATACAATACTTACAATACTTATACAATACTTACATAATACTTACAATACTTACACAATACTCATACAAACTCATACACATACAAGTGGTTGGTATGCCAAGGATGGGGTATACACAGATGGGATCTGGTTAGTAAGCCGGAACATGCGCACATGGTACGGTACGAATCAATACTCAATACTAGCAAGGACTTCATAAGGAAGACCGATTGGCCGCCAAGCGTTGATATGGTGTCAACCCCATCTAGTCATTTAGTGACCTTTGTTGTCACCTTTCAATGTTTTGTAACAAATGACCTCGGATGACTATGAATTTCTTTCGGATGTGACTATGTGTCCTCTGACTGATATTCTAGTTATGCACCATTGTTGAAAGTTACACTCAAGTTACTTATGTGGGTTGGGTACTGTTAATCATCGAGTGTGACTCTATGAGCCCTTGGTTTTCGAAAGCTAATGAATTGGAATTTGATAACCATAATACTTTTCAAACCAATCAACCTAATTGAGATTTGAAATGGAAATACTACACATACAATACTTTAGTTTACATAAAGATAATGTAGTGGAGAATGGTCAGAGTGAGACTCTTAATTTCCATTAAATGCAAAGTCGTGTCATGTCAAGCCTGTGGTGGGCTGGCGGCTGGACTTGACCCTACATATGCCCTACATATAAGCAGTCTTGACATGATAGGATAATGTCGGTAGTGAGTTTTGAGGTGGAGACTCTGATGGATTTTGGAAAAGACTATACTTACAAAACTTAGTATCGACAATATGTCTTAAAAAGTATATAAAAATAAAAACTTTAGATATTTGTAGGTGTCGTAGAAAGGAATCATGGCATATATGTTTGAAACATATTTCATTTTGAGAGAGTTGAATAAGCATATTATCTCATTGAAAATTTCTATACATTAGCTCCTTCTCAACACATTTCTATAGCTAAATACTCTGTTTTTTCCTCTTTTCGGACATTGCTTCTAAAATATATTACAAGATCTTTCCAATCCAATTGGTTCCACAGCTACCTAATCTCCCATGCGACTGGGTTAACCGGGTTGTAATCCGGTCCAGGTTAACAGGAGATGTTTTTAATTATTATTATTTTGATATACCTGCATTTCTTCTCGTATGTACACACAATGACACAAAGCTTTGATTTTAATTAATAGCATTAATATTTTTAAGATATTTTGTGGTTGCATCAGAACATAAAATTTTGAATATAAAGAACGGTTTTGAGACGAGGTTTTATTCTAAATAAAGTCAAGTCAGATTTAATATTTATATATAAGCTACATCTTACTGCTTTGGGGTCTCTAAAGTAAATCTAAAGGCTTGGGGTTTTTTTTCTTTTTTTATTAATGTAAGTGCACCCTACATTAATTAAAAAAGAAAAAACATACGCTTTTAAATTTACTTTAATGTGGGCCCCAAAGTAATAAGATGTAATCATTCGGTTAAAGCAATAAGGAACGATTAACATTTGATCATCTCCCTATATATGTGTGTGTGTTTTAATTTGGTATAATTTTAAAAAGCAATGTAACTTTGTAGTTCCCAACCCATTAAGGAAGTTTTTATATTTATCATTATAGCATAACTTTGTAGCTCCTAACCTATTTGTGATGTGCTTATTTTTAGGGGCCCGTTATTTGGACACCTCCTAAGGATCAGTCAACACCTACCCTCATCTATACGAGCCGTAAAGGGCTTTACGGGCCGTAAAGAGGTCAAAGTGTGTCAGAAAATGTCAGTGAGATGTCTGGCGGGTGAAAACTGGATACGAGCCGTAAAGGCCTATACGACTCGTTTTTAAACCTGAAAATTTATAAGTTTTGTTTTTCTACCCGATATACGTACGTGTTTAACTTATTTGTAACATTGTAATTGTCTAACTGTTTTAAATGGTTAAAACATATATTTTAACGTAATTATATTTAATCGCTATACGTACATTTTTAACGTTATATATTAAACATATGATATATATATTATTATATACGTGTTATAAAACCCGCACGTTGTCTGAATACCGGTATACGTACGCGTTTAACGTTAATTGTTATATCATATCGTCTAGTTATTTAATTTTTAAGTTATAAATAATACCTGTTTATAATAGCGTATAATCGTACTTTGTTTTGAAATCCGGTATTTGTTAAATGCAACACGTACGGTACGTGTTTAAGTAACTTATAATATCGTTTAATTGTTCGAAAAAAAACGTAACCATTTTTAATCGTTTTGTTGTAAAATAATAAGTATTTTAACGTTATTATTTAATTATTTTGCCTATTTGTTTTGTTTGAAAAATATTTTAACATCGTGACGTTTAAATATAAATAACAATTTTTTTAACATAATTAGTTATGATTTTCGTAAATTTAAATGTTTTGTTTGAAAATTATTTTAACGTAATCGTGTTTAATGATTTTAAAACAATAGTTATCAGAATATAAATAACGTTAAACGGTTTTAAGAAAAATTGTTAACTATCTATTATTCATTTCACAATCACGCACATTTTTTAATTATATAATAAAAGATAAAACAACAATCACGCCATACACAACATATATACAAAATAAAAATACATACATCGAATGCTAAAGTAGTGTCCATACATCAAAATCCAAAAAAGAAAAGACAAAATAAAAAAAAATAACTAAGCATGACCACCAGGATCCTGATGATGTCCCGGTCCTGGAAAGACGAGAATATCCATGCCAGCAGATGCCGCCATACGCTCCGTCATCCACCGCATCATCCCCTCCAAGCGATCAACGCGTCCAGAAAGGTCGCGTACGCTTCCAGAAAGGTCGCGTACGCTTCCAACAAGGTCGCGTAAGATCGCCGCGTCAGCCGGATGCAGTCGTGGCTGACGAACAACGACATGATGTGCTGGTGGCGGTGGCGGTGGCTGGTCTGCTTGATCCTGGTCTGCGTGTGCGCCTCAGTACCCGGTGGGAACTGCAGCAACATGTTGGGATCCAGGATCATATCCGGATCCTCCTCGGATGAACTAGAACTCGACGGCTCACGAGGTCGTCTACGCGGAGGCATAATCTGCAAAGTTAGACAAATAATAATAACAATAATAATCATTAACAATAACAATAATAATAATAATAATAATAATACTAATAATAATAATAATAATAATAATAATAATAATAATAATAATAATAATAATAATATTTATTATTAAAAAATAAATTTAAAAAAACAATTCAAGAACTATACGACCCGTAAAGCCCTTAACGGGCCGTATAGTTCTTCGAGAAAACCAGTTCATCTTCTCTGTTAGAACTTTACGGCTCGTAAAGACCTTAACGGGCCGTATAGTTCTTGAAATTTTGAAAAAAACTAAATCTGAAGCAACGAAACCCAATCCTACATCTAAATCACTATCTATTACTACAAAAACCTAAAAAACTACTTTACTATTAAAGATTTCTACGAAGAAAACTTCAAAAAGTTTAAAAACTTACGGTTTCGAGTTGTGATGGGTCCAAATCCGAGCTCTACAAGCGTGGTGACCGTGTATCCGAGTGTGGCGAGCTTAGATCGTTGAGAGGGTTGCGAAAACCGGCTTTACGAGTTGTGTGGGTTGGGATACGAGTTGTGAGCGGTTGTGTGTTTATATAGTCAAACCCTATACGACTCGTAAAGGAGGATACGAGTCGTATAGTTTTTTAAATAAATATAAAAATTCAATATTTTCAGTAATTTTTAATATTATTATTAATATTAAAAATATTTATTATTATTATTATTTATTATTATTATTATTATTATTATGAGAATTTATTATTTATTATTATTATTATTTATTATTATTATTATTATTATTATGAGAATTTATTATTTATTATTATTATTATTATTATTATTATTATTATTATTATTATTATTATTATTATTATTATTATGAGAATTTATTATTTATTATTATTATTATTTATTATTATTATTATTATTATTATTATTATTATTATTATTATTAGTATTATTATTATTATTATTATGAGAATTATTATTATTATTATTATTTATTATTTATTATTATTATTATTATTATTTATTATTATTATTATTTATTATTATTGTTTATTATTTATTATTTATTATTATTATTTATTATTATTATTATTATTTATTATTATTATTTATTATTATTATTATTATTATTATTATTATTATTATTTATTATAGAGAACAACAAAATGATTAAATACATATATTTGCGAGTTACAATCCGTACTTGTCTAAATCTACAAAACCCGGTGGTTTTCGACAGCTTTCCAACCAATTGGTATACGTATCAAGGCGTTGCTTGTACCACATTTCCCAGGCTGAGGCGTCTTGACTGTTGAATCTTGACCAATACCAACTTGGTGTCGGCATTGGATAATCTCCGGTAAGTTCAACCATTACAAAGTGGTTATCGTTAACAAATACGAATGACACAATACGATGTGGTTGGAGAAATTCAGGCGACGTCCATAGCGGGAAAATCGTTACACAAGCGCCCAAGCTTATAAAAACCACAATCACACCAAACGCATTTGCAATCAAAAGTCCGGTCTCCGGCATTTGCATCCAATAACGCCTTGGAGCAAATTCAGGTTTTGACCATTTCAAGGATTCTTGAATTTCGTCAAAAACACCAAGGAGGACGTTAATGTACACGTTTGCATTTTGGATACTCTCAGTCAGGAGTGCATGACGAATAGTTAACCATTCTGTTTCCGGAAGTCCTAATGCAACAGCCAGAGATCGAAAGCCACAGTTTCCGTCTGGAACAACGTCTTGTATTCTTGATATGTATGGGTGGAAGATGTCAGGAATGTGATCCTTAAACCGGTTAAAATTGTAAAGTTTGTTATCAGTTAAATGTACCGGGATGTCAAATGCTGGTTGCGATAACCCAACAGTTGGTTGCGAAAACCCGTCTTGTGGTTGAGAAAGCCCGGAAAAATCGTGCATTCTTGTCGTTGAAGAATACGAATTAGCACGCTGCAATTGACTATCGTGAGTGACCGTTGAATCATCCTGCTTGTTTTTCTTTGGCTTTGTGAATGAACTATGTCGGGCAGGCTCTTGTTTTTTTTGTTGTGTCTTTAAACTTGGTCGCCCTCGAGTGTTAGTTTGCACGACGGGTTCTTTTTTCATTGATTTAAATGGGAAAACCGCACTAAAAACCTTTGACATCATACTCTTTTTAACTGGATTTGGTTGAAGCTTGATATGTTGTATGACCCGATCCAATTGCGCATCAATATCAGCACCTTCATCCTCGTTAACTAACGACAGGTTTAAATCAAGCTTACGCCAAAACAAGTCTACCTCATCCAGTGTAACTTTAGCATCTGTTTTAAAAGAATAAAAATAATATTTATGATTATACATAAATAATAGGTAAATATATAATTAAATTTAATTAATTCATACCATTCAATAGACGACAAGCACATGGCAATCCACAACTCGTGAAGAGATGGCAACCGCAAGATGAATTTGATGCTATCAACATCTGAATTTTTGCCTTCTCACCAACCAACAGATCTAAAGCTACATGAGATACATTCCCTTTTAACAATTCAAATTGATCATCGTTGTGATGTGCCATACGAAATATTTTGCTTCTTTCAAAGCTTTCGTTTATAGCTTCTGCTTGCGATTTAACAATTTGAATGACATGCCCAACAATGTTGTCTAACGTGTTGTTGGTTGCATGGAGACTTTTCTTTAATAGAGAATGTTGACTTTCAACTCTGTTGGTGGTTCGTTGACCAAAATTCCGGTTTTTTTCTATCCACGCAGACACAAACATTTCCTTGTATTTTTGCAACCATGTTACTTGCAAATATCCGATAACCCCTAAAAAACAAACACATATTAATACGTTTCATACAACTCAAATACAATTAAAAATGAGAAATAGAACATTACTCTGATGAGATGTCCATAACCATTCATGTAGTCGGCTATAATTATACTCGTAGATATCGGGAGTTGCAGATTCAATCACAACCGACCACATATATCCAAACTTTTGCCAGTCTGATTGCGAAAAACTAGGCCTGCAGTGTTTGGATATGTTTTCAAAAATGTGCCACCTGCATAGTAATTGGGCAGCACTAGGAAATATTCTTCTACATGCGTTTATAAGAGCCAATTCTCTATCGGTTACAATAACGCGTGGTTCCATACACTGTTGAAGTGTATCTTTTAGGTTTTGTAACACCCAGACAAAATTCTCTTCACGTTCCTTACTTATAAACGCATGTGCAACACTAAATGTCTTGTGTGTTGATGTGACACCAACTATTTGAACAAATGTCATGTTGTATTTGTTCGTTTTATAAGTAGTGTCAATTAACAAGACATGAGGAAATGCTCGCCAAATATTATAAGATGTCTGGTGGATAAAAAAAATCTGTTCCACGACATCTGTCGACGCATCGTCTTGCGTTTGGTAAATAAAATTATTTCTTTGCAATGTGCTAAAAAGGACCTGAATTGGAGTTTCCCCCGTGTTTTGTCCAATACGAGACTTCCGTCGCGCATTGTAAATATTTCTGAGGTTGGAAACATTATCGGGGTTTTGGTCCTTTACAGCTGCAAGTATATCACGGGGCAACATGTTTTGGTTTGACAGTTGCTCAACTAGACGGGTTTCATTTTCATTTAATCTCATCGCATATGGATGACCGCCTAGTTGTTCAGCCGCTAGGTGGTTGTGTTCATTATTGACCACACGCAACTTCCAACCACCACAACTTCTCTCGTATCTACCAATCAGCTCAAATTCACACCCAGTCTTCTTCGAACCAGTACGTCTAACTTTTGGGTCACCGTGATACACGCCACCGCGATCGCATTTAAGCCACACTTTTATAACTACACCGGTTGCATTAGTTTTGCTTCGTCGTCTAACTAGCACATAACCATTTTCACGCCCTCTAGCAATCGCCCAATCAACAAGTTCATCAACACCGGCAAAAACCTGAAAAAAAAATGTATAAGATTTTATAAACTAACAACCGTTAAACGAATAAGTTTGTTACCTGATCAGTTTCATAGACACACATATATTCATCACCGAAGTTGTTGCCTCCCATCGACATTGTTAAACCTTTACGAGTTTGAATTTGTTAAAGAACCCCAAAACCTAATTGTTTAGAAAATCAAATTGTTCATGTCTGCGTTTTATTTTTTGATTCAAGTATTGCATTATAACGTATGCCATGAAGATATATATCAAACGATTAATTTACGCATACATCTATTACGTTAAATCAAATAATTTGCGCTGCTCAAATTATTGGCGTTCAATACGGGCCGTAAAGGGCTTTACGGCCCGTATGTACTGCGTGTCAGCCTGCGTCAGCCCTATCATTTGACGTGTCAGATTTTGTCAGAAATATTCGTTTCAATACGACCCGTAAAGGGCTTTACGGGCCATATTGAGGGTGTCCAAGGATCCAGTCGGGTGTCTCCCTAACAGGCCCCTATTTTTATCTACATCTTAATAAAAGTGCTTTTATACGTACTTTTATGACATTTAATTTTATCTATATTTCGATATCAGTTTTATTTAAAATCAAGCTGGGTAAAATATAATATACTTTAATTTTTGTTTTTTAAATACAATTTTTCTTTAGTTGAATTTGGTGTATGTATCGCAGAGTTTCATAACGTAGCTCCCAACTCGTTACGAAATGCTTACTTTTATCTACATCTCGATACGAAGTGTTTTTACACATGTTTTGTTTTTGTTTTGATAACAATTAATGACTTGGGTTTTAAACATTGAAAGTGCTGAGAGCATATTCTTCACTTTATTGAAAAACAAGCATCTGTTAGTTTGTGACACTGAAGCCAAAGCTCCCAATTCCCATAAACATCTTACGTCAAATTTGCAAATATGATTTTATTTCGTGTTACTGATTGAATAAACCAATGATAAGAAAGAAAATGAAATTGAAAGAAAAACTATTATTTTATTTATGTTTTTAGAGTTTGGAAGAATGAAAAAGAAAGTAAGGATTTTATTTGTTCACAAGTTAAAAGAAACTAAAAAAGATATAATTTTATAATTATACATAGGCTGTGCTTTGGGGGGACCGCCCTCCTGTTTTTTCGTATATTAGTATACATTTTTCGATACCAAGTGTAAAATTTTTAAAAAAAAATTATTTCGGCCCCCCTAAAAAAATTTATTTCGCCTCCCCTAGACTTTTGGTCAAATTTCGTCAATGCATATTAGGGGTCATAATGAGTCAAGTAGAAAGGTAAAATGATAAAAAGGTGTAATTTGAGTTTTTTTGTTAAAAAAAATAATTATAATTCTGAGTACCAAGACAAGTTTAATAGTTTTGAAAGCTGTTACAGTTGCTCTTTCTTCATTCTTTTCTATTTTATGAAATTGGTAAATGCTTCAATAAGACAATAACATCCAGAAGGCAAGTTCTCTCGAATTTTTGAAGGTATTAAATGAAGCAAACATGATATTTCATGATCAAGTGAAAAGCTAAAAGCACAGAATTATCAATTAATATATATCATAAATATAAAATCTCACTCGTAGCATAACTACTTATAGAGTTTGAATAAAATTAGCACACAACAAGCCATTGATAGAAATATGCATCAACAAAAAGAGAGATGAAGTGATCACTTTAACTTATTATTAACCCAATAACAAAATATATCAACAAACATAACAACACATAATGACTACTCTGGGGTGAATTAGTAGGGGAAAAAATTAAGCAAACTGTTGACTGTAGAACATCAACCTTACCTATGCTAGTCGTTGAACTAAAAAATCGAAATCCAGCGAGCGAAAGACCCAAATTATTAAAAATTAAATATGATGGGAGAGAGTAAAATTGGAAGTTTTTTAATTATAACATTGAATGTTTTTTTATTTATTTTTAATTAATTAACCATAACCATATCATCTCCTGATGCAATTGCTTCAAGTTTTTTCCAAGCCAACTCACGTTGTTGTAGCGTTTGGTTGACCAAGGCTTGTTTTTCTATAAACTTGTTATTGCATTCATCAAAGAGGTCTTCATCCATCTCAATGAACATTCTTCTTACATTGGCTGTTAGTCCATTGATAGCTTGGTTCCAGTGACCCCGAATGTTCTTCTCTAAGGATTCAAAGAGGATGGGTAAAATAACTTCTCGATTCTGTGCAATCAAGTTCACTATATGTTCATTGTTCCACCAGAAAAGTGCGCGTTCTGCAACCTGCAACACAACTTTAAATCAACAACATTCTATTTGATGCTAAATTTCTTAACGTGCATTATATTCATAATATTATAGAAGGGTCTATCTTAGGGATAGAGGTAACGTATGCCTACATTCACTCTTCACATACCATACAAATAGTTTTGCTATAGTTGGGATTTATTGTTGTAGATGCCAAGCCTGCATTAACTAACTTTCTAAAATTCATTTCCAACACAAATAAGATCTTTAGTCATATGCAGACGTAATGTACAAGTATATGCATGCATGTGTGTATAGGGAGGGTTCTTTATAGGACTGCAAATGCTCTAGGAACTGCAAGAAGCAATCAAAATCGTTCATTTATTAATGTATTTACCTAAGATTCAACATGACTATTAAAATACATCATTGTTATGTGCATATATTTAAATCTACATATCCGTAGATACGTGAACTTGTGTATTCATATTTCAAATTAACTAAATTCGTGTAGATTCAAATACAAACAAACAAACAAACCCAGTATATTCCCACTTTTCAGTAGGGTATGGGGGGGGGGGAAATAGACACAAACCTTACCCCTATCCTAGTTGGAATAGAGAGGCTGCTCCGAAAGAATCCCCGGCTCAAAGTTATCTTTTGAAGTTAACCATCCCAACACTTTTAAATTTATTTACACAAAATAAGTAAAATAATGTTAAAATTAATGCAGTTTTACTTTGGCCCTTTGGGGGCACACACATATATACATTATATGTGTGCACCGTAAATGGGGCATATTCATGTAGATTCAAATATTCAATATATTTCGCTTATCTACAAATGTGTATGAAACTTGTTACTAGAAAGAGATAGATTAAAGAAAGCAATGAAAATAATCAATTAGAGACAAAAATCATGTATTTTTTACAACTACAACTTTTTTCATTTAATTTTTAATAACAAATTAATGATATTGATTGGTTCCCTCAGTTCTTGCATATGTGTGGTTCTAGAAAGAACTCTCACTTGTGTGCGTTTATATGCATACATATCACATACATGCATGTATAACACATGTAAATATGAGACCCATTTGTATACAGTGCTCAAGGGTAGTACCATTTTTCTGACCACTTATATTTAATCCATTGTGATTTGTGATCCCATGTAGTATGTTATGACACAAAAATATGCATGCATACATTACAAGTTGAGAACTAAGAAGTGAATTTTGAAAACTGAATACTCACCTACTGCTTGACTTTTCAATAGGGGCAATAGATACTTTTTTATTTATTGTTTTATGTATTTAAATCTATCCATTTATATACTATGTAGTTATTTGTATTAATATTATAGACTTAAATAATTTTTAGCAGTTATAAACTTTCAGGACATGCATGTTTAGGCAGTGCCATTATGAGCATTAGGAAGTTATTAAATTAGGCAGGGCAATTATTAAACAAAATTTGTCACACCAAAATCAAAGCTAAAAAAATTATTAACTAAATAGCAGATAACAGACCTGAAAATTGGGGCTATTAATGCACCTTCCAACCTGTCTAAAAAGAGGAACCATGCAGCTTTGGAACTCTGCAGGTTGAGTTGCATCAAGAACCTCTTCTAGTTCTCCAAGAAAAAGAATCTCCTTTGTGCAATTAGTAACAGGCCAGTATTTCAACAACCCTCTAATAACAATATCAGCCAACTTGTAATCTTTTTCAACAAATTGAGTTATGCAGTAGGATAACTGTTGATGATAGTAATTAATAAACTTTGCTTTATGAAGCGGTATAAGAGCACGTATAAGAAACAGCTTATGTTCTTCCTTCATTGGCACCGCAAACCCGTTTATTATACTTCCAAGAATCTCCAACAATTCACCAAGACCAGGGTGTCTCTCTGTTTCAAAAATAAACCTATAAAAGATGGTATTTATCGCCTTCCTTATAAATGGGCGATGGACCATGAATTTACCATATACGCGATGGAGTATGGTTTTCAAATACTCGCGCTCACGTGGGTCCTCTGAATTAAACAAATCAAGCAAGTTTAGCACAAATGAATGATCAATAAACCGTTTGGCTACTTTAGTGTCTGTATCTGGTGACACCACGTATCTAAGAAGTAATTCATACACGAGTTGCAAGTGAGGCCAAGAAGGTTCTAAGTACATATCATCTTCTTCAGGGTCACCATCAATGGCTCCTGTGTTTTCGTATGCTGCAGGAGGCAAAGCCCGGAATATATTCACTGATATCATGTTAACCATTTCTTGCTGCATTATTTCGTTCATCTTACTTGAACCACACTGCACTAAATCAACAAGTTCTTGAAGATTTTGCCTTTTAATCTCCTTTTCTTTAACCTTCTTCAAAGTGTCAGCAAAATCAAATGAAACAGCACACATATTAACCTTTTTTATAAACAAAACGTGTCGTTCAGATATGGGTACATCTTTCAACATGGGTGTGACCTCAATCTCACAATCTTGAGGCAAAGTGGTTCGACTGATAGCCTGTGACTTGACATTAGTCAGCTGAGCCTGCGGATTAGCCGACCGTGAAGCATGGTTCACAGTCACATCAGATGGACCGTTAGGTCCCGGTGGTGGTTCGATCACTTCGGGTTTGGAACCCTTTTTCATCCCTTTGATGATCTTCAACATACCCACAAATTTCCCAAAACCTAATCCCCAAATTCAAACTATCTGTATCTTATCTGTCAAATTCTACTTCATTACGGCATATGAATCTAAAAAGGGCTCGTTGTAGCAATCAATCAACCAATTGAACCCCTAAATTACACAAATTTGGGGAAAGAAATCGTAATATAAGTTTTATGAATCAGTTGAAAGAACGAATATCGAAAAACAAAAACAGAAAGAGGATACCTTGTTGATTAGATTGAACGAATGACAGATCCGTAAACCGAGAGATCCAGAAATCGAAAGCATCTGCAGAATTAGGATTCTGATTTGATAAGAAATAAATTATGAATTGAAATGATGGAGATTACGAGGGATTGGCATGAACACGGGAGAAAGAGGGGGAGGCATAACTAATTATTATCTGACTTTTAACGGAAAATTGAACATGAAGATTCAAGAACATTAAAAGTAATAATGCTATCGGTCATCAACTTACCATTTATTATTTATTATTTTTTATTTTGTTTTAATGCTTATATAGATATTATTTGTCTTAGGTAGATTTTTTATCTTAATTTTTTATTTTTTTTAATGATTATGATGGATAACATTTTATTTTATGTGAATTATATAAAATCAAAATAATTTATTAAACAATGAAGAAACCCTTTTGGCAACCATCCATGATGAAATCTCAACCATAATCAACTATTCTCATCCAAATTCAATTGATAATGAGATTCAAGAATTTACAATGAAAGCAATCGAATTCGATCAACCATGTTTCAGTCGACATGCAGTCGCGTTTCAAACGACCGGCGGCCACATTTCAGGCGACTAGACTATGCATTAACCAAAAGAGTATACAATTCATTCCTTAAGCCAACATAAGAAAAATAAATGCATACTAGAGTTCACAATAAATATTCTTAACAAGATTTTACAAACATGGCATAAGTCAATAGACTATGCTAGGAAAATCTTCAAAACCGTGTGCTTTCTGATGTAATGTGACTTCATATGCTAACACCCAAAATGCGCCCCCATAATATTTCTTCAATTCTCTGAGAAAACATGCTAAAACAATCAGCATAAAGTTGGTGAGTTCGCATGTTTAGTCACGTGAAAATTGAGTTGTTTTACTCGATCACAAGGTTTTAAAAATGTGTCTATTGATCTTAAAAACAGTATCATGAGTTGTGTATATTTATTATTAACATGAGCTCCCATAACCGAACTCGACATGATTGAATAGCTTCATCCCAATGTTCTATCGCAAAACATTGTATTGAGATGAATATTATGCACCTAATTTGACCTACAATTAAAGTTAGAGCTACGA
This sequence comes from Mikania micrantha, assembly GCA_009363875.1. NCBI lineage: Eukaryota > Viridiplantae > Streptophyta > Magnoliopsida > Asterales > Asteraceae > Mikania > Mikania micrantha. The sequence goes on along the minus strand of CM018698.1, from coordinate 3,247,199 downwards.
ACCACGTGCGGCGGTTGTCACACCCAAATAAAACTATTCCCAATAATTCACGTTTCTCACAATTAATGGTTATAGAATAGGGGACTTAAAGCGATAAAAATAACTCATGTAATAATGTGTTGATCAAAAACCACTTGCATCAATTAAACGAATACAAGCGTGATTACTCCCCCAGTGAGTTAGTAAAACATTATAGCAATAGGGGCCGTGAAACTCATTGTTAGTGTAGATCCTTAGTCTTGTAAGTGTAGTTATTCCCTTGTATTGTAGTCCTTAATTGGTTCCTATAACATTGCGTATTTATGTTGAGTATGTGAATTTTATCAAATTTCGTGTTGTTGTTGTGTCTTTGTTACGTGCCTTTGGTGTTTTTATATTGTCTAGTTTATTATAGAGAAATCATGATATTTTTTTTAAAGTACTTACTTATTATTATTTTTGGAAATTCCGACATTATAACGGCGTATTTTTGAACAAAGTTCGTTTATGGTTACCAATCCCCAAGAATTTGAAGCAATATTAGTATTCATTTCAAAATATATCATGTATAAACATATTATAAGCTTGTATTTCCATTTCTTAATCCATTTTTATGCATATGAGACATGTAGGCTTACTTTTAGAGTTTTTTGCTTTTTGAACAGTTTCTGTACCACGTCTTTGTACACACTTTTTACCATAGAAAATATTTATAATAAAAAAATTGAAACTTCACATTCTGGTATTTTGGTGCGTTTCGAACAATTTTTATTTAGAAACCTTTTGGCTATTCAGCATGAAAATGGGTCAGAACAGTCGTTTAATTTGAAAGGTCCAAATCTGCGCACTGATTTTGTAGTGACTGTTTGAGGTATCATTCGATTGAGTTAGATATCATAAGAGCAGTGGATGGAAATCTAACTCAACGAACTTAACTATGCTCAATTTATGGGCTGTTAAAGTCGAACCAGTTTCTGTCCAGATTTCAGAAATGTTTGTTTGTCCATAGTTTTAACTTAAGGCTTCATGTAACATTTATTGTTTATGATGAATGAGTATAAGTATAACTTTAAAATAGACTTACTTTAAGCAAGTAAGGAGAAGGAATTGATGAAGACTTGAGCTTGTTGTTGCTTCGGGCTTTTGTCAGGCTATCGAACGGTTGATCGAGTCTTCTTGGGGCTGCTCTTGGCCAGCACTTTTGGAGCTGTTGGAGCTGACTTCAAGGGGAGGGGGAAAGAATGAAGAGTTGTGGTGGTGTGGTGTGGTGTGGGTTTTAGGATGAAGCTTGGCCTCCTATTTATAGAAAAACTTGGGAGCCTTTGTTCCATGTGGAGGGGACAAAGTGGTGGGAGATGAGGGGACAAGAAAAGAAACAAGCGAGGAGATGGTGTCTATAGGGGGAGTGTCCCACCCCGACCGACGACGGAATACGTCGGGGAGCGAGCTCGACTGTTCATTAGCTCATGATGCTATTATAACGTTTCAATATTTAATACATTCAATATTAACATTAAACAAACATTTATTGAATACAAGACGTCATTACATGCATTTAAAGAAATATAATGAAATACATTACAACTGAAAATTCAACATTATTTAAAATTAACTAAGTCCACTATGTTTATCCTATGTCTTTGTCATAGTTTTCATATTAACTGTTACATATGTAAAATAAATTTGGGTCAACTCTATGAATAGTTGGTGAATTTCCCATACAGTTTAATATATATGTATAAGAATATGTTTAAAACTTTAAATACAAACAAAGTCTAAATCAATAAGACCTAAAGCAAGTATACTACAAGTTTAACATGATTCTTTGGCTCTTTCACCTTTACTAACTTAATAACACAAGTCATTAAATAAATGCTACTAGTTACAACTGTTGAATTTTGGCTGTTTCATCTTTCCATTTTACAATAACTAAAGCTATTGTGTAGAGACTACTAGTTTCATTAATTTTAGGCGCTTTCAACTTTGCAATATATAATATCCTAAGTTATATTACAAGGGCTACTAGTAATATTGACTACACATAGAATAACGGGATAATACTTTGAATATAAACAAGTAGGCATACTAAGCACATAAGTCAAACAACTTACACAAGTAGTTTGCATCTAATTTTTGATTGTTGACTCTAGAATAACATCGTTTAATAAGACATATGTAACATCGTTAAATACAAAAGTAAAAGAGGGAGTATGAGTGAAACTCACTTCATATCTTAGCTTATCCAACGGTAATTGATTGTGTCATGATTGTGCTTCACCCTAAAGTTCATAGGCATAATCTACTTAGTATTTCTTAGAGTTCATGTGTTAATGTTTAAAACACTTTGGCATACTGTGGAAGTCCTGAAAGGCTTTGTCTAAATTTGAATGATATTAGGTTGGAATTTTTATTTAGTAATTTGCATAAATATTCTCACAATATTGTATAAAAATGGAATATTAAGTTTTTGGTCCATTTATTATTAATGCTATTTGTATGATAAGCCTTGGAATGGTATTTGTGTAAGATAATGATGGTCATTAACATAAACATACCTTAGAAATTTATAATTTCATTTATATAGAATAATCAAATGATTATTTAGAATAATTATATATTTAATTTTTCTATATTAAGTTTATGTAGAAACCTTTGTTCATTTCGATGTTTTATTTAGTCGTATATTAGAAATTAATATTACATATACATATGAAATAATCATATAATTATTTTAGAATAATAATTATGTACATAATTATTCCATATTAATTATAAAAAAAACTTTGTTTATTTAAATGCTTTATTCCAAATATTATGGACTTTATAGCATTATTTATTAGAATAAATTTATTTATTTAACTCAAATGTATTTTCGAAAATATTTGTTTCAATTTGTTACTAATAGAGTTTCAAATGAATTAAAAGTTTGTAGAAAATTAGTGTATTCTTTGATTTCAACATTGGATAAGAATTTAATAAAAATATTTCGGAATTTTATTTAAATTTCAAAATAATAATATATAAAAATTTTAAATTTCAGATTTTTATAAAGAAAAAAAATTATCAAATTTGTAATGGTTCAATACATTGTTAGACTAGTCAATATAATTTAAATAATAAAATAACAATAAGCATTATCTGGAATTTATGTCACTAGAACAGAATAATAACAATGATTATTTATGAATTTTAGAAAAAATCATTAAAAACTATGGCTACAATAGGCTCAGAGATAAATAAAACCGGTTTTAGGTGTAGCCGGCCGGATTCGAACCTTGGCACCTTCCCCAGCCGGCGGGTGTGCTACCGCTAGGCTGGGGTTTGATCATTGAAAGCCATGCATTCAAATTAAATATATACAGATCCCCAAATCCATGCTAAAACCGTATGAATCCTAAACTTTCTTGATTCAAATTCGTTTGATTCAGGAATTGTTAGTCCCAGAGAGGATGGGGCTTTTGATTCCCAATGAATGAAGATTAGTTTGACATAGATAATTGCCTGGTTTGAAATTGTATTGAATGATTTCGAGTTTGAGTCGGTCCTCGGCTTGTTCTCGAATCGAATTCGCTTTCAGAGAGCTTGTGAGTGTGTCGTAGATGTTCAGAAAGCTTCGCAAGGTCTGAAAGGAATTGGTTGATTATTATTGTTGAGTTTAATAAGCTCTAGAATCGTTTTCAATTTACGCGTCGAGTTTGATATTTTAAGTAATGATTTGGAATTAAAAAGTTGTTAATTCCATAAATTGTTGATTTAGATTGATTTTCGAGACCACGAGGTTGCCATAAACATCATCAATTGAGCTAGATACGCGTCAATTGAGCTGGCTTGTTTTCGGGTCACGGGCGGGTAACATGGGATCTGGCTTTGAATGACGGGTTGAAAAGAGAATTAAAGGATTGGGATTTTTAACCCTTTTAGTTTCTCCATTTTATGTTAATTTCCCCTTTTAATCCAACTTTAATAGCAGTAACTTTAGTTTCAAGTATGTACATTTTGGGTCCCTCGGGTTTATTAGAATCATTATGATTATTTTTTTTTATTAAAAGCCCTTTATTATAAAAAGTCTTATTGCTTAATTGTTTTTATAAAATTTATAGATTTATTACACACACACACACACACACATATATATATATTGATGTGTCGGTTTATATATATAGAAATAATGGTTCAACACTATCAAGTAATAAATTGAAATTACCTAAACCGAACTACACACTACAGGCAAGTGTACATGACGTACGAAGTATAGCTAAGGAAAGTCCGGATATCGAACCTAAGGACACAGAATCGGCTAATAAACCCTAACTGTAAGCCAAACAAAATGAGAAACTTATAATATTTAGAAAACGGAATTGATTTTACGAAAATGACTTTAAACAATTAAATAAATTAATAAAACTAAATAAGTCAACTCAACACATCAAGAACCATAAAACCAAATACGTAGGAGATTCTACCTAGATTAGGAATCTTAAAGGAATCTAAAAAGATATCGGGAATTCTTGATTGAATGATACCGGATCTAATGATACAACCAATTCAGGAACTTAAGGAATGCTAGATCTCATGTTCAAATGCTCTAACATTGAAAAAGATCCTAACGGTTGTTTAAAGCTTATCGGAATGTAAGAATGGATCACCGAGTCGGTCTCTCCAAACAGGCAATGCTTAAGACCTCTATGATTGAATAACTAGGTCAGTCTCAACAACCACAATGTACCAAAGCACAAATGGATCAATCCAATTAAGATTAATTATGAATTTGACATACATGGCATAAACAATCAATAAGTACGCCAATGATCATGTGAATTACCTGAAAAACCCGTTTAAACCACGATATCCCGACACCTTATTACTTGATTAGCCTTTAAGGTGGTATATCCCACTGATTACAACCTTATTATATGATGTTCTAATGATTTACTAGGATTAATCAAATCACAATTAGGTTAAAAACAAGTTTTTATCTCAAGATCATGTGAAAATCAAGTTTTTATCGAAACCGATTCAAACCTTATTCACAAAATAGTTTAAGCATACAATCAGATCATTCACAATAGTCTAATAACATTCATAATAATTCACAATCAGATTCAAATCAAAAACAAATATTCATTCAATCAAACAAACACGAAAAACTGATGTTTCATCCGATAATCATCCAAAATCAAGGTAGAATTAAAGATCTAGCTAAGAATCATCATCCAAACATTCAATAACATGAAATCAGATCTAAACATGGTACAAAATTAGAGAACAAATGGAAAAGAACAACGACGATGCATAAACAAACCTGAAAACGCGTTCCGAGCAATTGTATACGCGATCTGAGCCTCCCCCGAGCGTCCAAATTGATCCCAAAGATTCAAAATCTACAATTTTATCTTTCTCCTTCGTTTTTAGCCGTCCTTGGGTGATAAAAAAGCGAATTAGGGTTTCCCATGGCTTAAATAGGTGAAAAATACAAAAAGAGTCGTGATTTGGGTTTAAAAACCGGTTTAGGGCTCAAAAAGGGTTCAAAATGCTTGTCTGTTCAAAATGCTTGTCAAAGGGACCAGTCAACGTGGGAGGAGGGTCGGTCAAAGGCAAAAGGCCGGTCATGGCCGGCTCCGGATGGGTCGCGGGTGGATCTCGCTGTGTGTGTATCTGGGTACTTCGCGAGTCAGGGTCAGGTACCAGCTCTCTCACGCGGGTCAGAGGGGAATTTTAGGGCTACGCAGCACGCCCTGGTGCTACCACGTGTCCTGGGCGGCCCAATCTTTCCCAAAATTGCAATTTCACCTGTGAACTTCCAGAAATCCGTTTTTTAAGCTCCGAAACGTCCCGAAATGCCGTTTTTTCAACCCTCGAACTTCTAAAAATTATATTTTCAGCTTCCCACTTCATAAAAATTATTCCGGCTTTGGTTTCTTCGTAAATACAAACATTTATTATCGCGAAACTTACAAAAGATGACATTAAAAATAAAAATAAATAAAAATTCATTAAAATCTAATTAAAACTAAATAAAAATCTAATAAAATAAGATAAAATCCTATAAATTAAATATGAAAACGATATGTAAATAATGATACATCAAATATATATACACATGTATATATTTAGTTATGTATATATACACATATATTTATAATAATTCCTTTTGCATTATATGAATTTATTTTGTAACCTATTAAAATGTGTTTGTGTATTTGTTACAATTTCAAATATATATAATACATGATATATTAAACTTAATACATTTGTGTTATATATCATTTTTTATTTATTTATTTAGATATTTATATATTTATAAATAGATATAAGTATCTTTGTTTATATATATGCATACATACATACACACACATATATGTAATTGTGGGTGTATGTGTTGATGTATCACATTATCTATGATTTCCATGATTTGAAATTCGGATTCATAACTGGAAACCCTAGGGATTACAGTCTCTCCTACTTTAAGGAAATTTCGTTCCGAAATTTATTTATTAAAAATAATTGTCACGTTTGTTGACTTATTCTTAGTCTTCATTCTCACTTGCTTTGTTTCTTTTTTTTTTTGATTTTCGTGTCACACCCCGAGACGGCGGGGTTGGATCAGAGTCCCCGTCGGGCGGAAGGTTCCCGAGGCGCGATTACATTGCACATGATATAAATGAGAAATGCTAAATAAAATAGAATTACAAAGTTAAATTACATGTGTGTCGTTCGTAATTTAACAATGTAAATCTATCATAAACACCATAAGGTTTCTATCTTGTAAGTGCACAAGATATACAAAATAATTGTATAATGATGTTCCAAAAATATGCAGGTCCAAAAATACTAAGTCTTCTATCTGAAGTCCTAGTCCAAAAGCATAAGCTTCTTAGTTGACCTGTTCATCACCTGAGAAGTCATGCAAAAATAAAGTCAACACATGGTTGGTGAGTTCATATAGTTTAGTAATTTAAAATGATTTGTAAACCTCTTTCGGTAAAGACCGTAACTTCATTAACATCACATGTAATATCCACATCGGTATGCTTATATATAGGGCATACCCCTGAGTCGAGCCTACAAACTCGCCCAGACGCCATCCCACCACATACTAATATGCATATGACACTGTTGTTAATGATAGTTAAGCATTTTTACCTAACACACACTTCCATTCACAATAGTTCAAATGTACACTCAAAACCTTTGTTAAACCCTCGGGTAACAACCTTAATCTCATCAACATCACATGTATCATCCAGATCGGTATGCTTATATATAGGGCATACCCCTGAGTCGAGCCTACAACCCGCCCAGACGCCGTCCCACCACATACTAATCCACATGGAACATTGGTGTTAATGAAAATTAAGCATTTTACCCTACCAATAAACCAATGATTCGTCAGTTCTTTGTTCCTGTAAATACAATAACTTGGAATCTATGTTGATTCCTTAAGTTCATCACAATAATGATCAACCACAGTATTTGTAGAAACAGTCATAAATGCTTGATTTAAATAAATAAATAAACATTTAATAAAATCTAAGTCCTAATGATTGGGTCTTGGTCAACTCGAGTGGACTAGTCTATCAATCAAGGTTCTTAGTAGTTAGGGAATTCTGAAAATATCATCAAACATATGACCTACAATTCAAACGGTCTAGATAGGACTTCTTGAAATGTAGGATTTCTTGTTTCGTTCTTAATTCGTTGTGTTGGCATATGTTATCTCTGATATTTCCCAGAATTTCCCCTGGAAATGATTCGTTGATTCGTTGAACTCACACACTTGTTTCGTCAAAATAGTTTCGTTTGATTCGTTGAACTCACACACTTGTTTCGTCAAAATAGTTTCGTTTGATTCGTTGAAATGACACACTTGATCCGTCAAAATAGTTTCGTTCGATTCGTTTTAACTCATACTTGTTTTGTCAAAATAGTTTCGTTTGATTCGTCTGAACTCACACTTGTTTTGTCAAAATAGTTTCGTTTGATTCGTTGAAATGTTTAGTTTAACTCAATTATTCACTTAAATTATAAGTAAATAAACTTAGTAAAACCTGCAGAAAATTTACCTAGACATGATCTAGGTTAACAATTTACATATAAAACATATGTTAAATAAAAGCATTTAAGTAAACAAATTAAATAAACAGTTTACGCATGCTTCTCAGCCCCACGTTTTAAAACAAAATGTTAGAAAAGGGGCAATGAACTCACCTGTGCTGCTATGTAAATGATCTAACACAAAATGCGCGCTCTTGTTGTAGCTTAAGTTTCTTCAGTTCCTGAGTTGGTTTATAAGAGTTTTAATACGATAAGCATACGTAATAATCGTCGCACCTAAGGTTTGGTTGGTGTGTGTAACTAAGTGTCCTACTTAACTTAGTTACCCTTTTATGACCCCAATCCCATAATTAGTTATGGCAATTTACTTTCAGATTTTCACGAAATTTGGGCAGAGTTTCCTTTGTTTTCTGTCCAAATCCAGACAATTGACATTGTCTATTTTACAATCAATTCCCAATCATTTATAATAAACAAACTTTTGTAACTATATATAAACTTCAAAAGAAACCCATGACATTTATAAAATGTAACTATTAGCTATTATTTAAAGTCATTTTATTTATTAAAACATAAGTTATTTTATGAAAACTGCAAGTTAAACGTGTTATAAATTGAGTTAACCAAATTTAGATCATTCCCAAGCCCTTTGATAGTTCTTTGTTTCCCAACTTGATCCTTGTTCGTCCTCATATATAACCTAGCTTAGAATGCTCTATTGAACAATCTAATTTGGTTATAAACATTCGTATGAAGTTTCTAAGTGTTAGATGTAAATATTGAAATGAACGCCAACACTTTATGCAATATCCTTAAGATTTCCAATTTATCTCATTGAGTACGAACAACTCCTATCGAGTTGTTATAGCATTTCAGCTAATACCCTCATTATCAATTTAAGAAAGTATATCTAAATTAACACTAAGGGTAAGTTTGCATGAATGTGAATGTCCTATGCCATTCCCACACACACACATGATTTAGCTTGTGTATGCTCATGTATATAAACCCTACGCACCATGATGACTAAGGATTTCAAGTTTAGTTAGGTTTGGCATACCCCAGGGTAGCAAACCTATTGGTTCAACCCTAGGTTCGGCTGGTTTTGAATTGCTCAGGGTTCGGCTAAAACAACCATAATCCTTAGGTTCGTCCGATGCAGAATTCACTCAAGGGTTCGGCCAGGATAGAGAGGTTCGTGACTATAGTGGTTCGTTCGTGAGTTTGTGAGTTCTAAGGTTTGCATGGCCTGGGTTCGGCCATGCAAGGCTCGTCTCCCTTACTTGTGAGGACAAGGTTCGGCTAGGGCTCGGCGCTTAGGTTCGTCCCTTCTCTGTCCTAGGTTCGCACCTGATGTAGGTTCGACCGAGATGATGGTTTGGCCAACAGAAGGGTTCGCTACTCACCTAGGTTCGGCTGCATATGTGACTAAGTCTAGGGTTCGGCCATCAAAATGATGGCAACAAGTTCGTTACAGAAGACCAACAGGTTCGGCTGCAGGTCATCCACAGGTTCGTTGCAGGTTACCAGCAGGTTCGTGTGAGTCCTAGGTTCGGCTAAGGCAAAGCAGTAGGTTCGGCTAGGTTGAAATAGGTTCGGCCGGCAGCTGTTACTTCACGAACCTGTATTATCAACTTCATTCTTGTCCCTAACCTGCTACAATTTAGAATTTCAACGTATCCCTGTTGTTTCTATAAGTGTATCCATGTGTTTTCGAGGTGTGTGTATCGATTGAACATTCATAACAAAAAGGGTTTTTCCTATTCACTAAAACCAAGAATAATCCATAGATTTACCTCAAATTCGACGGGTAGATGCTTGAAATTCTTGTACTTCCTTGATCTACACAACAAGATGGTCGTTTTGGCTCTAAGTATGCTTGAATCCAACAAGAATTTAGCTCCAAATTGAAGAGAGAAGGAGAAGAGATGTTTTCTTGAGAGAGAGTGGCAAAAACAAAAATGAAGATGAGAAGTGAGTTGGTGGTGGTTGTTGGGGTATTCATATCCACCATAAATGAACCCAACCCACCGGGTGGCTCGGTCTCGATCGGTTTTGCGTAAAACATCAATTTCTTCATAGTTTTATCACGAATGACACGATTAGTAAAAATAGAATTTATAACGTTTATTTAAGTTGTGATTTCTAATAAATTAACTAGTATCTTTTATTTATTTTAAATTTTCTAAATAATTATTACTGTTTACATTGAATCGTATAGTCGTCGCGCGTATTCGTTCGAATCGTCACCCGTACGAACACGACGATAACTATACTTTTCAATATTGTTTTCTAATTATTGGATATTATTCAGAATGTTAAACCTTCAGATGTATTCGTACTTATCGTCACCTATACGAATAACTCGTCAATGTAGCACTCACATAACAACATCCGTTCTGTTTTGTTCTATATAGCCTCACATACGTTTATACATAATAAATCCTAACAAGTAATCACATGATGGTTCTGTATTGCCAGATACTTATCTGACTCAAGAACCATAGTTCTGATCTTTGTTTCTGTTAAATGTTTCTGAATTTGTTGTTTGATAGCACAAAATGATAATGACAATTGATATGAACATGAAGTGCACTGAAATGTATGTAGTTCGTACCTGTTTACTGTTCATGTTACTGTTTAAGATCACTGTTCCGATACGGCTCCGGCACTGATGTTACAGTCTCCCCTTGTTAGAGAAATTTCGTCTCGAAATTTAAGAGTTGTTATCGGGTACAGTTTCCTCTTCAAACAGTTGGGGATACTTTTACTTCATGTGATCTTCACGTTCCCAAGTAAACTCGGGTCCGCGCCTTGAGTTCCATCGAATCTTTACAATCGGGATACGGCTCCGCCTTAGTTGCTTAACTTTGCGGTCCATAATTTCCAAAGGTTCTTCAATGAAATGTAACTGTTCATCCACTTGAATTTCTTCAATTGGAATGACGAGTGATTCGTCAACAAGGCATTTCTTTAAGTTTGAGACGTGAAACACGTCATGCACCGCACTGAGCTCATCTGGTAATCTCAGTCTGTATTCCACAGGACCAATACGCTCGATAATCTCAAACGGTCCCACGTACCTTGGTGCTAATTTGCCTTTCTTTCCAAAACGAACAACGCCTTTCCATGGGGACACCTTTAACATTACACGGTCTCCCACTTGGAATTCCAACGGCTTACGCCGTTTGTCGGCATAGCTTTTTTCTGTCTGCTCCTGGTTGCTTGTAGTCTTCTTTGAATCTGGGCAATCTTATCAGTGGTTTCCTGAATAAGCTCTGGCCCAGTTATTCGATTGTCTCCAACTTTAGTCCAACAGATCGGTGATCGACATTTCCGGCCATAAAGAGCCTCGAATGGTGCACATCCGATACTGTTGTGGTAACTGTTGTTGTAAGAGAATTCGATCAGTGGTAAATGAGAATCCCAATTCCGACCGAAATCCAATACACAGGTTCTTAACATATCCTCTAGGGTTTGAACAGTACGTTTGCTTTGACCATCCGTTTGTGGGTGGTAAGCTGTACTCAGATTTAACTGTGTCCCTAGGGATTTCTGTAATGATTGCCAGAACCTGGATGTGAATCTGCTGTCTCGATATGAAATAATAGACAATGGCACACCATGACATACCACTATCTCATTGATGTACAGTCTTGCCAGTTTGTCCATCGTGAAAGTCTCACGCATCGACAAGAAATGAGCAGATTTTGTTAAACGGTCAATGATTACCCAAATCGTATCGTGACCACTGGAAGTGCGGGGTAGCTTGGTAATGAAATCCATATCTATTTGTTCCCACTTCCAGAGCGGAATCTCAGGCTGTTCCAGTAGACCAGACGGTCTCTGGTGTTTCCGACTTTACCTTCGCACACGTTAGACATCGACCGACATACTCGGCTATGTCTTTCTTCATTCCCGGCCACCAATAAAATCCACGCAAATCTTGGTACATCTTATCAGCACCGGGATGAACAGAGTATTTAGTCTTGTGTGCTTCATCGAAGATAAGTTTTGTCAACTCGTCTACCGTCGGGATCCATATACGATCCTGGTAGTAGATCATTTCGTCAGGCTTAGTCTCAAGGTGTTTCTCTACTCCACAGTCAAGTTCTTTCTTCAAGTTTCCACGATCAACTGATTCTTGTTGTGCCTGAATGATTTTGTCTCGTAAGCTCGTCTGCATAGTCATTCCCATTGCTCTGACGCGCAAGGGTTTGACCCGTTCCTTTTGGCTTAAGGCATCTGCTACAACGTTCGCCTTTCCCGGATGGTACTTGATCACAAAGTCGTAATCATTCAAAAGTTCGACCCAACAACGCTGTCGCATGTTGAGTTCCTTCTGATCAAAGATGTGCTGCAGACTCTTGTGATCAGTAAATATGGTACATTTAGTGCCATATAGATAATGTCTCTAGATCTTCAATGCGAAGATTACAGCTCCCAGTTCAAGATCATGAGTAGTGTAGTTCTTCTCATGAACCTTTAACTATCTTGAGGCATAAGCAATAACTTTGTCACGTTACATTAGCACGCAACCTAGTCCCTGATGAGAGGCTTCACAGTATACAACAAAGTCATCGCACCCTTCTGGGAGAGAGAATTGGAGCATTACATAATTTCTGTTTTAAGGTCTGGAAAGCATCTTCTTGTTTCTATTCCCAGACAAACGGTTCACTTTTCCGAGTTAGTTTGGTGAGTGGCAAAGCTATCTTAGAAAAGTTTGAAATAAACCTTCTGTAATAACCCGCCAATCCCAGAAAAGACCGTATCTCCGTCGGTGTCTTCGGAGTGTCCTAGTTCTTTATTGCATCGATCTTGGCAGGATCAACGTGTATTCCCTCGCTGTTGACCACATGACCCAAGAATTGAACTTCTCTTAGCCAAAATTCACATTTAGAGAATTTAGCATAGAGTTGTTCTTTTCCTCAACAGCTCCAAGATCTTTCTGAGGTGTTGCCCATGTTCAGCTTTGCTCTTAGAATAAATCAGTATGTCATCGATAAAGACAATGACAAACTGATCCAAGTATGGTTTGCACACTCGGTTCATGAGATCCATAAAAACCGCTGGTGCATTTGTCAATCCGAAAGGCATCACCATGAATTCGTAATGCCCGTATCTGGTTCGGAATGCCGTCTTCGATATGTCTTCGTCTTGAACTCGGAGTTGATGATATCCCGACCGTAGATCGATCTTCGAGAAGTATTGAGCTCCTTGCAGTTGGTCAAACAAATCATCAATCCTCGGCAATGGATACCGATTCTTGATGGTCAGTTTGTTCAGCTCCCGGTAATCTATGCACATTCTGAACGATCCGTCTTTCTTCTTCACAAACAAGACCGGAGCTCCCCAAGGTGAGTAGCTCGGTCTAATGAAACCCTTGTCAAGTAGCTCCTGTAACTGATTAGATAATTCCTGCATCTCTGAAGGTGCTAACCGGTAAGGAGATTTAGCAACAGGAGTTGCTCCAGGAATTAAGTCAATACGGAACTCTACCGGTCGCCCAGGAGGCAAACCTGGTAGGTCTTCAGGAAATACTTCCGGATACTTATTCACAACTGGTACATCTTGTATCTTTTTCTTATCTTTCTCCTTTTCCACCACATGAGTCAGGAATGCAACGCACCGCTTCTGTAGACACTTACGCGCTTTTATGCAAGAGATGAGTTTGACACTGCGTTTTGCTTGATCCCCTTTAACTTCCAGTACGCGATCACTCGACAATGGAACACGAAGCAGCTTTTCAGAATAGATGACTTCCACTCGATTAGAGGAAAGCCAATCCATTCCAACGATGATGTCGAAACTACCCAACTCCATCGGTATCAAATCAATCGTGAATGTATGACCGTTAAGGGTCAATGGGCAATTCCTATAAACTGTACTAACTGTGATCTGTTTCCCGTTAGCTACTTCTATAATGTAAGGGGAATCTAACTGTTCTTCTATAGAATCTAGTTGGCATGCAAAATCGGTAGAGATAAAACTCTGATCCGCACCAGTATCAGATAGAACAGATGCATAAAAGTCATGTAAAAGAAACGTACCAGTGACCACATTCGGGTCCTGGCGTGCAGCTGGTGCTCCAATAACAAAAGCTCTTCCACGAGGAGCTTGAACTGCCTGTTATGCCTTCTTCGGGCAGTTCTTTGCAAAGTGGCCTTGTTCGCCACAACTGAAACATCCACCGTTGTTCTGGTTGACTGGTGGAGGGAGAGCCAAAGCAGCATTGTTGACTGCTTGGTTAGATGTCATTCTGCAGTGTTGGACCGAATGGCCCTTTCGCCCACATCCCGTGCAATGCTTGCAGGGAGTGTCAGCAGTATGATGATATTGACACTTGGCACACAGAGGAAACGTGCCAGTTTAGGGCCTCTTGTTAGGGTTTTGTGGTGTTGCTGCTACTTGTTGTAGAGGTGTGGCCACTGTGTAGTTCTTGATGGTCTTCTGTTTCTTCTTCTGATGGTGGTGGGGTTTCTTTGACGATTCGGCTTTGTTCTTGCCGGAGTCAGCCTCTTTCTTTAGAACTCCAGAGGCTACTATTAGATCAGTGAGTTTCCCGGACAATCTCACTGCAGACTCGACAGTAGGAGGATTAGCTGTAACAACTAATCCCTGAATGCAGGCGGGAAGTCCACCTACATATCGATCAATTCTCTTCTCCAAAGTTGGTACCATGTCTGGTACCAAAGCAACCAACTCGTGGTAACGAGTCGTATACCCCATGTGATCAGGCCCTTTCATCACATGGTTTGACAATTCCACCTCCAGTTTCTGCAGTTCATTCTTGGGGCAGAATTCTGTTCTCAGCAACGTCTTGAAATCTTCCCATGGCATGGCCATAGCTTCTTCTCTTCCTCTGGCATTGATTTGACCATTCCACCAAGTCAAAGCCCGCTTGTTGAATGTTCCAGCTGAATAGCGAACTTTGTGGTGCTCTGGACAACTATAGAGATCCAGAGTAGCTTCAATCTTTTCAATCCATTGGATTAATCCAACGGCTCCTTCACACCCACTAAAGCTGGGTGGTTTACATCCCACAAATGATTTGTAGGAGTAGTGTGATGAACTACTAGTATTTCCACTAGCTTCCCCTGATGAGTTGCCAGTGTTGTTGATTTCATTGCGGAGACGGAGGAACATCTCCGGTATCGCCTCCTTCATTTGGTTGGTCATCTGATTACTCAGAAAAGTCATCATGGCGATAGTGGCAGGATCCATCATCGGTTTTGTGCTCGGGCCTGGTGGTGGGTTGAGTAGAGGAGGAGGAACAAATGGAGGAGGAGGCGGTGGTGAATCTGATGGTGAAGGAGTAGATGAATGTGGTGCCAAGTCTTGCGGCGGTGGAGGCAACGAAGGAGTCTGTCTTCTTGGTGGCATTCTGATCATAACCAATAAAGTTATCGGTTAGTGCAATGATCGAATACAGAAGACAATATGCAAGTAAGTCTTAAGTCCTATGTGCTCTACATGCAGGGTCCCTAGGTTATAGTCTAGGCCAAATCGTTTAAATAAGTGACCTATATTTCTCTAATACCATGGCTCTGATACCAATCTGTCACACCCCGAGCCGGCGGGGTTGGATCGGAGTCCCCGTCGGGCAGAAGGTTCCCGAGGCGCGATATCGTGAGTGATAATCAAGTGATCAGATTGTTTACATTGCACATGATATAAATGAGAAATGCTAAATAAAATAGAATTACAAAGTTAAATTACATCCGTGTCGTTCGTAATTTAACAATGTAAATATATCATAAACATCATAAGGTATCTATCTTGTAAGTGCATAAGATATACAAAATAATTGTATAATGATGTTCCAAAAATATGCAGGTCCAAAAATACTAAGTCTTCTATCTGAAGTCCTAGTCCAAAAGCATAAGCTTCTGAGTTGACCTGTTCATCACCTGAGAAATCATGCAAAAATAAAGTCAACACATGGTTGGTGAGTTCATATAGTTTAGTAATTTAAAATGATTTGTAAACCTCATTCGGTAAAGACCCTAACTTCATTAACATCACATGTAATATCCACATCGGTATGCTTATATATAGGGCATACCCTTGAGTCGAGCCTACAAACCCGCCCAGACGCCATCCCACCACATACTAATATGCATATGACACTGTTGTTAATGATAGTTAAGCATTTTTACCTAACACACACTTCCATTCACAATAGTTCAAATGTACACTCAAAACCTTTGTTAAACCCTCAGGTAACAACCTTAATCTCATTAACATCACATGTATCATCCAGATCGGTATGCTTATATATAGGGCACACCCCTGAGTCGAGCCTACAACCCGCCCAGACGTCGTCCCACCACATACTAATCCACATGGGACATTGGTGTTAATGAAAATTAAGCATTTTACCCTACCAGTAAACCAATGATTCTTCAGTTCTTTGTTCCTGTAAATACAATAACTTGGAATCTATGTTGATTCCTTAAGTTCATCACAATAATGATCAACCACAGTATTTGTAGAAACAGTCATAAATGCTTGATTTAAATAAATAAATAAACATTTAATAAAATCTAAGTCCTAATGATTGGGCCTTGGTCAACTCGAGTGGACTAGTCTATCAATCAAGGTTCTTAGTAGTTAGGGAATTCTGAAATATCATCAAACATATGACCTACAATTCAAACGGTCTGGCTAGGACTTCTTGAAATGTAGGATTTCTTGTTTCGTTCTTGATTCGTTGTGTTGGCATATGTTATCTCTGATATTTCCCAGAATTTCCCCTGGAAATGATTCGTTGATTCGTTTGATTCGTTGAACTCACACACTTGTTTCGTCAAAATAGTTTCGTTTGATTAGTTGAACTCACACACTTGTTTCATCAAAATAGTTTCGTTTGATTCGTTGAAATGACACACTTGATCCGTCAAAATAGTTTCGTTTGATTCGTTTGAACTCACACTTGTTTTGTCAAAATAGTTACGTTTGATTCGTCTGAACTCACACTTGTTTTGTCAAAATAGTTTCGTTTGATTCGTTGAAATGTTTAGTTTAACTCAATTATTCACTTAAATTATAAGTAAATAAACTTAGTAAAACCTGCAGAAAATTTACCTAGACATGATCTAGGTTAACAATTTACATATAAAACATATGTTAAATAAAAGCATTTAAGTAAACAAATTAAATAAACAGTTTACGCATGCTTCTCAGCCCCACGTTTTAAAACAAAATGTTAGAAAAGGGGCAATGAACTCACCTGTGCTGCTATGTAAATGATCTAACACAAAATGCGCGCTCTTGTTGTAGCTTAAGTTTCTTCAGTTCCTGAGTTGGTTTATAAGAGTTTTAATACGATAAGCATACGTAATAATCGTCGCACCTAAGGTTTGGTTGGTGTGTGTAACTAAGTGTCCTACTTTACTAAGTGATTCTATGATCTAATCTAACTTAGTTACCCTTTTATGACCCCAATCCCATAATTAGTTATGGCAATTTACTTTCAGATTTTAATGAAATTTGGGCAGAGTTTCATTTGTTTTCTGTCCAAATCCAGACAATTGACATTGTCTATTTTACAGTCAATTCCCAATCATTTATAATAAACAAACTTTTGTAACTATATATAAACTTCAAAAGAAACCCATGACATTTATAAAATGTAACTATTAGCTATTATCTAAAGTCATTTTATTTATTAAAACATAAGTTATTATATGAAAACTGCAAGTTAAACGTGTTAGAACTTGAGTTAACCAAATTTAGATTCATCCCAAGCCCTTTGATAGTTCTTTGTTTCCCAACTTGATCCTTGTTCGTCCTCATATATAACCTAGCTTAGAATGCTCTATTGAACAATATAATTTGGTTATAAACATTCGTATGAAGTTTCTAAGTGTTAGATGTAAATATTGAAATGAACGCCAACACTTTATGCAATATCCTTAAGATTTCCAATTTAACTCATTGAGTACGAACAACTCCTATACCCTCGTTATCAATTTAAGAAAGTATATCTAAATTAACACTAAGGGTAAGTTTGCATGAATGTGAATGTCCTATGCCATTCCCACACACACACATGATTTAGCTCGTGTATGCTCATGTATATAAACCCTACGCACCATGATAACTAAGGATTTCAAGTTTAGTTAGGTTTGGCATACCCCAGGGCAGCGAACCTATTGGTTCAACCCTAGGTTCGGCTGGTTTTGAATTGCTCAGGGTTTGGCTAAAAAAACCATAACCCTTAGGTTCGTCCGATGCAGAATTCACTCAAGGGTTCGGCCAGGATAGAGAGGTTCGTGACTATAGTGGTTCGTTCGTGAG
Source organism: Mikania micrantha (assembly GCA_009363875.1). Classification (NCBI taxonomy): domain Eukaryota; kingdom Viridiplantae; phylum Streptophyta; class Magnoliopsida; order Asterales; family Asteraceae; genus Mikania; species Mikania micrantha. Next base: position 3,228,863 of record CM018698.1, on the reverse strand, counting down.
TTTGTGAGTTCTAAGGTTTGCATCGCCAGGGTTCGGCCATGCAAGGCTCGTCTCCCTTATAGGTTCGTTTCCACTAGCTGTGTTTACTCGTGAGGACAAGGTTCGGCTAGGGCTCGGCGCTTAGGTTCGTCCCTTCTCTGTCCTAGGTTCGCACCTGATGTAGGTTCTACCGAGATGATGGTTCGGCCAACAGAAGGGTTCGCTACACACCTAGGTTCGGCTGCACATGTGACTAAGTCGAGGGTTCGGCTATCAAAATGATGGCAACAGGTTCGTTACAGAAGACCAATAGGTTCGGCTGCAGGTCATCCACAGGTTCGTTGCAGGTTACCAGCAGGTTCGTGTGAGTCCTAGGTTCGGCTAAGGAAAAGCAGTAGGTTCGGCTAGGTTGAAACAGGTTCGGCCGGCAGCTGTTACTTCACGAACCTGTATTATCAACTTCATTCTTGTCCCTAACCTGCTACAATTTAGATTTTCAACGTATCCCTGTTGTTTCTATAAGTGTATCCATGTGTTTTCGAGGTGTGTGTATCGATTGAACATTCATAACAAAAAGGGTTTTTCCTATTCACTAAAACCGAGAATAATCGATAGATTTACCTCAAATTCGACGGGTAGAAGCTTGAAATTCTTGTACTTCCTTGATCTACACAACGAGATGGTCGTTTTGGCTCTAAGTATGCCTGAATCCAACAAGAATTTAGCTCCAAATTGAAGAGAGAAGGAGAAGAGATGTTTTCTAGAGAGAGAGAGTGGCAAAAACGAAAATGAAGATGAGAAGTGAGTTGGTGGTGGTTGTTGGGGCATTCATATCCACCGTTAATGAACCCAACCCACCGGGTGGCTCGGTCTTGATCGGTTTTGCGTAGAATATCAATTTCTTCATAGTTTTGTCACGAACGACACGATTAGTAAAAATAGAATTTATAACGTTTATTTAAGTTGTGAATCCTAATAAATTAACTAGTATCTTTTATTTATTTTAAATTTTCAAAATAATTATTACTGTTTACATTGAATTGTATAGTCGTCGCGCGTATTCGTTCGAATCGTCACCCGTACGAACACGACGATAACTATACTTTTCAATATTGTTTTCTTATTATTGGATATTATTCAGAATGTTAAACCTTCAGATGTATTCGTACTTATCGTCACCTATACGAATAACCCATCAATTTAGCACTCACATAACAACATCCGTTCTGTTTTGTTCTATATAGCCTCACATACGTTTATACATAATAAATCCTAACAAGTAATAACATGATGGTTCTGTATTGCCAGATACTTATCTGACTCAAGAACCATGGTTCTGATCTTTGTTTCTGTTAAATGTTTCTGAATTTGTTGTTTGATAGCACAAAATGATAATGACAATTGATATGAACATGAAGTGCACTGAAATGTATGTAGTTCGTACCTGTTTACTGTTCATGTTACTGTTTAAGATCACTGTTCCGGTACGGCTCCGGCACTGATGTTACATTTCGGTTTAATCATATTAAAGTTATTGTTATTTTATTAGTGTATTAAATTAGCTTCTAAATTTAAAAACTACTATTTGTACTATCCATTGATATGCGAAATGTATTCGCTTTTTAGAGTTTATACACAATTTGTTTACTTGCTAAGGGGATTTCGAATTTAGTATAGATGACTTAACTCAAGGTAATCATAATGATCGATCTATTTGGTTTGACCTAGTGTAAGAATACACACCAGATATTGATACATGATTAGCAATTGATTTTACTAAAGTGCTTGACTTAAACATGGTTTGCTTGACTATGTAGAATATTTTGGCTAATCTAGCTTTCGATCAAACTTATGGTGCTACTATCAACGTATCACTGATGCTTATATATAGGGTATACCGCAACCAACCCACCACATCGCTAATACCTTGATAGCATACCAAATGCCTTTCAAGACTAACCTATACTTAAAACATGCTTGACTAAGTGTTGAATACTTGATTGTATAATGGATCACTCGAATTGTAGCTTGAATTGACAAATCCTATCCTTGGTCAAGCTTTCGGTACTATTATCAATGTATTAGTGGTGCTTATATATAGGGTATACCGCAGCCAACCCACCACATTACTAATACTTTGATAGAATTCCAATTACCTACCAAGACTAACATAAACTTTGAATACATTTGAATAGATGCTTGAATACTTGACATTGTTTTAGGAATCGTATAAGTATATAGATTCTAAAAATTGCAATCTTGCAATAGGATCTCATGATTGTATAACTTGATATATACTTGATTTTGAATATGCAACTAATATAGAATACATTAGTATGTGATATTATATGTTTGTGATAACTCATTATCATTAACCTTTTTATAATATCATTGAACCTTTGAATCCTTGTTTAAACATGAGTATATAGATCATTCAATAACACAATTCATGTGAACTTGTTGTAAAAGAGTTATATGGAATCACCCATACTAACATTTCATTAGTTCAAGTCATGCATATTGAAATCTAAACGAAATATGAATAATAGTATAACATAACATTTAAGATTGTGGTAGTTCCATACGAAGTTAGAAATACATGAATAAAAAAAAAGAAAGTTCAAATTAAACTTTTATGGGTAGCTCCTTGAATAAGATGGAATATCAAAATGTGGTTATCACATCACATTGTTCATCACTTTATTGTTATCTTGATTCAGGTTCGCATTAACATTGAAAACCCGACCCCTTGCTCCTTGATTGATTTGTGTGTTTGGGGCCACCACAATGTGGTTATTATTTGTAATCCCCATGGTTTTTCCATTTTCTATTTGAATTATAATTTTATTCGTACATAATAAAACAAAGTTTATAACATGCTTTGGATAGTTGTATTCGTAGTTTTGACATAAGATAGCTTTCGGGTGACTATTTAGCCAACATTTCCTCATCCTCGAACTAACATTTTGGACCACCCAAATCTTCTATGTATAATAGTATACTAAAAAGAAACTAAATTCAAACGGTGCATAAAACCAAGCCCAAACGAAGCAAGAATCACAAACAAAAGTTTGAGAACGTAACCCTTGCTTCACACCAAGATTCTATGCTTAAACCCAATTCTTGACACCATGAATGTTTTATTACTCTCTTACATATGATAGTCCTCTGAAAACGATGTATGTGGGCGAAAACCGTGTGCAAAACGGAGTTATAATGAAACGGGAATCGCGAAAAGAAGTTTGATGTTTGTTGACGGTTGCTAGACGCGAATTCTTCCTAAAACCCATCCCACATCGCCCAAAAAACCAATATTTCTCCCCTTTAAACACCTGTAAATATCCTTGCTTGGTCCCTTATAGCATTGAAACTCCTAGTTGAGTATAAACAAGTAGAATAACCAAATTTTGGTGGTTCTACGAGTGCAGCACCCATTGGGATGTTGAATGTAGTAGGCTTATTTTTTGCTCTTGGCGAGGAGGTGCTGCGCTTCGGATCGTATACTTGATCCTTTGAGCTGCTGTCTGGCCGCGCACGTTCAATCCTCAGGGCATCCAGTTTGATACAACTGTTGATCTTGATTCTTCTTCATTATACTAGTTTCCTCGAGCACCATTAATGTGAGTTTCTTCACACTCCCTTTTACATTCTTTGTTTAAACGTTATTCATTCTATTATTCATTCAATCTATGATGCAAGCCTTAGACCTAGTTAGCTTTATCTGTTAGATGCTAAGCTAATACAATGTGTTGATTCTATGTGTGTTGCCAGTCAAGCAAGCTAGTATTTAGTAGCCTAAGATGTGTTAGATACCATCTTTGCATTGGCTTTTGCCATTGTGTGAAAAAGGTGAAAAGTACACCTAGCAAACTTGTTGAAACACAAAGGTTAATTTATAGTATGACCATATTTGAATTAACAGATTGTATGGATACTTGTTTGGACACAAGCTATTGTTATTCATTCATTCATTCATTCAATTTATTCAAATTTGTATTTATGCTAAGCTTAAGATACATATTCTAGTTAGACTATTGTTTGCATCCTTTTTATACTTATTATTTAAACATAGTGTGTGAACTCACCAACTATGCAAATAGTTGAAAAACTCTTATTTTACATGTGTAACATGATAAGGAAGCATGATGAAGACATATGGTAGGCTTAGTGACCTAGTTTAAACATTGAAAAAAAATGTATAGACTTTTCAGTTGTAATAATTGATTCAAGTTATTTAATGTTTGTTTATTATTTAATGAATGTTGTATTTAATTTGTAATAATGATACATTAAATATTGAAACGTAATAATAGCACCATGAGCTAATGAACAGTTGAGCTCGCGCCACGACTTATTCCGCCGTCGGTCGGGGTGTGACATTATTGTTGGCCCATAATGTACAAACATTTATGAAATGATTTGTGTAACACCCCGACCGATGGCGGAAACGTAGCGATGCCACGAGAGATGTGTAGATTGTTTAAAAGCTCGTGGGCATCTAAATTAAATCATCACATAACATTGCATTCACCAAATTAATTACACAAAAATCATGTCTATCATGAATTAAATACATCAATTACACAAAAGAATTAGCTAAACTAACTAAACTCTAATCGCCAGAATTTTAGTTAATTAGCTAAGTCCAAGATCCTATATGATGAAGTCCAAAATATGAAAGACCATCCTTCTCATCCTACTTAGCTTCATCACCTGATACATGTAAGAAAATCAAATGTCAACTACAAAGTAGTTGGTGAGTAATCATAAGTCTTTTTAAATTAAAAATGTTTTACAAAATAGTTTTATAACAAGGGTATAGAGTTTAGAGTTTTCCTTAGGAATCCATATGACACCTGCGAGATAATCCATTACAATAACCAAGCACATAAACCAAACACATAACCACACATCTCAATTAATCATAATTAATCATAAATAGTCAATCATATAACCATTCAATCAATCTCAATCATCAATCATCTCAAATATTATAAGTGACCATACATGTATCCTTGTAGTTGACCGAAGTCAAAGACTACGATACACGGATGTGGCAACCTACACGTGACAATACATGCACCATTTTAGTTGACCGAAGTCAAAGACAACGACACACGGATGAGGCAAACTCCTCGTGACAATACATGCGTCATTGTAGTTGACTGAAGTCAAAGACAACGACACACGGATGAGGCAAACTCCTCGTGACAATACATGCATCATTACTAATGACCGAAGTCAATAGTAACAACTCATGGAATATGATAATCCATATCTATGGTTTTCATACAATTAAGCAAGTGTCATCCATGTAATATCAAAATAATATTGAAAATGGGTATACATGTTTCACCTCCGAATTTAAAACAAAATAGTTTAAAAGAAAGGGAGGGTATGAGAACTCACCTGAAGTCCTTAGTATAAGTGTTCTCGTGTTATGCGCGCTCGCGTATGTAACTCAATCAACTCAACGATCTGTAATTATAGTGTTTCATATTTATAAGTATATGTGTTTCGTCTTGATTTAGTGATCGTCAATGTTTACTTGAACTTGTAAGTCTTTCTTTTAACTTAGATCATTCGCTTGAGTTAAAATGGAACGCTAAGGATTTTATGAAAGATCTTTATGGACATGTAGTTAAACTTATTAGTTTAAACCTTTTTAATAAAGATGACTAGTGGTGTCATCTTATATCCGTTCCTATCGGTATATGCATTATAATGTGATAACCCTTATATTTCCCACACACACATATATATACCCGCATGCATGCTTTAGATAAAAACTACCCACCATGATATCTAGTAGTTAATATATATAAAGTGACTTTAAGAAATTAGATTTAAATTGTTCATCTATCATACCCAATATATAGAATTTCTCAATTCCTAATTCATGATTATTAAAACAAAGGTGGTAACTAAATCCTTGCATGCATGAAATTCCATGTGCATATATATATATATATACATTCAGGTTTACATTCACCCTAAACCCCATAGTTTCAAGATGCTAGCTTCGATCTCCCCAAAGTCAGCGAACCTATTTGGTTCAGCAACCCTAGGTTCGCTAGCCTAGGGTTCGTAGCCCTCCCCTAGGTTCGGCCATTAGGTTTCATGGCTCAGGTTTTCTGGATCAAAGGTTCGTGTAACAGTTAGAGGGTTCGTTGAAAGGAATAAGTTCGTCTTATTCAAGCAGGGCTCGTCTAATAATAAGGTTCGGCCAGATCACTTGCATGGCTAAGGTTCGCTGGTTGCTAGATGGTTCGGCTGAATGCAACATCATGACCATAGGTTCGCCTGTCTGCACACTTTCCCGCCCAAGAAGGTTCGGCCAAGGTTGCCACCCTAGGTTCGCCTACCTATAGGTTCGGGAGACTGCTGTGGTTCGGCCAACACATGAATGGTTCGGCCAACACATGAAAGGTTCGGCCAGGAGCTGCTAGGGTTCGCGAATCATGCTGAAAAACAGGTTCGTCGACCTGTCTCCACCTTCACGAGCCGAACCCTGTCCATCTCCCCATCCTCGTGAAGCTCTAGGTGATTACAAGTTCGTTCATGGCTTTCTTAGACTCACTATCGGTTCGATTAACAACTTTACATCCCAAAATCAGTTTAAAAGTTGGTGATTATTAACATACGAAATCTTTTAACAAAACCGAAAAGAACATTCCAGATTTACCTCGAAATCACGAAAAAACTCTTGATCTTCTTGTACTTTCTCGTTCTCCTTGATCTTGTGGTCGTTTAGGGCCAAGAATCACGTGAATCCGCCAAGAAATGAGTGTTTAATCGTAGAGAGAAGTTGTAGGTCTTGTGGGTGACGAATTTGATGGGTAGAGAGAGAAGTGAAATGTTGGAAATGAAGAAGAAAGAAAGGAAGTTTCTTTCTTATAACGCGTGTTATCCCACGTGCTCGGTCTCGTCTTTATCACGATAATTTTGTAAAATAAGCTCGGTTTTTGTCGTGAAATATTTTTGAACATCAAGCGTTAAATAATCAAGTTTCGTTTTTAATAAAATAGTTTTCTCAATTTACAATCGTTTAAATAAAAGATCTTCGTTTATTCTCGTTAGATAAATCATTTAAATAAAATAACTCGATCATTTTCGTTTCAAGTTGTGATTCCTAATAAATCTTATGGGTTTTTATTTATTAATTTAATGTCGTTTGATATTATTTAGTTATCTCGTCGAAACACGTTATTTATGTACGAATTCGTAAAGATCTTCACCTTTACGAATCCAACGCTCGTATCGTATTTCGATTCAATTTACGATTAATAGAATATTGTTACGAAATATTACTCTCAATCATTATATTCGTGTGAATCGTCACCCACGCGAATACATTTATTGAGTTAATATTTCTAAATTAATATCCGCGTTTACATTGTGTTCGTAACCTCACCATCGCGTAATTAATTCCAGTTATACTTCCATTATTTTATTAACTTTAATATTATCTTACAAAACCAAAACTCACTAAACACTAGTCACTGACACATCCATGATAGAACGAAATATGCATATGTATAGGGCATATGCAGAGGTAGATCGCAACCTCCCCTACACCGTCCCACCGCTATTTCGATAAACCATGACCATGTGTCCTTGACTATGTTTAGCAACCAGACCCTAACAAACTCCCAGTTCCTTTCCAATACAACCCAATTCCATAATCATCAATAATAGCACTGCGATAAACTCTATGGGTCTGTTTAGTTGAGTTACAACTAAACTTCCCAAGGTTTACGCGTATAATATGTTATAAACATGCATACCAGTAACAGTGATAATCATCCAATAATGTATTCATCATTAATAATTACAAATCTTAGGTCGTAACTGTACAATCATACGGATGTACGGACAACCTAAAGTACAGTGATGTTACAATTTGGATCTCCTCATTGACAGCAAGCTTGAGCCATAGGTTGTCTAGAAGCGGTAAGGAGAGGAGCATTGGCTTGGTTGGCTTGTGCTTTAGGAAGTCGGCAATGAATCGCAAAATGACCCAAACGGTTGTAGTTGGTGCACATTCGACATGGTTTTGTAGGCATGTGATGGAAGTTGCAGGTATGGCATAATGGATGTGGACCAGTGTAGACCTTCTTGCAGGCCTGGTTAGTTACATTAGTAGGGGCAACTTGTTGGAGTGGGAATGCACGTGTAACAAAGTTCATGTGATCAGCTTTTGTTTTGTTTTTCTTGAAAGGAGCAGATGAATCAGCTTTGGTTTTTGTTTTGGTTGGTTCATTTGGACACTTTGGTTGGTCTTTATCTTTCTTGAACCCTTTCCTATATAGGGTTCCAGCTTTGACATGATTGTCAGTCAAAGTTGCAGCCATGTGAATGGCATCAGCAATAGTAGCAGGCTTACTACTTTGGACCGAGTCTTGAATTTGCATTGGTAGTCCACCAATGTATTTCTTGATCCCTTTTTCCAAAGGGGTCACCATATTTGGGCATAGAAGACTCAGTTCATGGAATCGGTTGTTGTAGATCATATTGTCGCCACTTTCTTGCTTGAATTCCCAAAAATCAAACTCAATCTTCTTAACCTCATTGCGAGAGCAAAACTCTTGAGTCATGAGTTTCTTGAGCTTGTCCCAAGTCAGTTCAGCAGCAGTGTTACCACCTAAGGTCCTCTTCTCGTTATTCCACCAAGTAAGGTCTCATTTTTGAAGACACCCAGTAGCATAACGAACTTTTAAGTTGGCTGGGCAGTCACTGTTCAGAAAGGTACTCTCCATACCTTCAAACCATTGGAGCAACCCAGTCGCTGCATCCGACCCATTGTACTTGGGTGAGTTACAGGAATTGAAGGGCTTGAATGAGCACTTAGGTTGGTTGATAGGTTCACGGTTTGGGTTTGTTGGATTAATATTAAGGCATTGTTGCATTTGTATCACCATATTGGGTATCACAATTTCCATTTGTCGAGCAATCGCGGCAGCCATGTGAGGTTCAGCAGCACGTTCTTGTCTATCCATTCTAGATAACCATGAAATGGGAAATCGGTTAGGAATTAAATATGAATGAATAGAATGTTATAGAGTATATTTGAATTGTAACATTTGTTATATCTTAGATATAGTAATAATGGATTACTACTAATCATAGATAAAATGTCATTAATGAAGTCATACATAAATAATTTTGATGGTTTTAAGTGAAACTTCAATTATGGTATTCAAGATTGAATACTTATTGACATGTTAGGATTTTTGATCCTTGAATTTATGCATAATATTCATTTAGGTTCATGGAGTTAAAGTATGGGCATCATGGATTGTAACATCATACCTGTTAAGATTTAGTGATGAATCACCATCCTAAATCATAAGTATGTTGCTGATTTTTTTCTACCTTGTTTAGATCAAAGAAAAATAACATTATTATCCTTTAGATGTAGTGATGTATCACCATCACAATTCTTAGACTTAATGTTATTGACTTCTTTAAATCCTGACATCTGTATTATAAAACAAAACAAAGGATAATGACATCATTTTCTTATAGATTTAGTGATGAATCACCATCACTAATCTTAAGTAATGATATCATTAAAGTTGGATTTGTATAAGTAATATGTTGAAATCATTTGAATTTGATTAAAGTTATTTTATAATTAATATTGTTTGTAAGAAGTTAACATGCTTTGGCCTATAGGTAAAATACTTTTATTGAGAATCCCCAGGTAAGCCAGACTGGTCCCTCGTCAGCGATTATGAATCGCTTTCGTAGACAGCAGTCTCAACTACTGGTATTCACCCTTCTATTTAGTACATGTCACTTTTAACAACTTAACTCTAATGAGATTATAAGCAAATCATTTGAAATTGTTTAAAAATATAAGGAATGGTATTCAAAATAGAATAAACGTGACATATTAGAATCATTTAGTTTGTAAGGTGTTTGGTGTAGTATGCTTTGGCCTATAAGTGGTCATACTCTCATCAGAAGTCTCCAGAAAGCTAGACAGGTCTCACAGTACATTGGGGATTTATACGAATAGCTTTCCTAGATAAGAATTCTAACTATCGTTCCTACACTCTTCCAGTTACTACAAACCCACCTCACAAACTTAATTCTAACGAGATCATAAAATTAATATTGGAATTCCTATGTTGTCTAATGAATATTATTAGGCATTAAGCCTAATCAGTTTAAATTCCTAACATCTAAGGATTGTTTGCACATAATATGTGAGTTTGAAATGGAGTTTACTAAAAGAAAATATGAGATAACTCATATTTGGGTTACCTAAGTTATAGTGTAGGCCACCATTTCTAATAACCTAAATCCCTATAACCATGGCTCCGATACCAATCTGTCACACCCCGACCGACGGCGGAATACGTTGGGGCGCGCGCGAGCTCGACTGTTCATTAGCTCATAGTGCTATTATAACGTTTCAATATTTAAGACATTCATTGAATACAAGGCGTCATTACATACATTTAACGAAATATGATGAAATACATTACAAATGAAAATTCATTATTTAAAATTAACTAAGTCCACTATGCTTATCCTATGTCTTTGTCATAGTCTTCATATTAACCTTTTACATATGTAAAATAAATTTGGGTCAACTGTATGAATTGTTGGTGAGTTTCCCATACAGTTTAATATATATGTATAAGAACATGTTTAAAACTTTAAATACAAACAAAGTCTAAATCAATAAGACCAAAAGCAAGTATACTACAAGTCTAACATGATTCTTTGGCTCTTTCACCTTTACTAACTTAATGACACAAGTCATTAAATAAAGTCTACTAGTTACAACAGTTGAATTTTGGCTCTTTGATCTTTTCATTTTACAATAACTAAAGCTATTGTGCAAAGACTACTAGTTTCATTGATTATAGGCGCTTTCACCTTTGAAATATATAATATCCTAAGTTATATTGCAAGGGCTGCTAGTAACATTGACTACAAATAGAATAACGGGATAATACTTTGAATATAAACAAGTAGGCATACAAAGCACATAAGCAAACAACTTACACAAGTAGTTTGCATCTAATTTTTTATTGTTGACTCAAGAATAACATGGTTTAATAAGACATATGTAATATCCCTAAATACAAAAGTAAAAGAGGGAGTATGAGTGAAATTCACTTCATATCTTAGCTTATCCTATGGTAATTGATTGTGTCATGATTGTGCTTCACTCTAAAGTTTATAGGCATAATCTACTTAGTATTTCTTAGAGTTCATGTGTTAATGTCTAAAACACTTTCGCATTATATGGAAGTCCTGAAAGGGTTTGTCTAAGTTTGAATGATATTAGGTTGGAATTTTTTATTTAGTAATTTGCATAAACATTCTCACAATATTGTATAAAAATGGAATATTAAGTTTTTGATCCATTTATTATTAACGCTATTTGTATGATAAGCCTTGGAATTGTGTAACATAATGATGGTCATTAACATAAACATACCTTAGAAATTTATGATTTCATTTATATAGATTAATCATATGATTATTAAGAATAATTATAAATTTAATTATTCTATATTAAGTTTATGTAGAAACCTTTGTTCATTTCGATGTTTTATTTAGTCGTATCTACGAATTTAGCATTACATATACATATGAAATAATCATATAATTATTTTATAATAATAATTATATACATAATTATTCCGTATTAATTATAATTTTTTTTGTTTATTTAAATGCTTTATTCCAAAAATTATGGACTTTATAGCTTTATTTATTAGAATAAGTTATTTATTTAACTCCAACGTATTTTCGAAAATATTTTACTAATAGAGTTTCAAATTATTTAAAAGTTTTAGAAAAATAGTGTATTCTTTGATTTCAACATTGGATAAGAATTTAATAAAAATATTTCGTATTTTTATTTAAATTTCAAACTAATAATATATGCAAATTTTAAATTTCAGATTTTTACAAAGAAAAAAGAAATTTATCGAATTTATAATGGTTCATTGCATTGTTAGACTAGTCAATATAATTTAAATGCTAAAATAATAATAAGCATTATCTGGAATTTATGTAACTAGAACAGAATAATAACAATGATTATTTTTGATTTTTAGAAAAAATTCAATAAAAAAATATGGCTACAATAGGCTTAGAGATAAATAAAACTGGTTTTAGGTGTAGCCGGCCGGATTCAAACCTTGGCACCCTCCCCAGCCGGCGGGTGTCCTACCGCAAGGCTGGGGGTTGATCATTGAAAGCCATGCATTCAAATTAAATATATACAGATCTCCAAATCCATGCTAAAACCGTATGAATCATAAACTTTATTGATCCAAATTCGTTTGATTTAGGAATTGTTAGTCCTAGAGAGGTTGCGGCTTTTGATTCCCAATGAATGAAGATTAGTTTAAAATAGATAATTACCTGGTTTGAAATTGTATTGAATGATTCCGAGTTTGAGTCGGTCCTCGGATTGTTCTCGAATTGAATTCGCTTTCAAAGAGCTTATGAGTGTGTCGTAGATGTTCAAAAAGCTTCGCAAGGTCTGAAATGTTCTGATTCATTGATTATTGTTGAGTTTTATAAGCTCTAGAATCGTTTTCAATTTACGCGTTGAGTTTGTTATTTGAAGTAATGATTTGGAATTAAAAAGCTGTTCATTCCATAAATTGTTGATTTAGATTGATTTCCGAGATCACGAGGTTGCCCTAAAAATCATCAATCGAGCCGGATACGCGTCAATTGAGCTGGCTTGTTTTGGGGTCATGGGCGGGTAACATTTGTAACATCACTGTATATCAGGCAATTACATTACATAAATGTTTGTACTGTTAAGACTTGTAATGATAATTGATAATTACTATGAATTATTTGATGATATTATCACTGGTATACGTACTGAGGACACATGATTACGAGCATAAACCGTGGGAAATCTAGTTAGAAAATAACTAGACAGAATCAGAGTGTTTATTGCAGAGTTATACATATATGAGATGATATGGGTTGTTGATTTGGAATGGAAGTGGTATGGGATTCTGTAACCAAAGATAGGCAAGGATATAATCATGGTCTATCGAAGAGGTGGTGGGATGGCGACAGAGGCAGTTGCGACTGACCTCTACGTATGCCCAATACATAAACCATCTTCGGTTTATTATGATTATATTAGTGTTGAGGCTTTGGTGAGGAGAATCCGAGGTTTTGGGTTGGACTGGAAAGGATCTATGAGTTTGATAGAAGTTGGTTACTAAACATAGTCAAGGACACACGGTCATGGTTTATCGAAATGGTGGTGGGTCGGTGGCTGGATTGGTTGTGACGTACTTCTACATATGCCCTATATAGAAGCTTATTTCGGTCTATCATGGATGTGTCAGTGATATGGTTTAGTTGGCTTTGGATTGGGAAATTATAACATTCAAGATAATAAAATAATGGAAACAATATTGAGAATAACTACGCGATGGTGAGCTTACGAATACAACTTAAACGTGAATGTTATTTCAGAAATATTAATTTAATAATGTATTCGCGTGGGTGACGATTCACACGAATATAATTATTGGGAATAATATACTGAAACGATATTCCATAAATCGTAAATCGAATCGAAATACGATACGAGCGTTGGATTCGAAAAGGTGACGATCTTTACGAATACGTACGTAAGTAACGCGTTTTGACGAGATAGCGAAATAATATCTAACGATATTAAAATAAGAAAATGAATTTAAAAACATTTATTAAGAATTACAACCTAAGACGTATACGTGCAAATCGTTTTATAAAATAAATGATTTAACGAAAGTAAACGAAATCATTTTACGGAACAACTTTAAATTAAAATTATTTTATTAAACGAAACATGATTATTTAAAAGTCTTATATGTTAAATATATTTTGCGAGTAAAACCGATCATTTAGGAAATTTTATCGCGAAATAAACGAGACCGAGCACACGGGAATTACGCGAGCTATTAATGAAAAAGACTACATCTTCTCCTTTCATTTCTCACTAACCTCTCTCTCTAGAACACAATTTTCTCCATCCCTCTCTCTCTCTAACTTCTCTCTAAGATTTCTTCACCAAAACTCAACCATTTCAAGAGATCTTGGTGCCAAATCGTTCATACAATCGAAGAGAACAAGAACCCACGAAGAAACGCAACGTTTGGTTGACATTTTGAGGTAAATCTAGAGTTTTATTTTCGGTTTTGTTATGAACCACGAACTCTATAACCTAGTGTAGTTCTAACCGATCTAAACACTTAGAAACATTGAGATAAACTCTTGTAAACAACTTGGAAACTCTAGAAACAAACCTGCAACAGATTTTTCGATGAGGATGATGATGATGAACAGCTCGGGGGATGCTTGGTTCGCAAGTGCAGGTGGCCGAACCCTTGGTGGAGTTGGGCAGAAGGTGGCCGAACATTCTGGCTCACGAACATGTGCCAGTCGAAGCTTCCATCATGCGAACCCCATAACAGCCGAACCTTGGCCAGCCGAAGCTGCTATCTTGGCCGAACCCTAGCTGGGCAAACCTCATGGGCCACGAACCTGGATGCGGCCAAGATGGAGCTGCGAACCTGCATCTTGCCGAACCAGTAGCAGCCGAACCCAAGGGTGACGAAACCATTGGGACGAACTTAGGCTGTATAAACCTCCCTATGCAGCGAACCTTATGGCTGATTACCCTCTAGGCCGATCCTTTAGTCTGTGAGCCTAGGAATTTCTAACCCAAGGGTGACGAACCCTAAGGGGTCGAACCTAAAGAGAAACATGACCGAGGTTCGCTGGAATCAATGGAAATCAAACCTAAGTGGTTGAACTAGAGTTAAGGTTGAATCAAGGAACATGGAAATCATGTATACCTATGCATGCATGAGGAATTATAAGGGCTACCACCTTTTCTCTTTCTAAAACATAAGTTTTAGAGCTATGGTTTAAATACATTGAAAAAACTTTTATATAAATGACTTAAGTGTGAATTCTTGAACACAAAATTTAATTTTAAACAACTTAGATTCAAGGTGGTCAATGTAATTGAATATGCATGCATGTATAGATATGTCTATGAGGGTACACACGGAATATCAAGACCTGTTTATCACCACTTGATAATGAAAACTAACAAGTTTGAATTACATGGCATTGATGATCATTTATACAATCTTGGGTATTTCATTCTAACTTAAATTAAATAAACTAAGTTAACGAAAAAGTTAAGGATTTAAATTAAACACTTATGGACACTTGATTTAAATGAAACGCATATACTTATGAACACGAACACACGATAATTACAGGTGATTGAGCTGCTTTTGATTTCACATACGTGAGCGCGCATATTACAAAACACTGAATATGAGGAATTCAGGTGAGTTCTCATAACCTCCTTTTTAAAACATTTTGCTTTTAAACTCGGAGGTGGAACATGTATACCAGATTTAAAATATTATTTTGATAACACATGGGTGACACCTGGTTTATCAATATGATATTCATATTATTGAATTATTATTGATTTTGGATTGATATGGATGATTGCTTATTCCGTGAGTCATTGTTTATTGAGTTGACTTCGGTCGTCCGCAATGATTGAGTTACTTTTGGTGAGTTGACTAAGGTCCTCCTCAGTGATTCCACTGTTGGTTGAGTTGACTACGGTCCTCTGCAGTACATGTATTGACACTTATACTATTTAGGAATCCGCGGTAACTTATATTGAGATGATTATGGTGAATATTGATTATTGATTGATTTGTGATTGGTTGAATATATGTGGTTGATTATTTGTGATTATTTGGATCATGTGATTGTTGTGCTTGTGTTTGTGTGTTGGCAGTGTTGGATTATCTCGCAGGTGCACATGTGGATTTTCTTGAAAAACTATAAACTTTCATAAACATTTTATAAACATTTTTTGAAACATAAAAACTTATGATTACTCACCAACTACTTCGTAGTTGACACTTGATTTTCTACATGTTTCAGGGAATGTAGAGCAGGATAGCTCTACATCTTTTGGACATCATCAATTAGGGTCTTGGACTTAGCTAAATTAACTGGATTTCTGAAAATTAGAGTTTAGTCAATTTAGCTAAATCTTTTGTGTAATTACTGTAACTAAATCATGATGAACGTGATTTTTGATGTAATTAATTTGGTTGATTTAATTGATATGTTATGATTTATTTAGATGCCCACGAGCTTATGAACAATCTACACATCCCTCGTGGCATCCCGACGTTTCCGCCATCGGTCGGGGTTATAGGGAATTAGGTTACTAGAAATGGTTGACCTAGTCTATAACCATAGGATACCTTAGTATGAAATCATTTCATACACTAGTTATTATATTCAAGATTTCATGCTTATGTGTTTATTACATGTTAACTGAACTCCTGCTATATAACTGACTTGCATATGTTACTTGTTGATTATATGATTGATTGTGCCCTAATGAATCGATAAGGACTTGCACGTGGTGTGTCGTAAAGGTGGTGGGCTGGTGGCTGAAGCAGTTGCGACTGACTTCTACATATGCCCTATACATATACCATTTACGGTACATTAGGTGGATGCCAGTATTGAGGAATAAGGGAACTACCCGTTTGGGAAATTATTTGCTTAAGAAATAAATTGATTAGGAATTTATTTGTTTAGGAATTGCTTGTTTGATCTTTGATCACCAGACAAGGACACACTCGTGGTATACTACAAAGGTGGTTGGACGGTGGCTGGGGCGGTTGCGACCTACCCCTACATATGCCCTATACATATACCATTTGTAGTATATTGGGGGTCTGTCAGTGTCAGGAACTTAGGATATTATTTGGATATGTTGGAAAGTTGTTGTTGATGGAATGTTGTTTAATTTGTTTTGGATTTGACATATTGGATGATCTCATTTGATGGACATGTATATATACTCACTTATGAACAAACTTATTGGACACGTGGGGTGAATAGGATCAATGAATGATACGAACACTTAGTGACGAACTAAATATTTGGTGTTGAGATGGACAATTGGTGACAATATGAACGCATAGTGATGATACTAACACTTAATGATGGTATGAACGTTTGGTAATGAGGTGAACACATAGTAAACTTAGACATTAGGGGAGCTTAAATGTCAGGTGAACTTATACAATTAGGTGAACTTAGAAGATAGGTGAACCTAGTTTAAGGTGAACTTAGACATTAGGTGAACCTAGATGTCAGAAGTAATGGAACACACTTCACTCATAATTATCCTTCATAGGATAAGGTTGTGAAGTGGAACACTTGAGAAACATATGTATACCCTAAATTCTAACAAGGACATAATCGTGGTGCAATGCAACGGTGGTGGGATGGCGGCTGATGTGACTGTGGTCAAGTCTACGTATGCCCTATATATAAGCTTGTTGCACTGCATCGCGAGGTTGTCAGGGTTAGTATAGGGTGGAAAATGTTTGAAACTTAGGAATACTTAGTTAGTATTAGATATGACCAATTAGGATGATTTAGTATAATATTAGGAGATTACTACTTTAGTATGGGTTTAATGACAGATAGGAAAAAAAATATAGTCCCTATATGTAATTCTAACTGTTGAAATGAACTCATTTGAGCATAGTTTGTATGACTTATGTTGTAAACGATAGCAACATGTTTCTAACATCCTCAGAAATATGCCGCCACGCCGTCACAACGAAGATACTACAAACCCACATGACGGAGAAGCTAACAAAGGTAATGCCAACAACGGATTTCAAGAGTTAGCAAATCTTATCTTTGGGTTGGTGACTCAGTTGAACCCAGCCAACCAAACCCTTAATCATAACAGAGGTGGTGCAAACCCACCAGTTTGCACGTTCAAACACTTCAACTCCTACAACCCGCAAAAATTCATGGGTTCTGAGGGAGCCACTAGTCTACTGAAGTGTTTTGAGAGTATTGAGAACACCTTCATCAACAGTGAATGTCCCAAGAACTTGAAGGTGCGCTATGCCACTAGTGTTTTCCAAAAGATAGCACTAACTTGGTGGAATGGCGAAAAGCGAACTAGGGGAGTTGACGCAGCCCTAGCACTGACGTGGACTGAGGTCAAGAACTTGATGACCACTGAATTCTGTCCTTGCAATGAGATGACGAAACTGGAAGCTGAGTTCTGGGAACTCAAGCAAGACAGCGGTGAGAATGTAATCTACAATTCTCGCTTTCATGAGTATAGTCTGCTGGTACCTCATCTGGTGACACCACTTGAGAGAGCAATAGAGAAGTACATAGGCGGATTACCTATGCAGATTCAAGACACAGTCTATGGTAGCAACAATACCACTTTGGAAGCTACAATCCGTCTGTCTGCAACTTTGACTGATAATCACGTGAAGGCTGGAACACTCACAAGAAAGGGAACAAAGAATATTGAAACGAAGACTGCTGCAAAGGAAACTAAAACTGAAGGCAAGACTGAGGCAGCTAGTTCATCCAAAAGCAGCAACAGGAAGCTGAAGACCAGGAGTTATGTTGTTACTACTCCTGCTACTCAACAGTCCTCCAATAATTCCAACACCAGGAATTTAGGAGCCAATCTGCAATGCAATACTTGCAGATATCACCATGCACCTAACTTGCCATGTCGCGTATGCAACAATTGCGGCAAGTATGGTCATTTTGCCGATGTGTGTCGGAGTGCACCGCAAGCACAAAGGATGCAACCTGCACCGCTTGCACTGCCTGCTCCACATGCACAACCACTTCAAGCTGTACCCATTCGCCAAGTACCTGCACAGGCGAGAGCCTGCTATGAGTGCGGCGATGTGGGTCATTTCAGAAACCTGTGACCGAGATTGGCTGGAAACAATCGAAGGATGGCGAGAGGCAGAGCTTTTCAACTGAATGCTCCAGCAACTCAAGCCAACTAGGATGTGGTCAATGGTACATTTCTGATTAACAACTCTTATGCATCTGTCTTATTTGATTTTGGTGCCGATAGGAGTTTTATTTCACATGATTTTGAATGTATGCTTGGAATAACACGTACTAAGATAGACAAACCGTTTAACATAGAGGTGGCTGATGGTAATACTATTGATATTGACACTGTTATTATTGGATGTACTGTGAACTTAAATGATCACGTTTTCCCAATTGATCTTATACCTATGCAACTTGGTAGCTTTGATGTTATCATAGACATGGATTGGTTAGCCACCACAAAGCGGAAATTGTTTGTCATGAAAAATATATTCGTATTCCCTTACCTTCGGGTGAAACTCTTTGAGTTTTTGGGGAAACTCCTAGTTAAGGTCTTAAGCTAATGTCATGCACTAAAGCACACAAGTACCTTAGGAAGAAATGTATAGCATTTCTAGCACACGTTGTGGAGAAAAAGGAAAAAGGAAAGAGCATTGAAGACGTTCCTCTGATAAGAGATTTTCCTGAAGTATTTCCAGACAATTTGTCGGGTCTTCCACCAGAGCGTCAAGTAGAATTCCGAGTTGACCTAGAACCTGGTGCGAACCCAGTTGTCAAAGCTCCTTACAGACTTTCGCCTTTGGATTTACAAGAATTGGCGAGTCAACTACAAGAAGTGTCTGACAAAGGATTCATTCGCTCGAGCCATTCACCATGGGGTGCACCAGTCCTGTTTGTTAAGAAGAAGGACGTGTCATTCCGAATGTGCATCGACTACCGCGAATTGAACAAGCTGACCATTAAGAATCAATATCCTTTGCCGCGCATAGATGATCTTTTAGATTAACTTCAAGGCTCGGTATGATTTTCGAAGATCGATCTTAGGTCTGGGTATCATCAGCTTCGTGTACACGATGATGACATTCCCAAGACGGCTTTCAGAACAAGATATGGCCATTATGAATTTCTGGTAATGCCTTTCGGCCTTACCAATACACCAGCGGTTTTCATGGACCTCATGAACCGTGTTTGCAGGCCATACTTGGATAAATTTGTCATTGTATTTATTGATGGTATTTTGATATATTCCAAGAGCAAAGAAGAACACGAGCAACACCTTAAGTTGGTTTTGGAGATCCTAAGAGAAGAACGACTGTATGCCAAATTCTCCAAGTGTGAATTCTGGCTTAAGGAAGTTCAATTCTTGGGACACATAGTCAATGAAAAGGGTGTTCATGTGGATCCTGCGAAGATTGAAGCGGTGAAGAATTGGAGTACACCGAAGACACCAATGGAGATTCGATCGTTTCTTGGACTTGCCGGTTACTATCGGCAGTTTATTTCGAACTTCTCCAGGATTGTTGTCCCTCTCACTTCTTTAACTCAAAAGAATAGGCCTTATGAGTGGGGACCAAAGCAAGAAAAGGCGTTTCAGACTTTAAAGCAGAAACTTTGTGATGCTCCTGTCTTGACACAGCCTGATGGAAATGATGATTTTGTGGTTTACTGTGATGCATCCAACCTAGGTCTTGGTTGTGTCCTCATGCAACGGGGAAAGGTTGTGGCGTATGCATCCAGACAGTTGAAAATTCACGAGAAGAACTACACTACACATGACTTGGAACTTGGTGCAGTCGTGTTTGCTTTGAAGATATGGAGACCTTATCTTTATGGCACAAAGTGTGTAGTCTTTACTGATCATAAAAGTTTGCAGCATATTCTCAATCAAAAGGAACTTAACATGAGACAACGGAGATGGGTTGAACTGTTGAATGATTATGACTGTGAAATTCGCTACCATCATGGTAAAGAGAATGTGGTAGCATATGCGCTTATTCGCAAAAGTCATGTTCAAATCCATAGTGTCCGAGTGCACACTAATCTTCGTAACGATGTTCTCACAGCCCAACAATACTCATTGGCTCAAAATAGCCTAAAAGATAAGATGTCTTGCGGGGCCGAATTACAATTGGAAACTAAGGATGATGGTTTGATGTATTATTTGAATCGGTTGTGGATACCAAACAGGGATGAACTTAGGAGGATGATTATGAATGAAGCACAAAAGTCTCGTTACTCAATCCATCCGAGTGCTGACAAGATGTATCAAGACCTTAGAGTCTTATACTAGTGGCCTGGAATGAAGAAGGATATTGCTGAGTATGTAGCCAAGTGCCTTAACTGTGCAAAAGTCAAGGCAGAACACCAGTGACCCTCGGGATTGTTAGTACAATCAAAAATACCCATGTGGAAGTGGGAGAATATATCCATGGATTTTATTACCAAACTCCCATGAACCGCAAGCGGTTATGATTGTATTTGGGTGATAATTGATAGATTAACCAAGTCGGCACATTTCTTACTGATACACGAGACGTACCCTGTGCGGAAATTAGCTCGTATCTACGTTGATGAGATCGTTAGCCGACATGGAATTCCCATAAGCATAATATCGGATCGTGATGCTCGTTTCACGGCACGATTTTGGGAATCGCTTCATGAAGCTTTTGGAACAAGATTGGGTCTTAGCACTGCCTATCATCCTCAAACGGATGGACAGACGGAGCGAACGATTCAGACATTAGAAGATATGCTAAGAGCTTGTGTCATCGATTTTGGTGGGAACTGGGATAGCCATCTACCATTAATCGAGTTCTCGTATAACAACAGTTATCATGCGAGCATTGGTATGGCGCCATTTGAAGCTCTTTACGGTAGAAAATGTCGGTCACCTATTTGTTGGACTGAGATCGGCGAATCGTAGATCACGAGTCCTAAGATTATTCAAGAAACGACTAACAAGATTCACCAGATTCACGACAATCTGTGAGCTGCTCGCAGTCGACAGAAGAGTTACGCGGATAAGCGACGGAAACCTTTAGAGTTTGAAGTTGATGATATGGTATTAATTAATGTATCACCATGGAAAGGAGTTGTACGATTCGAGAAGAAGGGTAAGCTTGCTCCACGTTATGTTGGCCCTTTTAAGATTCTTGAACGGATCGGGAAGGTTGCCTACAAGTTGAAACTTCCTCCTGAACTTAGTAATGTACACCCGACTTTTCGCGTGTCCAATTTAAGGAAATGCTTAGCTTATCAGTATCTTCAGGTACCACTCGATGACATTCGCGTCGATGATACCATGCACTTCGTTGAAAAACCAGTCGAGATAATGGACCATCAAGTTAAAAACTCAAACACAGTAGAATTCCAATTGTCAAAGTATGATGGGAATCGAAGCGTGGTCCATAATTCACCTGGGAAGGAGAAGATCAGATGAAGCTTAAGTACCCACATTTATTTACTACGGTCACTCCAAGTTGAATTTTGGGATGAAATTCCCTCAACTAGGGGAGACTGTAACATCACTGTTTTTCAGGCAATTACATTACATAAATGTTTGTACTGTTAAGACTTGATATGATAATTGATAATTACTATGAATTATTTGATGATATTATCACTGGTATACATACTGAGAACACATGATTACGAGCATAAACCATGGGAAATCTAGTTAGAAAATAACTAGACAGAACCAGAGAGTTTATTGTAGAGTTATACATATATGAGATGATATGGGTTGTTAATTTGGAATGGTAGTGGTATGGGATTATATAACCAAAGATAGGCAAGGATATAATCATGGTCTATCGAAGAGGTGGTGGGATGGCGGCTGAGGCTGTTGCGACTGACCTTTACGTATGCCCTATACATAAACCATCTTCGGTTTATTATGATTATATCAGTGTTGAGGCTTTGGTGAGGAGAATCCGAGGTTTTGGGTTGGAATAGAAAGGATCTATGAGTTTGATAGAAGTTGGTTACTAAACATAGTCAAGGACACATGGTCATGGTTTATCAAAATAGTGGTGGGACAGTGGCTGGATAGGTTGCGACCTACTTCTACATATGCCCTATACATAAGCTTATGTCGGTCTATATTGGATGTGTCAGTGATATGGTTTAGCGGGGTTTGGATTGCGAAATTATAATATTCAAGATAATAAAACAATGGAAACAATATTGAGAATAACTACGCGATGGTGAGGTTACGAATACAACTTAAACGCGAATGTTATTTTAGAAATATTAACTTAATAATGTATTCGCGTGGGCGACGATTCAGACAAATATAATTATTGGGAATAATATACTGAAACGATATTCCATAAATCGTAAATCGAATCGAAATACGATACGAGCGTTGGATTCGAAAAGGTGACGATCTTTACGAATACGTACGCAAGTAACGCGTTTAGAATAGATAGCGAAATAATATCTAACGATATTAAAATAAGAAAATGAATTTAAAAACGTTTATTAAGAATTACAACCTAAGACGTATACGAGCAAATCGTTTTATATAATAAATGATTTAACGAAAGTAAATGAAATCATTTTACGAAACAACTTTAAATTAAAATCATTTTATTAAACGAAACATGATTACTTAAACATCTTATATGTTAAATATGTTTTGAGAGTAAAACCGATCATTTAGGAAATTTTATCGCGAAATAAACGAGACCGAGCACACGGGGATTACGCGAGCTATTAATGAAGAAGACTACATCTTCTTCTTTCATTTCTCACTAACCTCTCTCTCTCTAGAACATAGTTTTCTCCATCCCTCTCTCTTTCTAACTTCTCTCTAAGATTTCTTCACCAAAACTCAACCATTTCAAGAGATCTTGGTGCCAAATCGTTCATACGATCGAAGAGAACAAGAACCCACGAAGAAACGCAACGCTTGGTCGACATTTTGAGGTAAATCTAGAGTTTTATTTTCGGTTTTGTTATGAACCACGAACTCTATAACCTAGTGTAGTTCTAACCGATCTAAACACTTCGAAACATTGAGATAAACTCTTGTAAACAACTTGGAAACACTAGAAACAAACCTGCAACAGATTGTTTGTTGTGGATGATGATGATGATGAACAGCTCGGGGGCTGCTTGGTTCGCAAGTGCAGGTGGCCGAACCCTTGGTGGAGCTGGGTAGAAGGTGGCCGAACCTTATGGCTCACGAACCTGTGCCAGCCGAAGCTTCCATCATTCGAACCTGTAGTAGCCAAACCTTGGCCAGCCGAAGCTGCTAGCTTGGCCGAACCCTAGCTGGGCAAACCTGATGGGCCACGAACCTGGATGCGGCCAAGATGGTGCCCATAACCGAACCTTCCCCTCAACAAACCTAGGAGTTGCGAACCTGCATCTTGCCGAACTAGTAGCAGCCGAAACCAAGGGTGACGAACCCATTGGGACGAACCTAGGCTGTGTAAACCTCCCTATGCAGCGAACCTTATGGCTGATTACCCTCTGGGCCGAATCTTTAGTCTGTGAGCCTAGGAATTTCTAACCCAAGGGTGACGAACCCTAAGGGGCTGAACCTAAAGAGAAAGAGGACCGAGGTTCGCTGGAATCAATGGCAATCAAACCTAAGTAGTTGAACTAGAGTTAAGGGTGAATCAAGGAACATGGAAATTATATATACCTATGCATGCATGAGGAATTATAAGGGCTACCACCTTTTCTGTTTCTAAAACATAAGTTTTAGATCTATGGTTTAAATACATTGAAAAAACTTTTATATAAATGACTTAAGTGTGAATTCTTGAACACAAAATTTAATTTTAAACAACTTAGATTCATGGTGGTCAATGTAATTGAATATGCATGCATGTATAGAAATGTCTATGATTAAGGACATCACCTTTTATCATACATATCTATGAGGGTACACATGGAATATCTAAGGAATTCAGGTGAGTTCTCATAACCTCCCTTACAGGTGATTGAGTTGCTTTTGATTTCTGTGGAACGCATGGAGTATCTGAGGAACGCATATACTTATGAACACGAACACACGATAATTAAAGGTGATTAAGTTGCTTTTGATTTCACATACGTGAGCGCGCATATTACAGAACACTGAATCTGAGGAATTCAGGTGAGTTCTCATAACCTCCTTTTTAAAACATTTTTCTTTTAAACTCGGAAGTGGAACATGTATAGCAGATTTAAAATATTATTTTGATAACACATGGGTGACACCTGGTTTATCAATATGATATTCATATTATTGAATTATTATTGATTTTGGATTGATATGGATGATTGCATATTCTGTGAGTCATTGTTGATTGAGTTGACTTCGGTCCTCCGCAATGATTGAGTTACTGTTGGTGAGTTGACTAAGGTCCTCCTCAGTGATTCCACTGTTGGTTGAGTTGACTACGGTCTTCTGCAGTGCATGTATTGACACTTATACTATTTAGGAATCCGCGGTAACTTATATTGAGATGATTATGGTGAATATTGATTATTGATTGATTTGTGATTGGTTGAGATTTGTTGAATATATGTGGTTGATTATTTGTGATTATTTGGATTATGTGATTGTTGTGCTTGTGCTTGTGTTTGTGTGTTGGCAGTGCTGGATTATCTCGCAGGTGCACTTGTGGATTTTCTTGGAAAACTATAAACTTTCATAAACATTTTTGAAACATAAAAACTTATGATTACTCACCAACTACTTCGTAGTTGACACTTGATTTTCTACATGTTTCAGGGAACGAGGAGAAGTAGGTAGAGCAGGATAGCTCTACATCTTTTGGAAATCATCACTTAGGGTCTTGGATTTAGCTAAATTAACTGGATTTCTGAAAATTCCAATTTAGCTAAATCTTTTGTGTAATTACTGTAAGTAGATCATGATGAACGTGATTTTTGATGTAATTAATTTGGTTGATTTAATTGATATGTGATGATTTATTTAGATTCCCACGAGCTTATGAACAATCTACACATCTCTCGTGGCATCTCGACGTGTCCGCCATCGGTCGGGGTGTTACAACATGGGATCTGGCTTTGAACGACGGGTTCGGAAGAGAATTAAAGGATTGGGCTTTTAACCCTTTTAGTCCCTCCATTTTATGTTTATTTCCCTTTTTAATCAAACTTTAATAGCAGTAACTTTAGTTTCAAGTATGTACATTTTTGGTCCCTCAGATTTATTAGAATCATTATTATTATTTTTTTTGTTATAAGCCCTTTATTATAAAAAGTCTTCATTCAACCTTTATTGCTTTATTGTTTTTATAAAATTCAAAGATTTATTACATCTATATATTGATGTGTCGTTTTATATATATATAAATAATGGTTCAACACTATCGAGTAATAAATCGAAATTACCTAAAGCGAACTACACACTACAGGCAAGTGTACCTGAAGTATGAAGTATAGCTAAGGAAAGTCCGGATATTGAACCTAGGGACACGAAATTGGCTAATAAACTCTAGTAGTAAACCAAACAAAATGACAAACTTACAAAATTTAGAAAACGGAATTGATTTTACGAAAATGGCTTTAAACAATTAAATAAATTAATAAACCTAGATAAGTCAACTCAACACAGCAAGAAGTAGAAAACCAAATACGAAGGAGATTCTACCTAGATTAGGAATCTTAAAGGAATCTAAAAAGATATTGGGAAGGCTTGATTGAATGATACCGGATCTAATGATCCAATCAATTCATGAACTTAAGGAATCCTAGATCTCATGTTCAGACGCTCTAACATTGAAAAAGATCCTAAAGGTTGTTTAAACCTTATCGGAATGTAAGAATGGATCACCAAGTCGGTCTTTCCAAATGGGCAATGCTTAAGACCTTTACGGCTGAATAACTAGGTCAGTCTTAACAACCACAATGTACCAAAGCACAAATGGATCAATCTAATTAAGATTAATTATGTATTTGACATACATGGCATAAACAATCAATAAGTAATCCAATGATATCCCGAAGAACCCGTTTAAACCACGATATCCCGACACCGTATTAATTGATTAGCCTTTAAGGTGATATATCCCACTAATTACAACCTGATTATATGATGTTCTTATGATTTACTACGATTAGTCAAATCACAATTAGGTTAAAAACAAGTTTTTATCCCAAAATCATGTGAAAATCGAGTTTTTATCGAAACCGATTCAAACCTTATTTACAAAATAGTTTAAGCATACAATCAGATTCAAATAAAAAACAAAGATTCATTCAATCAAACAAACCCGAAAAACTGATTTTTCATCCGATAATCATCCAAAATCTAGGTAGAATTAAAGATCTAGCCAAGAATCATCATCCAAACATGCAATAACATGAAATCTGATCTAAACATGGTACAAAATTAGAGAACAAATGAAAAAGAACAACGACGATGCATAAAAAAACCCGAAAACGTGTTCCGATCAATTGCATATGCGATCTGAGCCTCCCCCGAGCGTCCGAATTGATCCCAAAGCTCCAAAATCTTCAATTGTATCTTTCTCCTTCGTTTTCAGCCGTCCTTGGGTGATAAAAAAGCGAATTAGGGTTTCCCATGGCTTAAATAGGTGAAAAATACAAAAAGGGTCACGATTTGGGTTCAAAAACCGGTTCAGGGGCTCAAAAAGGGTTCAAAATGCTGGTCAAAGGGCCATTCAATGCGGGAGGAGGGTAGGTCAAAGGAGAAAGGCTAGTCAAAGCTGGAAAAAGGCGCGCAGGTCATGGCTGGGTCCGGCTAGATCGCGGGTGGATCTCGGTGTGTGTGTGTATCTGGGTGCTTTGCGGGTCAGGGTCGTGTCTCTCACGCGGGTCTGAGGGGAATTTTAGGGCTAGGTGGCACGCCCTAGTGCTGCCACGTGTCCTGGGCAGCCCAATCTTTGCCATAATTGCAATTTCATCCCTAAACTTCTAGATATCCGTTTTTAAGCTCCAAAACGTCTCAAAATGCCATTTTTCAACCCCCGAACTTCTAAAAATTATATTTTCAGCTTCCCACTTCATAAAAATTATTCCGGCTTCGGCTTCTTCGTAAATACAAACGTTTATTATCGCGAAACCTACAAAAGATGACATTAAAAATAAAAATAAGTAAAAATTCGTTAAAATCTATTAAAAACTAAATAAAAATAAGATAAAATCCTGTAAAATAAATACGAAAACGATGTGTAAATAACGACACATCAAAAATCACCGCACTTGAACTTTGCTTGTCCTTAAGCAAACCTAGAACAACGCAAAAAAAACCTAATTTAAAAACATTTCACATCAGACCAAACCGAACATGGGTTTACGAATTAATTACACAATCAATCGTAAGACTTACAAAGGTCAATAGATTTACAATCCAACCTGACATGATTGATGCAATTTTTAAAACTTGAGATTTCCTAGTCAAGATTCACCTGCTTTTCAAGAATTCAACCATTTGCGTTCACACCTTCACAATTGCCACTCGATACTCGGCTAAATATCTGCATTTTATTAAGTGAACTCTCAGAACCTAACACTGCAACAATGTTAACATAAACCTATGCTATAATCAATTCTCCACCCAAAATCAAGACTAACATAGATCAAAAGGACTTTGAAAGGGGGGCTTAGGCAAAGAGTAGGTAATGTAGTGTTTTAAATTGGCTGAAAGACAAAAGTAAATCCGGTAGTTGACTTTATTACACAAGCACGACTTTAAACGAAACAAGCTACCAACACTTTGTCTTTTTGACCTTTTATTCACACATTACTACATTTTTTTTGCTTTTATTTTTTCAATTTTTTTTCTTTTCGGTTTTTTTTTCTTTCAACTAGAAGCAACCAACATAAACACATAAATGTCTAATAACCGGATGTTTTGAAATTAAACTAGGCAAATCAAATGAAAAGGTTTAGGCTCAACATGGTGTCTAATTGGTATATTTAAGGGTTTAAAGCAAGAGAAATACAAAAGGCTAAGAAATGGGTGAACCTAATGCCTTAATCATGTATGTGTCAAATCTTAATCAAAGTCTCAAAATGTATACAAGCACAAGTTCTACAGCAATGCAACAGGTAGGTCAAATCACACACAAACTAATTAGTGCTTAAATAAAGACAGTTAAGGATCAAAATTTCACTGGAAATGTGTGGAATATGGTTAACGATATGAGCATAAAAGGCTTTCAACTTTCAAACCAGTTTCACTATTTTAAGAATCCCAAACCCATAAGTTTTGGAAACAAGTCCAATTGGGAAAGCTTTATCACGCAACTTAAAGATTGACTGTATAACCAACTCCATAACCCATGCCGACTCGCCTTTTGTTAACGATTTACAATGAAATAGACTTGTTAAGCATTGTAACAAAAGGTAACTAGGGCTTACAAAAGTTCAAGTTTTATTTTATTTTTTGTATTTTCAAAATTTTTCAATTTTTTTTTCTTTTTTAAAAAAAGGACTTGAAAGAAAGAAATAAATAAATAAAGGAACTTCCCCATCCCCACACTTGAAACACATATTGTCCCTAATGTGTCTAAAAGTAGGGAAAGACTAAGACTCAAATAAAAACAAACTAATAAATGACAAAACCTAGAAGGAAAAAGAGGTGCTTCCTTAACAAGCAATACATGCAATGCGTAAGCTCCATAGTGTCCTGCTGAGATCCAAGTAAAATGAAACAACCATGAAAGTACCTGGGATCCTATAACAAATGCTCATGCATGACTGCATGGCTTGACAAACAGGTTAGCATACAAACAAAACATAAAATAAAACGACTAAGAATGCAAAGTAAATACGAAAAAAACATGTACATAAATGTGGGTTGCCTCCCAATAGCACTTGGTTTATTAACGAGTGTTCATCCAGACTCTAACCCACAATCACTCAGTCGGTGGATAAAGATAGACGTCCTCGACCACTTTCTTCTCAAACGGACCACTGATTTAGTGCTACAAACGATGTCCGTTTACCTTAAACGATGCCCAATCCTTATCTTCAATCTCGACTGTGCCATATGGGAACACTTCCTTCACCTTATACGATCCAGACCATCGGGATTTTAACTTACCCAGGAACAATCTCAATCGCAAGTTGTATAACAACACTGCATACCCACACTTAAAGTCATTATCACCCCTCAAATTCCTATCATGCAACGCCTTCGTGCGTGCCTTGTAGTCGTGAGAATGCTCGTATGCATGATCGTGCAAGTCTTCCAACTCGTGCAACTGATGAAACATCAAATCTTTCGAAGTAGCCATGTCTAGGTTCATCTTCTTTAGTGCCTTGTAAGATCTATGCTCTATCTCAACCGGTAGATGACATGTTTTACCATATATCATCTGAAACGGTGTGGAAC
Source organism: Mikania micrantha (assembly GCA_009363875.1). Classification (NCBI taxonomy): domain Eukaryota; kingdom Viridiplantae; phylum Streptophyta; class Magnoliopsida; order Asterales; family Asteraceae; genus Mikania; species Mikania micrantha. Next base: position 3,198,829 of record CM018698.1, on the reverse strand, counting down.
CGGTCGGTGTGTTATAAGCAATGAGAAAACCCACAGTGCATCATCTAACTTATCTACCCAGTCAAGCCAATTCCAACTCACAGTCTTCTCCAAAATACGCTTAATACCCTGATTACTAACTTCAACCTGCCCACTCGTCTGTGGATGATAAGCCGTAGCTAAAAGATGGGTTACCCCGTATCGCTGCAAGGCTTTCTCCACCTGCTTATTGCAGAAGTGGGTGCCTCTATCGCTTATCAAGGCTTTGGGAGTACCAAAGCGTGCAAATAACTTCTTCAGAAATCTCACTTAAACCCGAGCATCATTCGTGGGGCAAGGTCGGGCCTCTACCCACTTAGATGCATAGTCAACAACAACCAGGATGTAACGGTTCCCTCGAGACATTGGGAACGGTCCCATGAAATCAATCCCATAAGTCAAAAATCTCACAAACCTGAATGGAATTCTGGGGCATCTCATTGCGGGATGAGATGTTGCCAATTCTTTGGCAACTGTCACAACTTTTCACGAACACATGTGCATCCTTATATATCGTTGGCCAGAAAAACCAGAGTCAAAAACCTTCTTCGCAGTCAGTGTCACTCCATGATGTCCTCTGGTTGGTCCCTAATGACAATGCTTAAGTATGTCGGTTGCCTCAGCTCCATGCACACAATGTCGAATCACCTGATCCGCTCCAACTCTAAACAAGTATGGGTCATCCCAAAGGTAGTGCTTCACGTCAGCAAAGAATTTCTTTTTTGCTGGTGAGTCAATCCCTTCAGTAACATACCATCAGCTAAATAGTTTGCAAAGTCGACAAACCATGGAAACCCCTGCTGCTCGGCCTTTACTACCATCAAGAATTCATGAGGAAAGGTATCCCCAATGGCCATATCCCACATCTCCTCTCTCTTGGGATTCTCAAGTCTCGACAAATGATCGCCTGCCACATTTTCTGCGCCCTTCTTGTCACGTATCTCAATATCAAACTCTTGAAGCAACAGAATCCATCGAATAAAACGCGGTTTCGCATCTTTCTTGTTGAACAAGTACCTCAATGCAGCGTGATCGATGTACACGATTGTCTTGGAAAGCATGAGGTAATATCTTAATTCTTCGAATGCGAAGACCACCTCAAGGAGCTCTTTCTCAATGGTCATGTTATGCTCATGTGCGTCGTTCAAGGTCTTACTCGTATAGTAGATGGTTGGTGAGTTCATATAGTTTAGTATTTGAGAATAGCTTTGCAAACTTTTTCGGTAACAGCCTTAACCTTATTAACATCACATGTAATATCCAGATCGGTATGCTTATATATAGGGCATACGAAAGGGTCGAGCCTACAACCCGCCCAGACGCCATCCCACCACATACTAATCCACATATGACATTGTTGTTAGTGATAATTAAGCATCTTACCTACCATCAATTTCCATCATAGTTTCAAGCATCCTGTTAAAACTTTAAGAAACGCACACAATAGCATTTACCAACCCTTTCAGTAACAACCTTAACCTCATTAACATCACATGTAATATCCAGATCGGTATGCTTATATATAGGGCATAGGAAAGGGTCGAGCCTATAACCCGCCCAGTCGCCATCCCACCACATACTAATCCACATATGACACTGTTGTTAATGATAATTAAGCATTTTACCTACCATCAAAGTTCATCATAATTTCAAGCATCCTGTTAGAAGTTTACAACCTGGGTGGACAATGAGGAATCACTGTATGAAGAACACCTTATGGCAAGCATTGAGAGGCCAGTCGGTCCGTTCTACAACAGCCAATAGCTTTAGCATACAAGTTCATAGCATATAAGTTTATAGCATTCACATAGCCTGGCATTCACGTATCTAGTGCACAGATACTAGCTTTGCATTAGCATAGTTTAGCATTTACGTATCATGTGTACAGATACTAGCTTTGCATTAGCATAGTTTAGCCTTTACGTATCATGTGTACAGATACTAACTTTGCATTAGCATAGTTTAACCTTTACGTATCATGTGTACAGATACTAGCTTTGCATTAGCATAGTTTAGCCTTCACGTATCATGTGTACAGATACTAGCGTTGCATTAGCATAGTTTAGCATTTACGTGTCAAGTATACAGATACTAGCTTTGCATTAGCATAGTTTAGCATTCACGTATCTCATACACAAGTACTAGCCTATTGTCTTAGCATTTCAAGCACTTTGAGCATTCGAGCACATCAAGCATATCAAGCATATCAAGCGTATAAGTCTTTCTGAGTTTCAGCATTCAAGCTTTCAAAGTTAGTTTATAAAAGCATTTCATCATTTAAGCCTTTGCATTCTTTGCACATTAGCAGCTTCCAAAGTTTAAGCAAATTAGTATAAAAGTATGTAGCATTCGCATATAGTCTTAGCATGTAGCATTAGCATTTAGTCTTAGCATGTAGAATTTGCATGTAGTCTTAGCATGTAGCATTAGCATGTATTCTTAACATGTAGCATTAGCATTTAGGTTCAGTGTAAGAAGCGTTAACATTTAAGATAAAGCCTTAGTTTTTAGCTTTTACAATAAGTGTAATATGTATAAGCATTAGTATTAGCAATATGAATAAGTATAAAAGCAATTACGAAACATTTAAACATTTGTTTAAAATGTATAACATGCTTCTCAGTCTCGAAGTAAAATTCAAAATAGTTTGAAAAGGGACAATGAACTCACATGTGTTGCTAAGTATGGATCACAACAGATAGTGCGCGCTCGTTAGTTGTAGCTTAAATATTTTCAACACCTGGGTTGTTCTAAGAGATTCGAATACTATAAGTCGTTATAATAGACGCAAATTAGGGCTTTGGTCTCGGTGTGCAACTAAGTGTCCTATGTTACTAATATGTTTTCTAGGATTATCTCTAACTAGTCTACTGTATTACTCATTCATAGCCCTTATCCCATAAGTAATCATTACAAGTCCTTAATTAAATCATTTTTCTTAAGATAGTTTATTCTAAGTTAAACGTTTAGTTAGAAATCATTTAATTTAATTTAAAGAATATTTATAATTCAATTCCTTTTATTAAACAGAAATAATTTAAGAAAAGTATAATTAAACATGATGGGTTTAGGTTAATCCCCCTTGATTATCCTTGGCCCGTTACTAGTTCTTGGTTGTTCCATAATTCTTTGATCGCTTCCTTGCATAACCCCACTCTAGGTAATCCAATGAATCACCCAAGGTAGTTATGTGTTCTTATGAATTGTCTAAGTGTTAGAAATTATTCGTGAGAACAACACCATAACATTAGACTAGTATTCTTTGTTTCCCAATGCATTCGTGAAGGTGTTGATCTCCAAAAGATGTTGGCACCCATGTTTAGATTAATATATGATTCAAGAAAGACTCTTGCATCTTAACCCAAACCCATGTCCATAATTACACCCACTCTTATCACTTAGGAAGAACTTTAGTTCTTTGTCTTATCATAACCCATTTCCCTTTTATAGATTTCATGTAGTTTTCTCATGTGTTTAGCCCAACTTATAGCCAACCCATGGTTAGGCCCTATAATTGTTTATGAGGCCTTAGTGTATAACTCTAGTATTTTTCTTTTCCCATGCATGCATCCACGTAGGTCCCCATACACACACACACCATGCGACCACCTTTCATGCATGCTTACATACAATATTCATGCATAAAACCATATGGTTTGAACCCGCGCTCATGACCATCCACATAAACCCAGGTTTAGCCGAATGGGCTCACCCGAATCAAGTCTTGGCCGAATGATCTTGGGGCCGAACCAGTAGGCCCGTACGAGGTCTTGGCTGAAAGAATGAATGCCGATCGAATGTGTGTCTTGAGCGAATGAACCACGACCGAACCAGACCCAGGCCGACCGAATAGGGTTTGAACCAACGGAGTGCCGACCGAAGCAAGCCCCGACCGAATGGAGTTCGGCGAAGGGGAGCCGATCAAATGGGGTTCTACGGCTAGAAGTTGGCCCTCCGGCCGAATGTGGCTCAGTCGGCCACCTGCTAGGCGCCATTCGGCCTGTCGTGGGCATCGAAATGTATCATCGTATATCAATTAAATAAAATAAAGTAATCACACAAAAATCATGTTCATCATGATTTAAGTACAACAATTTACACAAAAGATTAGCTAAATTAACTAAACACTAGTCTTCAGTAATCCAGTTAATTTTAGCTATGTCCAAAACCCTAAGTGATGATGTCCAAAAGATGTAGAGTTGCCCTGCTCTACCTACTTCTCTGCATTTCGTGAAACATGTAGAAAATCAAGTGTCAACTACGAAGTAGTTGGTGAGTACTCATAAGTTTTTATTTTCAAAAAGATGTTTACAGTTGTTTATAAAAATTTATAGTTTTTAAGAAAATACACATATGAACCTGTGAGATAATACCGCTCTGTCAACGCACAACAAACACAACAATCAAATAATCCAAGTAATCACAGATAATCATCCAAGTATAGTCAATCAAACTCAACCAAACACAATCAATCAATAATCGTCAATCATCATAATTTACTCAAGTAAGTGTACCGCGGACGACCTTAGTCAACTCAACCAACGGTGAATGGAATCATCGCGGAGGACCGAAGTCAACTTGATCAACGACATTCCTAATAATCGTAAGTGTCAATACAGTGCGCTGCGAAGGACCGTAGTCAACTCAACCAACAGTGGAATCACCGAGGAGGACCGAAATCAACTCACCAATCAGTAACTCAGTCATTGCGGAGGACCGAAGTCAACTCAACAAACAACGACTCACAGAGTTGTGATAATCCATGACAATCCACAATCAATAATAATTCAATAATATGAATATCATATTGATAAACCAGGTGTCACCCATGTGTTATCAAAATAATATTAATCTAGTATACATGTTCCACCCTCGAGTTTAAAAGTAAAATGATTAAAAAGGGGGTTATGAGAACTCACATGAATGTCTTAGAATTCAGAGTGTTTTGTAGAACGCGCGCTTACGTAGAGAGGATCAATAATAACTCAACAGCCAGTATTTATCGCATGTGTCATGTTCATAAGTATATGTATATTTTATTATCTTGTAAAGTTCGTCGTGTCTAACACTTAGTTGAAACTCGTCATTACGTACTGTCGATGCATATTTTGGGTGTCCGCTGCTGTTCGAATAGATTAGATTTGTATTTGCTTATTTGTAATCACTTGTATGTATCTATGTGTTGTTACACTGGAAACTAAGTCGTTCACAGGAGCATATGCGAATGGACTTCATGTAAAGGGATCCATTCGGCCAAATGGGCTACAGCCCCAATAAATATCAGTTTTCCAGATTTTAGGGTTTAAGGTTTTTCTGTGTGTTCTTGGGTTTGAGCACGAGAGGGGGAGAGATCATGCTCGATCTCTCCCCGGCAACACTATGTTCTTTTATGATGTGGATTAAATCATGTAATCATTCTATTCTATCAATAAATCATTTGATTTTGTTCACCATCTTCATGTTCGTCGTGTGTGCAAACCCTAACCTTCCGTCCAAAGTGAAATCGCTGGTCCTATCACGTTTTTACACGTACTTAGAATTATCTAAGTTATAGTGAACCACTTGAAAAATATATAAGTTATCATCATTAAATACAAAGTTTTAAAACTTGTTAGTTTTAAATAAATAGATGATTTTCTTTGAAAAAAAACCAAGGTATGCTAACATGCCCATATACATATGTATATACGTGCATGCATGCATGAACTTACGTAATATGTTTATTAGGTTTTCATTACAAAGGTAAGAGTTTGTAAATACACGTCTACATGCACACGTACATGCATGCAAAGACCCGTGTATATATCATCCTTTATTGTTGTGTAAAAGTTTATCTAAGTTAATTATTTTTAAAGAATATCAACCCCTGTACACGCGTGATAGTATTCAACAATCCTTGATCGGTGGTCACACATAGTATCGATAGAGACTGAGTTGAATTCTTTAAGTTCGATGATGAATGTTTTGTCAAACACGTCGGGATCTATGGAACAACATCAAAACCCTTAAGTTCGGCACCCTTAGGTCCGGCAGCCCTAGGTTCGTTAACCCATAGGTTCGGCAGCCCCTAGGTTTGGTAACCTCTAGGTTTGTTAACCCATAGGTTCGGCACCCTCTAGGTTCGTTACCTAAAGGTTCGGCAGCCCCTAGGTTCGGCAAACCCCTAGGTTCGGCAAACCCCAAGGTTCGGTGACCTCAAAGTTCGGCGAACCCTAAGGCTCGGTGGCCTCTAGGTTCGGCAATCCCATGATCCACACACAGCACCGATGCAACTGTTCATCATCATCATCATCATCATCGAACTCTAACCTGTTGCAGGTCTGTTTACTCGTTGATGCTACCTTGTACAGGTTCGGTTAGTGTTTTCAACTTGTTAAAATCGATTTACAACAAGATGCAACCGGTTGTTTTAGAGTGAGAAACCGAAAAGTAATATGCTCGATCTACCTTCAAATCGTGATCTTTAGCTTGAAATCTCTGTGGGTTTGTATTCTCCTCGATTATACTAACGATTTTGGACAAGAATCATGTAAAATGGTTAAGAAATGAGGAAGATAAGCTAGAGAGAAGTTAGAGAGATAAATAGTTGCCGGAAATTAGGTTTATAGAGAGAGTGTAGGTTTGTGAAATGAAAAAGATGAAGTAGCTTCCACCACTTATACCCCGTGTCTTTCCCGTGTGCTCGGTTTCGTTTATTTCTCGTTAACATGTTTAGTATGCTCGGTTTTCACATAAAAATATATTTTAAACACGAAATGTTTAATAAAGTAAATTCTTTTTTTATAAAATGATTTTATTTAATTTCGTTTAGTTATTTGTTTAATAAAACGATTTTATTCAAATTCGGGAAGGTTGTAATTCCGAATAAACGTTTTTAAATTCTTTTTCTTAATTTAATATTGTAACATATTATTTCAGTTATCTCGTCGAAAGGCGTTACTCACGTACGAATTCGTAAAGATCGTCACCTTTCCGAATCCATCGTCCGTATCATATTTCGATTCGATTTACGATTTATGGAATATTCTTCCAGTATATTATTCCTAATAATTATATTTGTGTGAATCGTCACCCACACGAATACATTATTAAGTTAATATTTCTGAAATAATATTCGCATTTAAATTTATATTCACTTTCTCACCGTCGCGTAATTATTTTAAAGAAAGCCTTCATTATTTTATTAATTATGTCCATAAATTATCAATTTCCCAATCCATCCCCACTAAATCATATCACTGACACATCCATGATAGGCTGAAATAAGTTTATGTATAGGGCATACGTAGGAGTCGGTCGCAATCGTTCCAGCCGCCGTCCCACCACCATTTCGATAAACCATGACCATGTGTCCTTGATTATATTTAGTGACCAAACCAATAACTATCAACCATTCAAACCAAAATAAATTCATTTCATAATTAATTTTAACTGTAATAAACGTTGTGGGTCAAACTGGTTATATTTCAAACCAACTTCCCCATGGTTTATGCATAGTGACAATATAGGTTCTCCTCAATGTATACCAGTGATAATACCATTAAAATAATTCAAAAATTATCAAATTATCTTATCAGATTTTATCAGTACAATTTAAATATGTGCGGACACACATGAAATACAGTGATGTTACAGTAATTGGGCCAGTCCTCTTCTGTGGCAGCTTGTTCTGGACAACTGCAGAACATTTCTCACTAAGTGTAAGAGTTGACAACTCCTGCATCTTCCTCTTGTTTGTCAACAAATCCTTTAGAAACTTCGCATACTTAGGCATATGCTGAAGTGCCTCAACAAATGAGATATTTACCTTAAGCTGCTTGAACAACTCAAGAAATCTCCCATACTCCTTCTCATATTTCTGTTGAAGGACTCTCGCAGGGTATGAATCTTAGAAAGGTCAATTTCTGAATCCTTCTTCTTCTCGAGAGTCTTCTCAGATTGTGATGTACTTGCTGGGACTAGCCTAGTGGGTTGAACCTCACCCGAAGCCTCCATCTCTATCTCCTCATCCATAACTTCCTCATCCTCAACCGATTCAACAATCGGTTTCTCAGTTCTTGTATCCACTCCTCGTAGTGATTGCCTTAGCATACCCTCTCGGGTTCTCTTCTGTTTTGCTAGGTAAAGAACCTGACTGTCTCTCTCCTAACTTACTAGCAATCTGAGTTACTTGCCTCTCAAGATTCTGTAATGCTGCCCCTTGACTTTTAATCATAGTGCCATGCTCCTTGTGTTGAGCTTTACTCTCAGTAATGAATTGAGTTAACAGCTGGGCTAGTTGTTGTATCATCTCCTCCAAAGTGGACTTCTTGTCCCTATAAACACCACTACTCTGACCTGGTTCTCTAAACAGATTCTGCATCGGAGGTCTAGAGTTAACCCCAGGCAGGTTACCACTCTTCCAGGTGAAAACATGGTAGGTTCCTCCCTCCTGAGTTATAGGAATTGCCAAAAGCATTTCCTGGGCCTCGGTTAGGAATTCCCACATAATCGACCTGCTCCTGAGATTCATCAGTAATCTGAGGGCACTGAATGGTTTCATGTCCTCCCGTACACACCTCGCACCTTGCATTGTTCTTCACATGCATGTCTTTGACTAGTTTGGTCAATGTTTCAACCTGGGATGTTAAAGCAGTGTTTGAATCGACATGTAGCACTCTAGTTTTCTGTGTGGCAGCGGATTTTCCCCTCGTGGGATACTGATAACAACTCATAGCCATATTCTCAAACAACTTCAGGCATTCATCAGGGGTCATATTGGTAAGCAAATTACCCCCAGTAGTGGAATCAAGTGTATGCCTTGTAGCAAAAGTAATTCCATTATAAAACTTCTCAACCAATGCCCAATCCTCAAGCCCATGATGTGGACACCTATTCAGCATCTCCTTAAATCTTTCCCAAGTAGCAAAGAAACTCTCTCCCTCCTCCTGCTAAAATGAATGAATCAGACTCCTAAGTCGTGCAGTTTTGGCATGTGGGAAATACTTGGTTAGGAACAGCTCTTTCATCTCATCCCATGTAGCGATAGATCCTGATGGAAGGGACTCAAGCCATGTGATGGCTTTGTCCTTAAGAGAAAATGGAAAGAGACACAGAAAGACTGCATCATCAGAAACACCTTTGATCTTAAAGGTGTCACACATATGAAGGAACTGACTCAGATGAGCATTGGGGTCTTCCTTAAGCAGTCCATGGAATTTCGGTGAGAGAATGATCAGATTGATAATTTCAGTCGGGATGTGCCAGTTGTCCTCATCGACAACTGGTCGAGTGATGGAAGAATGAGTTCCAGCAGCAGTTGGCTTGGTATAATCAACAACAGTCCTCCTCGCAGGTACAGCCATCTCTCCTATAGCAGTGTCGTGTGTGCAGTGAAAAAGAAGGTGAGATCGTAACCTCGAGTGAAACTCTCTCTCTCTCTCTGGCTCAGCAAAAACAACGTACTCTGGTGACTCAGTCCGTCTACTGCGGTGCATGCACTGTAACAATATAAGAAAAGAAAAAGAAAAAAAATATGATTACTTACTACAATTAACCTAAATAATTACTTACTTTCTAATAAATTAGCTAACCTAAATAAGAAACAAGCACCAAGCAAAGGCAAAACTCAAAAGAAAAACCTACTAACAAAAAGGAAATATAAAAAGAATCTTAGAAACGAAAACTTACTAAAAATATAAACTTGTCAAAAATAGCAGCTGCTAAAAATGGAAAGTCCCGAAAAGACGTAAAACAACTAAAAACTGACAGCTACTAAAAATGGAAGGTAAAGATATAAAGTTACTAAATCTGGAAAGTATCGACAAGTAGGAACTTACTACGAAACTACAAACTAAAAAGGGAAGCTAGGTATAAAGCAAATGTAAATATAAGAACTACCGTGTCCCCGGCAACGGCGGCAAAAACTTGATGTGTCGGTTTATATATATAGAAATAATGGTTCAACACTATCGAGTAATAAATCGAAATTACCTAAACCGAACTACACAGTACAGGCAAGTGTACCTGACATATGAAGTATAGATAAGGAAAGTCCGGATATCGAACTTAAGGACACGGAATCAGCTAATAAACCCTAACTGTAAACCTAACAAAATGAGAAACCTACTAAATTTAGAAAATAGAATTGATTTTACGAAAATGAATTTAAACAATTAAAGAAATTAATAAACGTAAATAAGTCAACTCAACACAGCAAGAACTAGAAAACCAAATACGAATGAGATTCTACCTAGATTAGGAATATTAAAGGAATCTAAACAGATTCGGGAATGCGTGATTGTATGATATCAAATCTAATGACACAACCTATTCAAGAACTTAAGGAATGCTAGATCTCATGTTTAGACGTTCTAATGTTGAAAAGATCCTAACAATTGTTTAAAGCTTATTAGAATGTAAGAATGGATCACCGAGTCGGTCTCTCCAAACGGGCAATGCTTAAAACCACTACGTTGAATAACTAGGTCAGTACCAACAACCACAGTGTACCAAAGCACAAATGGATTAATTATGGATCAATCCAATGATCATGCGAAACACCCAAAAAAACCCGTTTAAACCACGACATCCTGACACCTTATTACTTGATTAGCCTTTAAGGTGGTATATCCCACTGATTACAACCTGATTATATGATGTTCTTAAGATATACTAGGATTAGTCAACTCACAATTAGGTTAAACACAAGTTTTTATCCCAAAATCGTGTTAAAATCGAGTTTTTATCGAAACCGATTCAAACGTTATTCACAAAGTAGTTTACGCATACTATCAGATCATTCACAATAGTCTAATAACATTCATAATCATTCACAATCAGAATTCAAATTAAAAACAAAGATTCATTCAATCATACAAACCCGAAAAACCGATTTTTCATCCGATAATCATCCAAAATCTAGGTAGAATTAAATAACTAGCGAAGAATCATCATCCAAACATTCAATAACATGAAATCAAATCAAAACATGGTACAAAATTAGAGAACAAATGGAAAAGAACAACGACGACGCATAAAAAGCTTGAAAACGTGTTTCGAGCACTTGTATACGCGATCTGAGCCTCCCGAGCGTCCGAATTGATTCCAAAGCTCCAAAATCTTCAATCTTATCTTTCCCCTTCGTTTTCAGCCGCCCTTGGGTGATAAAAATGCGAATTCGGGTTTCCCATGGCTTAAATATGGGGAAAATACCAAAAGGGTCGCAATTTGGGTTCAAAAACCAGTTCAGGGGATCAAAAAGGGTTCAAAATGCTTTTCAAAGGGACCAGTCAACGCGAGAGGAGGTTCGGTCAAAGGCCAAAGGCCGGTCAAAGTAGGAGAAAGGTACGCGGGTCATGGCCAGGTCCAGCTGGGTCGCGGTGGATCTTGGTGTGTGTGTGTATCTAGGTACTTCGCGGGTTAGGGTCAGGTACCAGCTCTCTCATGCGGGTCAGAGAGGAATTTTATGGCTAGGTGACACGCCCTGATGCTGCCACATGTCCTGGGCGGCCTAATCTTTGCAAGAATTTCAATTTCACCCCTGAACTTCCAGATGTCAGTTTTTAAGCTCCGAAACGTCCCGAAATGCCATTTTTTCAACCCCCGAAACTTCTAAAAATTATATTTTTAGCTCCCCGCTTCAAAAAAATTATTCCAGCTTCTGTTTCTTCGTAAATTCGAACATTTGTTATCGTGAAACCTACAAAAGATGAACAGTTTGGTCAACTCTATGAATAGTTGGTGAGTTTCCCATACATTTTAATATATGTGTATAAGAATATGTTTAAAACTTTAAATGCAAACAAAGTCTAAATCAATAAGACCTAAAGCAAGTATACAACAAGTTTGATATGATTCTTTGGCTCTTTCAATTTTGCATTTTATAATAACTAAAGCTATTGTGCAAAGACTACTAGTTTCATTGATTTTAGGCACTTTCACCTTTGCAATATATAATATCCTAATTTATATTGCAATGGATACTAGTAATATTGACTACACATAGAATAACGGGATAATACTTTGAATATAAACAAGTAGGCATACTAAGCACATAAGTCAAACAACTTTGACACATAATTTGCATCTAATTTTTGATTGTTGACTCTAGAATAGCATGGTTTAATAAGACATATGTAACATCCCTAAATACAAAAGTAAAAGAGGGAGTATGAGTGAAACTCACTTCATATCTTAGCTTATCCAATGGTAATTGATTGTGTCATGATTGTGCTTCACTCTAAAGTTCATAGGCATAAAATACTTAGTATTTCTTAGAGTTCATGTGTTAATGTCTAAAACACTTTGGCATACTATGGAAGTCCTGAAAGGATTTGTCTAAGTTTGAATGATATTAGGTTGGAATTTTTATTTAGTAATTTGCATAAATGTTCTCACAATATTGTATAAAAATGGAACATTAAGGTTTTGATCCATTTATTATTAATGCTATTTGTATGATAAGCCTTGGAATGGTATTTGTGTAAGATAATGATGGTCATTAACATAAAAATACCTTAGAAATTTATAATTTCATTTATATAGAATAATCATATGATTATTAAGAATAATTATATATTTAATTATTCTATATTAAGTTTATGTAGAAACCTTTGTTCATTTAGATGTTGCAATAGGATCTCATGATTGTATAACTTGATATATACTTGAGTTTGAATATGCAACTGTTATAGAATACATTAGTATGTGATATTATAAGGTTGTGATAACTAATTATCATTAACCTTATTATAATATCATCAAACCTTTGAATCCTTGATTAAACATGAGTATATAGATCATTCAATAACACGATTAATGTGAACTTGTTGTGAAAGATTTATATGGAATCACCCATACTAGCATTTCATTATTTCAAGTCATGCATATTTAAATCTAAACGAAATACGAATAATAGTAAAACATTACATTTAAGATTGAGGTAGTTCCATACGAAGCTAGAAATACATGAATCAAAAACAAATGAAAGTTCAAATTAAACTTTTATGGGTCTCTCCTTGAATAAGATTGAATATCAAAATGTGTTTCTCACATCGCATTGTTCATCACTTCATTGTTATCTTGATTCAGGTTCACGTTAAGATTGAAAACAAGACCCCTTGCTCCTTGATTGATTTGTGTGTTTGGGGACACCACAATGTGGTTGTTATTGTAGGCCCATAATGGACAAACATTGTTGAAATGATTTGGATCTCCACATTGAAAGCAAGCTCAAGCCATAGGTTGTGTAGGAGCGGTAAGGAGAGGCACATTGGCTTGGTTGGCTTGTGCTTTAGGCAGTCGGCAATGAAATGCAAAATGACCCAAACGGTTGCAGTTGGTGCACATTCGACATGGTTTTGTAGGCATGTGATGGAAGTTTCAAGTAGGGCATAATGGATGTGGACCGATGTAGGCCTCTTGTAGGCCTGGTTAGTTGCAGCAGTAGGGGCAACTTGTTGGAGTGGGATGGAATGGGTAACAAAGTTCAGGTGATCAGCTTTTCTTTTGTTAATATTGAAAGGAGTAGATGAATCAGCTTTGGTTTCTGTTTTGGTTGGTTCATTTGTACCCTTCGGTTGGTCCTTATCTTTCTTAAAAAATTTCCTATATAGGGTTCCAGGTATGACATGATTGTCAGTCAAAGTTGCAGCCATGTGAATGGCGTCAGCAATAGTAGCAGGCTTGCTACTTAGGACCGAGTCTTTGGTTTGCATTGGCAGTCCACCAATATATTTCTCAATCCCTCTTTCCAAAGAGGTCAACATATATGGGCATAGAAGACTCAATTCATGGAATCAGTTTTTGTAGATCATGTTCTCGCCAATTTCTTGCTTGAGTTCTCAAAACTCAAACTCAATCTTCATTACCTCATTGAGAGGGAAAAACTCATGAGTCATGAGTTTCTTGAGTTTGTCCCAAGTCAGTTCAGTAGCAGTGTTATCACCTAAGGTCCTCTTCTCGTTATTCCATCAAGTGAGGGCTCTTTTTTGAAGACACCCAGTAGCATAACGAACCTTTAAGTTGGTTGGGTGGTCAGTGTTCAGAAAGGTACTTTCCATACCTTCAAACCATTGGAGCAACCCAGTCGCTCCATCTGACCCATTGTACTTGGGTGGGTTACAGGAATTGAAGTGCTTAAATGAGCACTTAGGTTGGTTGACAAGTTCAAGGTTTCGGTTTGTTGGATTAATATTGAGGCGTTGTTACAGTTGTATCACCATATTGGGTATCACAATTTCCATTTGTCGAGCAATCGCGGCAGCCATGCGACGTTCAGCAGCACGTTCTCGTCTATCCATTCTAGATTACCATGAAATGGGAAATCGGTTAGGAATTTAATATGAATGAATAGAGTTTTATAGAGTATATGAATTGTAACATTTGTTATATCATAGACATAGTAATAATCGATTGCTACTAATCATAGACAAAATGTCATTAATGAAGTCATACATAAATAACTTTGATGGTTTTATATGAAACTTCAAGTATGGTATTCAAGATAGAATGCTTATTGACATGTTAGGATTTTTGATCTTTGAATTTATGCATAATATTGATTTAAGTTCGTGGAGTTAAAGTATGGGCATCATGGATTGTGACATCATACCTGTTAATATTTAGTGATGAATCACCATCATAAATCATAAGTATGATGTTACTGATTTTTTTCTACCTTGTTTAGATCAAAGAAAAATAACATTATAATCCTTTAGATGTAGTGATGTATCACCATTACAATTCTTAGACTTAATGTTATTGACTTCTTTAAATCATAACATATGTATTATAAAACAAAACAAAGGATAATGACATCATTTTTCTTATAGATGTAGTGATGAATCACCATCACTAATCTTAAGTAATGATATCATTAAGGTTGGATTTGTATAGGTAATATGTTGAAATCATTTGAATTTGATTAGAGTTCTTTTAAAATTAATACTGTTTGTAATAAGTTAACATGCTTTGGCCTATAGGTAACATACTTTTATTGAGAATCCCCAGGTAAGCCAGACTAGTCCCTTATTAGGGATTATGAATCGCTTTCCTAGACAAGAGTCTCAACTACTGGTATTCACCCTTCCATTTAGTACATGTCCCTCTTAACAACTTAACTCTAATGAGATTATAAGCAAATCATTTGAAATTGTTTGAAAATATAAGGAATGTTATTCAAAATAGAATACCGGTGACATATTAGAATCATTTAGTTTGTAAGGTGTTTGGTTTGGTATGCTTTGGCCTATAAATGGTCATACTCTCATCAGAAGTCTCCAGGAAATCTAGACAGGTCCCACAGTACCTCGGGGATTTATGCGAATAGCTTTCCTAGACAGGAATTCTAACTACCGGTATTACACTCTTCCAGTTACTACATACCCACCTCACAAACTTAATTCTAATGAGATCTTATAATCAATGTTGGAATTCCTATGTTGTCTACTGAATATTATTAGGCATTGTTTGCAAATAATATGTGAGTTTGAAATGGAGTTCACTTAAAGCAAATTCTAGATCAATTACTTAACTAAGTAAATCCCATGATAACAAGTAATCCTAATCTAAGGCATTGCTAAGTAAGTGTAAGCAAAGGCATATAATAACTATGGCATTCCTCTATGTTTACATCTATATATATCACACAATAAGGATTACATAACACGTATCACATATGCAAGTAGTAAACACTCAATAATAATATGAGATAACTCATATTTGGGTTACCTAAGTTATATTCTAGGCCACCATTTCCAATAACCTAAATCCCTATAACCATGGCTCTGATACCAATCTGTCACACCTAGACCGACGGCGGAATACATCAGGGTGCGAGCTCGACTGTTCGTTAGCTCGTGGTGCTATTATAATGTTTCAATATTTAAGACATTCATTATTAACATTAAACAAACATTCATTGAATACAAGGCATCATTACCTACATTTAAAGAAATATAATGAAATGCATTACAACTGAAAATTTAACATTATTTAAAATAAACTAAGTCCACTATGCTTATCCTATGTCTTTGTCACAGCCTTCATATTAATCTGTTACATATGTCAAATAAACTTGGATCTACTATATGACTAGTTGGTAAGTTTCCCATACAGTTTAATATATATGTGTATAAGAATATGTTTAAAACTTTAAATGCAAACAAAGTATAAATCAATAAGACCTAAGGAAAGTATACTACAAGTTTAATATGATTCTTTGGCTCTTTCACCTTTACTAACTTAATGACACAAGTCACTAAATAAATGCTACTAGTTACAACAGTTGAATTTTGGCTCTTTCATATTTGCATTTTAAAATAACGAAAGCTATTGTGCAAAGACTACTAGTTTCATTGATTTTAGGCGCTTCACCTTTGCTGTAACATTTGTGCATATAGTCATGTAGTTGTAAACAGTGTTAGAACAGTGTCTATTCATGGTTCAGTTCATCAATGTGTTTCAGTATGTTCATAATGTGTGCTTGTGTGTTACAGGATCTTAGTAGTCAGAAAACAAGTATGTATTATCTATTTACAGTCGATTTCACTAAGCAAGAACAGTAACTTGTTATATCGAAACAGTGGTGGGCAGCGAGAGTGAGCCCTATACATATACTGCATTCGGTGTAACAGGTTAGTGTTAGTGCGTAGTGTTGAGACGAATATTATGACATTTAATTAATTCAACAAAGATCGTAATCTGTAAGCGAGACTGAGTATAATTGTGGGTGACGATCCATAATAATACGAATGTTGAACTTATAATTACGATTAAACATCTTTCAATATTTTTAATACGATCGGAAAACGTACGCGATTGCGGGTATACACGTAAATTGTGAATGTTTAACGATCCGACAACACACGAAGAGTAAAAATAATTAAATAATTATTTTATATTTTTACAATTTTGAAACTCATCATTTTAATGAGTTTAATTACTATTTTTAATAAAACCGCGTAAAATACGCGTTACGTTCCGGAAACGCGAACCGAGCGACCGAAACGAACCCGAACTTCACCCGAACTATAAAAGCCTTGAGAAAGGCTTAAATGTTCATTTAATACTTCAACAACCCCTTCTCTCTCTACAAATCCCGTCCACTCCCTCTCTCTCTAGAAAACCGAACTTAAAACGCGCGTATCTTCTTCGATTCTCAACGAATTTCGGTGTTCTTGGTGTCCACGCGAAGCTCTCGGCATTCTCTACAAGAAAGTACAAGATTTTCGCAGTTTCATCCAGCCGATCGCGAGGTAATGAGACTTGAAAGATCACGAGATTAGGGTTTTCTATGTGTGTATGTTCAAACCCGATGATCCACCCGGTTCTAGTCTTTTCTTTTGGTTTTCGCAGCCATAACAAACCTTTTAGATGATAGATTCGCTTAGCTAAGGGCATGGAATCGACTGAACAAGATGATGATGATGGAGTTCTTACAGGTTCGTCGAAGGTTCGAGGGCCGAACCCTAAGCAGCATATGACCGAACCCTCAGGAACATGGCAAGTTCTGCGAACCCTGCATGGTTCGTGGGAGCATCAGCCGAATCCTAGGGGTCCTCACAAGCCTTCATATCTTCGACGAACCATCCTAAGGTCACGAACCCTTCTGGACTACACGAACCTTCGCACACTGTTACTAAAACCAGCCGAAGCTTTCATGCAGCGAACCCTAGTTGCTCGAACCTTCATGCGTCCCACGAACCCATTGAATGTCACGAACCCTTGGTCGATCAGCTTCAGTGGCCGAACCCTTGGACCACTCCTCTTGAACGAACCCTCCGGCTTAGGAGCCGAACCTTGGCTGAAACCCTTAAGGGTTCGCTGCCTAAGGTTGGCAGCTCACCCATTTTGGCCCAACCCAAACCATACTTGGCCCAATTGCAATGATATTAAATCTAGTAGGTGAAATCAAAGCCCAAGGGAGTTAGAGTTGGCCCGACATGATCTTTAATTGGCCCAAATCCATAAATCCATTCGGCCCAACTCCATTATCAACTTGGCCATATACTTAAACTAAACCCAATTGATTTGGGTAGACTAGTTTTAATCTTCAGATGGCCTAACATCGCTTAGGAACTTGCATGGCCAAATATCATATTAAATTGACTCTTGTTATCGTGAAAGGTCATGGACTTATACTTAAGCCCATCATAGTTTTATGGGCTTAAGGCTCATATTGTGGTTCACATATCCTAAGTACATGTAAATTTGGTCGTAATTGGTTTAAGTTGCAACTTATCCTAATTATATGATCAAATCACAATTTCAAAAACATAAACAATTGGAACGTATTTTCATAAGTCATGTTAACGAATGGTTTATCAAATACTTAAACAAATGTGAAGCAATCATATTGTTGTACAAAGGATCATTATACAAGTTTCTTGAACCCATGATCAATCTAGTAATCAAGTTAAACAAGTTCAAGAGAACACAAGTCAATCAATGAATCAAAGTCTATACAATTATAAATCCTATATCTTATGTATGATTACAATGTTATAGGAAACAATTAGAAGTCCTGTTTGCTACTTGCTATCTGTTTTAGTTCAGAGTCTACTGCAGACAGGTGAGAACTTTAGCCCCTCTTTTACTGTTTTATAACTATTTTGGGGTGGAACACGTGATCAAAACCGCTATTTCAATCTGGTTTCATTGCACAGTGTATGTGCATTCATAAACATTACAGGTTTATCCTATGAATCCAAGTAATTCTTCAACTGTTTAAGGATATTGTCAACTGTTTTAAAGGAATTATTTACTATTAAACCTTTATTACTAAAAAGGATTTTATAATGTTTTCTTGAAATGTTTTATAACAGTTTTACTCAAATGTTCTTTTAAAGGATTTACAAACCTTTTGTTATAAACCTTGTTATTACACAAGAACATCACATCATGGTATTCAAAACAAGTGGTTCACAACATGGTATCCAAATTCATTGGTTCAAAACATGGTATTCAAACTCATTGGTTCAAAACATGGTATTCAAACTCATTGGTTAAAAACATGGTATTCAAACTCATTGGTTCAAAACATAGTATTCAAACTCATTGGTTCAAAACATGGTATTCAAGTCAAGTTGTTCACATCATGGTATTCAAATCAAGAGATTCATTTCAAGTTACATAAACAAAGGATTCAACTCGTGGAGTTAAATCCAGGTTTTCAATAAGACATTAACACATCCGGTTAAAGTAAGATTCAGAAAACATGGTGTCATTTGTTGTAAACAAACTTATAAACCCATCAAGTATCATATTCATTAGCGTTAGTACTGGGTGATCACAACAAGGGAAAGCGGACACATACATTGGGGCAGGCCGATTGCTGCAGTTAGTTTTTAAATCTGTTTTATAAACTAACTGCAGATTTCGGTTACATATGGTTTATTCAAAACTGTTGACATATTATCTAACTCCAAACGTGGTTTGGGACTTGATGTTATATGTTGACTCATGTGCAAACAGTGATTGGACTGTTTACACTCATTTTCTTACTTGATGTTAGTTTGGGTTGCAGCTCATCCGTGTGAATCTTATGATGCTTTAACTTACCTATGTCTTATATCATATACTCATGTTTACAAATGCTTAAACCTATTGTTCTCACCAACTACGTCTGTAGTTGACAGTTACTTTTCACGTGTTTCAGGTAATCAGGTTTAAGACAATCTCAGGGACAACTAAGGAGACCATTCTAAGATAGAACAAGATGAAGAAACATGCTAGGATGGATTAGAAACACACTAAATCCTAAATGTTTAATTGTCTTGTTTGGAGTCTTATTTTGTAACTATATTTTGGGTCTGTAGTTGTCTTTCTTTTGGTAGATAGATTGTCTGTAACTAAACAATTGTCTAAACATTATGCAACTTAGTAATCCATTGTGGTTGTTCTTATTCAATACTTGTGCATGATTCAACTGATCATACGTCACCGCGCCGTGGATTCCGCACGCGGCGCAGGGGTGTGACAGGTTGGTATCAGAGCCAAGGTTGTAGAGAACTAGGAAAAACCCAATGTTTAATGACCTAGACTATAACCTAAGCTACCCAATAGGACTAAGTGCTATAGGTTTGAGGATACTTAGGATCTAAGTAACTTAAGTGAGCATTAAGTCTACAATAAGCTTGAAAGATCTTAGGGACATTTTTCTAAGATTAGACATCGAGTCAAGGAAATTGAATCGGACTTCTATAATTTTAGAAACCGAATTAAATTCTCACACATATGCATTTAAGGATTTCAGAGGCAAGGATCTGTATTCTTAGTATTCTTGATCTGAAATTCTCACACAGAGATCATTATAGAAATTCAGAGGCAAAGATCTGTGGTTTCAGTATCTTTGATATGAATTCCTTGTCATATTCATTATGGGATTTAGAGGCAAAGATCTATTAATTTAGTATCCTTGATCTAAGATCCTTGTCATATTCATTATAGGATTCAAAGGTCAAGATCTATTAATTTAGAACTTGGATTTGAGATCCTTGTCATATCACTATAGGAATTCAAAGGTTGAGTTCTATTAATTTAGAACTTAGATTTGAAATCCTTGTCATTGTTATCATTGTTATCATTATCAGGTGTTCATTATCATAGGAACTTTATAACTTAGAATCTGTGTAACAGTATTCTTTAGTTGAAGTTCTCACAGGAAATCATTATGCTCAGTACTGTAAGTATTGGGAAACTAGGTTGACTAACCTAGGACACATATACATAAACCTAAGGTCTTAGTTTCTAGTAAATTAAGGACCATGGTTTACACAATCATAAACAGAATCACAGAACAAGAGGAAATCATGGGATAATCATAATCAATCACGGGTTGGAATCTTAGCTTCAAATGCAAACGGCGGATTAACGCTGATGGGCTGAGGTAAGTGGTGGGTCGGTGAGAGCTTACCCTATATATAAGCTTATCTTGGTTTGTCAGGGAAATTTCGGCGTTTGAATTTGAAGTGAGGATTTGGGAACAACCGGAATCATTGAACATTGGTCAAACACATGGGGTACAAACACATGGGATACAATCATTTGGGAAACAATCATTGGTGAATCAAATCATAGTGGAATTCAAACTTGGATGAACCAGCCATTATGGTGAATCATTCAAGTTGTGAACATTCCTTCAATGTAAATCTTAAGTGAAATTCTTAAGTGATTACATCATTGGTACTTACTAACATAGATTAACGGGAAAGTGTAGAGCACACGTATGATTTAGCTTTACATGTTAACGATTGTTAGAAAGTGCACACATAACATAATCATAGTTCAATCATGGAATCAATCATAGTTCAATTTGATCAAAGATTCATGGGATTCTTAATCAATGGAACACACATGGAAATCAGTACAAACGTGTTGCCAAATGCTAGCAAGGGCATGATCGTGGTATACCGAAACGGTGGTGGGCAGCGAGAGTGAGCCCTATATATAAGCTATTTTCGGTATATCGGGAAAGTGCCAGTGTGTAGGTTTGGTGGAGAGATCATGAGACATCGTACATATTCACATGATGAGTATACAAATAAGTTGATAACTTATACGTGTACTGGATCATATTACAATTGAATGATAATACTAGTAGTATGGATATATTACTGACCTTATCATGAAAATTCAATTGTATCCATTTTCATTACTGACCCGCTTGTGGCTTCTATTCGTAGAATGCCTCCTCGACGAGACCCAAATGCTGGGGGTTCGACAAGCGGTAATGATGATGAAATTAACAAGATTGCTCGAGCTATCGCTGTTCACATGAGGGATGTGATCCCAGGCATGGTCACTGATATTACCCAGAATCTTCGGGGAAGTACCGGTGATTCTGCACACAACTCAAATGCCACAAACGCTGGAACTGCTAACTTTACTTTCAAGCAGTTCAACGATGCTAAGCCTCCTAAGTACTCTGGTACCGAAGGAGCTACCGGCCTACTGCAATGGCTGGAAAGTATCGAAGACATTCTAGACTTCACCGGATGCCCTGAAAATCTAAAGGTCAAGATGGCCTCGAGTGCATTTCATAAGGGCGCACTTACCTGGTGGAACTCTGAGAAGAACACCAGGGGACGTGAGGTCGCTCTAGCCTTACCATGGGATGGATTCAAGAACTTACTGGTGGAAAAGTTTTGTCCACGTCACGAGCTAAAGAAACTGGAGGTGGAGATGTGGAATCTGGTGCAGGATAGTGGCGAAAATGCCAAGTACACAACTCGTTTTCATGAGTTGTACATTTTGGTACCACATCTGGTTACTCCTCTATCCCGCAGGATAGAGAAATACATCGAAGGCTTGCCTCTAGTGGTTAGAGGAACTGTTATGGGGAACAACCCCACTACCTTGGAAGCCGCGATTCAACTCGGTGCTACTCTGACCGAGGAGTATGTTAAATCGGGAGTGCTCACCCGAAAGGGATTTAAAAGAGCACAGATTGAGGAAGGCAAGAAGCCTGAACAGCACCATCCCAAGAAGAAGAAACAGAAGACAATCAAGAACTTTGCAGCGTTGACTGCGGCTGCACCTACTCATGCTACTCCCCTCACTGCTATGCCACAACCTGCTAATGTCAGAAAGCAGTACACTGGCTCATTTCCACTCTGCACCAAATGCCAGTACCATCATCTACCCACTATTCCATGCAGAAAGTGTCTCAAGTGTGGGCGTATGGGACACTTGGCGGCTACATGCCGATCTGCTCATCTTGCTGCTGCAACAACTGCTGCCACAACTTCTGCTGCTACAGGTGGAAGAGTTTGTTACAATTGTGGGGCAGAGGGACACTTCAGAAATCAGTGTCCGAAACTCAACAACAATACTGCTGTTGCTCGTGCTTTCGTTATTGGAACTGCTGAAGCACGTGAAGAGCCGGCAGTCATCACGGGTACATTTCTTATCAATAATCACTATGTTCCTATCATATTTGATACTGGTGCTGATAAAAGCTTTATCTCTGCTCATACTGCTTCTGTTCTTAATATGCAACTATCCACACTTACTGCTCCCTATACTGTAGAAGTAGCGAATGGTAAAACCATAGTTGTAGATTCCATCATAAATGCTTGTGAGCTAAGATTAAATGACCATCTTTTCCCTATCGATCTCATTCCTATGACTCTCGGAAGCTTCGAAGTTGTAGTAGGAATGGATTGGTTATCTAAGAATAATGCTGAAATCGTATGCTCGGAGAAACTTATTCGAATTCCCCTACCGTCCGGCGAAACGATGATAGTCTACGGTGAGAAACCCTGCCGCGAATTGAAGATTGTATCGTGCATCAAGGCGAGGAAGTATCTGAAGAAGAAATATTATGCATTCTTAGCTCACGTGGTGGAAAAGAAACCTGACAAGAAAGCAGTTGGAGACGTACCGATTATCAAAGACTATCCAGACGTATTTCCAGAAGACTTGCCTGGACTACCACCAGTCCGACAAGTGGAGTTTAGAATTGATCTCGTCCCTGGAGCAAACCCAGTGGCGAAGTCACCGTATCGGTTAGCACCGTCTGAGATGCAAGAACTGTCTAGTCAGCTTCAAGAACTTTTAGACAAAGGTTTCATAAGACCGAGTTTCTCTCCATGGGGAGCTCCGGTTCTATTTGTCAAAAAGAAAGACGGTTCATTTCGCATGTGCATAGATTATCGTGAGCTGAACAAGTTGACAATCAAGAATAGATATCCTCTGCCCAGGATCGATGACCTGTTTGATCAATTACAGGGAGCAACTTGCTTCTCTAAGATTGACTTACGATCTGGGTATCATCAGTTAAGAGTAAATGATGAGGATATACCAAAGACTGCATTTAGGACTCGATATGGACACTATGAGTTTGTGGTTATGCCATTTGGGCTGACCAATGCACCCGCAGTGTTCATGGACTTGATGAATCGAGTCTGCAGGCCTTACTTGGATCAGTTTGTTATCGTCTTTATTGATGATATACTGATTTATTCCAAGTCAGAACGAGAACATGAGGATCATTTGAAGAAAGTCTTGGAACTACTAAGAGAGGAACAACTTTATGCTAAATTCTCAAAGTGTGAATTTTGGCTAAAGGAAGTTCACTTCTTAGGACATGTCATAAACAAAGATGGAATTCATGTAGATCCAGCCAAGATTGAGGCGATTAAGAACTGGACTACTCCATCTACACCAACAGAGATTCGTTCATTTCTGGGTTTGGCAGGTTATTATAGAAGATTCATTGCAAACTTCTCTAAGATAGCCTTGCCACTCACTACATTGACTCAGAAAAGTCAAGCTTTTATATGGGGACAGAAACAAGAAGATGCATTTCAACTTCTTAAACAGAAGTTATGCAATTCCCCTATCCTTAGTCTTCCAGAAGGCAGTGATGATTTCATTGTCTACTGTGATGCTTCAAACCTTGGTCTTGGTTGTGTACTTATGCAACGGGACAAGGTCATCGCTTATGCTTCAAGACAACTCAAGGTTCACGAGAAGAATTACACTACGCATGACCTTGAGTTAGGGGCTGTGGTCTTTGCATTGAAGATTTGGAGACACTACCTTTATGGTACTAAATGTGTCATCTATACGGATCACAAGAGCCTTCAACACATTCTCAATCAGAAAGAACTCAACATGAGACAACGACGTTGGGTTGAGCTTCTCACTGATTACGACTGTGAGATTCGTTACCATCCAGGTAAAGCCAATGTGGTGGCGGATGCTCTTAGTCGCAAGGAACCAGTCAAACCAATTCGTGTTAGAGCCATGGAGATCAATACACAGCCAAATTTGAAAGACTTGATTCGTATTGCACAACAACAAGTAGTAACAGATAATCAACTCAAAACAGACTTGGATTGTGGCATTGAGAAGAAACTAGAACCTCGATCAGATGGGTTGTTATATCTCAATGGCCGCATGTGGATTCCAAAGTCGGAAGAATTGCGCACACTCATCTGTGATGAGGCACATAAGTCGCGATACTCAGTTCATCCTGGAGCCGACAAGATGTATCAGGACTTGAGGACATCTTACTGGTGGCCGGGAATGAAGAGAGACATAGCACTGTACGTGGGAAAATGTCTTACATGTTCAAAGGTCAAGGCAGAACATCAAAAACCTTCGGGACTTCTGCAGCAACCTGAAATTCCCCAATGGAAATGGGAGCAAATTTCCATGGATTTCATAACAAAGTTGCCGAGAACTCCGAGAGGTTTCGATTCGATTTGGGTGATCGTTGATCGACTCACCAAATCTGCTCATTTTCTCCCTATCCGAGAGGATTACAAGATGGAGAAGTTATCCACATTGTACATCAACGAAATCATTGCACGTCATGGTACACCAACATCAATCATATCTGATCGTGATAGTCGCTTCACTTCTCGCTTTTGGCAATCATTGCAAAAGGCTTTGGGAACGCGTGTTAATCTTAGCACGGCGTATCATCCCCAAACCGACGGCCAAAGTGAGAGGACTATCCAAACACTTGAGGACATGCTCCGTTCTTGTGTCATTGACTTCGGTGGAAGTTGGGACACTCATCTCCCACTTATTGAGTTTTCATATAACAACAGCTATCATACGAGCATTCAATGTGCACCATTCGAGGCTCTATATGGTAGAAAGTGCCGATCACCGGTCTGTTGGACCGAGATTGGTGACTCACAGGTCGTAGGACCAGAACTCATTCAGGAAACATCAGACAAGATCACAATCATTCAGTCACGGCTTAAGGCCGCACGAGATCGGCAGAAGAGTTATGCTGATCGACGTCGGAAACCGCTTGAGTTCCAAGTCGGTGACCGAGTCTTACTCAAAGTTTCTCCCTGGAAAGGCGTTGTCCGATTTGGGAAGAAAGGGAAACTTGCACCAAGGTACGTTGGACCTTTTGAGATCCTGGAACGGATTGGTCCCGTAGCCTACAAACTCAAACTTCCAGTGGAGCTAAGCAATGTTCATGATACTTTTCATGTATCAAATCTTAAGAAATGCTTGGCGGATCATGATGTTCAGATTCCACTGGAAGACATACAGATTCAGAACAACATGCAATTCATTGAACGTCCAGTTGAGATCATGGATCATGGGGTCAAGAAACTTAAACGCAGCCGTATCCCGATCGTGAAAGTGCGATGGGAGGGCAAACGCGGTGCTGAGTTCACCTGGGAACGTGAAGACCAGATGAAGCTTAAGTACCCTCATCTTTTTACAGTAACTTCGGCTAGTTAATTTCGGGACGAAATTCCCTTAACTAGGGGAGACTGTAACATTTGTGCATATAGTCATGTAGTTGTAAACAGTGTTAGAACAGTGTCTATTCATGGTTCAGTTCATCAATGTGTTTCAGTATGTTCATAATGTGTGCTTGTGTGTTACAGGATCTTAGTAGTCAGAAAACAAGTATGTATTATCTATTTACAGTCGATTTCACTAAGCAAGAACAGTAACTTGTTATATCGAAACAGTGGTGGGCAGCGAGAGTGAGCCCTATACATATACTGCATTCGGTGTAACAGGTTAGTGTTAGTGCGTAGTGTTGAGACGAATATTATGACATTTAATTAATTCAACAAAGATCGTAATCTGTAAGCGAGACTGAGTATAATTGTGGGTGACGATCCATAATAATACGAATGTTGAACTTATAATTACGATTAAACATCTTTAAATATTTTTAATACGATCGGAAAACGTACGCGATTGCGGGTATACACGTAAATTGTGAATGTTTAACGATCCGACAACACACGAAGAGTAAAAATAATTAAATAATTATTTTATATTTTTACAATTTTGAAACTCATCATTTTAATGAGTTTAATTACTATTTTTAATAAAACCGCGTAAAATACGCGTTACGTTCCGGAAACGCGAACCGAGCGACCGAAACGAACCCGAACTTCACCCGAACTATAAAAGCCTTGAGAAAGGCTTAAATGTTCATTTAATACTTCAACAACCCCTTCTCTCTCTACAAATCCCGTCCACTCCCTCTCTCTCTAGAAAACCGAACTTAAAACGCGCGTATCTTCTTCGATTCTCAACGAATTTCGGTGTTCTTGGTGTCCACGCGAAGCTCTCGGCATTCTCTACAAGAAAGTACAAGATTTTCGCAGTTTCATCCAGCCGATCGCGAGGTAATGAGACTTGAAAGATCACGAGATTAGGGTTTTCTATGTGTGTATGTTCAAACCCGATGATCCACCCGGTTCTAGTCTTTTCTTTTGGTTTTCGCAGCCATAACAAACCTTTTAGATGATAGATTCGCTTAGCTAAGGGCATGGAATCGACTGAACAAGATGATGATGATGGAGTTCTTACAGGTTCGTCGAAGGTTCGAGGGCCGAACCCTAAGCAGCATATGACCGAACCCTCAGGAACATGGCAAGTTCTGCGAACCCTGCATGGTTCGTGGGAGCATCAGCCGAATCCTAGGGGTCCTCACAAGCCTTCATATCTTCGACGAACCATCCTAAGGTCACGAACCCTTCTGGACTACACGAACCTTCGCACACTGTTACTAAAACCAGCCGAAGCTTTCATGCAGCGAACCCTAGTTGCTCGAACCTTCATGCGTCCCACGAACCCATTGAATGTCACGAACCCTTGGTCGATCAGCTTCAGTGGCCGAACCCTTGGACCACTCCTCTTGAACGAACCCTCCGGCTTAGGAGCCGAACCTTGGCTGAAACCCTTAAGGGTTCGCTGCCTAAGGTTGGCAGCTCACCCATTTTGGCCCAACCCAAACCATACTTGGCCCAATTGCAATGATATTAAATCTAGTAGGTGAAATCAAAGCCCAAGGGAGTTAGAGTTGGCCCGACATGATCTTTAATTGGCCCAAATCCATAAATCCATTCGGCCCAACTCCATTATCAACTTGGCCATATACTTAAACTAAACCCAATTGATTTGGGTAGACTAGTTTTAATCTTCAGATGGCCTAACATCGCTTAGGAACTTGCATGGCCAAATATCATATTAAATTGACTCTTGTTATCGTGAAAGGTCATGGACTTATACTTAAGCCCATCATAGTTTTATGGGCTTAAGGCTCATATTGTGGTTCACATATCCTAAGTACATGTAAATTTGGTCGTAATTGGTTTAAGTTGCAACTTATCCTAATTATATGATCAAATCACAATTTCAAAAACATAAACAATTGGAACGTATTTTCATAAGTCATGTTAACGAATGGTTTATCAAATACTTAAACAAATGTGAAGCAATCATATTGTTGTACAAAGGATCATTATACAAGTTTCTTGAACCCATGATCAATCTAGTAATCAAGTTAAACAAGTTCAAGAGAACACAAGTCAATCAATGAATCAAAGTCTATACAATTATAAATCCTATATCTTATGTATGATTACAATGTTATAGGAAACAATTAGAAGTCCTGTTTGCTACTTGCTATCTGTTTTAGTTCAGAGTCTACTGCAGACAGGTGAGAACTTTAGCCCCTCTTTTACTGTTTTATAACTATTTTGGGGTGGAACACGTGATCAAAACCGCTATTTCAATCTGGTTTCATTGCACAGTGTATGTGCATTCATAAACATTACAGGTTTATCCTATGAATCCAAGTAATTCTTCAACTGTTTAAGGATATTGTCAACTGTTTTAAAGGAATTATTTACTATTAAACCTTTATTACTAAAAAGGATTTTATAATGTTTTCTTGAAATGTTTTATAACAGTTTTACTCAAATGTTCTTTTAAAGGATTTACAAACCTTTTGTTATAAACCTTGTTATTACACAAGAACATCACATCATGGTATTCAAAACAAGTGGTTCACAACATGGTATCCAAATTCATTGGTTCAAAACATGGTATTCAAACTCATTGGTTCAAAACATGGTATTCAAACTCATTGGTTAAAAACATGGTATTCAAACTCATTGGTTCAAAACATAGTATTCAAACTCATTGGTTCAAAACATGGTATTCAAGTCAAGTTGTTCACATCATGGTATTCAAATCAAGAGATTCATTTCAAGTTACATAAACAAAGGATTCAACTCGTGGAGTTAAATCCAGGTTTTCAATAAGACATTAACACATCCGGTTAAAGTAAGATTCAGAAAACATGGTGTCATTTGTTGTAAACAAACTTATAAACCCATCAAGTATCATATTCATTAGCGTTAGTACTGGGTGATCACAACAAGGGAAAGCGGACACATACATTGGGGCAGGCCGATTGCTGCAGTTAGTTTTTAAATCTGTTTTATAAACTAACTGCAGATTTCGGTTACATATGGTTTATTCAAAACTGTTGACATATTATCTAACTCCAAACGTGGTTTGGGACTTGATGTTATATGTTGACTCATGTGCAAACAGTGATTGGACTGTTTACACTCATTTTCTTACTTGATGTTAGTTTGGGTTGCAGCTCATCCGTGTGAATCTTATGATGCTTTAACTTACCTATGTCTTATATCATATACTCATGTTTACAAATGCTTAAACCTATTGTTCTCACCAACTACGTCTGTAGTTGACAGTTACTTTTCACGTGTTTCAGGTAATCAGGTTTAAGACAATCTCAGGGACAACTAAGGAGACCATTCTAAGATAGAACAAGATGAAGAAACATGCTAGGATGGATTAGAAACACACTAAATCCTAAATGTTTAATTGTCTTGTTTGGAGTCTTATTTTGTAACTATATTTTGGGTCTGTAGTTGTCTTTCTTTTGGTAGATAGATTGTCTGTAACTAAACAATTGTCTAAACATTATGCAACTTAGTAATCCATTGTGGTTGTTCTTATTCAATACTTGTGCATGATTCAACTGATCATACGTCACCGCGCCGTGGATTCCGCACGCGGCGCAGGGGTGTGACATTTGCAATATATAATATCCTAAGTTATATTGCAAGGGCTACTGGTAACATTGACAACACATAGAATAACGGGATAATACTTTGGATATAAACAAGTAGGCATACTAAGCACATAAGTCAAACAACTTACACAAGTAGTTTGCATCTAATTTTTGATTGTTGACTCTAGAATAAAATGGTTTAATAAAACATATGTAATATCCCTAAATACAAAAGTAAAAGAGGGAGTATGAGTGAAACTCACTTCATATCTTAGCTTATCCAATGGTAATTAATTGCGTCATCATTGTGCTTCATCCTAAAGTTCATAGGCATAATCTAATTAGTATTTCTTAGAGTTCATGTGTTAATGTCTGAAACACTTTGGCATAATGTGGAAGTCCTGAAAGGATTTGTCTAAGTTTGAATGATATTAGGTTGGAATATTTTATTTAGTAATTTGCATAAATATTCTCACAATATTGTATAAAAATGGAATATTAAGTTCTTGATCCATTTAATATTAACGTTATTTGTATGATAAGCCTTGGAGTGGTATTTGTGTAAGATAATGTTGGTCATTAACATAAACATACCTTAGAAATTTATAATTTCATTTATATAGATTAATCATAAGATTATTAAGAATAATTATATATTTAATTATTCTATATTAAGTTTATGTAGAAACCTTTGTTTATTTCGATGTTTTATTTAGTCGTATCTAAGAATTTAGTATTACATATACATATGAAATAATTATATAATTATTTTAGAATAATTATAATTCTTTGACCAGCAACCACCGAGGTAATTCTTTCAACAGAGTCACCCTTCGACACCAAGGCAGAGTTTGCCCAAAACTGATTTAGGGCAACTTCTGAGATACGAGGGTCGACAGTAAGAGCAGTGTGAACAAAGAAGTTTACCAGAATGTCTACGACCTCGTCATAGTGATGGTATTCAGAATACTTGGTAAGACAGGCTCTGAGATTGTGAATCAGCTTAAGTTTCAACGCTTCAGAAGCCATGGATGCGGTGATGAGCAAAGGAAAGTTTCAAGAGCGAAGCGTTATTAGAAATTTTTACCTTAAGTTTGGATAAGTAAGGAAAAAATGTAACTGTTGCATATGAGTGAGGTTTCAATAAAGAAAGCCTCCAGTTCTTATAACACAAATAACGTTTTACCTTAGGGTTTTTACCAATTGGACAAACCTGTAAGCAAGAGAGAGAAAAACAGAGGACAAATCAGTACGTTCATGCACACCCTGATGCACAGACAAAGCTTTGTTAAGAATGAAGCTATTTAGAATGGATCTACATCCTGCCATGTGCCTAGAGCCTCCACTGTCCACATACCATAGGTGATTTTGTTTTGAAAAAGCTCTCTGCACATTGAGGATCAAATGTAATAGGTTAGATATGGGTTATTGTTTATTTTAGAAGGAAAGAGAAAAAAAGAGAACATTTCAAGAATTTATTTGTTTTGCTATGCATTATCCATCAACTTCTGCATCATTTGGATCAGTTGTTGCTGAATTTGATGCAAGATGTTGATCTGTGAATCCACAGAGGGAGGACTCACAGCAGCAAGAGAATAGAAAGCGGGATCACCATGGGATAAGGAGGTGATGTACCAAGAATTGATGGTCTGGGAGATGCAAGTGGAGGAGGAGATAGGTGGAAGGAAGGATGGGTATTTGGTCTTATTATAATGTTAGCTAATTGTCTACTTGCTTTCTTGGATTTCTTCATTTTATTAGGGGGATTCCCTTTAGACGAAGAAGCCTGTTCAACCTTCAACTTTTCAGCCTTCATTCTATCTCTAGCTTTCTCCAAAGGAGTTTTTGTCCTGAAAGTTCCAGTGCAGTGATTGTACTTGAAGCATTTCAACCAAGCAGGAGATAGTGAGGAGTATTTTGGGATAAATGGCTTATTTGCCTTCATTATTGGATAAGGAGGGTGAGGATGAGAAAGGGAATTTGATATCAACCATGGGCCTTTTTCCTTTGTCAAGATAGGCCTCAGGGTTATAAGAGGTTTCATGTTGTGTTGTACCTTCTGAGCTTTGAGTAGAGCTCATGGCTGGAGCAATCTTAGTTTGTTCAGAAGAATTATTGTTATGATCACTTTCCAGGTGTGTCTCTTCTGGTCTTTCCAAGCTAGTATTAGTGGGATATACAAAATTTGGAAATTTTACAGGTTGATACACCCTTGGAGGTGTGATCTTTATAGTAGGGATTTCATCAGGAAAAAAGGTAGAGGATAGAGGTTGTTGGACTAAAAGAACCAATAAGCCAGATCAGAAAAATCTCTAAGTCTCACAGCATTACAACAACTGAAGAAGAACACAAAAGCTGATGTGAAGAAGTTACAAGATCTGAAGATATATACAACAGCTGATGTGTAAGTCATCAGGAGTTGTAGTGTGTAGTTAGTCTTCAGTAGTTTCCTTATTATTTGTAAAAGTCTGATGAGTAGTTTACTCATCAGATGTTTTAGTAATTTTGTCTTCAGTAGTTTTGTTCTTCAGTACTTGTAGAGTTTGTCTTCAGATGTTGAAGACATTCTCAGTAGTTTAGTTAATTTCAGTTGTTTTGTTTTGTCTGTTAGATGTCAACATCATGTGACATCATCAGACGTCACTGCCTTCTATATAAAGGTAGTTGACATGTTTGTAATTACAACGAAGTTAATGAATTGAAAGAATTATTCCTTTTGCAGAAAACATTCTCTCTCTATAACAAACTTGCGTTACTGTTTGATTGACATTGTTCTTACTTTACTTATGCTAATTCTGTATTGAATTCCGCTGCTATACTCTACTGATTTATCAATTGAGAACATCTGATCCTACAATTGGTATCAGAGCTGGTTAATCATTGATCGATTTCACAATTGATCTCTGAAACTGCTCAAATTTGTTCTCAAATTGAGTGAATTAGCTGATTAAGTAAGAATTTGTTATAGATCGAAGTTTTTCTGTTAACTTCTGTTGATTTGCATTTCAATATCAATTTGTTTTGCATCAATTGATTGAGATTTGAATTAGTTTGTGTTAGATTGATTGAATCTGTGATCATGTCAACTCCGAACAATGATCCGCACAATACAGGCTCCGCAACCAAGCCTCCGATGCTTGTGCGGAGTGAGTACAACATATGGCAACGTAGAATGCTACATCACCTGTCGATTAACAGCGCAGGATGTTGGAAATCTGTTGTGCATGGACCATATAAACCCACGATCACTGATCCTGAAACTAAGATCATGATTCCGAAACCTGCTGATATGTATTCGGATGAGGACATTAAATTGTTTGAAATTGATGCTAAAGCTCATGGTATTCTGGCCATGGCTTTGCCGAATGAGATCTATTCTGGCTTGATGCATCATGATACTGCTCATGATCTCTGGGTTGCACTGAAAGAACAATTTGGTGGAACCGATGAGGTTTTAGCAAATACTAGAGAAATTCTGGCTCAGCAGTATGAGACATTTTCTCACCGAAAGGGTGAATCATTGACTCAACAATTTGAGCGATTCTCATGTTTAATTTCTGAGTTAAAAATGGTTAAGCAAGAATACACTAACAGTCAGATGAATAACAGATTTCTCAGATCATTGCCTGAGAGATGGGACACTTATACAATTGTCCTACGCTCTAATGCTAATCTAGAAAGTCTATCTCTCACCCAATTACATGGGAAACTCTTAACTTTTGAGAGAGAGGTAGAACAAAAGAGAAAACTGTCTTCATCTGGAAAACTTGCTGATGATTTTGTTCCTGGTAATACTGCTTTACTTGGTCAGGAGTCAGAGTTTAATGGGTCTGAATGTTCTTATGATGAACATATTGACTTTTCTACTAACAATTCTGATCATGCTTTTGTGGGAGTTGAGGGTAATGCAGGTTATAGTGACAACTTGTGTTTTGTGATGGATGATTTGAAAGGTATCCCGGATGATGATCTAGAGGAGATGGATATTTTAAGTCAAATGGCATTGATCAACATCAGATCACAAAAGTTTTATAAAAGAACAGGAAGGAAGTTCCCTGGATTATCTGGCAAGACTAAGGTTGGATTTGACAAAGGGAAATTGAGGTGCCATAAGTGTCATAGGCTTGGTCACTTTGCTAGGGAGTGCAAAACATCTGGTTCTAATCCTGCTGCACCTTTTGTGACTTTTCCAAGCAACAATTCCTCAGGCAAAGGACCACAATCTTCTGGTACTAGTCAACAGCAATTCTATCCAGCTCACTTTGTTCCACAAAATCCAATGCCCTATCCATATCCTTGCTTTTACATGCCTCAACCTCCTCACAATCCAGCATTAATTCCACCTCAATCCCCTGCTCTTCCTGAACCCAGCAAACCTCAATCAACTCAACAGTCTCAACAACAACAGCATCAGAGTTTCTTCACTCCTGGAGTTGTTGATTGGAGTAGCTTGCCTGATGACTTATCAGACTTCAACATGCAGCCTTTTTCTGAAACTGGTCCACATGGTGGAGACAATCCTTTTGGAAATCTGGCACTAATGGCTATTGATTCAACTGAAAATACCTGTCAATCTTCTTCAACATCTCAGGTATCTTCTGAATCAAAAGCTAAATTATGTTCAGAGTCATGCGTTTCAGCATTTGCTTCCATTAGGGAAATCAATGTGGAACTGATTAAGGAGAAATTTGAATTGGAAAAGGTTGTGGCTAAACACAAAACTGAGTTTGAAAAAGCCTTAAATGAGAAAGAATCTGAAATTTATAAACTTAAATGCTTGTTGTCTGATGAAAAAGCTAGAGTGGAAGTCATGCTGGTCAAGCATAATGATCTGAAACAAACACTTGCAGCAACCCAAGTCAATTGTGAAAAATGGGTTGAGTCCTGTAAAGGGTTTGAAATGTTGTTGTGCAAACAGTCAGCTTCAAATATTAAGTTTGGGATTGGTTACAATCACACTGGCCCCCCTGCTGATTATAAACCAAAAAGTCTTAACTGTGAATCTGATGGGGAAAGTGTGTACCAATCTACCAACTCTTCAGAAATGTCTGATTCTGCAGACATATCTGAAGAAGACTCAAATGTTTGCAAAGCTGCTGCTGAAAAGGTTGAGATTGAAACCTATTCTTATTCAATTGGGTGTACAAATGTCATTGAGGATGACACTTGTCAGGATAATGTCCTAGTGGAGATTAATCCTGATGAACATGTTTCAAATGCCTTAAACCTACACCTAATTGAGTCAGATGGGGATGGTGTTGGTGAAAATGATGCAAGAACTTTGATAAGTCAAAGTTATTCTTCAGCAGTTGTTGAAAAAGCTGATAATGCAACAACTGATGTTGGTAAATGTGTTGAGACACAAGTGCTGACGAATAACTCTTCAGATGTTGTCAGAACATCAGCTGTTGTCAATTTGACTACAAATACTGATGCTTCAGATGTTCTGATGAACAAACAATCTGTTTCTAAGTCATCAGTACTTGTAGACAGTCACAAGGAAAGGAAGAAGAGGGTGCCTTGTGATATTTGTAAGTTGTTTAATCATTCAACTGATGAATGCTGGTACAGAAAAGGTTCTAAATTCAACAAAATCAAGAATAAAAACAAGAATATACTCAAAATGAAAAATGAATTTAGTTCAAAATTTGTACCTGAATCATCAGTTGTTTCAAAATCTGGAAAAGCCTTACAAGGAAATACCTCCGGTAAATCCAAGAAAGGAAAAGGGATTGTTCCAGATTCAGGGAAACAACACTTGACAGCATCTCATTTGATTAAAGACACTAAAATGATCAAACACAAAAATAAAAAATCAAGTTCTGATGTGTCTGATGAAATCAAAATTTTAACTCAAAATCATAATCAACTGATGCTAATGATGCAACAACTGATAGGAAAAGTCAATCTGGCAGGGGCATCTGTTGATTCCTTTCATAAAAAGAAATCAAAGTCAAAAGTCAAAACAAAAATTTCTGATAAGAATGTTTCAAGTGTTGCTTCAACTGACAATGCTAGTTTTGTTTCTTCAAATGTTAACAGACCCAAAACCAAAATGGTTTGGGTCCAAAAGTCTAACTGAGTGGGTTGTTGTATGCAGGGTCCTTCAGCATACCAAAGTAGCATCTGGTATGTTGATAGTGGAGGATCCATGCATATGACTGGGAGCAGATCTCTTCTTCATAACTATTTCACTGGAAGGAGAGGATTTGTGTCCTTTGGTAATGATGCTAAGGGGTATATCATAGGTAAAGGTGTAGTTACTAATGGTGAGATTAGGTTTGATGAAGTTAATCATGTTGAGAATCTTAAGTACAATCTGCTGAGTGTTAGTCAAATGTGTGATAAGGGTCATGTGTCTATCTTCACTAAGCATGATTGTAGGATCTTATCTGCTGAGGTGATGCCTTTGATTAGCAAAGTGTTAGATGAGTACACACTTCTTAAGGCTAACAGAGTGGGAAAGGTATATGCATTTGATCTTTCTAAGAAAATCTCTGTCAAAGGTCATCCTTGCTTATTCTCTAAGGCCTCTTTCAAGGAATCCACTTTGTGGCATAGACGATTAGGTCATGTAAACATCAAAAACATGAATCAATTGGTGAAACATGGTCTGGTTAGAGGTCTTCCTTTAAAGGATTTTAGCTGTGATGAAAACTGTTCTGCATGCTTGAAAGGAAAACAACACAAAGCATCGTTTCCTTTAATTGGGGATTCCAAATCTACTGGTTGCTTACAACTGTTGCACATGGATTTGTTTGGTCCAGTGCAGATAATGTCTATGGCAAAGAAGAAGTATTGTCTAGTTATTGTTGATGACTATTCAAAGTTTGTCTGGACCTTCTTCTTACACTCAAAAGGTGAGGTTGCCAAGGCTATTATCAATTTTGTGTTGTATGCTGAAAAGCAGTATTCTCTTTCTATCAAGTGTGTTAGGAGTGATAATGGCACTGAATTCAGAAATCATCTTCTTGATGAATTTTATCAGTCAAAGGGAATTCAGAGACAGTATAGCATTCCCAGAACTCCTGAACAGAATGGAGTTGTAGAAAGGAAGAATAGGACCCTGATTGAAGCTGCCAGAACAATGCTTGCTGATTCTGGTTTACCTCTCACATTCTGGGCTGAAGCTGTTAACACAGCCTGTTATGTGCAAAACAGAGTTTTGGTGAATCAAAGATGGTTGAAGACTCCATATGAAATCCTTCACTCTTTAACTCCTTTGATCTCCTTCTTCAGAGCTTTTGGGTGTCCTTGTTATATTCTCAACACCAAAGATCAACTTACCAAGTTTGATTCCAAAGTTGATGCAGGATACTTTGTAGGATATTCCTCAACATGCAAGGCATATAGAGTGTTCAATTGTAGAACAAAGTCTGTAGAAGAAACTCTTCATGTCAAATTCAATGAATGTCCTAAAGATTCCATTCCTCAGAATCCTGCTGAGATGTTTGATCTGAATATCTTGCAACATGATGTTGAGAATAGTGGTGTAGAAGATGAAGTTCTTCCAACTGCTCCATCACCAGCTTCTACAAAAGCATCACCAGATATTTCAGATGATGAAGATCCAAGTACTCATTTGTTCAGATTCAGTGACCATATGTCCACATCTACAAAATCTGATGCTCCTCCTGCTTCAGCAATCCCACTCAATACAAATGCTGATGAAATTCTGGAATCCTCTCAATCATTTGAAATCCCAGCTGCTTTGTTCCCTGAATCATCTTCAACTGCAACATCTGATCCTCCAGCAAACACTTGCACTGATCTTATTCCATATCAAGAACTGAAGGATCATCCATTATCTCAAGTTCTTGGTGATATTTCAGCAGGTGTTTCAACCAGAAGCCAATTATCTAACTTTTGTCTTTATGCTCTCTTTGTCAGTCAACAAGAGCCAAAGAACTACCACATAGCACTTAGAGATATTGGCTGGGTGGAGGCAATGCAGTTGGAATTGTTGCAATTCAAGAAGCAACAGGTTTGGGAGCTGGTTTCTTTACCTCCAGGTAAGTGTGCAATAGGCACAAAATGGGTGTTTAGGAATAAAACAGATGAAAAAGGTCAAATCATTAAAAACAAAGCTAGACTGGTTGTACAGGGGTTCTGTCAGGAAGAAGGTATTGATTATGATGAAACTTTTGCCCCTGTAGCCAGATTAGAAGCAATTAGGCTGTTTTTAGCATATGCTGCCTTACATAAACTTAAAGTGTTTCAAATGGATGTCAAAAGTGCTTTCTTATATGGTAAAATAAAAGAGGAAGTATATGTGTGTCAACCTCCAGGCTTTGAGGACAATAAACATCCTGACTGGGTGTACAAGCTTGATAAAGCTCTTTATGGTCTGAAACAAGCACCTAGAGCCTGGTATGACACCTTATCCACTTTTCTACTTAGAAATAATTTCACTAGAGGCTCCATTGATAAAACTTTATTCATACAGAATGTAGGCCAGCATAAGCTACTTGTCCAGATTTATGTTGATGACATTATCTTTGCTTCATCTGATCCAAAGTTGTGTGATGATTTCACTGCACTTATGACCAAAACTTTTGAAATGAGTGCTATGGGGGAATTACAGTTTTTCTTGGGTCTTCAAATCAAACAAAAATCTGATGGAATTTTATTCACCAATCAAAATACACAAAAGAGCTTTTAAAGAAATTTGATTTGCAAAACTGTAAACCATGTTCCAATCCCATGAGCAGCACCACACAACTTGATGCAGATCTGAAAGGCCTTCAGTTGATGAAACTCTGTATAGATGTATGATTGGATCTTTAATGTATCTAACTGCATCCAGGCCAGACATTATGTTTGCCACATGTGTTTGTGCTAGATTTCAGGCTACACCCAAAGAGTCTCATTTGATTGCTGTGAAAAGAATTTTCAGATACTTGCAAGGTACTCAATCTCTAGGAATATGGTACTCCACTGGCCAATCCTGCAAGCTGGTTGCTTTTTCAGATAGTGACTATGCAGGATGCAAACTTTCAAGAAAATCTACTTCAGGTGGGTGTCAGTTCTTAGGAAATTGCCTGGTTTCCTGGCAGAGTAAGAAACAAACTTCTGTTGCCACCTCCACTGCTGAAGCTGAGTACATTGCTGCTGCAAGTTGCACTTCCCAAATTCTCTGGCTTCAGTCTCAACTCCTGGACTATGGCATCCAAGAACTGAAGACACCATTGTTAATGGATAGTGCTTCAGCTCTTTGCATTGTCAAGAATCCAGTTCAGCACTCTAGGACTAAACACATTGAAATCAGACATCACTTTATAAGAGATTGTTTTGAAAAAGGTCTGATTGATCCCAAATTTGTTCCTAGTGCTGATGAGCTTGCTGACATTTTTACTAAGCCTTTAGATACATCAACTTTTCAAAATTTAGTTCTAAGGCTTGGTATGTTGCAACTTGAATAGGTTAGTGTTTCAATGAATAAAATGTTCAATATTTTTTTTAAAAATTCAAAAAAAAAAAAAAAAAAAAAAAAAAAAAAAAAAAAAAAATATTTTTTCTCTTTCTTGACACATTTTGATATTTTCAGTACATACTGATACATATCAAAAGTACTGATTCAAGAACAGTTATGACCTTTTCTAATACTCTAAGTTACAAGTACTGATGAGTATTGATGTTCTAAGTACTGAAGGTCAAACATTGTTCAACAAGTTCTGATGAACAAAATTTCTACAAAGTTCTGATGAACAACTTGTTTACAAGTTCTGATGAACACATTGTTTACAAGTTCTGATGAACAAAATTTCCACAAAGTTCTGATGAACAACTTGTTTACAAGTTCTGATGAACATATTGTTTACAAGTTCTGATGACCAAAATTTTCACAAAGTCTGATGAACAACTGATCACAACACCTGATGACCATATTGTCGACAACACCTGATGAGTAATTTTACTCTTCAGTTGTTGTATCCTCAGCTGTTTTCTCTACTTAACTCAATCCTTCTCAGTTGTTTCATTATCGCTTTCTCAGAACTCTTCATCCTTTTCAAAACCTATTTTCCCTCTTTTCTCTCTGCATCCATGGCTGCCATAACCTTGAAACCTCGTCATAATTCTGTTGCCTATCTGACCAAATCGTCATTCTGGTCTAAGTTTGATGATGCTGTTGATTTGATGACCTCATCTCAATTCAAAACTGCGTTTCTTATCAATCCAACTTTGTTTGTCGAATCCATTCATCAGTTTTGGATGAATGTTGAACTCATCAATGTTGGCACAGGAGTCATATCTCTTCGATCAACAGTCAATGGTCACAACGTGCATATTAGTCCCGCTGAGCTCCGGGATGTTCTTCAACTTGACGATGCCAACCTTGTCACTCAGTTCCCTAAAAGCGCCACTGACCTCTGTTTTACAAGTCATGAATATCAGGGCGACTTGAGTGACTCCACACTGTTCAAGAAGCACTTTAATGATCCAGAGCGGCTGATTTTCCACATGATCAACATTTGCCTGGCTCCGAAGTCCTCTTCATGGGATCAAATGTCATCTAGATGGCAACAGGTATTGTATTCTATACTCGAATCTCAAAAGCTAAACTTTTCTCAAATACTTTTTTCGGAATTAACTGAACATGCTGGTAAGCCTGTTTCATCTAGATGGTTGCTTTATCCTCGTTTTATTATGGCCATCATAGAGAAACAGCTGCCACAAACAGGCCTTGTTGGTCAGGGAATCCCTGCTCCAGCTGTCTTGCTGGAAGTATATTCCCGACACAACTCCAACCTCACACTAAAAGAGGCTGCCCGGAAGCTCAAACCCAAGCAACGGGAACCCACAGCCTCATCCTCAAAATCCAAATCCAAAGTCCCCACTAAACCAAAGTCCACTAAGCCCAAAAAGGCTGCTCAGGGAAATGAGTCCCCTGAGTCTGCCCATGCCTCACCAAGGCATGAACTGACCACTGGTAGTAGTCAACCAGTGGTTCAACAGACTCCACCGGCTCAAACCGCCCAGGTTTCCTCTCAACAGGAACCTGGTGCAACCTTTTTAGGGGACACCACATCTCTAGAACCTATTTCAGTTGAAATGGTTTCTATTGAAAAGCACCAATCTCCCGGGTGCATTCTCCTTCAAACCCACTTTCTATAGAAACCACCACCAATAGCCCAACATTTGTTATTGATCAAATCCTGAATCAGCTGAACACTCCTATCCCCTCCCAGACACCTATCACTACTGGGATAAGCTCCAACATTGAGGGGGAGGACCAAAGTGTCTCTGATAACCCACAGGATCATGACTACAACATCAGATCTCCTAGTGTGGAAAGAGAGATTCTGATATCTGACAAGGCTGCTACTTCATCACCTCCATCATTTGGAGTGATTGCTAGTGGTACCATTGCTAAGACCTTGTCAGAGGCAACAACTGATGAAGGGGTTACCCCTGAGGTTGGAAGTCCCCAGTACCAAGACAAAGGGGCACCTGAAACTGTTGAGCCACACTCAACTCAGGTAGATCCTGAGATTCTCAGGAGGTCAGATGATTTAGCTACGGCTACTGATGACCAAATAACACTTGCTGAGGTTCTAAAGAAGAACCAAATCCTTGAGGCTGAGGTTTGTAGACTCAATGAGCTACTCTCCAAAATGTCCAAGGACAAAAGTCCATCTTCCCCACTTACCCCACAGATGGCACCTTCTCATTCTGAAGGTCACCCAAACACTTCCACCACAAATACTCAATTTGACAAGCCACCAGCTACTGCTTCAGGCACTAATCCTTTGGGTTTTAGCCCCCCAGAGGCATTAGCTGCTGCCTTCCTACAAATCCTCCCTCTCATCACTCCAGTCCTAAAAACAATTATTATTCAAGCCCTTGATGAGAGGTTACCTTCCAAATCCCATATTCAGCAGATGGTTGATGAGGCTGTGACTGCCAGACTTGCCACTATCCATACTCCTTCTTCCCCTGCAGCCAAAAAGGGGGAGTTAGGAACTGAATCAGTCACAGCTTCAGCTTCCAAAAGACCAAGGTCTGAGGAGGTTGAATCTGAAAGGTCTCCTGCTCATGTTATTCAAGTTACTTATAAGAGACAAAGGAAGAATAAAACTGTTGAGACTATCAACAGAACTGATGTAGAAGGTGAGCAGGAGATAGTTAACAAGGAAATTGAAACAAGTGCTGAACCCATGGAAGTGACAACTACTGATGTACATAAATGTGATACAACCTCTGAAGTTCAAGTTCAAGCTACAACTTCTGAAGCTCAAGTTCAAGCTACAACTTCTGAAGTTCAAGTTCAAGTACAAAATCTAGTAGTTCAGGTTCAGGCTGAGACTCAAGTTGTTGAGGTCAGGGCTCCTCCTAAGAAGAGAAGGCATCTCAGGATTCAAGAAGAAGAGAGTTCTGATGAAGAAGACAGGTTGCCTATCTCTACAGTCATAAAGCCAAAAGCTCAAAAGCCTGCACTTTCAACAACTGAGGCAGCTCAGACAATTCAAAAGAAGACAGTTACCCGTCCTGCTAATTACATTCCTGAAAAGCCATTAGTTTTTGGTCAATCACCAACAATTACTCCAGAGGCTAGGATGTTAGCAGTCAAAGTAAAATTGGAAGAAGAAGAGAACCAAAGAAAACATGATGAGCAATTCCTTAAGTTGGTGGACAAAGATTATCCTCAGACTTCAACTATCACTGCAATGAAAAAGGAAGCT
The DNA here is from genome assembly GCA_009363875.1 of Mikania micrantha. Taxonomy (NCBI): domain Eukaryota; kingdom Viridiplantae; phylum Streptophyta; class Magnoliopsida; order Asterales; family Asteraceae; genus Mikania; species Mikania micrantha. The sequence continues at coordinate 3,156,316 of CM018698.1, read as the reverse complement.
CAAAGGCTGCATGCTCTGAAATGGACCTTTAAATATTCAAAAGAACTGATCAGGATGTGGCCTGACCCAAGGTTCCTTCATAGGATTCACAAGAGAGATCCCCCAGCAGCCTATGCCAGTAGAATCAAAAGAGTGTTAGGTGCTGAAATCATGCTTGGGTCAGTGCTTGATCCTTGGGAAATAATAAAGGACTTCAAAAGTGTCTACAACTCTGGTGCCAAAGCTCCAAACTTCTTAGAGAACAAAATGATCAAAAAGGGACTTGTCTATAGGAAACTTGAACATGTTCTACAAGAAGAACTTTACTTGTTTTTAGAGGGTAAACACCCTGATGAGTTTGTGTACAGGGAGATTACAAGAGTTGAACTGAAGGATGGGACTACAGCCAAATACTTATCAGAATTTTATGGACCTGAGTCCTTCTTCGAAGGAGAACCTGAAAGACTAACTCCACAAGAGAAGATGCTACTACTTGAAGCATATGTAAGGGAGTCTTTCAGGTTAGTATACAATCAATAGCTTCAATGAGAGGGGTTAATGCTCATAGTCCATTTCCCCAATGGAGTTCCCTCTCATCTTTTGATAGTTAGAATTTTTGGAGGCTGTTGGTTATCAGGCTTATGCTTTAATTGGTCATTTTGACACTGATCTCAAAAGAAAAAGACATATCTTTCTGCCTGGGAATAAATAAGTGAGACCTTAAATAAGTTAGAGGTTTTTGGCTGCATTGGTTCAGGGGGAGTTTGTTGGACTAAAAGAACCAATAAGCCAGATCAGAAAAATCTCTAAGTCTCACAGCATTACAACAACTGAAGAAGAACACAAAAGCTGATGTGAAGAAGTTACAAGATCTGAAGATATATACAACAGCTGATGTGTAAGTCATCAGGAGTTGTAGTGTGTAGTTAGTCTTCAGTAGTTTCCTTATTATTTGTAAAAGTCTGATGAGTAGTTTACTCATCAGATGTTTTAGTAATTTTGTCTTCAGTAGTTTTGTTCTTCAGTACTTGTAGAGTTTGTCTTCAGATGTTGAAGACATTCTCAGTAGTTTAGTTAATTTCAGTTGTTTTGTTTTGTCTGTTAGATGTCAACATCATGTGACATCATCAGACGTCACTGCCTTCTATATAAAGGTAGTTGACATGTTTGTAATTACAACGAAGTTAATGAATTGAAAGAATTATTCCTTTTGCAGAAAACATTCTCTCTCTATAACAAACTTGCGTTACTGTTTGATTGACATTGTTCTTACTTTACTTATGCTAATTCTGTATTGAATTCCGCTGCTATACTCTACTGATTTATCAATTGAGAACATCTGATCCTACAGAGGTTCAGAAACATTTTCATTTATTTTACTGTCAATCGGGGCATAGTCCTCTGGAGGACTAGTGTGATTGTACCTGATTCCAAACATAGCCTTACTGTGAACTTTCTTACTCAGAAGCATCTTGAATCCTTTGCAGGACTCAACCACTTTTCACAGCTGACTTTAGTTTGAGTCAATTCATCTCTACAAGCCGAATATTTTTCATGTTGCAAATCAAATAATTCTTGTACGTTAGATTTTTCAGTTTTCAAGACCGAAATTTGACTATCTTTATTCTTTACTAGTTTTTCTACTTCTAAATTTTTATTAGCCAATAGTTGATCAAGCTCTTGGTTTGGTTGTTATAGAAACATATTGGCTTTCTTTATTTTTGAAAATGCACCAATGCACGCATCAGTGCATAGCTTTTCAAGGGTAGAGGAGGATACCGGTGCATCAGAAGATTCTGCCTCAGGTTGATCAGAAAGGGTGGAGTCTTCACCAACAGCCACTAGAGCAAAGCAACGATGAGGGCATAGCCTACATCTTCAGGCATGCTGCTCCAGTCTACATACTCTTGTGTGAAAAGAGCTGGTTGACTAGATGATGAAGACTGGATATCAAGGCCTAGTGTGTTTATTTAAGGAGGAGATGGTGCAAAATCTGAAGTAGAACAAGAGTGAGCTAGTTCATTCTACCATTGGCAGATTGTACATATTGTATATTAGGAGAAGGAGAGTTTGTACAATGTGAGCTGTCTCCTGAGTGTTGTTGTGCTTTTGAAAATGTGAAGAAGATGAAGAATAAGGTGCTGCTGAAGTGTGAGAGTGTATTTTGGAAAAGTCACATAGGGTGAAGATTTAGTGTTGGGAGCATTTCTACACTCCCTAGCAAAGTGTACAGTGCCGTGACACCTGTAGCATTGAAATTTTGCCTTATTTAGACCAATTTCGATTTTCCCATGGATACCAGCAAATTTTCTTCCTGTCCTCTTATAGAACTAATTAGTTCTCATGCTTAAGACGGCAAGTTGATAAAGGATATCCATTTCTTCCAAGTCATCACTTGGAATCTGATTGAGATCATCCATGATAAAACACAATTGGTCAGGGATGAGAGAATGATCATCAGAAAAAGGAAAGGAGGTGATGCCAGTGGTTATATCAATGTGTTCATCATAACCTTGATCATTGATCTCGGAGTTATGACTAAGAAGAGTAGTGTTCCCTTGAACATACTCCTCTGTTGATTTACCAGATTTTATTAATTTTCTTTTCTGGTCAATCTCTCGCTCAAAAGTGAGCAACTTACCATGAAGTTGGGTAAGTGAGAGTTTGCCTAAGTCTGGCGAAAATCTCATAACTATGGAATATGTTTCCCATTTATCTGGAAGAGATCTTAAGAAACGGTTAAGAACTGAGATGGTGGGGTACACTTGACCAGCTAATTTAAGTTCACTTAAGAGAGAAGTGGACCTTTCAAATTGCTGAGTCAGTGACTCATTATTTAGTTGGCAGAAAGTCTCATACTGTTGAGCAAATATCTCCCTTGTATTGGCCACAACATCATCAGTACCCCGAACTGCTCTTTTAGAGCATTCCACAAGTCCTTAGCAGACTCATGGTGAAGAAGACTAGAATAAATTTCATTCGGGAGGGTCATATCCAGTTGAGCATGTGACTTGGCATATAGCTCTAATTTCTGGAAATCTTCTTCGGTACAGCTCCGAGGGTCCTTAGGGACAGAGTCTCCTGTCTCTATGTCCAAGAACATAGGTTTATGAAGTCCGAACATCACAGACTTCCAACATCCTGTGTGATTGTTGAATAAAAAGTGTAACATCCTTCTCTGTTGTATATTATATTGATGTCTTACCAAAATTGTTGTCTTAGTAGCAGAGCCGGTGTTATGAGGGTCTAAAGTAAATTTTTATACCATTGGGTTACAAACGGTTATGAGAAAATCAATAGATGATGAGTTCTCAAGGTAGTTTTTTTGAATGGCTTTGAACAGAGTTTTAGTTCAAAACCAAGCACCTACAGATTTGTGAAAAACAAAAGAAGCAGAACGCAGAAAACTAAACAACAAGATATCAAAGAGAGCTTTGAGTTTTAGTCTTGATTGTTAAACCAATACTGAGGACAAGGCTCTGATACCAATTGTTGAAAACTCAGAGAGGATGTCGAACCAGGAATAAAGACTTTAGACACACGGTCAAATCTTTGATATTAGCTCCCTCTAAAGTTTTACACTTGGTTATTTTTTATTGTTTAGTTTTTGCATGAAAGAAAGAAAACAAAATAACAACACAAGGAATTTTGGGGGAATGTGATCCAATTATCTCAGGGAATGTTGGGACTTAAATACCCAACATTCAATGTTACAAGACAAAGAAATAATAAGACAAATAGCCGACACTGTTACAGATATTGAATCAAAAAGGTATAACTAATACAAAGTTAACAACAACAGAATCATGAGTCTTCAGAAGTCTTCAGTTCTTCCGAGGTTGATATAGTTATACAGAAGTTCAGTGGTTATTCTTTCGGAGGGGGTTCGTCGAAAGTCGATTCAACAATAGTTATTATTTAATAAGAGGTTGTCTTCCGAAGGGATCAGGTTTAGCTATTATCTTCTGAAGACAAGGAGGTCTTCGGTAGGTCTTTTGCGAATCTTCTACTGTTGAGCTTCCAATGCTGAAGTTCAGTAGTTCTGCATTCGGAAGAGAAAGTATCCGCGGTTTTATTCAATTTTCTGGATTCAGTGGCTTTGCTAATCAGTCCTTATTTTCCAACAGCCATGCATTTAAATTAAATATATACAGATCCGCAAATCCATGCTAAAACCGTATGAATCCTAAACTTTCTTGATCCAAATCCATTTGATTCAGGAATTGTTAGTCCCATTTGATTCCTAATGAATGAAGATTAGTTTGATCCAAATCCATTTGATTCCTAATGAATGAAGATTAGTTTGATTCCATTTGATCCAAATCCATTTGATTCCTAATTGTAACATCCCAATTTTTCTAATACAAGTTACTTGAACTTACGAATGCGTAACAAACAATTAACTTGCTAGAAAAGGGACGGAAAATAACCAAGTGAAGCTTAGAAATAGTGTACTCGAAATTTCAGAATTCGTGCACACCAGAATTCGTGTACACCATATTTCGAGTACAAGGACACTGCCTATAAATAGGAGTGCCTTGGGAAATGTGACAACCTTTGGATGGAAGCACAATCTCTCGAGTACACGAAGTGGAGTCCCGGAACTTCAAGGATCGAGCTTTTAATGGACCAAACGGAAGGGGAAACGCACGAGGACCTACTGGAGTGCTCATCTACCTTCAAGTAAGAGTTCCAAACCAAAAAGCTAGGATTTTTACACAAAAGTTAGGATGGTTAAACAAAGAGTGAACTTATGCATAAAGTTCACACCTTTATGCATAAAGTTCGTAACTTTGAGGTTCCAATACGTTGGTAACAACCTAAGGAACCTAGAACTAGCTCCCCAAGGCCTTAGATGAATTTCTGAGATGTCTAATAACGAAATGATGAGTACACGAAGCTGTACACTGAGGGTACTCGAAATCATACTTAGAATTTCGTGTACATGGGTATTTCGTGTACATGGGTATTTCGAGTACATGGGTATGTCGAGTACATGGGTATTTCGAGTACAGGGGTAATTCGAGTACATGGCCATTTCGTGTACAAAGGTTACTTCGTGTACATTAATTTCGAATACAGGGATTTCGTGTACATGGGTATTTCGTATACTATCCAAGTTCGAGGACTTGAAGTTATGAGGGGGGAACTAGTAGGCTAAGAGGACTTAGGATATATTCTAAGTCTAAGAATGGTATGTGATGAGACGATGTAATGATGTAGGTTCCCAGGTCTTAACTAAGGAGTTCGGTTAAGAAGATAAAGAGCCATTATCAGGTGAGTTCTAGACGCCCTCTTTTATGTTTGATGTTTTGGGCTGACATGCATGCTTATTGTGATGTCTATGATGTTATGTGCTTATGATGATGATGAATGAATGATGATATGCCCTGACTATATATGCATGTTTATGTGTTAGCATGGTGTATGCATGAAAGTATGCTAATTATGATGAATGCATGATAAATGAGTTATGATGATTAATAACATGACATGATAATGATGCTAGCATATGATATGATGATGACTTTATGATCACATGCTTCATGACGATAACTATGAGAATAGTTATAGGGATATGGCAAGGTCCTAGGTGGCTAGGATGATAGTATGATACCATGATGTTATGATATGATAATGATGCTAGTATGTTATGATGGTATGATGAAATGATGCTAGTATGTTATGATGGTATGATGAAATGAGGCTAGTATGACGTGCCTAAGATGCCATGATTAACCCGATGAATGATGTTATAATGCTAGCATGAAATGTATGAGGATTGTGACGGTATGATGCTAGCGTATCATGTATGATGAATGAATGATGTCCCTATACGTGCTATAGGATATGTGTGAATGATGATGCTCCGGTACTTGTACTGGGTGAATATGAATGATGACCTGACCGTATCAGGATATGAACAGTCGATCGGGCTATAAACATGGAGCCGATCGGGCTATAAACAGGGGAGTCGATCGGACTATAAACAGGGAGCCGACCGGGCTATAAACATGAGAGTCGACCGGACTATAAACATGGAGTCGACCGGACTATAAACAAGAGAGTCGACCGGACTATAAACATGGAGCCGACCGGGCTATAAACACGGAGCCGATCGGGCTATAAACATGGTAAGAGCCGATCGGGCTATAAACATGGTAAGAGTCGATCGGACTATAAACATGGAGCCTTGTGCCGGCATAAGCCCACTGTTCGTATGGTGACAGTGGAACGTAAGACGATGATGGAAATGATGATATGTGCTAAGGTTATGAACTATGTGTATGAAATGATGTTTATGATATGTATGTTTAATGTTGTTTTATGAAAACTAGAACTCACCAGCGTAAGCTGACTTGATTTAGCATGCATGTCAGGTTAAAGCTATGATAAGAGAAGGCATGGAGCTCGGGCATCAATCCAGACGATCCGTTGGTTTTGGCAATTCGATATGATTTTGATACAGACACTTTATTAAATTCTGTTTATCAAACTATGTTTACATTTCCGCTGCATGATTATGAAAGTTTTTAGTTTAAGAGCTATGTGTTATGATGAAAACCAACCTCTGCGCGGTGCCCGGTTTCGGGGCCTCACACTAATGAATGAAGATTAGTTTGACATAGATAATTACCTGGTTTGAAATTGTATTGAATAATTTCGAGTTTGATTCGGTCCTCGGCTTGTTCTCGAATCGAATTCACTTTCAGAGAGCTTGTGAGTATGTCGTAGATGTTCAGAAAGCTTCGCAAGGTCTGAAAGGAACTTATTGATTGATAATTGTTGAGTTTTATAAGCTCTAAAATCATTTTCAATTAACGCGTCGAGTTCGATAATTTAAGTAACGATTTGGAATTAAGAAACTGTTAATTCCATAAATTGTTGATTGAGATTGATTTCCGAGATCACGAGGTTGCCATAAACATCATCAATCAAGCTGGATACGCGTCAATTGAGCTGGCTTGTTTTCGGGTCACGCACGGGTAACATGGGATCCGACTTTGAACGACGGGTTGGGAAGAGAATTAAAGGATTGGGAATTTAACCCTTTTAGTCCCTCCATTTAATTTAATTTCCCCTTTTAATCAAACTTTAATAACAGTAATTTTAGTTTCTAGTATGTATATTTTTGGTCCCTCAGGTTTATCAGAATCATTATTATTATTATTTTGTTTAGTTAAAAGCCCTTTATTATAAAAAGTCTTTATTCAACCTTTATTGCTTTATTGTTTTTATAAAATTTATAGATTTATTATATATATATATATATATATATATACATACAACACACGTATATATTTAGTTATGCATATATACACATATATTTATAGTAATTCCTTTTGCATTATATGAAGTTATTTTGTAACCAATTAATATGTGTTTGTGTATTTGTTAAATTTTCAAGTATATAAAATAAATGATCTATTAAACTTAATACATTGGTGTAATATATCGTTTTTTATTTAGATATTTATATATTTATAAATAGATATAAGTATCTTTGTTTATATATATGCATGCATACATACACACACATATACATAACTGGTGGTGTATGTATTGATGTATGACATTATCTATGATTTCCATGATTTAAAATTCGGATTCATAACTGGAAACCCTAGGGATTATAGGGAGGGTGGTGTAACATCAGTGCTGAAACCGTAGTCAGAACAGTGATCTATACAGCAGATCAGGTACGAGCTATGTGTATTACATGTTTACTATTATCATTGATGTTCAACACGAAACTATTACGTACTGTCACACCCCGAGCCGGCGGGCTGGATCGACTTTCCCGCCGGGTGGAAAATTCTCGGGGCGTGATATCGTGGTGATAATCGAAATGATCAAATTGTTTACATGTCACATGATATATAATGAGAAATGCTAACATGAAATATGAAGTAGAATTATAAAGTTAAATTACAATGCTATGTTTATAATTTAACTAAGTAAATCTATCCAAAAAGAATCATTGATTTCCTATCTTGTATCTGCACAAGATTTACAAAAGATGATTCATTGTTAGTCATTCAAAAATATGATCAACACAAAATGCAGCTAGGTCTTCTAAAAGTCCCCTAGCTATGTTCTTGATTCTTGGTGACTAAACATGTTCGTCACCTGAGAAAAACATGCATTTAAACAAAGTCAACACTAGGTTGGTGAGTTCATAAGTTTGTTAATTGAAAACAGTTGGTTTGTTGTCATTCATGATCATAATGTTCCACACATATTATATTGATAATTGTTCCACATGTTTCACACAATGTCCTCTCCATAGTTATACTTACAAATAGTATCTCATCCTATCAGTTATGCTTATATATAGGGCATATGTAGGGGAACAAGCCCCAGCCAACATCCCACCACATAACTGATAGAACTCCACACCCCTTGTAATTTAACTAGGGATACTCATTTCATTTCACCCATACATCCCCAGGTATGATTATCCCAACATTTGTATAAGAGACTTAATTGTCCCTGTTAGCTATTCCTTACAGAATAGCCCGGCGTGTATGGTATCCCAATATTTGAATGAGAGACTTAATTGTCTCTGTTAGCTATTCCTTACGGATTAGCACGGCATGTAAGATATTCTCCTCGATATCTAGAACAAAACTTTATAGTTTATGTATCTAATCATTTCTGATTAGCCCGGCATGTAAGATATCCCACTAAGATATCCAGATCGAGACTAAAGAGTCTTTGTGACTATCAGTACTGTCCAGTCCGGTGTGTAAGATATCTTCTCCACGATATCTATTTGAGTAATACTTTAGATGTGTGTCCTCTGACTGGTTTAGAGTGTAAGGTATCCTCCCTATGAAGGTCATTCGGCGAATGGCTTATTCGACGAATGGCTAATTCAGCATATAGCTCATTCGTCGGATGATGTTTATTCGGCGAATGAATCATTCGACCACAGAGTTCATTCGTCCAAATTAACCTCATTCGCATAAATAGGTTTAAACTGATTCTTTGTTCTGTCTTCTGATCTGTTTTCTGTATTTTATGCAATTGAACTGTTCTAACAAGTCTTTATCTGATTTTCAGAATGGCTGGATACAAATCAGTGACGAAGAATAATATATGTGCTCATTTGGATCTAACCACACCGAACGCCAGACATTACACTGAGATTATCACATTTCTCAAGCGTTCGAGGATCTTTACTACCATATCTACTATTCATGTGCCTTACCACTCACATCAGCAAGATTTCTGGGCGTCTGCTGATATAGACTGTGAAGCTGAACCTACTGTGATCAGAGGAAAGGTTCTTGGGCATGATGTAGTTATTTCTGCTGAACACATCAGGAGAGTATGTGGATTCCAGGACACACCTGATCAGCCTTATCTACTTGATCGATATTTGGTTCGTGGGTGTTTTAAGAGGTGCAAATATGAGGGTGATCTGGGAGCAGGAATTATTAACAAAGCCTACATGTCTCCACAGTTCAAATACCTTGCTCATGTATTGATTTACTGTCTCGGATCAAGGAGAGGTGGATTTGATGACATGAGAGAGAAAATTCAGAGTGCCTTTGTAGCTTTGGTGCTGAACCGACCATTCAACTTCTCTGAGATGATTTTCACTCATATGAAAGAGAATGTTACTCAGAAGGAGACAAGAAGTTTCTGATGTATCCCAGATTTCTGCAACAGTTGGTTGATGCACAACTGCCTGATCTGCCCAAGATTGATACTGATATCATTCGATTGGAACATATGAATGACACTACTCTAAACAGAGTTTTGTCATACAGAGGCAAGGACAGGAAACCTGCTTTACGATCTTTTTTCGGACATTTATCTAGGCCTGATTATATTGCTCCACATGGGAGGAGATGGAGACATGACGACTCTGATTCAGAGGTAGAGGACATAGTGGTGCTTGATAATGGAGGTGATGATGATGATGGTGCAGGTGGTAGTGGTGTTAGTGCTGGTATGATTGTAAGCACAGTGGCTGTGAGCACTGTTGCTGAAGTTAGCTCTACTGATGCTGGTGTTGTGAGTGTAGGTGTGGATAGTACAGGTGATGTGGTTGTTGGTGGTGGAGCTGGTGTATCTGTTACAGAAGAAGAGGATGTCGATATTGATTCTCTACTAGAGTTAGATTTCATGGCTACTTCTACAACCACTACCTCTGCTCCAGTTGAGGTGACAGGCACCACGTCTGCTGCTGATGGGAATGAGTCAGATGACTCAAGTGATGATGGTGGTGAAGCTGGTGCTGATGAAGCTGAGAGTTCTGATTCAGAAGATACACCAAATGATGAGTTTGAAAGTGTCTGGATAGGTGGGAGATTGATGAAGAGGAAGAGGAAGAGAAGTGAAGCTGAGATGGAGGAGATTACTGATCCATTATTCATTCCTGAGTTTGATGTTTCACCTTCTCCCCGTTCCTCTGTTCCAGCTACTGCATCGGTTTCGGTTGCTGCAGTTCAGTCTTTTTCATCTCCAGCTGGCAGGAGAAAGAGATCGAGGTTTCTCTTTCATAGAAGGTCATAACTGGCGACAGCTGCTACAACTTATGTTACATCAGTAGCAACTGTCTCAGTTTATTCACTGACCAGGTCAAGGGCTATTCCGATTAGTGCTACTACGGCCCCTCTGACCACCTCTATTGCTCAGATTCCCATCTTCATTGATGCTTCTGCTGGTCCCTCCATTTCACGAGCTGACATGTTCGTGCCTACTGTTTCAGTGGTGGATCAGCTTAACACTCTGAACAGTATGGTACTTAGATTGATGGAGAGAAGCATGGAACAAGAAAAGAAGAATAAGGAGCAGGAACTGATTATTTCCCAGCTCACTCAGTGGGTAGAGGAGCAGGATACCTTGCTTCTTCAGGCTGCTGATTAGAGAGCTGATCTGAGAGCTCGTTCTACTCAACAAGAAGAGCAGTTACTGAAGTATATTGATGAACATAATCAGTTGGCCCTGACTGCCACTGGTTTCAATGAAAGAATACTGCTCCTAGAAGCTGAGAACGCCAGACTTGTTGAACTAGTTGAAAGTTCCAAGGAAGGCATTCCTAGAATTGAGGGCTCTGCAGCCAAATCCGATGATTCAGATTCATAAAAGGAAGATGAAGAAGAGGAAGATGAATCTGATGAGGAGAAAGTGGATTATGAAGGCACTGATAAAGATGATGACTCAAATCCGGACGGGTCAGGAAGCGGGTCTTCTGATTCATCAAGTTCAGATGATGATGATGATGATCAAGCCCCTTCTACTTCTGAGATCAGATCCAAGTCTATGCAAGATAAGAAGAAACAGGCTCCTCCTCCACCTCCTCCGACACAGACTGAAGAACCAACAGCAACTGAGGAAGTCGACGCTGTGCCTGTGAGACGTCAACTGGATGAGACACTTACTATGATTCTTGACGCTCAAGGCATCATATAGCACTCAGTTAGCTATGACAAAGAGGAGGGAGAGATTATTCATTGTCTACCAAAGGAGCAGATAGCCGAACTATTCAGGCTAAATCCAGATGAGGTTATCACTGATGATACCTCTGTTCCAGTGTTTGATGAGCCCACTCCAGAGGCCTTTGATGATGTAGATGAGGTTACTCTTGAAGACATCACTGATGAAGAATACCCAAAGTATACATCAGCTGAGGACGAGCTGCCAACATTCACTGATCAGTTTGATCAAGCCACTGAAGATCTATTGATCCGATATTTAGAAGAACAAGTTGAGGTTAGCAAAGCCGAAGCTAATGATCAAAAGAGAAGAAAAGAGGAATGGAAGGCCTACTGGGAGGTCTTGAAGAAGGAAAGCACAGTAAAGATGCCAGCTACACACAAGAAAGTCTACAGAACCAAAGGCTACAATGTGAAAACTAGTACCAGACCGGCCGGCAAGTCCGTACGGTGCGTGTACTTTCAACAGTAACTACGTGTGATTTCATGTGTATACACAGTATTTGTACTAACAGAATTCAGATTTACAAGAAACAGTTGTATGTATTTTTGTGTAAACTTAAATACAGTAAGTACAACATACATTTGAAACATTAGTTGTGTGTATTTAAGTGAAAACCTAGGTACAGTTAACACAACTAAACATGAGAAACAACGATGTTCAAGCGAATGACAAAAACAAATCGGTTGCGATCTGATATCCATAGATGACAGGAATCAGATGGCCGAAAATTCAATGTGAAAACAATGTGATATCAGGGGGTTTAGTTGAGTCCAACAATGAGGAAACACAATTCAAACATAATTTACAGTGTCGTTTCAGAATAACAAACTGACAGTGTGTTTGCGTGGGTGACGATTCACACAAACAAATCTGTGAGTTTAACGTTCTGAAATGATGACTGGGAAGTAGAAAATAAAAGTCGGAAAGCAAAACCATCGTCGTGTTCGTTCGAATAACGATTCGAACGAATATGCGCGATGGTGACGCGATTCGACGAAACGAAAACGAAGCACGACACGAACGAAATTAATTTAATAAAATAAAATATTTAACATTTTTACAATTTTGAAACTCATCAAATAATTAATTTAACTTTCTTTTTACTTCTTGTTAATGAATTACACGTAAAATTCCGGATACGCGACGAAACCGCGAACCGAGCAACCGAAACACACCCGAATACCCACGGGGTATTTAAAGACTAAATTGAAGCATTTTCTTCATTTCACCATCTCCTACTCTCTCTACATTGAATTTCCGGAATCCACCCCCAACCACCATTATCAACCTTCAAACAAGCATATCTCCTTCGTTTGTCCACGAAATCGAGTGATTCTTGAACCCACGCGTAGCTCTCGATCTCCTCTATGTGAAAGTACAACGGATCTGAAGCTTAGTCCACTGAAATTCGAGGTATGATGATGTGAAAGTCCACGAAATTAGGGTTTGGTGTGTGTGTGTTGGTCGACCAAGATGCTAACCGGTTAACAACCAACTTATTCGATCTCTACACCTCCGTAGATCTTGTAGATCTTTACACTAACCTAAGGACACGTGGGAACATTATAGGCTCGATGTGATGATGAAGATGCGAACAGGGTTCGTAGGTTTAGTGGCCGAACCCTGGGTGACAGCACCGGCCGAACCTTGTGACCAACTTCACCGGAACTACAGCCATCGACGAACCTTGTGGAAGCTCTAAGCCGAACCTTTTTGTCATCATTACCACCGAACCATACTGCACCCACAGTGCCGAACCTTCTGGGGCTCTCATAGTGTCACGAACCTTCTGCATACTCACTTAGGCGAACCAACAATATGTGCCGAACCCTCGTGAGTCTGCTACCAGACGAACCTGCGGACCAACCACCATCACCGAGCTTACAACTAGCGACGAACCCTAATCATCACAAACCTTTTTCTTTCATGGTCAACTCGATGAACCTTCACCACCTCGGCTCAACCACCGAACCCACGTACACCCAGCCGAGCCTTTCATTCACTGCGAACCCCGCCGAACCTTGTTCCATGCAACGAACCCACGATCTGCCGAACCCCCTCTTCAACCAGCGAACCTTGTGAGCCAGCCGAACTATTACAGCAGCTGAACCTTTCACTTCTGACTGACGAACCTCACAGGTGCAGCGAACCTTGATCACATCATGAACCAGGGAGAAGACGGGGCTGTACATGAACTAACCTTTAGCCTGAGTAGCTCAAGGTTCGCTGGAAAGCAAACCACCCTTTTGTTCGATCAGTTAAGTTCAACCATTGGGCCAGCCTAATGTTCCAGCCCATGATAAACTAGCGGCCCAACTTGATTTGTGCCCAATAGCCGACCCACACACCCACTTCTGGCCCATGATGCGGTTGTTGTTTGGCCCAACACAAACGTTTAATCAAACAACCTATTGGGCCAACTAGTTCAGCCCACTAAAGCTCACATATTCGGCCCAATTGCAGTTAACCAGCACAACGTTACCCTTGGCCCATTTCCTTGCTATGGCCCAAATTGAAATTTGCCTCGGCCCAACACCAATAAACCGGCCCAAGGCCCTCCCCTCATTCGGCCCAAATTACACATACACGGTTCACACGGAGATCACTCGCCCCAACAATTTGATCATATGACCCGTCTTGGTTATTCGGCCCATGTTACAAATTGGGATAGTTCAAGAAATAAATGTTATGATAACTTATCTAAATTTTTTTTTTAAAGAGTAGAAGATTTATAATAGTTTCAAACTAGAAACCTAAGTATTGTAGTTATAAACTATAATAGTTATAAGGTTACACGTTTTGTTGACATTGGGTTCAAATCAAACAATGACATATAAGAGGTGTATTAAACTCAATTGAAGCCAATTGAGTTTTAATATAATCTATAATCATCAAACAAGGGCCGAATACTAACCAAGCCGGATAGGTGTCGACCAACTGTGAAGATGACACACACATACACACACAAGTCAATACTACTTATACTTATAAAGTACATACACCGTGAAACCAATACAGGATCGTGAAAACTACCATCAAGAACAATCAAGAGCGCGTATCTTCTTTCTTTTAAGCTAAGTCAACCCTACAACAACAAGGTGAGTTCATATGCCCCTTTTACTTTATTCTTACTGATTTTAAACTCTCGGGGCTGAGAAACATGCTTACTTTTACTTTTTTAAAAGTTTTGCTTAACATATTGCCTATGCTTTGATTTAGATAATATTAAATTGTTTATTATCGCCCATCATTGCATGCTTGTATGATCATGAGACAACATGGAAACTCAGATGAATATGATAATATAATTTCATAGTTCATCAACACACTAGAATAACGTAGTTGTCAGATTTTATCTCACAACACTTAGTTATTCCTACATGAGTAAACATTGAGACAATTCATACACAGGCAAACAACGAGAACAATTACAGTGAAACATGATGACACTACACAACACATGAATGATTAGAAGATAAAACATCTTCTAAATATCATTCCACATTATAATTGACTAAGTGTGATAAGTCAAGTACTTATAATACTTAGTTACACCCTAAAAACATACTATGAGATAGTATGATCGCATTTATCAATCCACCACCTGAGCGGATTAAGGGTGGCAAGACTAGTTCTTACCACGGCTTAAAGGCAACATGGTGAACATATGGATCATGCAGAATGATAATCATGATAACGTATCTTCATGATAACAATATCATTCTCACATCGGTTGACATAACATAATAAGACAAGTTCTTATTCAACTTTGTTAACTACATTGAGAACATACGGTGGGATAGAGGTAAATCGGATGCATTGTAGTCTGATTACGTGAGGATTACAATGGATTCCTTTTAGGCACTATACGTTGCATTGAGAATACATTACAAATAGTTAACTAACACTTTTATTTATTAAAAGTGTATCAACAGTTAACTTACAAGACTCAGAACAATATGAGGAACGGATTGAATAAATCTAATATCCTTAATACATATAAGAGTTATCAATACTTCGGTTTGATGACAACGACTCTTTATTATAATATTTCAATACATGATATCACAGGGGATAAACAATGAGATGAACAAGTGGGGATTGAGATGGAAATCAATAGTTGTGTTGCAAATAGTGTGGAGTTCTAGTAGTGATGTGGTGGGATGTTGGCTAGGGCTTAGTTCCCTTACATATGCCCTATATAAAAGCATCACTACTAGGATGATATAATACTTGTAAATATAACTATTGAGAAGCCATTTGGGGAACAGGTAATCATACAACATACAAGTAACATTATAAACATTGTGATTGTGCATGTGAATGAATCAAGGTTTTCAACTAACATACTTATGAACTCACCAACCTAGTGTTGACTTTGTTTAAATACATGTTTTTTCAGGTGACGAACAGGTGTAGGTACTTACATGCAAGGATTAAGCTAGTGGACTTTTAGAAGACCTAGCTTTATTTTGTGTTGCATGCTTTTGGTGACAAGAACAATGAATCATCTTTTGTATATCTTGTACAGATACAAGATATAGTTACATTGATTCTTTTTGGTAAATTTACTTGATTTAATTATGAACGATACATTGTAATTAAATCTTGTAATTCTATATCATGTATGTGTTAGCATTTCTCATTTATGTATCATGTACTATGAAAACAATCTGATCATTTGATTATCACTCACGATATCGCACCCCGGGAACCTTCAGCCCGACGGGAAAACCCGATCCGTTCCCGCCGGCTCGGGGTGTGACATACAAGGCTGGAGGTCAAATCTTAAGCTGGGCATACTTTCATGATCTCGGGTGCTATGCTGTGAAGAGGGAACGAGGCATTGACTACTTCAAGCATCCTCATGATTTTAAGACGTTGCCCGGTTTCGAAGTCAATCAATTAGCACGTTTGAGGATGCTTTATAGTGAAGATTCTGGAATGTCAGCCTGGTTTTCTCGTCAAATTCAGTACGAATACAGAAAGAGATGGGTGAACTTCCAGCCCCAACAGCCTGAACGTTACTATTTACCAGAGATTGATGGAGACACCCGAAAGCATAAAGTCATCCTGAAGTGGCTTCCTCCTAAAGTTTTGAAGAAGATTCCGTTAAGGAAGATGCGACAAGACTTTATAGAGGGCTTCCGATGGTGGTATTATGACGGGCGAAGTGGAGAAGCTGTGATAGTTATGTGCAAAGAGAAGAAATGGGAAACAGAACGTATATTTGACCCGATGTGGTTGACTAACTTGTCACACAACGATGTCAAAGCTCTCTTTCGACACCAGATACTTTTTGATGTACAAGACATGGTACAGGCACTACAGTTCATGAGGGTGATCTGTCTCTGCAATATTTTCAAGATTCATGCTGGAGCAGACTGGAAAGCCATTTCAGAAAAGTATTTCAGAAAAGACACTTCCAAAGACTGAACTAGGTCCAAGGGGGAGTTTGTAGATGCATTATATGTCCCTAGTTCGATTTTGTATTAACCATCATGTAAAGTTCAAGTTATATTGATGGAAGTTATCTTTATATAATGTTCTTAATGTTTAATATTGATTATATGGTTGTTTGATTTGCTTTATTAATATTTGAGTATGAGTGTTGCACATTCGGGCGAATGACTCTAACGAATGAAGTCATTCGCCGAATGAACAAAATAGAGAATGACTGGAGAGATAATGTGGTCATTCGCCGAATGACTCATTCTATCAGTAATCCATTCGATTGGTCATTCGCCGAATGAGCTGTTTCGGCCACTCATTCGGGCGAATGACAACAGCCTATAAATACTACTTCAAATAATTTCAAATCCAACTTCTGAGAGCCCTCCTTCTTCCCAGAGCACCTAGTGTCAAACCCTAGAAGATCTGAGCGGCCATTGTTCCTCCAAGTTCGATTATCAACCCATGGTGTTCGATTCTTACTCACACATCCTTCCTACATATTCGTATCACCATGGTTGCTATTGGTTTAGATTGGAAAACCCTAGAATAGGATTCCGCACTATTCTAGAGGCTGTCGAGTAGATATCCATTGGAATCGGATTGTTTCCGAGCTCCAAATAGGTCCTACATCGAGTCAACTTTATTTCAATGAAAATGAAGTTATAACTCTTTTAGGCATGATATTTATTATGAATGATGTAAGCGTTATGATTATTTTAATAAGTTAACCAAGTATCCCAGGCTTACTACTATAGGATTCCCAAAACCCTATTCCAAAGGTGTGATTTATTTCAACCTGCTGTTTAGTAGTTAATGTTTAATGTACTCAGTGATGATCACAATAGTGATCCCTATGTTATGAGTTCTCATGTTTCAACCATGTGTGCTAAGATCTTGTCTTAGTACTAGTTGTTGCATGTGTAGGGAATGACATCCCAAAAGTATGTTATCATGATATCCTCCTCGATATCACAAGTAATGGTCTCAACTGTTATCTCTACGTTGTGTGGTCATATTGACTTTAACATAGTGTTGTAAGAACTTGTCTTATTACACGATGTTAGAAATGTGTGAATGATCTTGTTATCATGAAGTTATATTATCACGAATATCATTCTTGTTGTTTGTAATTGTTATCAGTATGTTACCACTTGATTATCTCGTTGTTCATTCGTGTAGGAATAATAAGACGTTATAAGATATAATCTTACAACTAGTATTATTCTATTGTGTTGATAAGTCCTGAGACTATATTAGCATGTATCATCCTAGCTAACTCAGATATAATGATGATCAAACAAGCAAGCATGCAATGATAAACGATAATAAGAATAAACAATATTATCTAAATCATTGTAAAATCAGTATGTTATATCAAAACTTTTAAATAAATAAAAACTTTAAGCATGTTTCTCAGCCCCGAGCTTTGAAATCAGTTAAGATTAGAAAAGGGGGCATAGGAACTCACCTTGTTGTTGAAGTGGTTGACTTAGCTTAAACAATAAATGCACGCGCTCTTGTTGTACTTGTTGTAATTTTCACGATCCTATATCGATTTCACGTTGTTTGTGACTTGTAAGTATAAATTCTAGGTGAATTTTGTGCGTGTAGGTGTTAGCCCTAAAGTTGGCTAACACTTGTGAGTCCCGGTCTTCATTCGGCCCTGTTTGCTAGTTGTACTCACACTTAACCCTTTAGGTTTTTATTATGACACATCTTTAGGTTGTATGTTTAGCTTGTATTATCACTCTATCAAGTTGTGAAGAATTGAAACCCATAATAGTTTCTAAGTATAACACTTAGACTTCTAAACTATTTAAGCTCAATGGTTGTCTACTTGCAAGAGTCATTCTTCTTTGTATTAATTGTAAGTAACTCTTTGCTATTAAGTTCTTGAAAACATCATAGAAGATAATTAGTTACATGGTCATAAATAATCATGAACCATTCTTATAAAAACTTAATGTTTTAAGTTTGTGCCATTCCTTAAATCAAACCCATCACCTTTGTAATAATTTATCCAAATCCCATGCATTGATATTCCTTATAGTTTATTCAAGAATGTATTTTCCATTTTAGTATAGTGGGCCGGATAACATCCAAGTGGGCCGTATATGTGTAAGTGGGCCGAGTGTTAAGTATGTGGGCTTAATTGTCACTTGGGTTATCACATAGTATCGTTGGGCCTTAAATAAGTGTGGGCCAAATGCAAAAAGAGTTTGGGCCGCTAACTTTGTTTGGCCAAATGAGGTGTTTTCCGACTAGGTGGTCAAAGGAAGTGGAGTTCGGTTTAAGTTTCCAGCAAACCTTATGTTTTAAATGGGTTGAGGTTCAGCCCTACTATGGTCTGAGTTGCAAGGTTCGCAGACCTTGCATAGGTTCGGCTGATTAGTTCTCATGTTTAAGGTTCGGCTGTGAATGGTTCGCTGCCACTTTGAGGTTCGTGATAATGGATTCATGGCAGCAAGGTTCGTGCTCCTTAGGTTCGTGCATGCAGGTTCGGGGGTCATTGGTTCGCGGCAGCACATAAAGGTTCGGGACCTCACATGGTTCGGCTAACCACATGCAGGTTCGGCCATCAACATGTAGGTTCGGCCATCCCCCAATTACCTCATGAACCTGTACCTGCTTCATCACCATCTTTGAATCCCGATTGTTGCAGAATGATTTACATGATAGTGTTGTACTAGGAGAGGTTTTCGAGAGTGTAGGGTAAGTGCTCTAGTGTTTTAAACTGGTTTAGGGGGGTTGGGTCGAACAAAAGTGCAACAAAACCCTAGTTTTTCGAACATTCAAGCTTCATTACCACGGATTTGGCTGGATAAACCTTCATATCAGTTGTACTTCCTTGTAGGGGATGTCGAGAGCTTCGTTTGGACACCAAGAACGTCCGATTTCGTCCACAAACGAGTGAGTTATGGTGGATTGAAGCTTGAGTTTTGTAGTGAGAGAGAGAAAAACGAGATTGTAGAGAGAGAGTGAGTAGGTGATTGTGTTTATGAGAATTAATTGCTTGGGAATGGGTTTTTATACCCCGCGTGTGTTCGGGTTCGTTTCCTTAGCTCGGTTCTCGTTTTCGTCGTGTTTTCGGAACGTAAACGCGTATTTTACGCTTTTAGGATAATTAGTTTTCTTGTACTATTTTGATGAGTTTCAAAATTGTAAAATGTAAAATATTTTATTTTCTTAAATTTATTATCGTTCGTATCGTTTTCGTTTTCGTTTCGTCAGAAAAACTCACTTACGCGCGTTTTCATACAGAGCGCTGACTGTACGAACACGATCGTACGTTTCACTTTCTGATTTGGTTTTCTACTTATCAGTTATCGTTCAGAACGTTAAACCCACATATATGTTTGTGTGAATCGTCACCCACGCAAACACACTGTCCATTTATTATTCTGGAACAACTCTGCATTTAAGTTATGAATTATGTTTCCTCTCTGACGTACTCAACTATACTGACTGTTTTCACATTGTTTTCGTACTGATTTATCGGTCATCTGATTCCTGTCATCTATGGATATCAGATCGCAACCGATTTGTTCTTGTCATTTGTTTGCACACTATTGTTTCTCTTGAGTTGTTGTATTTCCTGTATTTAATTTTTCACTTAAATACGTACAACTGTCTTGTTTTCTCGTGTGTTGTTGTTACCCAACTGCTCAATCACTGTATTTACACACAGTAAATGGTGAAAGTACACACACCGTACGGATTTGCCAGACGATAAGGTACTGGATGTCACACGTATCTATTTCAGAATCTTATTTCAAATCCATGGTTAAACAGTCGATAACTTATCTGGCAATACAAACTTGTTATGTGAATGTTAGTTAGATTTATTATGTATTAACGTATGTGAGATGGTACAGAACAAAATAATAGCGGACGTCGTTACGTGAATATTAAACTGATGGAATATTCGTGTGACTGACGATTCGCACGGATATATCTGAAAGTTTAGCGTTCTAAATGATGTATAATAATTAGATAATCAAATTGAAAAGTACAGTTGCGTCGTGTTCGTACGGGTGACGATCCGAACGAATACGCGCGAAAACTGTACGATTCGATTCGTGGGATCCATTCGTGAGCCACCATTCGTGGGCATTCATTCGTGGAATCATCCTCTCTTCGCCCGAAACGTGAAGCAATGCATGCGAATGATACCCATTCGTACTACGATTTCATTCACCAAGAAACCTTATGATAATAAGCTAGGTTATTTAACCAATTCGCAACGAGATGAAAACTTGGTATGCAGTAATAGGTACAGACGAACTAAATAACTAAACGAAATCATGATGATTCAAAGAACTAATCAAGTACGAGAGTTCTAACCTTATGTTACCAACACTCAATGCTTGGCAAGTTCCTTACGTGATTAGTTAAACAAGATTATTCCACATGGATGATCTTTGATGATTACTAATTCAAGTGGGAATCAAGATCCCTAGTATTAACAGGAAACATACAAGAACTTGACGAATAACTTTGATAAGTTAATTCAAGTCCTAACATGGTTTAACTTGTATTTTTCATAAAAATAACTAGACTTTTATTTAAAATGTAATGATTTACATCATGAAACCTTAGTTTTATAAAGATCATCATATTTTGTTTTATTGAGATATAATGTCACACCCCTGCGCCGCGTGCGGAATCCACGGCGCGGTGACGTATGAACAGTTGAATCATGCACAAGTATTGAATAAGAACAACCACAACGGATTACTATGTTTCATAATGTTAAGACAGTTGTTTAGTTACAGACAGCTATCTACCAAAAGAAAGACAACTACAGACCCAAAATATAGTTACAAAATAAGACTCCAAACAAGACAATTAAACATTTAGGATTTAGTGTGTTTCTAATCCATCCTAGCATGTTTCTTCATCTTGTTCTATCTTAGAATGGTCTCCTTAGTTGTCCCTGAGATTGTCTTAAACCTGATTTCCTGAAACACGTGAAAAGTAACTGTCAACTACAGACGTAGTTGGTGAGAACAATAGGTTTAAACATTTGTAAACATGAGTTATATGATATAAGACATAGGTAAGTTAAAGCCACAAAGATTCACACGGATGAGCTGTAACCCAAACTAACATCAAGTAAGAAAATGAGTGTAAACAGTCCAATCACTGTTCGCACGAAAGCCAATAATATCAAGTCCCAAACCACGTTTGGAGTTAGATAATACGTCAGCAGTTTTGATAACCATATGACACCAGACCTGCAGTTGGCTTTTAAAATAAATTTAAAAGCCAACTCCATCCTGGATAAGAAAACAATGACACCAGACCTACAGTTAGCTTTTAAAACAAATTTAAAAGCTAACTCCATCCTGGATAAGAAACAATGAGTCCGCTTTCCCTTGTTGTGATCACCCAGTACTAACGACAATGAAACTTGATGGGTTTATAAGTTTGTTTACAACAATGGACACCATGTTTATGAATCTTACTTTAACCGGATGTGTTAATGTCTTATTGAAAACCTGGATTTAACTCCACGAGTTGAATCCTTTGTTTATGTAACATGAAAATGAATCCCTTGATTTGATTACCATGATGTGAACCATATGATTTGAATACCATGAAATGAACCATTTGATTTGAATACCACAAAATGAACCACTTGATTTGAATACCACAAAATGAACCACTTGCTTTGAATACCATGATATAGTGACCTTGTGTAACAACAAGGTTTTTAACAAAAGAAAGAGTTTATGAAATCATTTATTTAAAAATGTTTATCCTTTAAAAGAACATTTGAGTAAAACTGTTATAAAACATTTCAAGAAAACATTATAAAATCCTTTTTAGTAATAAGGGTTTAATAGTGAATAATTCCTTTAAAACAGTTGACAATTTCCTTAAACAGTTGAAGAATCACTTGGATTCATAAGATAAACCTGTAATGTTTATGAATACACATAAACTGTGTAATGAAACGAGATTGAAATAGCGGTTTTGATCACGTGTTCCACCCCAAAACAGTTATAAAACAGTAAAAGAGGGGCTAAAGTTCTCACCTGTCTGCAGTAGACTCTGAACTAAAACAGATAGCAAGTAGCAAACAGGACTTCTAATTGTTTCCTATAGCATTGTAATCATACATAAGATATAGGATTTATAATTGTATAGACTTTGATTCATTGATTGACTTGTGTTCTCTTGAAATTGATTATCACATGATAACTTGATCTCATGATTATGATTGTTAAGCAAACTTGAAAGTTATGATTTGAATCAATTGAATGATCATGGGTCAATGAAACTTATGAAATGTTCTTTTGTGTTCAAACTTGTTTGTACACATCACATGTGTTTGAGAATTTGATAACCGTTGATTACTATGATTCATGAAAGATGTTCAATTGTTTTCAAGTTCTTGAAATTGTGATGTGATCCTCATGATTAAGTTTAGTTATAAACTTAAACCCAATAAGATCGAATTACAATTTACTTTGAGTGGTGGCCTATAATTTGGGCCTTAAGCCCATGAAACCATGATGGTACTTAAACCGAGTCCATGGGCCAATTAGGTTAATGGTGAGCCTAATGGGCTTGGATTAGGCCTAAGAATTTAATTGGGCCCACTAATGCGTCTGTAACCCACACAAGTTTCTAAGACAATATCGGGCCAATTAAACCATAATGGGCCAATTTAACCCTATTGTGCTTAGTTGAAACCTATGGGCCAAGTGTTAATGAAATTGGGCCTTGAAGAACCGGATTGGGCCGAAAGGGTTTGGGCTGCCACCTTAGGCAGCGAACCCTCCAATTTAATGGACCAAGGTTCGGCCATCAACATGACAAGGTTCGGCTCTATCAGTAAATCAAGCAAGGTTCGGCCTTAGGTTTGTGTTTAAGATGGTTCGCTGCATGGCAAGAGGCTCGGCTGATTAAATGGTTCGGCTACATCCCTATGGTTCGTGTCTACACTAAAGTTCGTGGGATAACTTCTTGTTTAAGAAGTTGAAATGCATCTTCTTGTTTAAGAAGTTGAAATGCATCTTCTTGTTTCTGTCCCCATATAAAGGCTTGACTTTTCTGAGTCAGTGTAGTAAGTGGCAGGGCAATCTTAGAGAAGTTGAAATGCATCTTCTTGTTTCTGTCCCCATATAAAGGCTTGACTTTTCTGAGTCAGTGTAGTAAGTGGCAGGGCAATCTTAGAGAAGTTGACTTTTCTGAGTCAGTCTAAGGATAGGGGAGTTGCATAACTTCTGTTTAAGAAGTTGAAATGCATCTTCTTGTTTCTGTCCCCATATAAAGGCTTGACTTTTCTGAGTCAGTGTAGTAAGTGGCAGGGCAATCTTAGAGAAATTTGCAATAAATCTCCTATAATAACCTGCCAGACCCAGAAATGAACGAATTTCTGTTGGAGTAGATGGAGTAGTCCAGTTCTTAATCGCCTCAATCTTCGCCGGATCTACATGTATCCCATCTTTGTTTATGACATGTCCTAAGAAGTGAACCTCCTTTAGCCAAAATTCACACTTTGAGAATTTAGCATAAAGTTGTTCCTCTCTTAGTAGTTTTAAGACTTTCCTCAAATGATCCCCATGTTCTTGTTCTGACTTGGAATAAATCAGGATATCATCAATAAAGACAATAACAAACTGATCTAAATATGGCCTGCAGACTCGATTCATCAAGTCCATGAACACTGCAGGTGCATTGGTCAGCCCAAATGGCATAACCACAAACTCATAGTGTCCATATCGAGTCCTAAACGCAGTCTTTGGTATATCCTCATCATTTACCCGTAACTGATGATACCCGGATCGTAAATCAATCTTAGAGAAGCAAGTTGCTCCCTGTAATTGATCAAATAGATCATCGATCCTAGGTAGAGGATATCTGTTCTTGATTGTTAACTTGTTCAGCTCACGATAATCTATGCACATGCGAAATGAACCGTCTTTCTTCTTGACAAATAGAACCGGAGCTCCCCATGGAGAGAAACTCGGTCTAATGAAACCTTTGTCTAGAAGTTCTTGAAGCTGACTAGACAGTTCCTGCATCTCAGACGGTGCTAATCGATACGGTGATTTCGCCACTGGGTTTGCTCCAGGGACGAGATCAATTCTAAACTCCACTTGTCGGACTGGTGGTAGTCCAGGCAAGTCTTCTGGAAATACATCTGGATAATCTTTGATGACCGGTACATCTCCAACTGCTTTCTTGTCAGGTTTCTTTTCCACCACGTGAGCTAGGAAAGCATAATATTTCTTCTTCAAGTACTTCCTCGCCTTGATGCACGATACAATCTTCAATCCGCGACATGGTTTCTCGCCGTAAACTATCATCGTTTCGCCGGACGGTAAGGGGATTCGGATAAGTTTCTCAGAGCATACGATTTCAGCATTGTTTTTGGATAACCAATCCATTCCTACTACAACTTCGAAACTTCCGAGAGTCATAGGAATGAGGTCGATGGAAAAGAGATGGTCATTTAATCTTAATTCACAACCATGGATAATAGAATCTACAACTATAGTCTTACCATTCGCTACTTCTACAGTGTAAGGAGCAGTAAGTGTGGATAGTTGCATATTAAGCAAAGAAGCAGTATGAGTAGAGATAAAACTTTTATCGGCACCAGTATCAAATATGATAGGAACATAATGATCATTGATAAGAAATGTACCCGTGATGACTGCCGGCTCTTCACGTGCTTCAGCAGTTCCAATCACAAAAGCACGAGCAGCAGCAGTATTGTTGTTGAGTTTTGGACACTGATTTCTGAAGTGTCCCTCTGCTCCACAATTATAACAGGACCTTCCACCTGTAGCAACAGTGGTAGTGGTAGCAGTTGTTGCAGCAGCAAGATGAGTAGATCTACAAGTAGCTGCAAAGTGTCCCATACGCCCACATTTGAGACACTTTTTGCATGGAGTGTTGGGCAGATGATGATACTGGCATTTGGTGCAAAGTGGAAATGGGCCAGTATAAGGCTTTCGTACATTAGCGGGTTGTGGCATAGCCGTGAGAGGAGTAGCATGAGTGGGTGCAGCTGCAGTCAACGCTGCAAAGTTCTTGATTGTTTTCTGTTTCTTCTTTTTGTGATGGTGCTGTTCAGGCTTCTTGCCTTCCTCAATCTGTGCTCTCTTAAATCCCTTTCGGGTGAGCACTCCAGACTTCACATACTCTTCAGTAAGAGTAGCACCAAGTTGAATGGTTGCCTCCAAAGTAGTAGGGTTATTACCCATAACAGTTCCCCTAACTACTAAGGGTAGACCTTCAATGTACTTCTCTATCCTGCGGGATAGAGGAGTAACCAAATGTGGTACCAGAATGCACAACTCATGGAATCGAGTTGTATACTTTGCGTTTTCACCACTGTCTTGCACCAAGTTCCACATCTCCACCTCCAGTTTCTTTAGTTCGTGACGTGGACAAAACTTTTCCACCAGTAAGTTCTTGAAACCTTCCCATGGTAAAGCTAGAGCGACTTCGCGTCCTCTGGTGTTCTTCTCAGAGTTCCACCAGGTGAGTGCTCCCTTATGAAAAGCACTTGAGGCCATCTTGACCTTCAGATTCTCAGGGCATCCAGTGAAGTCGAGAATGTCTTCGATGCTTTCCAGCCATTGCAGTAGGCCGGTAGCTCCTTCAGTACCAGAGTACTTGGGAGGCTTTGCATCATTGAACTGCTTGAATGTGAAGTTAGCAGTTCCAGTGTGATTAGTGTTGGAATTGTTCGCTGAGTCACTGGTACTCCCCCGCAGATTTTGGGTGATATCAGTGACCATGCCCGGGATCACATCCCGCATATGAACAGCGATAGCTCGAGCAATCTTGTTGATCTCATCGTCGTTGCCACTTGTTGAACCCCCTCCGTTAGGATCACGTCGGGGAGGCATTCTACGAATAGAAGCCACAAGTGGGTCAGTAATGAGGAAGGATACAATTGAAT
This sequence comes from Mikania micrantha, assembly GCA_009363875.1. Classification (NCBI taxonomy): domain Eukaryota; kingdom Viridiplantae; phylum Streptophyta; class Magnoliopsida; order Asterales; family Asteraceae; genus Mikania; species Mikania micrantha. Next base: position 3,129,501 of record CM018698.1, on the reverse strand, counting down.
GTTCATGATAAGGTCAGTAATATATCCATACTACTAGTATTATCATTCAATTGTAATATGATCCAGTACACGTATAAGTTATCAACTTATTTGCATACTTATCATGTGAATATGTACGATGTTCCATGATCTCTCCACCAAACCTACACACTGACACTTTCCCGATATACCGAAAATACCTTATATATAGGGCTCACTCTCGCTGCCCACCACCGTTTCGATATACCACGATCATGCCCTTGTTAGCATTTGGCAACACGTTTGTACTGATTTCCAAGTGTGTTCCATTGATTAAGAATCTCATGATCTTTGATCAACTTGAACTATGATTGATTCCATGATTGAACTATGATTATGTTATGCGTGCACCTACTAACAGTTGTTAACATGTAGAACTAAATCATACGTGTGCTCTACATTTTTCTTGTTAACTACGTTAATCCGTCGTCTATATTTGGGGCTAAGATTCCAACTGTTGATTGACTATGATTGTTTCATGATTGCCTCTTGTTCTGTGACTATGATTATGATTATGTAAACCATGGTTCTTAATTTGCTTGAAATTAAAACCTTAGGTTTTAGCATGTGTGTCCTAGGTTAATTAACCTAGGTTCTCAATACCTACAGTATCGAGTATAATGATCTCTTGTGAGAACTTCAACTAAAGAATACTGTTACACAGATTCTAAGTTATAAAGTTCCTATGATAATGAACACCTGATAATGATAACAATGATAACAATGACAAGGATTTCAAATCAAGATTCTAAATTAATAGTTCTTGACCTTTGAATTCCTATAATGAGCATGACAAGGATTTCAAATCAAGACTCTAAATTAATAGATCTTGACATTTGAATTCCTATAATGAATATGACAAGGACTTTAGATCAAAGATACCAATCTTTGCCTCTAAATCCCATAATGAATATGACAAGGACTTTAGATCAAAGATACCAATCTTTGCCTCTAAATCCCATAATGAATATGACAAGGATCTTAGATCAAAGATACTAAATTAATAGATCTTTGCCTCTAAATCCCATAATGAATATGACAAGGATCTTAGATCAAAGATACTAAATTAATAGATCTTTGCCTCTAAATCCCATAATGAATATGACAAGGATCTTAGATCAAAGATACTAAATTAATAGATCTTTGTCTCTAAATCCCATAATGATCTCTGTGTGAGAATTTCAAATCAAGGATACTAAGAATACAGATCCTTGCCTCTGAAATTCTTAAATGCATATGTGTGAGAATTTAATTCGGTTTCTAACATTATAGAATTCCGATATAAATTCCTTGACTCGATATCTAATCTTAGTAAAATGTCCTAAGATCTTTCAAGCTTAATGTAGACTTAATGCTTACTTAAGTTACTTAGATCCTAAGTATCCTCAAGCCTATAGCACTTAGTCCTATTGCGTAGCTTAGGTTATAGTCTAGGTCATTAAACATTGGGTTTTTCCTAGTTCTCTACAACCTTGGCTCTGATACCAACCTGTCACACCCCTGCGCCGCGTGCGGAATCCACGGCGCGGTGACGTATGAACAGTTGAATCATGCACAAGTATTGAATAAGAACAACCACAACGGATTACTATGTTTCATAATGTTAAGACAGTTGTTTAGTTACAGACAGCTATCTACCAAAAGAAAGACAACTACAGACCCAAAATATAGTTACAAAATAAGACTCCAAACAAGACAATTAAACATTTAGGATTTAGTGTGTTTCTAATCCATCCTAGCATGTTTCTTCATCTTGTTCTATCTTAGAATGGTCTCCTTAGTTGTCCCTGAGATTGTCTTAAACCTGATTTCCTGAAACACGTGAAAAGTAACTGTCAACTACAGACGTAGTTGGTGAGAACAATAGGTTTAAACATTTGTAAACATGAGTTATATGATATAAGACATAGGTAAGTTAAAGCCACAAAGATTCACACGGATGAGCTGTAACCCAAACTAACATCAAGTAAGAAAATGAGTGTAAACAGTCCAATCACTGTTCGCACGAAAGCCAATAATATCAAGTCCCAAACCACGTTTGGAGTTAGATAATACGTCAGCAGTTTTGATAACCATATGACACCAGACCTGCAGTTGGCTTTTAAAATAAATTTAAAAGCCAACTCCATCCTGGATAAGAAAACAATGACACCAGACCTACAGTTAGCTTTTAAAACAAATTTAAAAGCTAACTCCATCCTGGATAAGAAACAATGAGTCCGCTTTCCCTTGTTGTGATCACCCAGTACTAACGACAATGAAACTTGATGGGTTTATAAGTTTGTTTACAACAATGGACACCATGTTTATGAATCTTACTTTAACCGGATGTGTTAATGTCTTATTGAAAACCTGGATTTAACTCCACGAGTTGAATCCTTTGTTTATGTAACATGAAAATGAATCCCTTGATTTGATTACCATGATGTGAACCATATGATTTGAATACCATGAAATGAACCATTTGATTTGAATACCACAAAATGAACCACTTGATTTGAATACCACAAAATGAACCACTTGCTTTGAATACCATGATATAGTGACCTTGTGTAACAACAAGGTTTTTAACAAAAGAAAGAGTTTATGAAATCATTTATTTAAAAATGTTTATCCTTTAAAAGAACATTTGAGTAAAACTGTTATAAAACATTTCAAGAAAACATTATAAAATCCTTTTTAGTAATAAGGGTTTAATAGTGAATAATTCCTTTAAAACAGTTGACAATTTCCTTAAACAGTTGAAGAATCACTTGGATTCATAAGATAAACCTGTAATGTTTATGAATACACATAAACTGTGTAATGAAACGAGATTGAAATAGCGGTTTTGATCACGTGTTCCACCCCAAAACAGTTATAAAACAGTAAAAGAGGGGCTAAAGTTCTCACCTGTCTGCAGTAGACTCTGAACTAAAACAGATAGCAAGTAGCAAACAGGACTTCTAATTGTTTCCTATAGCATTGTAATCATACATAAGATATAGGATTTATAATTGTATAGACTTTGATTCATTGATTGACTTGTGTTCTCTTGAAATTGATTATCACATGATAACTTGATCTCATGATTATGATTGTTAAGCAAACTTGAAAGTTATGATTTGAATCAATTGAATGATCATGGGTCAATGAAACTTATGAAATGTTCTTTTGTGTTCAAACTTGTTTGTACACATCACATGTGTTTGAGAATTTGATAACCGTTGATTACTATGATTCATGAAAGATGTTCAATTGTTTTCAAGTTCTTGAAATTGTGATGTGATCCTCATGATTAAGTTTAGTTATAAACTTAAACCCAATAAGATCGAATTACAATTTACTTTGAGTGGTGGCCTATAATTTGGGCCTTAAGCCCATGAAACCATGATGGTACTTAAACCGAGTCCATGGGCCAATTAGGTTAATGGTGAGCCTAATGGGCTTGGATTAGGCCTAAGAATTTAATTGGGCCCACTAATGCGTCTGTAACCCACACAAGTTTCTAAGACAATATCGGGCCAATTAAACCATAATGGGCCAATTTAACCCTATTGTGCTTAGTTGAAACCTATGGGCCAAGTGTTAATGAAATTGGGCCTTGAAGAACCGGATTGGGCCGAAAGGGTTTGGGCTGCCACCTTAGGCAGCGAACCCTCCAATTTAATGGACCAAGGTTCGGCCATCAACATGACAAGGTTCGGCTCTATCAGTAAATCAAGCAAGGTTCGGCCTTAGGTTTGTGTTTAAGATGGTTCGCTGCATGGCAAGAGGCTCGGCTGATTAAATGGTTCGGCTACATCCCTATGGTTCGTGTCTACACTAAAGTTCGTGGGACACATGAAGGTTCGGGCAGCTAGGGTTCGCTGCATGAAAGCTTCGGCTGGTTTTAGCAACAGTATGCGAAGGTTCGTGTAGTCCAGAAGGGTTCGTGACCTTAGGATGGTTCGTCGACAGCATGAGGGCTCGTGAGGACCCCTAGTGTTCGGCTGATAACTCCACGAACCATGCAGGGTTCGTCGGGCTCGCTGTGTTCCCTAAGGTTCGGCCAGGTGCTGTTTGAGGGTTCGGTCCCTGAACCTTCGACGAACCTGTAACCTGGATCGTCTCCTTCGTCTAAACCTCATTTCTAGACCACGATCTAGGTCATCCTAAGCTCAATGAAGGTTACTACATGTGCGAAATTCAGACGATGGTGCAAGAGAACCGGTTATGTGAGTGTTTAACAAACCCACGCACAAAACCCTAATTCCCGCAACTTCTTTGGCTCATACCTCGTTTTTGGCTGGATGAATCTGGAAAATTCTTGTACTTTCGTGTAGAGGATGTCGAGGGCTTCACGTGGACACCAAAAATGACGAATTTCGTTGAGAAATAAGCGAGTTACACGCGTTTGAAGCTTGGTTTTTAGAGAGAGGATGGCTTGGACGAATTTCTAGAGAGAGAATGGGTTGTTGAAGTAATAAATGAGCATTTAAGCCTTGCTCAAGGCTTTTATAGTCCGGGTGGTGTTCGGGTTCGTTTCGGTCGCTCGGTTCGCGTTTCCGGAACGTAACGCGTACTTTACGCGGTTTTAAAATAAAAGAGTTGTTAAACTCATTAAAATGATGAGTTTCAAAATTGTAAAAATATAAAATAATTAATTTAATTATTTTACTCTTCGTGCGTTGTCAGATCGTTAAACACATACAATTACGTGTATACCCGCAATCGCGTACGTTTTCCGATCGTATTAATTATTTAAAGTCGTTTAATCGTAATTATAAGTTCAACATTCGTATTATTATGGATCGTCACCCATAACTATACTCAGTCTCGCTTACAAATTACGATCTTTGTTGAATTAATTAAATGTCATAGTATTCGTCTCGACACTACGCACTAACACTAACCTGTTACACCGAACGCAGTATATATATAGGGCTCACTCTCGCTGCCCACCACTGTTTCGATATAACAAGTTACTGTTCTTGCTTAGTGAAATCGACTGTAAATAAATAATACATACTTGTTAAATGATAAAGATTCTAACACACAGGCACATAATGACACATGATTCACATTGACTGACTGAACATGTACACACACTGTTCTAACACTGTTCACGACTACATGACTAAATGCACAAATGTTACATATAATAAGGTAATTTAAAGAACTTTATCAAAATAAGTATAACTTTGTACTTAATTTGAGTGCTAGTAAATAATGAATTATTTAAATAACTATGTTTTTAAATATCATAAACCTTATGCGAATAAGGTTAAGTCTTAAATGGAACAAGAGATAAGGATTCAAATAGGATATGTAACTTATAATAACTATAGAGAATCATAGTAACACACTAGTAAGTCTTAGTACATGTAGTTGCACACCGAGACCAAAACCCTATATACGTCAACTATAAATACTTATAATGTTTGAATCATAATAAATCAAATCAGGTATTGAAGATACATAGCTTACAAATAACGAGTGCGCATATCATTTCTTGGGTGAATCATAAGAACTACAACACAGGTAAGTTCATTCCCTTTTTTTCTAAACATTTTGTTTTATAAATGCGGGACTGAGAAGCATGTGTAAATTATTTTCATTGGATTATATTTTACTTAAATGATTTTAAATTCTATATGTTCATATGTATGATTGTTATCCTAGACTTTGTCTAGGTAAACTTATTTTAGGTTTCGAAAAGGATTATTTACTTATCATAAGTAGATAATTGTTTCATTTCAAGTAAACACGTTCAACGATCTATTTTCAACAAACCATTTCCAACGATTTATTTTCAAATAACTATTTTCAACGATCTAATTTCAAATAACTGTTTTCAACGATCTGTTTTCAACGATCTATTTTCAGAGGAATATCTGTGAAATATCAAAGATAGCATGTGCCAAAGAACTAAAGGGTCTAAACGGAACAAGAACGATCAAGAACGAACTATGAAATCCTATACTTCAAATGATGTCCTAGCTAGACTGATTGATTATAGGTCACATGTTTGATGATATTTACAGAATCCCCTAACTTCTCAGAACCTTTGATTGATATACTAGTATACTCGAGTTAGGAATGGCAATGGGCCGGGTTCGGGTAGGGTATTGCTAATCCCAGTCCCATACCCGATTGTAAAAATGTATCCCATACCCGGCCCATTACCCATCGGATATCTATCGGGTAATTACCCATCGGGTATTGGGCATACCCACGGGTATCGGGTATACCCATTAGTTTATTAAAAAAAATTTGTGATTTTCCGAGTACATTTATATAGTATCAATTTTATGTAATGTTATTGTTTAATTACAAAAATAAATTATAATCATACATATAAGATCAACACTATAAAATATAAACAAATTAAATATAAATATCATCACATATAGCTCTTAAAAGATGCTACTATGGACTATTAACTTATTATTCAAACCGAAATTACATATTTAAAACAACATGATTAGTTTTTAAATATAAAATAATAAGATAAAAGTTATAATTTGTTATGATGTTTCATTAAAAGACTTATGTTTTAGAAAAGGAAATTAAAAAATATTAACAAAATATTACGGGTATTACTTCGGGTATGTGGGCCGGGTATCGGGCCGGGTATTCCTTAATCCCATACCCGTACCCGAACCCGAAAAAAATATTTTTTTTGATCCCATACCCGGTCTCATACCCTAATATTCAGGCTAATACCCGGCCCTAAAGTTTCGGGCTTCGGGTTTTCCCACAGGGTATGGGTTTTTCTGCCATCCCTAACTCGAGTTGACTAAGGCCCAATCATTACGACTTAGATTTTAATTTAAATGTTTATTTATTCATTTATTTAAGCATTTTAATTAATAACTTTCATATTTCCCACATATGCTATGGTGTTGTTGAGTGTTTTGATGGAACTAACGAAACAAGTATTTTGATGAAACTAGCGGAACTAGTGTGATGACGAAACTAACGAAACAAGTGTGATGATGGTTGAGGATGAAACGCTTAATTATCATTAACAACAATATGTTATGTGGTTCGGTATGTGGTGGGCTGGCGGCTGGGCTGGTGGTAAGCTTGATCCTACGTATGCCCTATATATAAGCATACTTGGCTGGATAGCATAGGTGGTTGTTGGTGAGGTTAAGGTTGTCATCTGGTCAGGTTTGTTCAAATTCAGTTTCAGTAACAAAACTAAATGAACTCACCAACTATGTGTTGACTTTATTTCTTGCATGACTCCTCAGGTGACGAACATGTTTAACTAAGAAGCCCGTACTTGTGACTAGGATTCCCAGATAGAGGACCTAGTATTTTGGGACGTGTATATTTTGAACATCATCATACATATTATTTTGTACATCTTGTACAGATACAAGATAGAAGATTTATGATGTTATTAGTAAATTTACATTGTTAAATTATGAACGATACTGATGTAATTTAACTTTTTAATTCTATTATATTTAGTGCTTTCTCATTTCATATCATGTGCAATGTAAACAATCTGATCATTTCGATTATCATCCCGATATCACGCCCCGGGAGCATTCCGTCCGACGGGACATTCGATCCGGCCCGCCGGCTCGGGTTGTGACAGGTGGGTGGCTCTAGGGGGAGGATAGGCTGGCTGGAGGTGACAAGTTAGGTTTTATTTATTTTTTTATTTTTTTGTAAGAGTTCAAGTGTGTGTGTGGCTATATATTTATGTAGATGTATATTCAAGTTTACATATATACATGTAGGATCTTGGGTTATTGATATGTGAAAGTGAGTAAAAATATAATGAGATCTCTGTGCGTAATGGTATGGTTGGGTTTCAAATTTTGATATATGACTGCGAAATAAATAGTTTGAACATATGATATTGTTATATATTTCCCTTTTTTGTCTTGTTGGATTTAAACTGCTTATACTTAAGTCTAGTATTGGTATATATAATTAAAGTTTGGTCGAGATTAAAACCTGAAAAATTGACGTATGTCACGGAAAGTTAATAGCGTATTTAATCAAACGGGTAATTTTTTCTCAGAGTACGGAGCCTATACTATCCCTCATAAACTGAAAAATCCATAGCCGCAATTGCTACGTTTATACCGTCTACCTGCCCTTTGCTTGTTTGAACAACCTAACAAGCCTTAGGGACCTATACTCTATGTATAATGCCCATTATACGCTACGTATAAAACTATACACTACTTTTTGTCATGTTTATAGTATATTGTGTTTTCATATAAGTGTGAAGGATAGGCCAAATATAGGGTCCTATGTGATGTATAACTAGAGGTATGCATTAAACAAAAAAAAAAAAAAACCGAGCCAAAACCAAAACATTGAAAAATCCAAACCGAAATAACCGAACCAAAATACAAACCGATGAGTTTGGTAAAAATTTTCGAAAAAACCGAAAGTTTTTGTTGGTTTTAGTTTTACCTAAAACAAAAACCAAAAAAACCTAATATATGTGTATGTATGTATACATATATATATTACCTTTCAAAATTTCTTAAGTTTTTTATATATAATTTTATAACTTTTTAAAAAAACTAATGATTTTTAGTGAAGTTAACGACATTTTATGTATAATTTTAAACATAAAATAATGTAGTTAAAATAATTTTTAGTATAAATACACTATATTGGATTTTTTTTATTACCAGGCTAAGATTGTTAGGCTTAAGTAGAAAACCAAAATAGCTCAAAACGAAACCAAATGCGTTTTAAAAGGATTAAAGATGAAAAAACCAACTCAAACGGGTTTAAAAAACCAAAAACTGACTCATGCGCCCCCTACGTATAACAACCAATCTGTAGAAAGAGTTATTGTGCGTAAATGTTTTTGGTAACTTAAACGACTCGTATAGTTTTTTACGATGAGTATAACTAGGTGATAACATGGTTTTCTCATGTTAGAAAACATTTTATTTTTTCGTTTTTGTCACCAACATCATGTAAGACCTTTTTTTCTTCATAATTGACCTAACAATTTGACCTAAAACAATATAAATAAGTTTGTTTGAATAAACAATTATTATATTTTGAGTTCAAATAGATGATAATATAACATATAATGAGTTGAAATTAGTAACATCTTAATATAGCACAGATCAATATGAATAAAGTAAAACTGTGTGAATAAAATGAATTTAAACGCGTAAAAATAATTAATAATATATTTGATGCATGAGAAAATAATTATAGATTTAGATTATTTAAATAGATTATTTTTTTAGTTATATAACACTCTAATTTGAACTAAATTTTTGTTCTTTAAAACAACTCATTTAAAGCTAAAGTTTCAAACTAATTTTGCTTAAAAAGAATCATAACTCACGATGATTATAAGTCGAATTTATTATGAATACAGAGAGTCTACATTGGTCGACTTAACTCATACGAAAGTAAACAAAGTTTTTTTTTTTCAAATAAGAGTTGGTCAAAAAAATAATTTACTAAATTGGATGATTTAAAAAATATTTATTAAAATAGATGTTTTTATTTAAACATATTAAATGAAAAGTAAGTATTAAATTCTATGAAAAAATTCAAACTAAACATATTAAATTCTACTAATTATGTCTTGTCTTATTAGTTGAAGAAGTGATATGAGACCTAGGTCCTAGGTTTGTTTCTTGATCTCACTCGGTTTTACCGGCCTTTCGTCATCGTGTCTTTGGGCGGGTGCTTGGGTCGTGTTTTTCACGAGAATTGGTGGCTGGTGGGCTAGGGCTCCATCCCATCTGAACTAGTGGTCAGCTTGGGTATCTTTTCAGCTATTAGGGGTTGCGTACGAAGTACCCAGAAAGTTAATTAGCTAATGTAGGACTAGCCCACTTGGTAGAGGCTTGCCTCTTCAAATGAGAGGTCAAGGGTTCAATCCCATGCAAATGTGTAATAAAAAGTGTAAAGTGTAATTTATGTGGAGTTAAGCTTAGCCGTTCAAAAAAAAGCTAGACGTTTAAAAAAAACATATTAAATTCTCCTCATCTTTCGCTGACTGAATGTTGTTTAGTCAATGCTTGCGTGTCAGAACTAAAGCCACTGTGATTTCATGCATGCTACACGTGTTGCAACCTATCAAATTCCAACTAAAATTACTCGACTACCCACCTCATTCTTCATTTCATCGCCGACTATAGGGGTAAATCGGTAACTTCACCCTATGTCGTTAACCCTTTAAGTTTTATTATCCTCTTTGCCAGTATACGGGAATATAGATTCGTCGGAAAACATCAATGGCAGGACGTGCTTTAACTTACGCCGCTGCCGTCATCGTGCTAACATGCACAGCTCACGCCTTTCACACAAGCCCTCATGACCCTATCATTGCCCAAGTCACCGACCATCGGAACAACCACCTGATCGGAACGCCGACGGAGCACCGTTTCACGGAGTTCATTCAAGAGCACGGCAAGCAGTACAACAGCAGGGAAGAATACCTTCACCGCCTTGGTGTATTCTCCAAGAATCTCCTTAGAGCCGCCGAACACCAGTTGCTTGATCCCATGGCGGTTCACGGTGTTACGCCGTTCTCCGATCTGTCGGAGGAGGAGTTTGAGAGTATGTATTTAGGCGTAAAAGCAGGTGGAGTTAACCCGAGAAACAGCGGTGTGGGAACTGCAGCGCCGAAGGATGTTAGGGATTTGCCAGAGGATTTCGATTGGAGAGATAAAGGAGCCGTTACGGAGGTTAAAACGCAGGTGAACACCGGTTGGTTTGGGTTCACTCGAAAACCAAATACTTGTGAATTTTGGTTCATTTTAAATTAATTAGCCATTAAAAACAGGGTGCGTGTGGAGCATGCTGGGCATTCAGTACCACCGGAGTTCTGGAAGGTGCAAATTTCATCGCAACTGGGAAGCTTCGTAACTTGAGCGAGCAGCAGCTCGTTGACTGTGACCACACGGTTGATTAAACCCTGGTTCTGATTATTACTGATTTAAAACGTGAATCGGATTCGATTTTTTTTTTTTTTTTGTGCAGTGTGATCCGTCGGAAAAGGATGCCTGTGACAGCGGATGCTCCGGCGGGCTTATGACGAATGCTTACGGTTACTTGATGAAAACCGGTGGAATTCAAACGGAAGAATCGTATCCGTACACCGGAAAAGCCGGTGAATGCAGATTTGATCCTGAAAAGATAGCCGTGAAGGTGGCCAACTTCACCAATATCCCCGCGGACGAGGATCAAATGGCTGCTTATTTGGTTAACCATGGCCCTCTTGCTGGTAACTAGCACACACTCATTTTGTCATAAAATGCTTGAAATGTTCGACTAAGCCAGAAATATTTATATTTACCTACATTGACTTTCAACAAAATAAAAGAGAAAATAATATAATATACATTTGCAAGTTTCAAACTCAACCATCATATATTCATATTTTGTCGAATAGAGTAGCATGAAACAAGAAAAGTAGATAGAATGTAACATATAAATTAAAAACCATCCTCAGATACTTCACATGAACCTGCATCGACAGATTCATTAATACATTAAATATTTGCACTGAAATTAATCCAGATTACATAAAAATGTATCTATATTACCATAGAGATTAGATGGAGGCTATTAATCAAGAAAAGTGTGCTCCATAGCAGAACGTTAATGGAGGCGCCGTGTAGCCCTAGACCCAATATCTATCAGTGTGATTAGAAATTGTCAAAATTTAAAACTAAATTAAGAAATGGAGAATACCTGCTATAAATGGAAAATACAAACACACATACAAAAATACATACACACCTCAAAAATTCCTTTCGGTCACAGTGAAACAAACCTGGAAAATGGATTTTCTCTTGTGGTGGTCTTTTGCTCGGCCGAGCCCTAACTCGAAAACATCTTTTGCATCGAAACAGAGACATAGGGTCGCCAAACCATCATCCTTCTTGGTCTCTAGCAATGCGAAGACATTTGAGGGTAAGATAAGTAGAGCTTTCACCGGTGGTTGGCCTTAATACCACCGCCTCCTGGTCTTAACTTGTTGCATTGAAAGAGGGGCGATTTTTCTAGTAAGAGGTGGTTGCCGGAGAGGGCTATGAGAGAGGATTTCCGAAGATGGTTTCAAGGGCTGTTGAAAGGGTTCACTGAGAGAGTGAGTTTGAATTTTGAAATTATTTAGGGTTTTGTCTATTTAGTCCCGCTCGTTTTTCACGTGTCAGTTTGTCACCAAAACCCTGCATTATTAGCTTGTACAATAGGAATAAAAATTTGTGCCTCTTAAAATTAAGAGATTCTCTCTCCAATTCTTATTATATAGTACTAAAGATATGTGTGTATATATATAGGGGATGGTTCCTTTGTTAACTCTTCCTTATTGCGATAACCGTATAACCCTGACATTTTTTGCGTTTTTCGCCCGAATCTTTGTTTTTCTTCATGGTCTTTATTATACATAAATAGGGGGTTTCTTTTTTGTGTTTTTGTTAATTCATCACCGTTTAGAAATTATTTACAAGTTTAAGTAAGTGTAACTTACACTTACTTACATCACACTTACATCAGATATGTGATGTAAGTAAGCGTAAGTACTTACCCTTACTTACACTTGTAAATAATTTAAAAACGGTAATGAATTAGCAAAAACACTAAAAAGAAATCCTCCTATTTATGTATAATAAAGACCATGAAAAAAAAACAAAGATTCGGGGAAAAAACGCAAAAAAAGTGCTAGGATTATGCGGTTATCACAATAAGGAAGGGTTAACATTTGATTATTTCCCCATATATATATATATATATATATATATATATATCTGTGTGTGTGTTTATGTATGTATATATAGGATTTGAATTAAAAATAACACAAAATATTTGTAACAATCAAATAACTATGATTCAATGGTTATTTTAAAAACTCAAGTGCATAATGTCATGGTATGTGTCAATATATTTTTTTTATATAGGACATTTAAGTATTTTTTTTTAACATTTAAAAAGCTTGATTTAATATAGTGGTAACAAGTGTCAGTACCTAATATATTTTAATCAATTTAATTTTTTAAATAAAGTTTACCCCTTTTTTAAATATTCTTAAATTTATATATCATATTATTTTTTGATAAAAATTCCATTATTATAAATGTCTTATTTTTTGCTCTTTAATTTTATTATAGTCTCGACTAATATTTTTAATTTTTTTAGGAGCCATGTATATACATCAACGTAACAAGCAATATAAAAAATTATTTTGATTTTTTTCTAGTAACAGTATATTACATCATTGTTATTTATCATTAGAAATATATTCAAAATAATGTGTTATACTTATGTTCGTTACATCAATGTAAATACAGAGAATCTAGAAAAAAATTAAAAAATTAGTCAAAATTATAACATAATTAAATAAAATATGTACATCATTGTAAATAATGTGTCACATCACTGGAATTTGCTATTGTTAGAAGAAAATCAAAAAAAAATTGTTATGTTTACAATCGTTACATTGAAGTAAATACATGGTAGTTGGAAAAAAATAGAAAACTAGTCGAAATTAAAACAGAATTAAAGAGAAAAATTAGACGAGTATATTAGTGCAAATTTTAGAAAAAGTATTGTAGCATAAAATGTTATGAATAATGAGGGGTAAACTTTATATAAAATATCATATTAAAAAAAATATTTTAGATGATGACTATTGTTACAATCATATTAATTCTAATTTTTAAGAGAAAAATTTTTTAAATGTCCTTCCATGCTAAAAAAGAATAATGTCCCTATATGTGTGTGTATTACTACCTAGAGGCTGTGTAATAGCCTAGAAACATGTATATTACATGAGTTGAAGAATATTATTTTATTAGAGTAGATAGATATTTTATTTATTATATTAAATATGTGTATAGTAAAATACGTTATAAAAAGTACTATAGCATGTGACTTGATGTAAATATTGGGTAGTTGGAAAAAATAGAAAACTAGTCGAAATTAAAATAAAATTAAAGAGACAAGTTAGACGAATACATTAGTGCAAATTTTATCAAATGTACTATATCATAAGCAGTTATGAATGTTTAAAAAATAAAGGGTAAACTTTATATAAAAGATTAGATTAAATAAAATATTTCAGATGGTGACACTTGGTACTACCATATTAAGTCTAGCTTTTAATAGATACAAAATGTTTAAATGTCCTTCCATATTAAAAAAGAATAATGTCCCTATATGTGTGTACACTAGCCTATAAACCTGTGTGTTTATGAAAAAATATTATTTTATTAGAGTAGATAAATATTTGATTTATTATATTAAATATGTGTACAGTAAAATACGTTATGATAGTATTGTTGCAAGTAATTTTAATACATATAAAAATGATTCGTATTTTTATTATTAAACTTAGGGATTTGTAATATATCTTCTTACTAGGTGTTTTTATACATATTTACTTATGTCTAAAAATAAATTACATTTCTCATTGAGAGGGAAGGAACATGTAGTTGACTTTTTTGTATGAAAGAGGAAATATGTTTTAAGATGGGAAACATATAATTGACTTTTTTTATTTAACTAAATATATAATAAATAATCTTAACAAGAACTAATGATGTCTTGTTCTAGTGGTAAGATAAATGTATGAGGGAAATGATAGAAGACCATGGTCCTGGGTTCGATTCTTGATCCCACCCGGTTTTACCGACCTTCCACCTTTGTGTCTTTAGACGGGTGCTTGGGTCGGGTTTTCCCTGGGAATTAGTGGCTGGTGGGCAAGGGGCTCCGTCCGTCTAGGCTAGTGGCCAGTTTCAGCATCCTTTAGCCATTGGGGGCCGCCTACGAAGTACGCGGCAGTTGATTAGTTGGCCGTTCAAAAAAAATCTTAACAAGAGGAAATGTGTAAATATCTCTTAAACTTAATATATAAATATTTAATAATAAAAAAATTAATTTTGTTTTCAGATGATTTTGAAAGAAAATGTCAAAGAGGAAATATGTAATAAATGATCTCAAAATAATTTTGAAAAGTAAAATTTGAATTTTATTGGAATTGAAAGAAAATGTCAACCAAAATTAAGAAAGTAACTGAATTATCAATAGAAAATTTAGGAAACCATCAAAATATTTTTTCTTTAATTAAACATTAATTCAGCTGGAAGATGAAAAAGTAGGAGGTTAAAAAATTAACAAGTGTCCTATAAAAATATTCTTTATTAGAGAAGGTATGTATGTGCGAGTGTTTCTGTGTGTGTCACTTACCTTGAAAAAATTACATGTGAAGGGTGTGAATCAATCATCCGTGAATTATTACAATAACAGTTAGTACTTAGATGATAATTTCACAAAGAATAGACATTTTAACAAACACATTTATTGCGTGAACGCAAGCTTCAGTTCACATTACATATGGTAAGATTGAAAAGAAGTCTTTTTTTTTTTTTAAATCTACTTTTTTTCCTGAATTTTATCATTATATTTTAAATATAGTAGATTATGTCTTATTCGCGGAGCACGCATATAATGTATATATGTGTGTTCTCTCAAAGGACAAAAAAGTAAAAATTACACTAATTTTAACGTTATTATTTTACTTATTTGGGTGATGATTAACTTCAAATGGCAACTTTGATCCGGGAAAGTCCTTCGGAACAAACTCTCTATCCCAACTAGGATAAGTGTAAGATTTATCTTCATTCTTTTCCCAGACCTTATGAAGGACTGAGAATATACTAAGTAAATTTGTTTGTTTGTTTGTTTGTTTTAAATATACTACACAAATCTAGTAAAAAATAAAATGTTTTGCGGCAAAAAACATATGTTTTGTGAAATATCAAATATAAACATATATAGAATTTGATAAGGTTTTCTACATTACAATTACGTTGAGAGGTACCCCTAAGACCTGCTTAATAATTCGACTTTAATGGGTGTGTTTCATTGCAGTTGGGTTGAACGCGGTGTTTATGCAAACATACATCGGTGGGGTGTCGTGCCCATTGATTTGTTCGAAGAAACGGGTGAACCATGGTGTGTTGATTGTGGGGTATGGTGGGAAAGGGTTTTCGATTCTGAGGTTGGGTAACAAGCCGTATTGGATCATCAAGAACTCATGGGGAAAACGATGGGGAGAAAATGGGTACTACAAGCTTTGTAGAGGATCAGGCATGTGTGGCATGAACACCATGGTTTCGGGTGTTGTAACTCATATATAGCTAGTGATAAAATGCAGGTATATACACCTGTGTTGCTTAACTAAGGTTATATGTTTTAAATGTTTTTGTTATCTGATTAAGATTATATGTTTGTTTTTATGATGTTGTAAGTTGCAAGTTTTGTTAAATGTTTAGGTGGTCGGGTTGCTCCTTTTTGTTATGTAACTAGTAAACCTAAGCACACGTATTGTAGAGGGTATATGTTATAAGGTTGGTTTTAATTAACAAAACATTGGGTTTTATATATGTTCCAGACCGCTAATACCAGTTATGATGAAATGATCGTTCCATTGAATCAAATTATTGAATAAATACAGGCTTGCAATGTTCAACTCTAAACTAACAACTAGAAAATAGGACGCAGCCACAAGACTGGTAAATTTAACAAACTTACCTTTTGACAACTTATTCAAATGTGTAACAAACAAAAACAAATCAAACATAAATAAACTAAATAATAATTGTCGCCACACATTCACGTCGCTGAAACTTGCCATGCAAACGATTGAACTCTAACATTCCCTCCATCAAACTAAGCATCGTTTTTGTTTTCATTGCTTAGTTTGTAAAACACAAGCTTGTTTCTCAAATGTTCAAACACTTCTTTCTTCAATGGTTTCGTCATAAGATGTGCCACTTGTTCTTCAGTAGCACAATACTCCAATCTTATACTTTTATTCTTCACCAAATGTCTTAAGAAGTGAAACCTCACCCCAATATGGTTGCATCTACCTAGAAATACCGTATGTTTCGATAATTTGATTATAGATGTATTATAACATTTGATAATTGTACTTCCAGTCATCTCTGTTCTGAAATCATTAAAACCCATATTGCCTAACAAGCACATGCAGCACCTGCCACAAACTCTGCTTCAGTAGACGATAGCGCAACTATTCCTTGCTTCTTAGACTGCCACGCAACACTTCCATCCCATAATACCACATAACCTGAGTACTTTTTAATCATTTGTATCTCTTCCATAATCACTATCAGTAAATACTTCAATTTTACCAAACACCTCCTTTATACCAAACCCAAAATCTTAAGTTCCTTGCAAATATCTCAACACTTTCTTTGGAGCCTCTAGATATTCATTCATGGGATTGGACATAAAATGACTTATAAGACTTACTGCAAATTGTATATCGGGACTAGTTGTTGTGATATACATCAAACACCTCACAATTTGCTTGAATTTGAACTCATCTACTTTCTGCCCTTCATTTTGTTTTAGTTTGCATCTGGGAACAATTGGACTTCGAACTAAGTTGCATTCTTCCATCCCAAACCGTTTGATAATCTCTGTAGCATAATTCCTTTGAGAGATATGAACACCATCTTTTGTTTGCAACACCTCAATACCCAAGAAGAATTTCATTTTTCCCAAATTAGTCATCTCGAACTCTTCCTTCATAGACCTCTTGAACTCATGCATCAACTTCTCATCACTTCCTGTATAAATCAAGTCATCCACATATACATTAACAAGAAGAATTGTTCCTTTCAATCCCTTGTTGATAAATAGTTTATGTTATGCATTGGTTTTTGTAGAGCCTTCATCAAGAAAATAAGCCTCCACACTACTGAACCAGACCCGTGGAGCTTACTTTTAACAATACAATACCCTTTTAAGTTTATATACTTTATCCTCCATATTATTCTTTACATATCCATGAGGCTACGGGAAAAATACCACTTCATTATTAGTGCCATCCAGGAAAGCAGACTTAACATCTATTTGCAAGAGAGTCCACTTCTTTTGAGCTGCTACAGCAATCATCATACGAATGGTATCCATTCTTGGCACATGTGCTTACACCTCAGTATAATCCACCCCATATTCTTGACTGCACCCTTTTGCTACCAAACGTGCCTTTTTCGTCTTAATATCCCTGTGTAATATATCTATCTTCTTCTTTTATGTGATCCGAAACCAATTCCTTATGTTTGTCTTCCTCAAAGACCACATCCTTACTAACAATCACCTTCATTGTATGAGGATCAATTAACCGGTAACCTTTGAATTCCTTACTTATTCCTTGCTTTGAAGCATGTGCATGGGCTATACAACGCCATGGTCTAATGTGCTCTACCGATGGCTTCTCACCATTCCATGCTCCTTGTGGAGTCATATATTCTAATGACTTTGTTGGATGCCGGTTTAACATATGATAACTACAGGTTGCAGCCTCTGCCCAGAAGTGTTTGGGCATCCCTTTGGCAGCAAGAAGTGTTACCACCATGTTCATAACGGTCACACCCCCGCCGTCGGAACAACCAAGGGAGACGAAACTGTATATCGAGAACTTATGTTTTATATAGTATATCATTTTTCAAATCAAGTGAAATATGAGACCTTTCGGGTCGGTTCGCGACTACAAACTCGTTTGGATAACCAAGATCTGATTGGAGGTCTGATTACACCCAGGGACTTGGTTTTTTACCACGACCGTTCCCGAGCACTCGGTTATCGTTATTGATCAGATCAAATTGGTTTGACCGAGGCTTGTTTCACTATAAAAGCACCCGGTCTAACTGTATTTTCATTGTTAACCATCCTGACTTTCAAATCTGTTGGTTGAGAGCATATTTTATGCACACAAACAATAAATAGTGTCGATCATGTTACAACCACTAGATTCAAGACCTGAAATATCAGATCTAAGGTTAAGGTGTTGGGTTTTACCTTATTCATCCAACAAGACCTTAGAACAACATCTCAATCTTCACACAAAGCCATCGTAACTCAATATAAGTTATGTTTATCTTTTCTGGTAGGGAATCACGACCGTGAATGGAAGAAGTTGGCACACAGTCGCTGCTGGAATCAACCTCGTCGCCAGAAATGGAACCAAGAAGGGCAGCACTGTGTTCTTCTTTTTGGCATCCTGAGCAGGAACACACACAAAAGTGTGTGTATAGAAGTGTTATGCGAGTTTTAACTCGGAGGAGTATGTAGTCGGGAATGGGCTATCTGAGGTTGTCAAGGCTCGCGAGAACTGGATGTAGGGAGCAAAGAGGCCGACCAGTACGTTGGGGTGCTCTTCGGAGCAGGAGGGTTGGGCCGAAGGTGAGCACACACATTAGTGTGTGTTCATGCGTGTTTTATGACGGGGGAGCGAGTTCGCTGGAGATGTCGCGTGGAGGGGAAGTGAGATGGATGGAGCTTCATCAAGAAAGTAGCTGAGCCTGTCGCCGGAGGTACCCACCACCCATCGTCTCCTGGTAGCCCTTTATGCTTTCTTTCTCACGTACAGAAGAAAACACAACTATCTATGTATGGTGTTGGTATAGACCCCTTTGAAAACACACACTACACACACTAATTTACGTGAAAAGTAATATGGGTTTCTTAATTTTTCTACTACTAATTAATAACCAAAATAAACCTTAAATAGGCAAACTGCATGTAACGTAAACTTTGACTCAACATAAACAAAATAACAACCAACTCTAAATGCTCTCTAAGAATCGGCAGACTTCACCGACCCACTTATTCAACAACGAATCTTCAAAGATCCTAACCCAATAATCTCGGTCAACCTAGACCAATTCTTCAAATACGTGCAGAGATAACCCATATGACCCATGAACTAAGATCCGCAACCCGTGAACTAATCCACGAACAACCGATTAACCCAGCAATCACCCTCTTAATCGCTTTGTTCACACCGTTCACTCATGACACCGAACCATCTTTTGAACCATCCCGATCTATTCCGGACACCATGACCTCAACAGATCACGTCCAAGGTCTCCCCGGTTCAACCTGAAACCCACCACACTTGTAACTTTTCACAAGGCTATCCCACTGGAACCGTTCATTAACATCTTGACTCTTAACGGATCAACGAGCTCTTCCTCGGTCAACCTTATTTTTTTGTATATTCATCTTACCTTTTACGATCGCCCTTGTTCCAAGAGACATCTCCACCGACAAGAAAACAAGGTCACACCACCTTCAACGTTTTCTTTCACCTGCCAAACGAAACAAATCCTAAGCCACCTGCATTGACGAATCTTTCACGCTCGTTTTTCACGCATATGCCTGTCTCCTCTTATCACGAAACAAGTCGATCAAGGACTGCAAAACCCAACAACAGCATCCTGCTGAAAAACCACTTGAACCAGCCTTTTTTTTCTCCTCGTTGATCACAACTAACAAACACCTTCAGGCCACGTATAAACCTTGCTGCTTGCTTCAACCTTGCTACTTAAAGTCACCTGAGACCACCGCTCTCCTCCTTTTGATCACCGCTAATAGCCACGGAACTCCAATGTTCATCACCGATCACCCGTGTCATCAAACCGGTACTCACCCGCGCCAACGACTGGCCCAAGCACCTCCATTTTCTGCTGTAAAATAGCCCCGTGATCATCGAAAACACTTCAGCCCTCCACCGACCGACACCCCTTTGTCGGTGGAGGCTTAACTTCGATCTTCAAACCCGCAACTCAAGCCCTAGCCTCTGATACCAATGTTGGTATAGACCCCTTTGAAAACACACACTACACACACTAATTTATGTGAAAAGTAATATGGGTTTCTTAATTTTTCTACTACTAATTAATAACCAAAATAAACCTTAAATAGGCAAACTACATGTAACGTAAACTTTGACTCAACAAACAAAATAACAACCAACTCTAAATGCTCCCTAAGAATCGGCAGACTTCACTGACCCGCTTATTCAACAACGAATCTTCAAAGATCCTAACCCAATAATCTCGGTCAACCTAGACCAATTCTTCAAATACGTGAAGAGATAACCCATAGGACCCATGACCTAAGATCCGCAACTCGTGAACTGACCCGCAAACAATCGATTAACCCAACATATGGTGTGTGTACATGCTGCAAGAAAAACGGAAGGGTGGCTGGAGTTGTGCGAGAGATGCAGGTGGCCGGCCGGAGAAGGGAGGAGCCACCGGCTCCCTCTTTTCTCTTCCGTAGGATTCACGGGTAAAAAGAAACACCTATGGGTGTTTTAAGGTTATTACGGCTGGAAAAATGGAAGCGAAGGAGAGAATGAGATGCTTTTATACTTAAGGTTTTGGGGTAGGTGAAGGTACTCTAAGTCAGTCTGTATCACGTGTTGCTCGTGTATTTATTGAGAAATGAACCCATTCAAGTCGCTTTTATTGTTGCAAATATTATTTTGAACTCGGAATACATTAGGAATGATAGAAATCTCTTTTAATATTAAACCTACTAAGAAAATGTTTATGATGAGTAACTGGGTTCAATCTGTTTAAATCGTCTGTATAACGTATTTAACCGTTTTAACAGTCTCCTTAGATGGACTTTAATAATAATATTAATATTATTATTATTATTATTATTATTATATAATTGTTGAGAACGTAAGTTTGTGATGATAACCGGTCATCGATCATTAATACATATATCGTTTGTTTACTTTTGAAAATCTCTAATAGTTATATAATAGTCCGTTAAGGGAGCTGTAAGTTTAACTAGCTTATATTTATATATTGGGCCTTAGTTAGGCCTGAGTTCTTATTGGGCCTCCTTGGGCTTGATTGGGCCTACCTGTATAGTCCAGTTAATTATAATTTATTATCGAATTTCAACGGTTGTTACAATAACCGTTCGGTTTTTCCTTTCTTCCACCCCATTCTGCTGGGGTGTATAACTTGTAGCCAGTTGCCTTTTAATTCCATGGACTGCACAGAAGGTGTTAAAAGCATCAGATAGATACTGACATCCTCTATCCGTTCTTAGACTCTTGATCACCTTTCCTGTCTCTGTCTCTATTTTAATCTTGAATTTTTTGCACTAATCAAAAGCTTCGAATTTCTCCTTAAGAAGGTATATCCACCCCATTTTACTGTGATCATCAATGAAGCTAAGAATGTATTATTTTTCATTATGAGAAGTTGGTTTAATGGGACCACATATATCATTGTGGATTAGTTCTAATATTTCATTTGCCTGCCAGTTACTTTGTTGTGGCATCTTCTTTCTACTTTGCTTTCTGGTTAGGCACACATGACATGTCTAATCACAACAGTGAACTTAGGCAATCCTATCACAATCTCTTTTCTCTACAATTTCCATAGACTTTCAAGGTTTAAGTGCCCACACATTTCATGCCATAGTCTAGTCAAATCACCATAGAGTGGCGTACCTACATTGCTACCTTGAATTTTTTTGGTAGTATATATATGTTAAAATCCTAAACGCCCCCCGTAAAATCTTGCAATCGGCCCCATTAAATTTTTGATTTTCTGAGTTTTAATTAATAAAACTAAGTTGAAGATTGCCCAACTTATAATTTAAACCCAGTTTAAAATTAAGTTTTATATTAATTATAATAAGTCAAGCCACCACTAGCCCATTTTAAACAATTTTATTATTAATTTTAATTAGGGTTATTCACGAGCCGAATCAGACCGAGCATAGGTTTGCTCAAACTCGGTTCGTTTTCAAACTGATCCGTTTGATTCGGTTCAAATTTACAAGACCGAGTGAAACATAAATGCTTAAACTCAGCTCGATTTATAATTGAGCGCTCGGTTTTGTTCGATTTAAGATTAAAACTTAGTAAAAAGTTAAATTGTCACCAATTAAAAAAAGACAAAAAAAGAAAGTACTAAAAGTGATTGTTTTGAAAGTTTAATTAGATACTTAAATTTAGATTATTGTTATATTTTTATGATTTAAATGCATTATACAAACTGAGTCTAAAATATGAATATTTACGTTTTAAAGACTAAAGTATATTTCCTATTTTACGTTAATTATCTAAAAATAATTGTGCACATATATGTGTGTGTATATATATATATTAATAAATGTTCCAGCAAAATCAAACGAACAACGAGCGAGCTAACCTTTGGTCGTGCTCGGTTTGTTTATAAACCTTACCTAGCCAATCGACTCGTTTACAATTGATCCAAAATCAAACAAACTTATTTCCGAGCATTGTTCTGTCGATTTATGAGTGTCGAACTATTTGGAAAACCCTAATTTTGATAACCTATAACATTATATTTGAAGTTAGATTTGTGTAATCAGATTTGAGATTTTAAGCGATAATTGTATTTGTTTTATACAGAAAAAATTACTTAGGAAAGTCTCTCTATACATTGTTTTGAAAATATATATATATATATAAAATAAAACCCCATAGTTAAAAACTATAGATAAAATGTTGATTGTCTTTTTTAACATGACCCGGCTCGATCCAACTCAACCCAACTTGAACACAAACGTCCCTAAAAAATTTTCGCCTCCCATGAAAAAATTTCTGGGTCTACCACTATTTAACATACATGAACTTATCACCTTTCTTTTCTGCTCCACTGTATGATTTTTCATAAAGGGGAAACATCCTATTGGATGTCATGGTACTTTCAATCAAGAACCCCTTTTCAGTGTGATAAATCTTGCAATTACTATCGTTAATTAAGAAATATAATTCCTTTGATTGAAGCTACCCTCTACTAAGGAGATTATTTCTTAATTTAGGCACAAAATATACTTCATTTATAGCATAAGAGGTCCCCTCAAAATACTAACATAACCTACCCTTTACCTTCGACCTTCATTTTGGTATTATTCTCTAATTTAACAAAATGAGAATAACTTTCATCAAGGCCAGTAAACTTGCTTTTATCACCACACATGTAATTAGAGCACTCATAATCCAAGAACCAAATAGAATTCTTGCTTTCATCTCCTTTTAGAGCCGGCAACACGATATCTTCTTCTTCATCAAACACTGCTTAGTTGGCCTCTTTATTATTTGGACATTCATAAGCAAAATGTTCAAGTTTATGACACTTAAAGCATTCCACATTTTCTTTGTTGAATGAGGACCTTCCTCGTCCTCTCCCTCTTCCACGGGTGCAACCTTTTCCTCGTCCATAACTCCTCGGCTCAGAAGATTCACCTTGCTCAACTCAAAGTGCCTGTTCTTCCTCCTTCTTAGGTTTTTTAAACTTCTACTCATGAACAAGGAGAGTACTTTGAAGTTCATCTATGGAAATTTTCTCAATATGCTTAGACTCTTCAATTGAGACTACCACATACATGTACTTTTCTGTAAGTGTTCTAAAGATCTACTCTACAATCTTCAGATTGGTCAGGATCTCCCCATTGCTCCTCATCTGATTGGCTACAAACATCACTCTTACAAAGCACTCTGATAGTGTTTCATTGTTCTTTCATTTCCAAGACTTCAAAATCACGTCGTAGTGTTTGAAGCATGGACTTTTTCACTCGATCATTCCCCTCATACCATTGCTTCAATGTGTCCCACACAGATTTGGAAGATCGACGATCCAAAATCTATTCAAACGTGACTCGATCGATAGCTTGGTATAGGTAATGCTTTACATGTAGATCTTCCGCCCGTAAATCTGCAAGTGTCTTTCGTTGTGCATCACTCTGAGCCACTCCCACAGGTGGCTAAATAATCCCTGGATCAATGAGATTCCATAACTCTGGATCAATGAGATTCCATAACTCTGGATCAATGAGATTCCATAACTGCTTGGCACAAAGAAAGTTCTCAATCATCTCCTTCCAGTGCTCATAATGCCCATCGAACACAGGGATCTTCAACTTCTCACTGCTCATTATTGCAGACGTTTCACTCTTCCCTTACTTTCATTGATGTTCTCTATGATACCAAATGTTAGAATTCTAACACTGGTTATGATGAACTGATCATTCCATTGAATCAAATTACTGAATAAATACAAATGCTAGCAACATTCAAATATAAACTAACAAATAGAAAATAGGACGCATCTACAAGACTCGGTAAACTTAACAAACTTACCCATTGACAACTTATTCAAATGTGTAACAAACAAAAATAAATAAAACATATATAAACTAAATAATAATTGCCACGTGTGTCCATGCACTGTTCCACGTAAGCCACACATCCATGCACATAGCCGAGACTTCCCATTCAAACGATTGAACTCTAGCAATATAAGATTATGATAGGCCAGTTTTTAACAATTAAACGAGTAAATTATGGTTTTTGTCATGTGATTTAAGTCCCTATCATTTAATCAAATTATGGCTTAACATATTAACTCAAATTCAAGAATGTTTATTAATTTCTTCCAATAATTTAGTGGTCTTTGGGCTCATTTCACTTTTAAGGGGAATAAAGAAAAAAGAAAGCATACAAAAACACAAATATGGGTTGGTTCGGGAGGAAAGGTTCTGGAACAAAAGGAAAAAGACAAGAACATGTGGGCTACAATGTTTAAAATTAACCCTCGATTAAGCTAAAGATAGTTTATTCTGTTTCCTATCAGAACCGATTTTACAGCCAAAAACTTAAATCAAACTGTTCAAAAACTGATAAAAACCAGTCAAATATTCAAACATAACTGGAACTGGTTTCATCTATGTCCTATTTTCAACTTTGTTGATCAAAATCATAACTGATTTAGAACATGTTGCGGTTAAAAACTGGTTTGTGCCCCTCTAAACAAGGTTATTGGAGGTTTTGGATATATCTTAAGGAAGCCAATGAACCAATTCTAAAAAAGCTATATAGTGGCGGCCAAACAAATAGGGTTTGACTAAACACCTGGCACACAGGGCAGGCCCAATAGGCCAAGCAACCCAAACTCAGGCTTAGGGACCCCAAAAATATAGGGCCCCATTTTTCAAAGTTTTTTTTATATATAGATGTGTGTTTTTTGCCCAAAATCCAGAAAAGCAGAGCGCGGAGGCCCAATATATAGACGGGAAAGGGAAAGGGATATGGGGGAGACACTCTGTCGGGGGTGTCTTTTGTGTTTTGTTTCGTTATGCCCAACACGTCTTCAATCATTTCGTTTTCGTCAAGGGTGTATTCTGTGTTTCTATTGATGACCGATCAACTGAGCCCGTAGACCCACAGTTGGTGTATGCGATCGGAAACAACAATAACTAGGCCCTTTTGCGCCGAGATTTAGATTGACAGTACACAGGAACCAGCTGATCGTCACCTTCAATTATGCCTCAGGTTAGCCATAATTTTTTAAGATAAAATAGTTCCGATGCACACACGCTGATTTGAATTATTTTACACTTCGAACACTATATATTGCCAAAACTATTAATGATTTTTTTTAAAACGATGACTTAAGAGTTAAGAATGTGCACTACTCTGTGGGCAGCTGAACGTCCGTCGGTCCGGTCCTCTTGCCTCTTGGCTCTGCTGCTCTGTCACGCCGGCCGTCGCAGTCCTACCACTGCACCAACCACTGGGTTAGTACTTGTTAGCTTGTTATTTATTTGTTTTAACTTTTTATTTAGTTGTTAACTTATTATTTAGCTGTTTTAGTTTGGTTGTTTAGTTGGTTATTATTTGTTATTTGAACTTGTAGGCTTTCGCTTTCATAAGTTTTTTACTCTCACTAAATTAGTATTAGTTATTTCGCTATTTTTAAATTAACTCTTCGTGAATTAGTATTAGTTGTTTCGCTATTTTTAACGTAACCATTAGTGAAGGGCCCTGATTTTTATTTAGTTTAGGGCCTCCAAAATGGTTGAGCTGGCCCTGCACCGGCTCATGGCAACCATATCAAACATACAATCTACATAACTATACATAAGATTATATATGGTTCAATACAAAAAATAGAAGCATAGTAACCATATCAAACATACAAAACCCACATAACTATACATAGCAACATATACGGTCCAGTATAAAAAATAGAAGCCCATAGTGTTGGAAAGTAAGGACTGATGAGCCTCAACCACATCCTTTAACCTTTGTGCAGAATCACTGAGCGACTCAACCTCTAAAAGACAACAACGGATGATCTACAAAGAACAACCGCGGATAGAGTATTCAACCTCTACACTTCAACCTTAGAGCATAACCACAGATCACTTTACCTTGGAAGACAACAACTGATATCAAGAATAAAAACCGCGGATAGCAATCACGGTTTGAACACTAGATCCAACAACGACTGTTTACAACCACGGTAGAACTAAAGACTGAAGAACAACTGAACACTTTAGTTTCCGTAGTTGTTGATTTTCTATCAGTTGTAGTACTCTTTTGTCTGTATCAGTGTTTGTACAATTGTCAGCACTTTGTCTTTTGTCTTGCTGCATTGAATGTTTGGGTATTTATATCCCAACATTTCCTGAACTTTATTGAATTTCCCAAAAATTGCTTGTGTTATTTCTCTGTTATTCTCTTTGTAACTAACTTAACAAACTATTGAAATAACCGAGTGTTTTACTTAAGAGTGAGTTGATACCTAGTCTTAGACCTAGAGTCTAAAGTCGAATATACCTGGTAAAGAACATCCTGATCCAATAATTGATATCAGAGCATTTTTCTTCAGTTCTTGGTTTAACTATCAAGTCTAAAAATCAGAGCTCACTTTGATATTAGATTGCTTAGACGCTTTTTTTCAAAACCTTTTACTTCACTTCTTTGCATCAACTTTTCACCCTCTGTTGTAGATATTTGGTTTTGAATTCAACTAATTATTCAAAACCATTTCAGTAAACAACCTAGAGATATAAGTCATCTGTTGATCTTCTCTTGTTGTTTCATAACTATCATGGCAGAAAACTTTAATCTAGATCTTCATAACATCGGTTCTGCCACAAAACCTCCCAAACTAGTTAGACATCGGCATAACATATGGAAGCGGAGGATGATTCACTTTTTGTCCAACAACAATACTGGTTGTTGGAGTCCAGTCATGTTCGGACCCCACAAACCTATGGTCTTGGACACAGAAACATGCAACTTGATTCCAAAAGATCCTCGTAACTATACTAAGGAAGATTACCAGAAACTCGAGCTTGATCCTAAGGCTCATGCCCATTTGGCAATGGAACTCCCAAATGAGATCTACTCAGGTCTCCTCTACCATGAATCTGCAAAAGATTTATGGGTTGCCTTGGAAGAATAGTTTGGTGGAACTGCTAATTTTGTAGCTAATACCCGAGAGATATTGGCTAAATACTATGAGACTTTCTCTCAACTCAATAATGAGTCATTGACCCAACAATTTGAAAGGTTTACTTCTCTTCTAAGTGAACTAAAATTGGCGGGCCAAGAGTATCCAACCCTTTTTGTGCTTAATCATTTCCTAAGTGTAACATCACTGTACTTTCAGTTGTCCGTACGTCCGTACATCCGTACGATTGTACTGTTACGACTGGAGATTTATTAATTATTAATGATTATGAATTACTGATTTTCACTACTGATATTATCACTGTACTGGTATGCATGACTACGATTTATTATACGCGTAAACCACAGGAAGTTTAGTTGTAATTCAACTAAACAGGCCTGTAGTGTTTATCGCAGTGCTTTATTATTGATGAGTTAATGGTATGAGAATAGATTTGGGATTTGAGATGGAGTTGTTTGATTCTGGTTACTAAACGTAGTCAAGGACCCATGGTCATGGTTTATCGAAATAGCGGTGGGACGGTGGCTAGGGCAGTTGCGACTGACCCTTACATATGCCCTATATATATGCATATTTCGGTCTATCATGGATGTGTCGGTGACTAGTGTTTAGTGGGTTTTGGTTTAGGAAAATGATAATATTAAAGATGATTAATAATGAGAATTGATTACGCGAAGTGAGGTTACGAACGCTATTTAATCGCGAATATTAATTTAGAAATATTAACTTAATAATGTATTCGCGCGGGTGACGATTCACGCGAATATAATTATTATGAATAATATTCTAAAACGATATTCCATAAATCATAGATCAAATCGAAATGCGATACGAGCATCGGATTCGCAAAGGTGACGATCTTTACGAATACGTACGCGAGTAACGCGTTTCGACGAGATAAGTAAATAATATTTAACGATATTAAATTAATGATTGTGAACTTAAAACGTTTATTAGGAATCACAACCTAAAATGTTTTCGAATAAATTAATTTATTTAAATAATTATTTAACGAAAACGAAAACGGAATTTATTTTACGAAACAATTTATTTAAACTTATTTTAATTAATCAAAACAAATTTATTTAAAACGATTTATTGTTTTAAATATGTTTATGTTTAAAAAACCGAACATTTTATAATTTTAATCGCGATAAAAACGAGGCCGGACACGCGGGGACGGGACGCGATATAAGGAAGAAGAGTAACCTCTTCTTTCTCATTTCTCTTCATCTCATTCTCTCTCTAAAAACACATTCACGCAACTTTCTCTCTCTACAACTTCTCTCTACGATATCTCGCTCGTTTCTCGACGGATTCACGAGATCTTGGCGCCACGCGTTCGTGTGATCGAGAGGAACAAGAATATACAAAGAAATCCTGCATTGGATCGTTAATCGGAGGTAAATCTGGAGTTTTCTTTACGGTTTTACTAAAAGATTTCATGTGTTTATAGTTATTAACTTATAATCGATTTATGTGTGTTAAATCTGTTAATCGAACCTATAGCAAGCTTAACAAAGTCTTGAACGACCCATTAAGGATTAGGGATTCGATGAGGATAAGAGGTGAGGTGCAAGTGCAGGGTTCGTGGGGGAGGGTTTCTGGCCGAACCCTATGCCATCGTACAGCTCTGGGCAACGAACCTTCCAACCTGTGACGAACCTGGACCACTGACAGCCGAACCCTGGTGTAGCTGGGGCCGAATCCTGCAACCCTCAGCCGAACCCTCCTCAGACTTACGAACTTATAGACTTGCGCTTTCGGAGTTGCAAGAATTGGCGAGTCAGCTGCAAGAACTTACCGATAAAGGATTTATTCGCCCGAGCCATTCGCCATGGGGTGCACCGGTCTTGTTTGTCAAGAAGAAGGACGGGTCATTCCGAATGTGCATCGATTACCGCGAATTGAACAAACTTACAATCAAGAATCGATATCCACTGCCGCGTATCGATGATCTCTTCGATCAGCTTCAAGGCTCGGCATGGTTTTCAAAAATCGATCTTAGGTCTGGGTATCATCAGCTTCGCGTACATGATGATGATATTCCCAAGACTGCTTTCAGAACAAGATATGGCCATTATGAATTCCTGGTAATGCCCTTCGGCCTTACCAATGCACCTGCGGTTTTCATGGACCTCATGAACCGTGTTTGCAGGCCATACTTAGATAAATTTGTGATTGTATTCATTGATGATATTCTGATCTACTCAAAGACTAAGGAAGAACATGAAAAACACCTTAAGTTGGTTTTGGAGATCCTAAGAGAGGAGCGACTGTATGCCAAATTCTCTAAATGTGAATTCTGGCATAAGGAAGTTCAATTCTTGGGGCACATAGTCAACGAATACGGTGTTCACGTGGATCCTGCAAAGATTGACGTTGTGAAGAATTGGAGTACACCGAAGACACCGACGGAGATTCGATCGTTTCTTGGACTTGCCGGTTACTATCGACGGTTTATATCGAACTTTTCCAGGATTGCTGTCCCTCTCACTGCTTTGACTCAGAAGAATAGGCCATATGAGTGGGGACCGAAGCAAGAAGAGGCATTTCAGACTTTGAAGCAGAAACTTTGTGATGCTCCTGTCTTGACACTGCCTGATGGAAATGATGATTTTGTAGTCTATTGTGATGCATCCAACCTAGGTCTCGGTTGTGTTCTCATGCAACGGGGAAAGGTTGTGGCTTATGCATCAAGACAATTGAAAATTCATGAGAAGAACTACACTACACACGACTTGGAACTTGGTGCAGTCGTGTTTGCTTTGAAGATATGGAGACATTATCTTTATGGCACAAAGTGTGTAGTCTTTACTGATCATAAAAGTTTGCAACATATTTTGAATCAGAAAGAGCTAAATATGAGACAACGGAGATGGGTTGAACTGTTGAATGATTATGACTGTGAAATTCGCTACCATCCTGGTAAAGCGAATGTAGTAGCAGATGCGCTTAGTCGCAAAAGTCAAGTTCAGATTTATAGTGTCCGAGTGCACACTAATCTCCGTAATGATGTTTTCACAGCCCAACAACACTCATTGGCTCAAGATGACTTGAAAAATGAGATGTCTTGTGGGGCTGAAATTTTATTGGAAACTAAGGATGATGGTTTGATGTATTACTTATATCGGTTGTGGATACCGAACAGGGGTGATCTCAGGATGGTGATTATGAATGAAGCTCATAAGTCTCGTTACTCAATCCATCCAGGTTCTGACAAGATGTATCAAGACCTTAGGGACTTGTACTGGTGGCCTGGAATGAAGAAGGATATTGCTGAATATGTGTCTAAGTGCCTTAACTGTGCCAAAGTCAAGGCCGAACATCAGCGACCTTCGGGATTGTTATTACAACCAGAGATACCGATGTGGAAGTGGGAGAAAATCTCCATGGATTTTATTACTAAACTCCCACGAACCGCAAACGGTAAAGATAGCATTTGGGTGATAGTTGATAGATTGACCAAGTCGGCTCATTTCTTACCGATACGCGAAACTTACCCTGTGCGGAAGTTAGCTCGTATCTACATTGATGAGATCATTAGTCGACATGGTATTCCCTTAAGCATAATATCGGACCGTGATGCTCGTTTCACGGCACGATTTTGGGAATCACTTCATGAAGCATTTGGAACAAGACTGGATCTTAGCACTGCTTATCATCCTCAAACGGATGGTCAAACGGAGCGAACGATTCAGACATTGGAAGATATGTTAAGAGCTTGTGTCATCGATTTTGGTGGCAATTGGGATGGCCATCTACCATTAGTTGAGTTCTCGTATAACAACAGTTATCACGCGAGCATGGCACCGTTTGAAGCTCTTTATGGCAGGAAATGTCGGTCACCTATTTGTTGGACCGAAGTCGGCGATTCGCAGATTACTGGTCCGGAGATTATTCAGGAAACGACTGACAAGATCCGCCAGATCCGCGACAATCTGTTAGCTGCTCGCAGTCGACAGAAGAGCTACGCGGATAAACGAAGAAAACCTTTAGAGTTTGAAGTGGGAGATATGGTATTACTCAAGGTATCGCCTTGGAAGGGCGTTGTTCGATTCGGAAAGAAGGGGAAGCTTGCTCCACGATACGTTGGCCCTTTTAAGATCCTTGAACGGATCGGGAAGGTTGCTTACAAATTGGAACTTCCTCCAGAACTTAGTAATGTGCATCCGACGTTTCACGTGTCCAACCTAAGAAAGTGCTTAGCTGATCAGGATCTTCAGGTACCACTCGATGACATCCGCATCGATGATACCATGCACTTCGTTGAAAAACCAGTGGAGATAATGGATCGTGAGGTTAAACAGCTCAAACGCAGTAGAATTCCAATTGTCAAAGTACGTTGGGAATCGAAGCGGGGTCCAGAATTCACATGGGAGCGGGAAGATCAGATGAAGCTTCAGTACCCACATTTATTTACTACGGTCACTCCAAGTTGAATTTCGGGACGAAATTCCTTTAACTAGGGGAGACTGTAACATCACTGTACTTTCAGTTGTCCGTACGTCCGTACATCCGTACGATTGTACTGTTACGACTGGAGATTTATTAATTATTAATGATTATGAATTACTGATTTTCACTACTGATATTATCACTGTACTGGTATGCATGACTACGATTTATTATACGCGTAAACCACAGGAAGTTTAGTTGTAATTCAACTAAACAGGCCTGTAGTGTTTATCGCAGTGCTTTATTATTGATGAGTTAATGGTATGAGAATAGATTTGGGATTTGAGATGGAGTTGTTTGAGTCTGGTTACTAAACGTAGTCAAGGACCCATGGTCATGGTTTATCGAAATAGCGGTGGGACGGTGGCTAGGGCAGTTGCGACTGACCCTTACATATGCCCTATATATATGCATATTTCGGTCTATCATGGATGTGTCGGTGACTAGTGTTTAGTGGGTTTTGGTTTAGGAAAATGATAATATTAAAGATGATTAATAATGAGAATTGATTACGCGAAGTGAGGTTACGAACGCTATTTAATCGCGAATATTAATTTAGAAATATTAACTTAATAATGTATTCGCGCGGGTGACGATTCACGCGAATATAATTATTATGAATAATATTCTAAAACGATATTCCATAAATCATAGATCAAATCGAAATGCGATACGAGCATCGGATTCGCAAAGGTGACGATCTTTACGAATACGTACGCGAGTAACGCGTTTCGACGAGATAAGTAAATAATATTTAACGATATTAAATTAATGATTGTGAACTTAAAACGTTTATTAGGAATCACAACCTAAAATGTTTTCGAATAAATTAATTTATTTAAATAATTATTTAACGAAAACGAAAACGGAATTTATTTTACGAAACAATTTATTTAAACTTATTTTAATTAATCAAAACAAATTTATTTAAAACGATTTATTGTTTTAAATATGTTTATGTTTAAAAAACCGAACATTTTATAATTTTAATCGCGATAAAAACGAGGCCGGACACGCGGGGACGGGACGCGATATAAGGAAGAAGAGTAACCTCTTCTTTCTCATTTCTCTTCATCTCATTCTCTCTCTAAAAACACATTCACGCAACTTTCTCTCTCTACAACTTCTCTCTACGATATCTCGCTCGTTTCTCGACGGATTCACGAGATCTTGGCGCCCACGCGTTCGTGTGATCGAGAGGAACAAGAATATACAAAGAAATCCTGCATTGGATCGTTAATCGGAGGTAAATCTGGAGTTTTCTTTACGGTTTTACTAAAAGATTTCATGTGTTTATAGTTATTAACTTATAATCGATTTATGTGTGTTAAATCTGTTAATCGAACCTATAGCAAGCTTAACAAAGTCTTGAACGACCCATTAAGGATTAGGGATTCGATGAGGATAAGAGGTGAGGTGCAAGTGCAGGGTTCGTGGGGGAGGGTTTCTGGCCGAACCCTATGCCATCGTACAGCTCTGGGCAACGAACCTTCCAACCTGTGACGAACCTGGACCACTGACAGCCGAACCCTGGTGTAGCTGGGGCCGAATCCTGCAACCCTCAGCCGAACCCT
The DNA here is from genome assembly GCA_009363875.1 of Mikania micrantha. Lineage (NCBI taxonomy): Eukaryota > Viridiplantae > Streptophyta > Magnoliopsida > Asterales > Asteraceae > Mikania > Mikania micrantha. The sequence goes on along the minus strand of CM018698.1, from coordinate 3,095,399 downwards.
CCTCAGACTTACGAACTTATTGCATCACACATGGAAGACGAACCCTAAGGGTGTGGTGCAGATTAGCGAACCTTGGCATGCAAAACCTACCACGCGAACCATCTTATGGTCACGCGAACCTAAGCCATGCAACCCTAGCTGGCCGAACCCTACGAGACCAGCGAACCCTCTGATGTGACGAACCCTAGTAAGGGCGAACCTGAGGGATGTTAGACGAACCATGGAGTCCTTGAGTCTAGCCGAACCCTAGACTTAGCAGATCCACGAATCTTTTGTCAACACATTGGCCGAACCTTAAGTGGCTTAAACTATAAACATGCAGCGAACCTTTAGGCTAAAACTCTGGAGCAACGAACCATTGATAATGGTAACCCACGAACCCTAGAGAACCCTACTAACTCAGCTATTTCAGCCGAGCCTTGTAGCTTCACGAACCTTGGCCGAACCCTTTCAATTGTTGGCCGAACCTAGGGATTTTGTGTTGACCGAACCCTATGCCATAACTCTAACAGGTTCGCTGCTCTAGGGGTTAATTATAACCAAATGAATCGAAGCTAGGGTTAAGGAGAAGATTAAGAACTAGATGAGATTAAAGATAACCATGCATGCATGAATAATGGCCACCACCTTTTCTTAATGAGATAAACAATGAAATCCTTGTATAATGAGAAATCATTATGAAAACAATGTATACATAGATTTTCTTAAATCATGAGATTGATATATTTTACTTACATGTTTATTAAATTAGGGTGGCCAATAAATTAATCTTGCATGTGCTTGTAATGAGTTTACGATCAAAATTATCATCTGGGAATATATATTAAGGGATCACACGTAAGATAGCATAATTGACTACTATTGCTAATTGATCTAACTCACAAGTAAACCATGGGTTAATAGTAATTAACTATAAGATGTTTAACATCTCATATTACAATTAGGCAAACTTAACTAAGCTAGCAATATGCTATTGAGTTTAAGCAAACTTAATGAACACTAAACTGTGATGAAACATTTATACTCATAAATTCGAATGCACAATAATCACAGATTGTTGAGTTGGTCTTAAGTTACATACGTGAGCGCGCAAAATACGAGGACCCGAATTCTAAGGGCTTCAGGTGAGTTCTCATAACCTCCCTTTCTTTAAACTGTTTTTGGTTTTAAAACTCGGAGGTGAAACATGTATACCGGTTTAAATATTATTTTGATAACACAAGGATAATACCTGTTTATCATTATGATATTCACTATTATGAATTATCATTATTATGGATTATCACTGATTATTATAAATCCGTGTAAACATTGTTATTGACTTCGGTTAATAACAAAGATTACATGTATTGTCTCATACTCCGTGAAATCATTACTTGTAACTTCGGTTATTTGTTTTGACTTCATGTATTGTCACGTGGAGGGTTTCCACATCCGTGAAGTATTGCTCTTGACTTCGGTTGATTGCTTTGACTTCATGTATTGTCACGTGGTTAGCGACCACTCCATGAATCATGTATTTAACTTATGTTAATTACAAAATGATCATGTATAGTCACGAACACTATTTGAGAATATGGTTGATGAGATTGGTTGATTAGTTGTGGATTGATTATCTATATTTGATTATGATTATTTGTGATTGACTATGATTGATTTGGTTATGTGATTATGTGATTGTGTATGTGTTTGGTTGTTAAATGGATGGATGTGTGTTGGATTATCTCATACAGGTACTCATATGGATTCTCTCAAGAAGATCATAAGTTTTATACTCGTTTTAAACAAAGCATTTTATAAAACCATTTTAAGCATAAACTTTCAAACTCATTTTACTTAAACATTTTTAAATATAAAAACTTATGATTACTCACCAACTACTTTTGTAGTTGACACTTGATTTCTTACATGTTTCAGGTGATGGAGACAAGTAGGATGAAGAGGATGATCTCTTCTATTTTGGACATCATCATCATATAGGATTCTTGGACTTAGTTAATTAACTAAATTTCTGGCGATTAGAGTTTAGTTAGTTTAACTAAATCTTTGGTGTATTTGATGTATTTGATTCATGATGAACATGATTTTTGTGTAATTATTGTGGTTGATTAAATGATATATGATGATTTGATTTAGATGCCCACGAGCTTTTGAACAATCTACACATCCCTCGTGGCATCCCGATGATTCCGCCGTCGGTCGGGGTGTTACAGATTGGTATCAGAGCCTGGGTTATAGGGAATTAGGTTACTAGAAATGGTTGACCTAGTCTATAACCGTAGGATACCCTAGTATGAATAAATTCATACACTAGTTAGTATATTCAGGATTTCATGCTTATGTGTTTATTACATGTTAACTGAACTCCTGTTATACATCTGATATATATGCTGCTTATTAATTTCTTGCTTACGTGTGCCCTAATGATTCGATAAGGACATGCACGTGGTGTATCGTAAAGGTGGTGGGACGTTGGCTAGGGCAGTTGCGACTGACCCTTACATATGCCCTATATATATACCATTTACGGTACATTAGGTGGATGTCAGTATTGAAGAATGTGGGAACTACCCGTTTGGGAAATTATCTGCTTAGGAAATTAACTGCTTAGGAATTATCTGTTTTAGGAAAATTATCTGTTTGATCTATAAACTCCAGACAAGGACACACTCGTGGTATACTACAAAGGTGGTGGGACGGTGGCTGGGGCAGTTGCGACTGACCCCTACATATGCCCTATACATATACCATTTGTAGTATATTAGGGGTCTGTCAGTGTCAGGAACTTAGGATATTACTAGGAATTTTTGTGAGATGGATGTTGATGGTCTGTTGGTTAAGGTTGGTTTGGATTGACACTTTGGATGATTACACTTGATAAACACTTATAAATTCCCTTATAAAAACATACGGATTGGACACGTAGGGTGCATAGGATTAATGAACGATATGAGCGATTAGTGATGGAATATGGACTTGGGTGATGATATAGACACTTGATGATAATATAAACGCATAGTGATGATACTAACACTTAGTGATGGTATGGACACTTGACAAGAATAAACTATAGGGAAGATATGAACACTTAGTGACAATAAGAGCACTTCGTGATGATATGAACCCTTAATGATGATTATTGACATTGGAATTGATATGGATTTTAGTGAACTTAGACAGTTGGGGGAAACTTAATGTCAGGTGAACTTAGACATTAGGTGAACTTAGAAATAGGCAAGCCTACATGTCAGGTGAACTTAGACATTAGGTAAACCTAATTGTCCAAGGGAACTAGAGATCACTTCACTCAAAATTATCCTACTAAGGATAAGGTGTGTGAAGTGAGATTTATGATGAAGTACATGACACACTCTACACACTAGCAAGGGCATAATCGTGGTGCAATGGAACGGTGGTGGGACGGTGTAGGGGAGATTGCGATCTACCTCTGCATATGCCCTATATATAAGCTTGTTGCATTGCATTGGGAGGTTGTCAGTGTTAGTATAGAGTGAAGAATGTATAGGATCTAGGAAATAGTTAGTTAACACTAGTTATGACCAACTAGGACACTTAGAATAATAATAGGAAATTATAAACCTTTTTGAGTTTAATGACTGATGGGAGAGAAATATAGTTCCTATATGTAATCCTAACTGTTTAAAATAAACTCAATTGACCATTGTTTGTATGACTTACGTTGTAAACGGTAGTAACATGTTTCTAATTTCTCAGAAACATGCCGCCTCGCCGTCACAACGAAGATGACTCAAACAGTGGGGATGCTAACAACGGTAATGCCAACTCCGGCATACAAGAGTTAGCCACACTTATTTCTGGATTGGTGAGCCAATTGACTCAGGCTAACCAAAACATCAACCAGAACCGAGGTGGTGCAAACCAGACAACTTGCACATTCAAACACTTCAATTCCTGTAATCCCCTGAAATTCACGGGTGCTGAGTCGGCCACTGGTCTGCTGCAGTGGTTCGAGAGTATGGAGAACACCTTCATCAACAGCGAATGTCCCGAGAATCTGAAAGTTCGCTATGCCACCAGTGTTTTCCAAAAGAGAGCACTGACTTGGTGGAATGGGGAAAAACGAACTAGGGGAGTGGATGCTGCCTTAGCACTGACATGGACAGAGGTTAAGAATCTGATGACCACTGAATTCTGTCCTCGAAGCGAGATGAGGAAACTGGAAACTGAGTTTTGGGAACTCAAACAAGATAGTGGCGAGAATGTCATCTATAATACTCAGTTTCATGAGTATAGCTTACTGGTACCTCATATGGTGACACCCTTGGAAAGGGCGATCGAGAAGTATATCGGCGGGCTGCCGGTGCAGATTCAGGATACAGTCTACGGGAGCAATCCCAAAACACTTGAGGCTGCGATCCGATTATCTGCAACTCTTACTGACAATCATGTGAGGAATGGAACACTTACTAGGAAAGGTTACAAGAAGACTGACACCAAGACTACTGCAAAGGAAGTCAAAACTGAATTCAAGTCTGAAGCTGCTAGTTCATCCAAAAGCAGCAACAAGAAGAGAAAGACCAGAAACTTCATGGTCACTGCTCCTGCTGCTAAGTCTGCGCAGCAATCATCAAACAATTCAACTGCTAGGAATTTCACTGGGAACACTCCTCAGTGTAACACTTGCCGTTATCATCACGCACCAAGTTTGCCATGTCGCGTCTGCAACAACTGCGGCAAGTTTGGTCACTTTGCTAATGTTTGTCGGAGTGCACCGCAAGCACAAAGGTTGCAACATGCACCGCTTGCACTGCCAGCTCCTCATGCACAACCTATACCAGCTGTACCCGTTCGCCAGGTACCTCAGGCGCAGGCAAGAGCCTGTTATGAGTGTGGTGAAGTGGGTCATTTCAGGAATCAATGCCCAAAGTTGACCGGGAATAATCAAAGGGTGGCAAGAGGCCGGGCTTTTCAACTGAATGCTCCAGCTGCTCAAGCCAACCAGGATGTGGTCAACGGTACATTTCTGATCAACAACTCTTATGCATCTATCTTATTTGATTCTGGTGCTGATAGGAGTTTCGTTTCATATGATTTTGAGTGCTTGCTTGGTAGAACACGTACATACTTAGATAAACCGTTTAACGTGGAAGTGGCTGACGGAAACACTATTGATATTGACACTATTATCATTGGATGTACTGTGAACTTAAATGATCACGTTTTTCCAATTGATCTTATACCTATGCATCTTGGTAGCTTTGATGTTATCATAGGCATGGATTGGTTAGCCACTCACAAAGCGGAGATTGTATGCCATGAGAAATATATACGTATTCCCTTACCTTCGGGTGAAACTTTGAGAATATTTGGAGAAACTGCTAGTAAAGGTCTTAAGCTGATGTCTTGCACTAAAGCACATAAGTACCTTAGAAAGAAATGTATAGCCTTTTTAGCTCACATTGTGGAGAAGAAAGAGAAAGGAAAGAGAATTGAAGATGTTCCAGTGATACGAGATTTTCCAGAAGTATTTCCAGATGATTTGCCGGGTCTTCCACCAGAACGTCAAGTTGAGTTCCGAATTGACTTAGTTCCTGGTGCGAACCCAGTCGCCAAAACTCCTTATAGACTTGCGCCTTCGGAGTTGCAAGAATTGGCGAGTCAGCTGCAAGAACTTACCGATAAAGGATTTATTCGCCCGAGCCATTCGCCATGGGGTGCACCGGTCTTGTTTGTCAAGAAGAAGGACGGGTCATTCCGAATGTGCATTGATTACCGCGAATTGAACAAACTTACAATCAAGAATCGATATCCACTGCCGCGTATCGATGATCTCTTCGATCAGCTTCAAGGCTCGGCATGGTTTTCAAAAATCGATCTTAGGTCTGGGTATCATCAGCTTCGCGTACATGATGATGATATTCCCAAGACTGCTTTCAGAACAAGATATGGCCATTATGAATTCCTGGTAATGCCCTTCGACCTTACCAATGCACCTGCGGTTTTCATGGACCTCATGAACCGTGTTTGCAGGCCATACTTAGATAAATTTGTGATTGTATTCATCGATGATATTCTGATCTACTCAAAGACTAAGGAAGAACATGAAAAACACCTTAAGTTGGTTTTGGAGATCCTAAGAGAGGAGCGACTGTATGCCAAATTCTCTAAATGTGAATTCTGGCATAAGGAAGTTCAATTCTTGGGGCACATAGTCAACGAATACGGTGTTCACGTGGATCCTGCAAAGATTGACGCTGTGAAGAATTGGAGTACACCGAAGACACCGACGGAGATTCGATCGTTTCTTGGACTTGCCGGTTACTATCGACGGTTTATATCGAACTTTTCCAGGATTGCTGTCCCTCTCACTGCTTTGACTCAGAAGAATAGGCCATATGAGTGGGGACCGAAGCAAGAAGAGGCATTTCAGACTTTGAAGCAGAAACTTTGTGATGCTCCTGTCTTGACACTGCCTGATGGAAATGATGATTTTGTAGTCTATTGTGATGCATCCAACCTAGGTCTCGGTTGTGTTCTCATGCAACGGGGAAAGGTTGTGGCTTATGCATCAAGACAATTGAAAATTCATGAGAAGAACTACACTACACACGACTTGGAACTTGGTGCAGTCGTGTTTGCTTTGAAGATATGGAGACATTATCTTTATGGCACAAAGTGTGTAGTCTTTACTGATCATAAAAGTTTGCAACATATTTTGAATCAGAAAGAGCTAAATATGAGACAACGGAGATGGGTTGAACTGTTGAATGATTATGACTGTGAAATTCGCTACCATCCTGGTAAAGCGAATGTAGTAGCAGATGCGCTTAGTCGCAAAAGTCAAGTTCAGATTTATAGTGTCCGAGTGCACACTAATCTCCGTAATGATTTTTTCACAGCCCAACAACACTCATTGGCTCAAGATGACTTGAAAAATGAGATGTCTTGTGGGGCTGAAATTTTATTGGAAACTAAGGATGATGGTTTGATGTATTACTTAAATCGGTTGTGGATACCGAACAGGGGTGATCTCAGGATGGTGATTATGAATGAAGCTCATAAGTCTCGTTACTCAATCCATCCAGGTTCTGACAAGATGTATCAAGACCTTAGGGACTTGTACTGGTGGCCTGGAATGAAGAAGGATATTGCTGAATATGTGTCTAAGTGCCTTAACTGTGCCAAAGTCAAGGCCGAACATCAGCGACCTTCGGGATTGTTATTACAACCAGAGATACCGATGTGGAAGTGGGAGAAAATCTCCATGGATTTTATTACTAAACTCCCACGAACCGCAAACGGTAAAGATAGCATTTGGGTGATAGTTGATAGATTGACCAAGTCGGCTCATTTCTTACCGATACGCGAAACTTACCCTGTGCGGAAGTTAGCTCGTATCTACATTGATGAGATCGTTAGTCGACATGGTATTCCCTTAAGCATAATATCGGACCGTGATGCTCGTTTCACGGCACGATTTTGGGAATCACTTCATGAAGCATTTGGAACAAGACTGGATCTTAGCACTGCTTATCATCCTCAAACGGATGGTCAAACGGAGCGAACGATTCAGACATTGGAAGATATGTTAAGAGCTTGTGTCATCGATTTTGGTGGCAATTGGGATGGCCATCTACCATTAGTTGAGTTCTCGTATAACAACAATTATCACGCGAGCATTGGTATGGCACCGTTTGAAGCTCTTTATGGCAGGAAATGTCGGTCACCTATTTGTTGGACCGAAGTCGGCGATTCGCAGATTACTGGTCCGGAGATTATTCAGGAAACGACTGACAAGATCCGCCAGATCCGCGACAATCTGTTAGCTGCTCGCAGTCGACAGAAGAGCTACGCGGATAAACGAAGAAAACCTTTAGAGTTTGAAGTGGGAGATATGGTATTACTCAAGGTATCGCCTTGGAAGGGCGTTGTTCGATTCGGAAAGAAGGGGAAGCTTGCTCCACGATACGTTGGCCCTTTTAAGATCCTTGAACGGATCGGGAAGGTTGCTTACAAATTGGAACTTCCTCCAGAACTTAGTAATGTGCATCCGACGTTTCACGTGTCCAACCTAAGAAAGTGCTTAGCTGATCAGGATCTTCAGGTACCACTCGATGACATCCGCATCGATGATACCATGCACTTCGTTGAAAAACCAGTGGAGATAATGGATCGTGAGGTTAAACAGCTCAAACGCAGTAGAATTCCAATTGTCAAAGTACGTTGGGAATCGAAGCGGGGTCCAGAATTCACATGGGAGCGGGAAGATCAGATGAAGCTTCAGTACCCACATTTATTTACTACGGTCACTCCAAGTTGAATTTCGGGACGAAATTCCTTTAACTAGGGGAGACTGTAACATCACTGTACTTTCAGTTGTCCGTACGTCCGTACATCCGTACGATTGTACTGTTACGACTGGAGATTTATTAATTATTAATGATTATGAATTACTGATTTTCACTACTGATATTATCACTGTACTGGTATGCATGACTACGATTTATTATACGCGTAAACCACAGGAAGTTTAGTTGTAATTCAACTAAACAGGCCTGTAGTGTTTATCGCAGTGCTTTATTATTGATGAGTTAATGGTATGAGAATAGATTTGGGATTTGAGATGGAGTTGTTTGAGTCTGGTTACTAAACGTAGTCAAGGACCCATGGTCATGGTTTATCGAAATAGCGGTGGGACGGTGGCTAGGGCAGTTGCGACTGACCCTTACATATGCCCTATATATATGCATATTTCGGTCTATCATGGATGTGTCGGTGACTAGTGTGTGACAGTTGCGTACGAAGAATTCGGCAGTAATGATGTGAGCACATTTGGTAGTGCTTGAAATCCACGAGGATTTAGTAACTTTTGTTATTGGGGATTGATAGTATGTGAAAAATGATGAACGTGGGCGAAAACCGTGCGCAAAACGGAGTTCGTATGCTCCCGGAATCGCGAAACGAAGTTTAAATCAAATATTGGAAGAAAAACACGCTAGGCGCATAGCCTAACTCCCAACCCTCGAGAGCCAGGCTATGCGCCCAGGGACTATGTCGGTTAAAAATTGATTTAATCGCTCAGAATCGTCCAGAACGCAAAAATCTCATCCATTTCGACCTTAAACACCCACCAGACGCCATTTCTTCCTTCTTTCACCTTCAATCTTCATTTTAAAGCCCCTTAAACATCCGGATCATCCCAGGAATCATATATACAAGTCCTGATCGTTGTTATACGCGCAGAAATTCGTCAGAACAGGTAACGGTTCATTTTAACCTTCTAGTTTGATTTTGATTGATTAGATCTTGATTTTGAACGTAATGAGATAGTTAGGATTGTTGATTATTTCCTAGATGATGGCTAGGATTGATTATAAACGAAGAACACGAAGTTCTAACGGTTAAATCCTTGTTTTGATCCGTTGTAATGCCCGATTTTCATGAAATCATACCCATGATTATAATGGTTTAAACCATTTGATTATGACAATGTAGGTGATTAGTTTGATTAATCTTTGAAATGTAAAGGTTAAATCCAAGTGTTTCAAACTAATCATAATCATTAACATACTCATTGGAATGATTATCTGATGTTTGTGATAACAGTCAGATTAGTATGTTAAATCTGGTTATTTCACCCATTCTAATGCTACATTGTGATATTTCATGATATTTGGGTAATCAATAATAAGGATTAATCACTCCTAAACCATTAAATTATCTAGAAACTGTTTTAGCATTATAATCAACAACATTAACTATTTGGTTAATCTGAGATTATTCTGATTAATCTAGAGTGTCATCAACTTTGTGTTAGGAATCTAATGCAATGTAGGTTCCTACATTATCATACATTGTATGATATAACCTTAAATTAATTAATTATATAATTAATATCAAGTTGATGATTTACTAAGCAATGTCTTTGACATTGAACGTTCAGAAGGATCTAATCAGTAAACTAGAACATAAATAACTTATTAAATATAATTAAATGCAGAATCATCTCTTTGTTGTTAGATTTGAGAGATTTTGCTACCTTATATCATCAGGTGAGTTTCGTACCACCCCTGTTCTTTTAATGTTGTATAAACATCGGGGTATAACTGCTAAACTTTTCTTGATCATATGATATGTGTCACTGTTATCTGCGTGATTTCATGTGATTAACTGAATTTGTGGATTTCATGGGATTGTTGCCGTTAGTATCTCTATCATGATATCAAAGTCCTCATTCTTGAACTGTATCTAGTGAACCCATGTGTGGCCGAGCAGAAAACATTGATAGTACTATCGGTTGACACCCCATTCACTGGGAGGATTGCATCTCCCCTGGTGTGAATGTTTGTTATCTGTTTCCTGAACTTCTTAATGGTGTGATAGACATTAAGATAATGAGGCAATAAGATATGTACCGACGGGTAATATCGAGAACTGAACATATCGTCCGAAAGGAACTAGATACGGGTCCCATGGTTATCCGGAACTGTGAACATGTATTTGAACTTAACTGTCATATCATATGATTTAACTAAACTGTATGAACTCACCAGCTTTGTGCTGATGTTTTCGAAACTAAAACTTTTGCAGGCAATCAAGGACAACGGTGAGGATGCACTCACAGCACTAGCAATAACTGTAATTAAATAAATTGTAATATGTATAAACTGTAATAATATTTGTAACCACGAACCTTGTAATGTAAGTTTTACTTTTCGTAATCTGTGTGCTATGATGATACCGGATCAAGTAAGTCACCCCTCATGCTCTGAGACATCACCACTATGCTTCCGCTACCCCTTTTGATGACATCATTCTCAGGTGACGAGAGGTGGGGGTGTGACAGGGTGGTATCAGAGCCACAGGTTATAGAGAACTAGGTGGACATAGGGGCCTAGACTATAACCATAGGCTCGTATAATGACACAGAGAGCACCGAACATTAATATCGAACAAAACCTGTGTTGAATTAAGCCAGGGTAATCAGGTGGTACAAATTTCAATTATGAGTGGCCAGCGTAACTGAAATTTGCAACACGTGTGCATTCTAGTTTAAGTCAATCCAAGCTGAACTATAACAATTCTAAAGACTAATAGTTGCTTTGAGATAGGAAGAGATATCATATCATGTTTGTATTGAATATTATTATTCAATGTTTATTTCATGATACTGATCTAGAACTTTGTTTATTCAGCAATGGCGAACCCGGGAGAAAACTATATTTACCAGAGATTCCCTTACATCATCCTTGACGACACACCCAGTGACAGCTCGGGATCGAGCTCGGGTGCAGTACCATCTCATGCGTCTTCTGTATCATCTCAGGTGGGACCACAGCTACCAGCTACACCACCCGGATCTCCTTTTGTACCACCACTACCGCCCGGATCTCCGTTCATACCACCACCACCACCGGGATCCCCACCGGTGCACAGTCCACCCCACTCACCGCTGGCCGACGCTTCGGCCATGAGGAGGCAGAGCTCCTCACCACACAGAGCCCTGGCATGGGACGGGCTCAGGCGTATGCGGGGCCAGGCCCGCAAAACCACGGGGCTACCTCCACGACGCCCTATGGCTCCACGGGACGAGCCAGCACCAGTATACGAGGTGGGAGAATCCTCCCACCAGGCTGAGCTTCGTGCTCAGGTACAGCAGGTCTCTCAGGACCTGCTGGGCCTCCGACAGGATCTGCAGCAGCACCATGCCACGATGGAGGACACCCGTAACACGGTGTTGGAGATTCTCACGTCTCACCTGGATCTTATGGAGCAGGTGACTACTCAGGGTGCGGACACCCTAGCCTGGAGGGCGACCATTGAGGATCGCCTTCGGAGGACCTGGTGGAGGGAGATGATTGCTGCATGTAAGCAGCGGGTGGCAGCCTTTGGGGAAAGGCTGCAGGGACTGATCTGGATGCTCGGTACGCTGAGCACCGAGGCTAGACTTATCTGGTTAGCTATAATACTTGCTACTATAGCTATAGTGCTAGCCTGTTTACCGTATTTCTTACGGTAAGTCAGATCAGTTGACCCACATTTTTGGGATTTTCATTGTACATCTCATAGACGGATAGGTTGTTTGTATGGATATATTATGAGGGCACTCTTTGTATCATAAACTTTATGGTTCTATAATAACAGTGTTGTTTTAATCAAACGTTTGTTTCTGTATATCTGTTGTATGTTATGTGAACACTATATCTATATCAGTATGAGAACGTATCTATGAACATATCAGTATGAGAACGTATCTATGAACATATCAGTATGAGAACGTATCTATGAACATATCAGTATGAGAACGTATCTATGAACATATCAGTATGAGAACGTATCTAACTGAAAACATATTGCGCTGATATACAGTACGAGAGCCATACTGTATGCGAATATGTCGAACTAAAAATATATATATTGTGCGAAAATACAGTACGAGAGCAATACTGTATGCAAATATATCTAACTGAAAATATATTGCGCTGATATACAGTACGAGAGCCATACTGTATGCGAATATATTAACTAAAGTACAGTACGAGAGCCATACTGTACGAGAACATATCTGAACGAGAACGTATCTGTAATGTGAACGAGAACATATCTAATGAGAACATATCTGTAACTAAAGTACAGTACGAGAGCCATACTGTACGAGAACACGTGAACATATCTGTTGTTGTGTGAGAACATATCTAGTACATGAACTGAGAACATATCAGAGGACTTGTGTGAGAACATATCCTAGTCCTGTATGAACATATCTCTAAAAACATGTATTGCGAGGCAATGAGTTGGGTTATACTCTACACATGTTTTAAAATAACAGGACTAAGTATAACTACGAATATCTGAATGACTAGTGTGAACTGAGAACGTATCTGGATCTTTTCAATATAGTTATACTTGAATACTTGAATGATCACATTTCAACATGAAATTGTCAGCATGTCTGAACATGGTTGAGTTATGTGATTAAAAAGGGTTATATCTTTAATATTCTTGAACTGACCTGAGTTTGTCTGCATGTGAGCAGAACTATGGCTCCGAAAAGAGGTCGTCCAGCTAAGAAAGCTACCGAGAATATTACTCCCCCTGAACCGAATCCAGTTCCACCACCTGTTTCTGAAACAAATACCGTTCCTCTGGTGAACCAGGACCCAAACCCGACACCAATGGCAGCTCCTAGTGGGTCGGTATTGAATGAAGCAGCTATAGCCCGAATCGTAAAGGAACAGTTATCGGCTGCTGGCATTGTAATACCACCACAGCCACATGTCACTTCTGGGTCTGGTCATGTGGAACATAATGCCACAGGTGGACACGTTGAAACTGTTCATACCACAGGCACAACTACTACTGCTCCTGATCCACCACGACAGGGATGTACGTATAAATACTTTGCTTCCTGTAACCCACCTACTTTCACAGGTAGGGAAGGAGCGGCTGGACTCCTTAGGTGGATCGAGGAGATGGAAACAAAACTAAAAATCAGCCAGTGTCTGGAGGAGCATAAGGTGTCTTATGCTGCCTGTTCTTTGAAAGAATCAGCTCTTACCTGGTGGAATACCCAGGCTAAAACTTTGGGTTCTGTTACAGTTGATTCTATGGGCTGGAATGAATTCAAAACTCTGATTATGTCAGAGTACTGCCCAATCACTGAAATCCAAAAACTTCAGGAGGAATTCTGGAGTCACTCAATGGTCGGTGCTGATTGTTTAGCCTACACCGATCGTTTTCATGAACTTACTTGCCTACTTCCCAATATGTTTCCAACTGAGGCAGCATTGATTGAGAAGTATATCAAAGGGTTGGTTCCCCAGATTCGGGGAAATGTAACTGCTGCTGAACCCACAACCCTCAAAAGAACCATTCTGTTGACCACCAAGCTTACCGATGAGGCGGTAAGAAGTGGTACATTGATCTCAAAATCTCAGACGGCCGTGGGCCGTAGTGAAGCTGGTACCTCGAACATTTCTAAAGGTACCAAACGTAAATGGTTTGGCAAGTCCAAGACCAAAGCTCCAGCTGAAACCAGTCAGAACAAACCAACCGTGAAAAACTATGGAGCGGCGGTACCGGAGAGGAAAGTTTACACTGGGCCGGCGCCCAAATGTGATAGGTGTCCCTACCATCACACAGGACCATGTCCTGTTTGTGCAAAATGTAATCGGGTAGGACACTATGCTAAATACTGCAACTTTCCTGCTTGTCAACCAAACCAAGCTCCACGACCCACTGCTCAAACAAACCGGTCATGTTACACTTGTGGAAGCCCTGATCACCTCATGCGCAATTGTCCAACCAATAACACCAATCCAGGGAATCAAGCTAGGGGCAGAGCTTTTCAGATTGGTGCAGCCGAGGCAAGACATGATGCAAACATTGTCACTGGTACGTTCCTTCTCAATAATCTTTATGCATCAGTTTTATTTGACACAGGAGCAGATAAGAGTTTTATTTCTCCTGAATTTGCATCATTACTTTCATTGCCTACGGTAGAACTAGAAACTCCTTATGTCATTGAACTTGCAAACGGCAAGATGATCAAAACTAGCAGTGTTATTCAAGGATGTTCCTTGAATCTGAATGATCACCTTTTCTGTATCGACTTACTTCCTATTGAGCTTGGTAGCTTTGATGTCGTGGTAGGCATGAATTGGCTTTCTGATAACCAAGCGGAAGTTGTATGTCAAACTAAGGTGATCCGTATTCCATTACCTAACGGTAATACACTGGTAGTTCAAGGAGAACGAGCCGGTAGAAAACTTGGTCTCATATCTTGTATGCGGGCTCAGAAATTTTTAAGGAAAGGCTGTTATGCTTTCCTGGCACATGTGACCGAGCACAATTCTTCACCTACACGTATCACTGATATCCCAGTAGTCAAAGATTTTCCTGAAGTTTTTCCTGAAGATATATCAGGATTACCCCCAACAAGACAGGTTGAATTTCGTATTGACTTGATTCCTGGCGCTGCACCTGTTGCTAAAGCCCCGTATCGGCTTGCGCCATCTGAAATACAAGAACTTTCAGGTCAATTACAGGAACTTCTTGATAAAGGTTTCATTCGACCCAGTTTTTCACCCTGGGGAGCACCAATTCTTTTTGTGAAAAAGAAAGATGGATCATTCAGGATGTGTATCGACTACAGGGAACTCAATAAACTGACAATCAAGAACCGTTATCCATTACCTCGTATTGATGATCTGTTTGATCAATTGCAAGGTGCTACATATTTCTCAAAAATTGATTTGAGGTCCGGATATCATCAGTTGCGAATCCATGACAATGATGTTCCAAAAACTGCTTTCCGAACCCGGTACGGACATTACGAGTTTTTAGTAATGCCGTTTGGTTTAACCAATGCACCTGCAGTTTTTATGGATCTGATGAACCGAGTATGTAGACCTTATCTGGATAAGTTTGTGATTGTATTTATTGATGATATTCTCATTTATTCCCGGAACCAGCAGGAACATGCCCAACATCTGAAACTCATCTTAGAACTTCTAGCACGTGAACAGCTATATGCCAAATTTTCCAAGTGTGAATTTTGGTTACGAGAAGTTCAGTTTCTGGGGCATGTTGTGAATGAGAATGGTATTCAAGTGGATCCCAGTAAGATCAAAGCGGTAGAACAATGGGAGACACCCCGAACCCCGACTGAAATACGTCAATTCTTGGGGTTGGCAGGTTATTATCGTCGATTTATCAAGAACTTTTCAAAAATCGCTCTGCCACTTACCACTTTGACTCAGAAGAACCAACCGTTTATATGGGGTTCCCAACAGGAGGAGGCTTTCCAACTGTTGAAACATAAACTCTGCAATGCACCTATCTTAGCACTACCGGAAGGTACAGATAACTTCACGGTTTATTGTGATGCTTCCCGTCAGGGACTTGGGTGTGTTTTAATGCAGAACGATAAGGTGATCGCTTACGCTTCTCGGCAGTTGAAAGTACACGAGAAGAACTATACCACTCACGATCTAGAACTTGGTGCAGTTGTGTTTGCACTCAAGATTTGGAGACATTATCTGTACGGAACCAAGTGTATTGTGTACACGGATCACAAAAGTCTCCAACATATTCTAGATCAGAAAATGTTGAACATGCGACAAAGGCGATGGGTTGAACTCTTGAACGATTATGATTGTGAAATCCGTTATCACCCAGGTAAGGCAAATGTTGTGGCCGATGCCTTGAGTCGCAAGGAACGGATCAAACCCCTACGTGTGAGAGCGTTAGGTTTGACTATCCAAACCAGTCTAATTCCTCAGATTAGAAATGCTCAGCAACAAGCTTTACAAACAACGAATTATCCAGCTGAGAACCTAAGAGGATTAGACAAATTACTCGAAACTAAAGCTGATGGAGTTTTGTATTTCAAGAACAGAATCTGGATTCCTCTGTTCGGTAACTCTCGAACAACCATCTTGGATGAGGCGCACAAATCCAGGTATTCTATTCATCCAGGTGCCGATAAAATGTATAAAGATCTTAGAGATTTTTACTGGTGGCCTGGGATGAAGAGAAACGTATTAGAATACGTGGACCGATGTTTAACGTGTCTTAAAGTGAAGGCTGAACATCAACGACCTTCTGGGTTACTCCAACAACCTGAGATTCCCATGTGGAAATGGGATCAGATCTCTATGGATTTCATTACAAAACTACCCAGAACGTCACGTAACCATGACTCGATATGGGTTATCGTTGATCGCCTTACTAAATCTGCGCATTTCTTACCCATCCGAGAAGATTACTCTATGGATCGACTGGCTAAACTCTATGTTAATGAGATTGTATCTCGACATGGAGTACCGATCTCTATCATTTCTGACAGAGATAGTCGATTTATGTCACGATTTTGGCAAACTCTTCAGAATGCTCTGGGCACGCAAATCAATATGAGCACATCCTATCATCCACAAACGGATGGGCAAACGGAGCGAACAAATCAAACGTTAGAAGACATGCTCAGAAGCTGTGTGATTGATTTTGGAGGTAGCTGGGATATTCATCTTCCACTTGTGGAATTCTCGTACAATAACAGCTACCA
This sequence comes from Mikania micrantha, assembly GCA_009363875.1. Lineage (NCBI taxonomy): Eukaryota > Viridiplantae > Streptophyta > Magnoliopsida > Asterales > Asteraceae > Mikania > Mikania micrantha. The sequence continues at coordinate 3,078,352 of CM018698.1, read as the reverse complement.
TACCAGCATACAATGCGCTCCATTCGAGGCACTGTATGGGCGCAAGTGCAGATCTCCTATTTGCTGGTCGGAAATAGGAGAAAATCAAATCATTGGCCCAGAATTCATCCAAGAAACCACTGACAAGATCGCACTGATTCAAGAACGAATTAAAGCTGCTCGCGATCGTCAAAAGAGTTATGCTGATAACCGTCGTAGACCACTAGAATTCCAAGTTGGTGATCGTGTAATGTTGAAAGTATCACCCTGGAAGGGCATTTTCAGATTTGGTAAACGAGGTAAACTCTCACCGAGGTTTGTAGGGCCATTTAAAATTCTTGAACGAATTGGATCTGTAGCCTACAGACTCGAATTACCTCTTGAACTCAGTAACATTCATGACGTTTTTCACGTATCAAGTATGAAAAAGTGTTTAAACGATGAATCTTTGATCGTACCTCTCGAAGAACTTCAGATCGATGATAAACTTCAATTTACCGAAGAACCGGTAGAAGTAATGGATCGAGAAACGAAAGTACTAAAACGTAGCCGCATACCGATTGTTAAAGTGCGGTGGAACTCGCAGCGAGGACCCGAATATACGTGGGAACGTGAAGATCAAATGAAAGCAAAGTACCCACATCTATTCTTGTAAACAATTGTCTTAATGTAAGTCTTCATTAAATTTCGGGACAAAATTTCTCTAACAGGAGGAGACTGTGACAGTTGCGTACGAAGAATTCGGCAGTAATGATGTGAGCACATTTGGTCGTGCTTGAAATCCACGAGGATTTAGTAACTTTTGTTATTGGGGATTGATAGTATGTGAAAAATGATGAACGTGGGCGAAAACCGTGCGCAAAACGGAGTTCGTATGCTCCCGGAATCGCGAAACGAAGTTTAAATCAAATATTGGAAGAAAAACACGCTAGGCGCATAGCCTAACTCCCAACCCTCGAGAGCCAGGCTATGCGCCCAGGGACTATGTCGGTTAAAAATTGATTTAATCGCTCAGAATCGTCCAGAACGCAAAAATCTCATCCATTTCGACCTTAAACACCCACCAGACGCCATTTCTTCCTTCTTTCACCTTCAATCTTCATTTTAAAGCCCCTTAAACATCCGGATCATCCCAGGAATCATATATACAAGTCCTGATCGTTGTTATACGCGCAGAAATTCGTCAGAACAGGTAACGGTTCATTTTAACCTTCTAGTTTGATTTTGATTGATTAGATCTTGATTTTGAACGTAATGAGATAGTTAGGATTGTTGATTATTGCCTAGATGATGGCTAGGATTGATTATAAACGAAGAACACGAAGTTCTAACGGTTAAATCCTTGTTTTGATCCGTTGTAATGCCCGATTTTCATGAAATCATACCCATGATTATAATGGTTTAAACCATTTGATTATGACAATGTAGGTGATTAGTTTGATTAATCTTTGAAATGTAAAGGTTAAATCCAAGTGTTTCAAACTAATCATAATCATTAACATACTCATTGGAATGATTATCTGATGTTTGTGATAACAGTCAGATTAGTATGTTAAATCTGGTTATTTCACCTATTCTAATGCTACATTGTGATATTTAATGATATTTGGGTAATCAATAATAAGGATTAATCACTCCTAAACCATTAAATTATCTAGAAACTGTTTTAGCATTATAATCAACAACATTAACTATTTGGTTAATCTGAGATTATTCTGATTAATCTAGAGTGTCATCAACTTTGTGTTAGGAATCTAATGCAATGTAGGTTCCTACATTATCATACATTGTATGATATAACCTTAAATTAATTAATTATATAATTAATATCAAGTTGATGATTTACTAAGCAATGTCTTTGACATTGAACGTTCAGAAGGATCTAATCAGTAAACTAGAACATAAATAACTTATTAAATATAATTAAATGCAGAATCATCTCTTTGTTGTTAGATTTGAGAGATTTTGCTACCTTATATCATCAGGTGAGTTTCGTACCACCCCTGTTCTTTTAATGTTGTATAAACATCGGGGTATAACTGCTAAACTTTTCTTGATCATATGATATGTGTCACTGTTATCTGCGTGATTTCATGTGATTAACTGAATTTGTGGATTTCATGGGATTGTTGCCGTTAGTATCTCTATCATGATATCAAAGTCCTCATTCTTGAACTGTATCTAGTGAACCCATGTGTGGCCGAGCAGAAAACATTGATAGTACTATCGGTTGACACCCCATTCACTGGGAGGATTGCATCTCCCCTGGTGTGAATGTCTGTTATCTGTTTCCTGAACTTCTTAATGGTGTGATAGACATTAAGATAATGAGGCAATAAGATATGTACCGACGGGTAATATCGAGAACTGAACATATCGTCCGAAAGGAACTAGATACGGGTCCCATGGTTATCCGGAACTGTGAACATGTATTTGAACTTAACTGTCATATCATATGATTTAACTAAACTGTATGAACTCACCAGCTTTGTGCTGATGTTTTCGAAACTAAAACTTTTGCAGGCAATCAAGGACAACGGTGAGGATGCACTCACAGCACTAGCAATAACTGTAATTAAATAAATTGTAATATGTATAAACTGTAATAATATTTGTAACCACGAACCTTGTAATGTAAGTTTTACTTTTCGTAATCTGTGTGCTATGATGATACCGGATCAAGTAAGTCACCCCTCATGCTCTGAGACATCACCACTATGCTTCCGCTACCCCTTTTGATGACATCATTCTCAGGTGACGAGAGGTGGGGGTGTGACATAGTGTTTAGTGGGTTTTGGTTTAGGAAAATGATAATATTAAAGATGATTAATAATGAGAATTGATTACGCGAAGTGAGGTTACGAACGCTATTTAATCGCGAATATTAATTTAGAAATATTAACTTAATAATGTATTCGCGCGGGTGACGATTCACGCGAATATAATTATTATGAATAATATTCTAAAACGATATTCCATAAATCATAGATCAAATCGAAATGCGATACGAGCATCGGATTCGCAAAGGTGACGATCTTTACGAATACGTACGCGAGTAACGCGTTTCGACGAGATAAGTAAATAATATTTAACGATATTAAATTAATGATTGTGAACTTAAAACGTTTATTAGGAATCACAACCTAAAATGTTTTCGAATAAATTAATTTATTTAAATAATTATTTAACGAAAACGAAAACGGAATTTATTTTACGAAACAATTTATTTAAACTTATTTTAATTAATCAAAACAAATTTATTTAAAACGATTTATTGTTTTAAATATGTTTATGTTTAAAAAACCGAACATTTTATAATTTTAATCGCGATAAAAACGAGGCCGGACACGCGGGGACGGGACGCGATATAAGGAAGAAGAGTAACCTCTTCTTTCTCATTTCTCTTCATCTCATTCTCTCTCTAAAAACACATTCACGCAACTTTCTCTCTCTACAACTTCTCTCTACGATATCTCGCTCGTTTCTCGACGGATTCACGAGATCTTGGCGCCCACGCGTTCGTGTGATCGAGAGGAACAAGAATATACAAAGAAATCCTGCATTGGATCGTTAATCGGAGGTAAATCTGGAGTTTTCTTTACGGTTTTACTAAAAGATTTCATGTGTTTATAGTTATTAACTTATAATCGATTTATGTGTGTTAAATCTGTTAATCGAACCTATAGCAAGCTTAACAAAGTCTTGAACGACCCATTAAGGATTAGGGATTCGATGAGGATAAGAGGTGAGGTGCAAGTGCAGGGTTCATGGGGGAGGGTTTCTGGCCGAACCCTATGCCATCGTACAGCTCTGGGCAACGAACCTTCCAACCTGTGACGAACCTGGACCACTGACAGCCGAACACTGGTGTAGCTGGGGCCGAATCCTGCAACCCTCAGCCGAACCCTCCTCAGACTTACGAACTTATTGCATCACACATGGAAGACGAACCCTAAGGGTGTGGTGCAGATTAGCGAACCTTGGCATGCAAAACCTACCACGCGAACCATCTTATGGTCACGCGAACCTAAGCCATGCAACCCTAGCTGGCCGAACCCTACGAGACCAGCGAACCCTCTGATGTGACGAACCCTAGTAAGGGCGAACCTGAGGGATGTTAGACGAACCATGGAGTCCTTGAGTCTAGCCGAACCCTAGACTTAGCAGATCCACGAATCTTTTGTCAACACATTGGCCGAACCTTAAGTGGCTTAAACTATAAACATGCAGCGAACCTTTAGGCTAAAACTCTGGAGCAACGAACCATTGATAATGGTAACCCACGAACCCTAGAGAACCCTACTAACTCAGCTATTTCAGCCGAGCCTTGTAGCTTCACGAACCTTGGCCGAACCCTTTCAATTGTTGGCCGAACCTAGGGATTTTGTGTTGACCGAACCCTATGCCATAACTCTAACAGGTTCGCTGCTCTAGGGGTTAATTATAACCAAATGAATCGAAGCTAGGGTTAAGGAGAAGATTAAGAACTAGATGAGATTAAAGATAACCATGCATGCATGAATAATGGCCACCACCTTTTCTTAATGAGATAAACAATGAAATCCTTGTATAATGAGAAATCATTATGAAAACAATGTATACATAGATTTTCTTAAATCATGAGATTGATATATTTTACTTACATGTTTATTAAATTAGGGTGGCCAATAAATTAATCTTGCATGTGCTTGTAATGAGTTTACGATCAAAATTATCATCTGGGAATATATATTAAGGGATCACACGTAAGATAGCATAATTGACTACTATTGCTAATTGATCTAACTCACAAGTAAACCATGGGTTAATAGTAACTAACTATAAGATGTTTAACATCTCATATTACAATTAGGCAAACTTAACTAAGCTAGCAATATGCTATTGAGTTTAAGCAAACTTAATGAACACTAAACTGTGATGAAACATTTATACTCATAAATTCGAATGCACAATAATCACAGATTGTTGAGTTGGTCTTAAGTTACATACGTGAGCGCGCAAAATACGAGGACCCGAATTCTAAGGGCTTCAGGTGAGTTCTCATAACCTCCCTTTCTTTAAACTGTTTTTGGTTTTAAAACTCGGAGGTGAAACATGTATACCGGTTTAAATATTATTTTGATAACACAAGGATAATACCTGTTTATCATTATGATATTCACTATTATGAATTATCATTATTATGGATTATCACTGATTATTATAAATCCGTGTAAACATTGTTATTGACTTCGGTTAATAACAAAGATTACATGTATTGTCTCATACTCCGTGAAATCATTACTTGTAACTTCGGTTATTTGTTTTGACTTCATGTATTGTCACGTGGAGGGTTTCCACATCCGTGAAGTATTGCTCTTGACTTCGGTTGATTGCTTTGACTTCATGTATTGTCACGTGGTTAGCGACCACTCCATGAATCATGTATTTAACTTATGTTAATTACAAAATGATCATGTATAGTCACGAACACTATTTGAGAATATGGTTGATGAGATTGGTTGATTAGTTGTGGATTGATTATCTATATTTGATTATGATTATTTGTGATTGACTATGATTGATTTGGTTATGTGATTATGTGATTGTGTATGTGTTTGGTTGTTAAATGGATGGATGTGTGTTGGATTATCTCATACAGGTACTCATATGGATTCTCTCAAGAAGATCATAAGTTTTATACTCGTTTTAAACAAAGCATTTTATAAAACCATTTTAAGCATAAACTTTCAAACTCATTTTACTTAAACATTTTTAAATATAAAAACTTATGATTACTCACCAACTACTTTTGTAGTTGACACTTGATTTCTTACATGTTTCAGGTGATGGAGACAAGTAGGATGAAGAGGATGATCTCTTCTATTTTGGACATCATCATCATATAGGATTCTTGGACTTAGTTAATTAACTAAATTTCTGGCGATTAGAGTTTAGTTAGTTTAACTAAATCTTTGGTGTATTTGATGTATTTGATTCATGATGAACATGATTTTTGTGTAATTATTGTGGTTGATTAAATGATATATGATGATTTGATTTAGATGCCCACGAGCTTTTGAACAATCTACACATCCCTCGTGGCATCCCGATGATTCCGCCGTCGGTCGGGGTGTTACACTAAGGTCCTTACCTCACAAGTGGGAAACATATTCAATTTTCATGAGGTCCTCACCAGACTTTGGCAATCTCACACTTATCCAACTTCATGGTAAGTTACTCACATGTGAACGTGAGATTGACCAAAAGAGAAAATTAATAAAGTCTGGAAAAGCAACTAAGGAGTATGTTCAAGGAAACATAACTCTTCTCAGTCACACTCATAATTCTGAAAATCTTGATTAGAGTTATGATGAACATATTGACATCACTATATGCATCAAAAGTTCTATATCTTCTTATGATGATCCTGCTTTGTTCCAGACAATTTGTGTTTTATCATGGATGATCTCCATCATATTCCAAGTGATGATTTGGAAGATATGGATATTCTAAATCAACTTCCTTTTTGAGCATTGAACTAATAAGTTCTATAAAAGGATAGGCAGAAAATTTCCTGGTATCCATGGTAGGACCAAAATTGGTCTAAATAAAGCCAAGGTTCAATGCTATCGATGTCATGGCACTGGACATTTGCTAAGGAATACAGAAATGCTCCCAACAACCAATCTTCTCCTTATGTGACTTTTCCTGCTTTAAACTCATCTACCACTTCTTCTCACTATTCCAGACCCAGTTCTCCAAACCTCTCAATCTAGTCAGCCTGCTCTATTTTCACAAGAATATGTGGATTGGAGCAACTTACCCAATGATGCAGGTTATGCTCTCTTAGCCAATGACCCCACAAACCTTGCACTTATGGCAATTAGAGAAACATAAAAGTATTCTGACCCACATGCTGATTACCATCATCTACTTCACAGGTATCCTTGTTCTCCTTGAAAGATAGTCTTCCCGAATCATTCATTGAAGCATTTGCCAACATAAGAAGGCTAATGTCTTGTTGCAAGAACAAAACCTAGAGCTTGAACAACTTCTAGCCAGTAAAAACTTGGAAATTGATAAAATAATAAAAGGTAAAAATGGTTCAATTTCACTTTTAAAAACTGAAAAATCAATTTTTCAAGCATTATTTGACTTATTACCAGAAAAATATTCTGCATGCAAATCTGAACTTTCTGAGACCAAAGTTAGCTGTGAAAAATGGGTAGAATCCTACAAAGGATTTAGATTGCTTCTCAAGAAGCAAGTTCACAATAAGGCAACGTTCAGAATCGGGTATAATTATACTCTCTCACCTACTAAATTATACTCTAATTTACAATAAGATGGAAGAAAATGTGTCTGAACCCCTGTCTCCCATATTTCTTCCTGACATCATTCCTGAAATAATGAACTCACCACCTAAGGTGTATCCATCTAGCTTACTTTAAAAGTTTGTGTATCCCACTTTTACAAAATCATAAGTATCTGAGGAAAAATCCTGAGATGAAGTTCAAATAAATGACTCTTCAAAACAAAATGAGACAGTTCCATTAATGAACACTCAACACTATTCATAGTTTTGAAGATACAAAAATAAATGAAACCTCTAATAATTCAAGGATTTCCTACTAAAAGGAAAGTATCCTATGGTTGACATCAAGTTTCCTCCATCTCACCCTCATCCTCCTTATCCTACAATGCAAGCAAACAAACCCTTTATCCCTAATTATTCTGCATTATTACCTGCTTGCACTAATATTTCCTATTTTTTAAGAAGAGAATGAATCTTTTTATCGTAGGATCAGAAAAAAGGGTCCGAATCTCCTGCGGGAATGATTTAGTGCTTCAAGTACAATCAATCAACTGAAGAGTGTTGGAATAAAACTCCACTTGAAAAACTTAGAAATCAATTACAGGCAGAAAATGCCTTATCCTCTAAAGGAACACCTTCTAGCAAGGTGAAAAAGGCCAAGAAACCCAACAAACCAAAGGTCATCAGTCCAATAAGACCAAATCAACAACCATACTTTCATACACCACCACCTTAAGATCCTATTCCTAGACCCTCAACTATTAGAACACCTCATTTCTGCTCACCAACAGTTAACCCTGCTCAATATTCATCAGCTGCTGTGAACTCACCCTCTGTAAACTCACAAATTGACATATTGAACCAAAATCATCAACAACTGATTCAGATGATGCAACAACTGATGAACAATGTGAAAAAATAAAATAAAAACTCAAAAAGTTTCTTTCCTTGTCTAAATAAATCAAGACCCATATCTAACCTATTGCATTTAATCCTATATGTAGAGAGCTTATAAAAATCAAGTTATCCTAAAAAAAGGATTTATTTAAAAATAAAATATACTATATACCGGATTTTTTATACAATGAAATTTTATAAACAAATTACGTTTTTAATTTATTTAAAAACTGAAGTAATAAAAATGACAGAGAAAGTTACACTTTTGGTTCGTTATGTTTAACACTATTTTTAAATTGGGTCGTTTAACTTTAATAATTACAAAAATTATATTTTATATTATTGATTTATAAAAGTTAGTTTTTAATATAATACAAACCAAGGTTGTAAAAGTCGCTAGGTGCTCCAAGGATGGAGCAACTCCTTGGAGCGAGTAATTGGGGAATACTCGGCCTCGGCGGAGAGTACTCGGGTAATACTCGGGAAGTGTTCGGCCTCGAAACAACTCCTTGGAGCAAGTACTCGGCCTTGGAGGCCGACATTTGGAAACATGATACAAACTGATGTTTTTAACGTTGTAGGACCAATTTGGAGCCCAGAAACAATCCGATTCCTATGTAGATCTGCTCGACTGCCTTTGGAATAGTGCGGAATCCTATTCCAGGGTTTTCCAGTAGAAACCAATAGGCCCCATGGCGATCCGAAGGTGAGGGATGAATGTTTGGATCAAGATCGAAGCCCACGGGGTTAGAATCGAAGTTGAACAGGGAAGAACCGCTCAAAACCCTGAGGGTGTGACTCTGGAGTGCTCTGGGAAGAGAGGAGGCTCGGAAAGTTAGGTTTGAATATGTTTGAACAAGTATATATAGACTGTACTCATTCGGCGAATGGCTCAGCTGAATGAGCTCGGTCAACCGAATGAGTCATACGGATGAATCATTCGATCGCCCTGGTCATTCGCTAGGCGTTCATTCGGCCGAATGACCTCATTCTTAGGGTCATTCGTCCGAATAGGTCTATAACTCATATATAATCAAATTTAAACATAGTCAAACACATATAAACTTGAATAAACATTAATCAACAATATAGAAAGACTGATTTCATTAATAACATAAACTTTATTCATCAAAGATCATACAAAGGCTGAACTAGGGACATCTAATACACTAACATACTCCCCCTTGGACCTAGTTCCTCACTTTGCAGCATCTTTCTTGAAGTATTTGTCTGATATGGCCTTCCAGTCTGTTCCAGCATGAATCCCAAAAATAATGCAGATCCTGATAACCTTCATATACTACAGAGCATGCTCCATGTCTTCTACATCAAAGAAAATTTGGCATCTGCATAAAGCTTTGACATTGTTGTGTGACAGATTCGTCAACCACATCGGGTCAAATATACGTTCAGTATCCCACTTGTTGTCCTTGCATAACACAATCACAGCCTCAGTAGTACGCCCATCATAATACTACCATCGGAAACTGTCCAAGAAGTCCTGTCGCATCTTCCGTAACGGAATCTTCTTCATGACTTTTGGAGGAAGCCACTTCAGGATAACTTTGTGTCTGCGGGTATCTGCATTGATCTCTGGCATATAATATCTTTCTGGTTCCTGAGGCTTGAAGTTAATCCATCTCTTCCTTTACTCATACTGAATCTGTCGAGAGAACCAAGCAGACGTCCCCGAATCTCCTCTGTAAAGCATCTTCAGACGTGCTAGTTGGTTGACTTCAACTCCTGCCAGCATCTTGAAGTCGTGGGGGTGCTTGAAATACTGAATTCCCTATTCTCTCTTGACAACATAGCATTGCAAATCATGGAAGTATGCCCAACTAAGTATTTGACCTCCGGTCTTGTAACCTTTGGTCCTATAAACTTTGGTGTGTGTAGCTGGCATCTTCGTAACACTCTCTTTCTTCAACACCTCCCAGTAGGCTTTCCACTCTTCCTTCCTCTTCTGAATGTCTTCTGCTGAAGACTCACTACCACTGACCTTTTCTTGAACCGTTCTGCTTGGCTCCTCTTCAGTGTGTTGTCCGAAAAGATCAGTAAATGTAGGTAGATCATCCTCAGCTGAAGTATACTTTGCTTCCTCTTCTTCAGTGATGTCCTCCAAAATTACTTCATCAACATTATCAAAAGTCTCAGGAGAAGGGATATCAGAAACAGGAGCAGAGGTGTCATCAATGACCACCTCGTCAGGATTTAACCTGAACAACTCAGCGATTTGCTCCTTGGATAAGCAATGAATGATCTCTCCTTCCTCCTTATCATAGCTGACTAAGTGTTGTATGATGCCCTGAGTGTGCAAGATCATAGTCAATGTCTCATCCAATCGACGTCTTAAAGGCACATCTTGATCTTCAGTCTGAGGAGGAGGAGGCGGAGGCTTGGCACTCTTATCGTGCTTCGTCTTGGTTCAGATCTCAGTGGGAGGGGACTGCTTCTCTGCTGCACTTGAAGAACTGGCATACCCACTTCCTGAACCACCATCATCATCATCAGAATCATCATCTTTATCTGAATCTTCATAGTCAACTTACTCCACATCATAATCCTCACCTTCTTCTTCATCATCTTCTTTTTTCTCCCCGTATGAATCATCGGAGACTACTTCAGTGCCCTCAATCCTGGGAGTAGCCTCCTTGAGGCTTCCAACTTGCTCGATAAGACGCAAGTTTTCGGCCTCAAGAGTCAGGATCCGGTCACTGAATCCAGAGGCAGTCAAAGCCAACTGGTTGTGCTCATCTATGTACTTGAGCAGTTGCTCCTCCTATTGAGCAGATCTGGCCTTCAAGTCAGCACGCTGGTCATTAGCCTGTAATAGTAGAGCATCTTGCTCACTAACCTTCTGCGTGAGCTGAGCAATGGCTTCCTCCTGCTGATGGTTCCTCTCCATCAGCCTAAATACCAGACTGTTCAGTGTACTGAGCTGTTCAGTCACTGAAACAGTACGAATATATGGATCGGCTCGTGTGATGGAGGGACCAGAAGAAGCAGCAGTGTAAACAGCAGAGGGAGCACCAGAGGAGGTCAGAAGGGCAATAGAAATGCGTGAAGGAATAGCCCGTGACCTGGTCAGTGAAGAAACTGCAACTGTTGCAGCTGATGTAATAGTAGTTGCTGCAACAGATGACAGTTCTGACTGCCTCTACAGGACAAACTTCGTCCTTCTTCTCTTGGCCGGGGGGGGGGGGAAGATGTGGACTGCACAACAGCAGCAGTAGATGTGGAAGTGGAAGTACGTGGGGGAGGAGAGAAGTCAAACTCAGGGACAAATGATGGGTCCCTGATCTCCTCCCTATCAGGCTCTATGTCTCCTGTATCAAGAAACACCAGCTGAGACCTAAAACATGTGGTCACCACCTGTGGCCCAGCATCCTTTGATTCAGAGTCATCTAAGGTATCCTCACCCTCATCCTCTTCATCAACATCTTCCATCTGTTCATCTTCAGCTAATGTGGTACCAGCCATGTCTAGTGGAGTAGAGACGGTGGCCTAAGTAGTAGACATGAAATCCAGGTCTAATAATGCATCAACATCTACATCCTCCTCACCAGCACCTGAACCACCAACACCTGCATCAGCACCACCACTAACACCACCTGCACTAATACCAGTAACACTAACACCAACTCCAAACCCAACACCACCAACACCTGATCCACTAACACCAACAATAGCACCTGCATCTTCACCATCATCACCATCATCTCCATCATCATCACCATCATCACCCGGTACAATAATATCTTCTACATTCGAATCTGAATAGTCATGTCTCCACTTCCTACCACTAGGTGCAATGTAATCAGGGTTCTGGAGATGACCAAAGAGAGCACGAACTGGAGGCTTCGTCTCCTTTCCCCTGTATGACAGCACTTTGTTGAGAGTGATGTCGTTCATGTGCTCTAACCGAATAATATCTGTGCTGGTCTTCGGTAGGTTAGGCACCTGAGCATCAAAAATCTGCTGGAGGAATCTTGGGTACATAAGGAACTTCTTGTCACCCTTGAGCACGACATTCTCCTTTAGATGAGTGAACACCATCTCAGAAAAATTGAACGGTAGATTCAGCACCAAAGCAACAAATGCACACTAAATGGTCTCCCGCAGCTCATCAAATCCCCCTCTCCTGAAGCCCAGGTAGTGAATAAGTACATGTGCTAAGTACTTGAACTGTGGTGATAGAAAATCCTTGTTGAGGACTCCAACTCCCAGATCACCATTGCACTTGCATCGCATAAAACATCCACGAATAAGATAGCGATCAAGTAGAATGGGCTAATCAGGTGCATCCAGAAATCCACATATCCTCCTGAGGTTCTCTATAGAAACTACAACATCATGCCCTTGCACCTTTCCTCTAATCATCGGCGGCTCCACCTCATAATCTATATCCGCGGATCTCCAGAAATCCCGCTGATATGACTGATATGGATCATAGACAGTAGAAATAGCAGGAAAGATCCTAGAGCGCCTGAGAAATATAATGATCTCTCTGAAATGCACGGCATTCTTGGTGGCAAGATCCAAGTGGGCACAAATGTTGTTCTTCGTCACCGCTTTATAATCAGCCATACTGAAAACAAAAGAATAAACGTGTCAGTTCAATTCAGTTAAACAATTGATTAAAATCAGAAAATTTTCACAAGTGTAAAACTTGTACGAATGAGACTGTAATGACCGAATGAAGATTGGCGAATGAGGCTATATTGACCGAATAGGTCAAGTCAACCGAATGACAATCGAAGGAACTCATTCGATTGAACCATTGACCGAAAGATTCTAGTCAATCCGAATGACCAGGGAATGAGGCTAGCAACCGAAAGAGCCTCATTCATTCGGATGACTTCATTCTGTTGCTGCACTCATTCGGTCGGCCCTTGAAGTCCGAAAGGACGTCATTCGGTCGGCCGAAGGATTTCAAAATCCCAAGTAGCCAAAATCACAAATCAGTCCACAAAAACCACACCAATATGCTCAGAAACGACCGATTAAGGTTTTTAGAAAAGGTATTAAGTGATTTTGTGTTCGATTTGGTCATTTATTGAGTGGTGACAGTTACGACCCCTAGAATCCTAATCCAAGGGCTGTTTACAGAGAATCAACGGTTAAAACTGGCTAATGTTTGTCCAATGATACCTGTAACAATCACAAGAAGGAATATGATCAGTAGGACTCATGAACAGATGAGAAATCGAAGAAAAATGGAGACAAGCTGATTCGGCCGAAAGAGCTTCACACTGTAAACTGAGAGAATGAATTTGGGGAATGGCTTGTTTCGGCCGAAAGTACCCATAACATATAGGAAGTCTCATTCGGCGAATGGCTCAACCGACTGAGTTGCATTCGGCCGAATGACTCATTCGCTTGAATGAAGTCATTCGGATGAATGGGCTATTCTCCGTTCATTCGCACGAATGAAGCCTAGCACTCACAAACACAAATTAATTTCATATTTAACATTATGAACAGTTAAACAAGTGCAATGATGAAGATTAGTCTGGTTGGTGATGGATTCAGATACGACTGAACATCTAAACACACAAATGACCATCTAAAACAAATTTGAAAATATAAAATCTTTTTGTTTTTTTCTGAAACAAAAGACAACTGTACAGCTAACAATTAAAACTAAAAACAGGTAAGAAGCACATATTTTTGGGAGTAGTCTTTCAAGAAAATGACACACACCTAATCTCATCAAATCAGCATTACTGAATGTTACACTTCAGGCACATTTGTATTATGATTTGATTAATGATATACTTGTCCACTTTAAGCCTGACAATACATCATTTCTAAACAAATTTAATGATCACTCATATTTTATGACTAAGTTACCCATTTTATTTAACTAATAAAGATCAAAACCAGTTCGTAACTCATCTCTGCATAACTTAATACCTAACATCATAAGTTCTATAAGGTTCCAATTTATTCTCTTTTTGTATTTTTCTTTTTGATTTGTCTCTCATGTTCAACACATTCTCATTGACGGCTTCAGCTAGGTCTGTACAAAGCAATATGACACCTATACAGAACTGTGTTGACATGATCAACTTGTTCTATCCAAATGGACGGCTTCAGCTAAGTCTTTACAAAGCAATATGGCAGGTGTATGGAATCGAACTTATTTTATTTTTGTGTTTTTTCTTAGCTTATCCTATCTGGATGGACAGCTTCAGCTAGGCTGCAACCCAGCAATATGGCACGTGTACAGAGTCGGATTCACTTTTATTTTCTTATGATTCAATCATTCTCATCTGAATGGACGGCTTCATCTAGGTTTGTACAAAGCAGTATGGCACGTGTACAAACTTGAATTCATGAATCATTGGAAACCTTATTAGATCTTATGATAACAGGTGTATGCCTGATTTAAATCAAAAACTATTTATCACTTAGCTAGTTTTCTAAAATGGACCCCACAAGTCAGATTTTCTAAGTAATCACTAGTAGTCTGTACATTTGTAAAGTTGGTCTATCAGTACATCAAATCACAAATCTCATGTGTTTTCGGTTTATGCATTCACTTTTGCTTTTAAGACATGATAGATGAACACATCACTTTCTCAAATCAGACTTTCTCATTTTTACAATTTTTCAAATGTTTTTGGATTTTTAAAATTTTCAAATGTTTTTGGATTTTTAAAATTTTCAAATGTTTTTGGTTTTTTAAAATTTTCAAATGTTTTTGGTTTTTCAAATTAAACTACTTACTTTTTCTCCCCCTAAAAAGCTAAACCAGAAAATCTTTTCGAGTTTTTGATTAAGTGAAAGAAAAAATATCAGAAGTATTAAACATTAAAACAAAAGAAACTAACTAATAAAAGTGATGATCATTTGTTTGTTTCAGATGAAGAAATGACTTCATCCTTTTGGAAAACACCATTAGTCGATAACAGATATAAAAATCTGTGTTTATCAAAAGCTTTTGTATAAAGATCGGCTTTCTGGTGATCGGTGTGTATTTTAACAACATCGATGAGTTTCTTTTCAAAACAATCACGTATGAAGTGATATTTTATGTCGATGTGTTTGGTTTTCGAGTGCTGGACTGGGTTTTTAGTGACAGCAATGGCGGCAGTATTATCAACATAAATAGGAGTGTTAGATATATGTAACCCATAGACCCTGAGTTCTTGCTGTATCCAGATGATTTGTGAACAGCAACTAGCAGCAGCAATATATTCAGCTTCACATGTTGAAGTAGACACCGACGTCTGCTTCTTGCACTGCCAGGTAACTAAACGGGTTCCAAAGAACTGACATCCTGCAGATGTTGACTTGAAATCTCTTTTGCATCCGCTATAGTCAGAATCACTGTATGTAGTAAGCTCAAAGTTATCATCATTAGGGTACCATAAGCCAAGATCAGGAGTACCCTTCACATAACGCATAATCCACTTCACAGCAATCAGATGTGATACTCTTGGTTTGGACTGATAACGAGCACCAAGCATGTGCCAAACATGATGTCTGGCCGAGAAGCAGTAAGATGCATGAGAGACCCAATCATTCCTTGGTACAGAGTGGCATCGATTAACTCCCCCTTTTAGTATGGTGTAATCTCGTGATTGACAGCCAGTGGGGTACCAGTAGGTTTTGCATCAGACATACTGAACCGGCTCAGAATGTCACCAACGTATTTGGTCTGATGAATGAAGATCCCTACCTCAGATTGATCCACCTGCAACCCAAGAAAAAATTTCATCTCCTCCCCCCATTGAGCTTATTTCAAACTTGTCTTTCATAACCTTCTCGAATTCCTTGCACAGACTATCATTTGTAGACTCGAAAATGATATTGTCCACATAAGTTTTCACCAAGATTAAAACACAATCCTTCTCTTGAATGAAAAGTGTTCAGTAAATGACACCTCTTTTGAATCCGTTGTTCAGAAGGTGAGTAGATAGTGTCTCGTACCACGCTCGCGGAGCTTGATGTAATCCATATAAAGCCTTGTCTAGCTTGTAGACTTGGTCACGATACAATGGATCCTCAAACCCAGGAGGTTGATTGACATACACAGTTTCGTTGTTC
This sequence comes from Mikania micrantha, assembly GCA_009363875.1. Lineage (NCBI taxonomy): Eukaryota > Viridiplantae > Streptophyta > Magnoliopsida > Asterales > Asteraceae > Mikania > Mikania micrantha. Next base: position 3,062,124 of record CM018698.1, on the reverse strand, counting down.
ACACCGTGAAGGAATGCACTCTTGACATCCATTTGATAAACTTTAAATTTCTTGAAGGATGCATATGCCAAGAAGATACGGATTGCTTCGAGACGAGCAACCGGTGCAAACACTTCATTATAGTCAAGTCCTTCAATCTGTCTAAATACCTGCACCACCAGACGTGCTTTGTTTCGCACAACGATCCCGTGATCGTCCCTTTTGCAACGAAGAACCCATCTGGTGCCTATAACCCTTACACCTTTAGGTTTGTCAACAAGTTGCCAAACACCTAGTTTCTTGAATTGTAGGAGTTCTTCTTGCATCGCATCAACCCATAATTCTTCTCTCAATGCTTCAGTGACGGTGCGCGGTTCAACTTGAGAGATGAAGCAAGATTGGGCACAGTAGTTTACATCAGCAAAGTCAAGAATATCAGCAAGACCACCTGAAGAGAGCTGATTTCTAGTCTTGACCCTATCAGGACTTCCAATAATGTTCTCCTGAGGATGAATGCGATTAATTCTTCCAACAGGATGAGCAGGAACCTCCACCTGTGGATCAAGATTGTTCAGATTCATATCCTCAAGAGCAGGTACAATGTTGTCAACATTTGGTTCGGGGGCAGCTGGTTGAACTTGGTTATCATTTGTGTCGAAGCTGTCATCATTTATCTGTACTGTGGGAATTGAAGTTGATGAAGGTTGCACATGTTCATCAGGTGCATTTTGTGCATCATACACCATTTGAACAGCAACATCTTCATCTGAGTATATGGGAGGAATATTGAAGGATTTGAAAAGGTCTGAATAATCAAACATCCAGTCTGGCCTTTCCCAGGTGTGGGCATAGAATGTCTCTGAACGTCTACGTGGTACCACTCTTCCACATTCTGAGTTGATCTATTGTAGACCCTTTTATTAGGAGTGTTGTACCCAAGAAAATACCCTTCTTCCACCTTCTCATTAAAATACCCTTTTATCGTGCATGGAGCACCAAAAGGTTCAAGATACTTAAGATTAGGTATTCTATTGTGGAGCAACTCATAGCAAGTCTTCCCATGTTTCTTGACTATAAAAACCCGGTTCAGTGTGTAGCAAGCATTTGCAATAGCTTCATTCCAGAACTGAACTGGAAGGGATGAATCAGCAAGCATGGTCCGAGCAGCCTTAATCAAAGTTCTGTTCTTGCGCTCAGCGACACCATTCATTTACGGGACATATGGAGCATTAATTGTTGAACAATGCCACATTCATTACAGAAGTTCTCCATGTTATGATTCTTGAACTTTGTCCCGTTATCTGTTCTGAGCATACGGATCTTGAGCTTATAAAGGGATTCAAGTTTATTTACCAAAACTTGAATACACTCAAACGTTTCTGATTTCTCCTTAGGAAAGAAAACCCAAGAATATATGGAATACTCATCGGTGATCACTAAACAATATTGATCTCCAGCTATACTCTTACGGTTTACTGGACCAAATAAATCCATATGGAGAAGCTCAAGAGGAACAGTGATTGAATGATACTTTTTCAGCTTGTGAGACTGCTTGGTCTGCTTTCCCTTTTTGCATGAGACACAAATATCAGATAACTTGAAATTCTTCAAGCTGACACCCTCAACCAAGTTGTTGTGTACCAAATGATTCATCTAGCGTAGACTCGAATGACCCATCCTCTTATTCCAAATAATAGAGTCTTTCTCTGTGGCTTTTGACATAAACCATAAAGCTAAAGAGGATGTTGTTGAAGCTGTAGCCATGTTGAGTGCATACAAGTCCTGCTTACGGGGTGCAGGCATCAAAATCCAATCTTTAGGAATAGTGACACCTTGCTTGAGTATGTAGCAACTGGAGTCATCAAAGAGAACTTTGTACTGCTTGTCGCAAATCTATGACTGTGACACCTCGCAAATTCCAGGTCAGCACTTATATTACTTTGCTAATAATGTGTATTAATATTTCATACGTGGCACTAGAATAATTGTATTTAGTGTGACACGTGGTATAACAGTTTGAACACACCGATAATTTGAGGAATTATCGCACAACAATCGCACATGTCTTGAATGACGAACGTTGGTGAACGGATCAAACCACAGCACAATAACACTGCACTTAGGTTCGGGTGAACCTGATTTAGTTAGAACAACGCTTACATGTCAAGAAACGATGATCGTATTCGAGAAATACGAGAAATTCGCTTCAAAACAATGAAATTGGGCCTATTGGGCTCAGCCGAAACCCATCGCGGTACGCGATGGTCATCCAATTGGTCCTTCGCGGTACGCGAAGCCTGGGCGGGAGGATTTGAATTCTCCGAAAAGCGTCGCAATACGCGACGACCGATCATCTTCCACCTCCGCGGTACGCGACGTATTTCGGGAACAAAACGATTATTTTAATCACTGTGGTACGCGGAGAAGCTTTTTGGGCGGTGCCGCGGTACGCGACAGGCCTAATTTCGCAGAAATCTTTATAAAACCAATGTTAATCATTCTGTCGCCCCTACTCCGATTTCTCTCGACTGAAAACTCCCACTCCGACCATTTTCACTCTGTTACACCATCATAGTACCTCTGGAAGCAATTGATAAGGTCTTAGAAGCTCGAAATCAAAGATTGGAAGCTTGGGGGAGGAGCTTGGAGCTAGTCATCGACACCACCAACACTTGTGACGACCCAGGAGCTGTTCTCAGAGGATTTCAAGCTGCTACACACCTGTTCCAGTCCCATCTCGACCCTCTTGAGCTCTCCTAAGGTAGTCCTAGCACTATTTCGGATTTTTAGCACACCTACACACACATGCAAGCCATAATGGCCACATGCATCACCACCACACACTTTGACCACAAAATTTTGATGGTTTAGACCTGTTATTGAGTATGTTTGCTACTGATTTGATAGTTTCACAACGATCTATGATGATGTTGATATGACTAGATGATTATTTGTCGATTTTGCTATGAAATGGGTACTTTAGACCACATGCATGCACGATCCATGATGTTTCACATGATTCTTGATATTGAAATATGATTATTAGTGATATTGAATAGGATTTAAGAGATTGGAAGTGTTGATTATGGTCAAAAGTGTTGATTTGGGGCTTATTACTAAATTTGGAAACTTTATTCTTACAAGTATGTGAATAATAGTGTTAATGGTCACATACATGTGTTTAAGTCCATGATTTATGCTTAGAAGGAAGTTTAGGAAGTTAACATGATGATTCTTAGAACATTTGGATGATTAGAATTGTTAAAAGCATGATTATTAGGAATGTTACTATAAATGGAAACTTTTTATCATAAGATTTCAAATGAGCGATATGTATGATAATGTCTCGAGTCTAAGATGCTTATTTAGTGATTTCATGATGACATTGAAAGGATTATGTTGTTGGAAGACTTGATTTCGGTTATTTCTATAAGTTACTAAACATAGTAACTTTATTTTGCTAAGTCCATGATTTGTCGCATGTTAATCGTATCGATCATGATTAAAAGGCTATTTAGGACTAAAATAATGATGTTAGATGATGTTGGTTGTTAAATTTGGTGAAATATGCTTGTTTGTGCACACTTTCTAAATATAGAAACTTTTACGTGCAAACTATGTTAAACCGGCTATGTGTAACGATGTGCTATTTGATAACATGCTCATTTAGGATAAATATGCGTGCTAGAGTAATCGGAATGTGATTTAATGCATGACTTGCCAAATATGGAAACTTTCCTAAAATAGAAACTTACCATAAATGGTAAGTTTCCTCATAGGAATGATTTTGGTATCCGTACACCTCACACGACACTAAACCGCACGTTACACGATCACCTGATCCAAACCGTCACCAACGGGTCGTTAGGTCAAACACGATCGACACGATCAAACACGGTCAACTCGACCCACATAACCACTTAGTGTTGTAAAACACTAACACGGTCCGGTGAGACCCGCATATGTGAACACGAACTCATAGTACCTATCTGATATAGGTGACTACTAGCCGGCGAGCTACACTATTCTTTTGAGCAAACGCATTATTTAACTCAGGTGAGTTTACGGCCCCACTTTTACATATAACTGTTTTACTTAACTTTGGGGTGAAGAATATTATGCAACTGTTTTAGATATATGACTGGTATGTTGTGAAAACCATTTTCGAGTGTAACTTTATCGCTTAAAGTCCTCACTTATCCTTACCGTTAGTTGTGTATCAAACGAGTCGTAATTACGTAGTACTACTGGGTTTGACTAACCCCACTCGGCACCAATGTTGACTGGAGGTCATAACGAGTGTAATTTCGATGGGAATGCGGGTTCAGCGATGACCTGCGGAGGCAACGGGAACAGTCTAGTTTCGGTAAGATAACATGACACACTCCACGGATCGTAGATCCAACAACTAAACTTAAATATGCTTGTTTGTGCACACTTTCTAAATATAGAAACTTTTACGTGCAAACTATGTTAAACCGGCTATGTGTAACGATGTGCTATTTGATAACATGCTCATTTAGGATAAATATGCGTGCTAGAGTAATCGGAATGTGATTTAATGCATGACTTGCCAAATATGGAAACTTTCCTAAAATAGAAACTTACCATAAATGGTAAGTTTCCTCATAGGAATGATTTTGGTATCCGTACACCTCACACGACACTAAACCGCACGTTACACGATCACCTGATCCAAACCGTCACCAACGGGTCGTTAGGTCAAACACGATCGACACGATCAAACACGGTCAACTCGACCCACATAACCACTTAGTGTTGTAAAACACTAACACGGTCCGGTGAGACCCGCATATGTGAACACGAACTCATAGTACCTATCTGATATAGGTGACTACTAGCCGGCGAGCTACACTATTCTTTTGAGCAAACGCATTATTTAACTCAGGTGAGTTTACGGCCCCACTTTTACATATAACTGTTTTACTTAACTTTGGGGTGAAGAATATTATGCAACTGTTTTAGATATATGACTGGTATGTTGTGAAAACCATTTTCGAGTGTAACTTTATCGCTTAAAGTCCTCACTTATCCTTACCGTTAGTTGTGTATCAAACGAGTCGTAATTACGTAGTACTACTGGGTTTGACTAACCCCACTCGGCACCAATGTTGACTGGAGGTCATAACGAGTGTAATTTCGATGGGAATGCGGGTTCAGCGATGACCTGCGGAGGCAACGGGAACAGTCTAGTTTCGGTAAGATAACATGACACACTCCACGGATCGTAGATCCAACAACTAAACTTAACATGCCCAGTATATATCTGTTTACTATTTATGTCTGTCTAAACCTGTGAACTCACCAACTTTTTAGTTGACACTTTTTCGCATGTATTCTCAGGTAACTAGTGGACTGCACGCTAGGATGCGCACAAGGATGCACTAAGGAGTCTGACGCGCATATAGACTCTTGTCCTAGGCTTTTGTTTGCATGGATTGATTTTGAAACAATTTAAACTTTGTAGTGTCTGTTAAACAGTTTACTTTCCGCTGCAACTTATTTACTTTTGATGTTAAACATTTTTCCGCTGCGTATTATTGAAACTCGCATTATTTTACAAATATGTGTGATTGTGCAACTCATATAGAGTCGTTCTATATGACCATGAGCTGTGATCCTGGCCACGTCACACCCACGTGGACTGGCTCCATGAGTGGGAATTTGGGGGTGTGACAGACTGGTATCAGAGCCTTGGTTATAGGGAACTAGGTTTGCATATAGTAAACTTAGACTATAGCCACTGCTCTACATTAGACACTACACTAGAACTTGCACACTGATGTTGTTATTATTATTATCGAACTGTTGTTTACTAATTTGAGAATTTACAGGATGGCCGATAACAACAGAGATGCTAACAGGAACCGGGCAAACGCCCAGCGGTCGATGACTTGACTGAGGAGAGTCGACGCAGGATCGACAGCATCGTGGCTCAGGTAGATGCTGAGATGGAGCGACGCGCCCAGACGCTAGCCAGGGAGCGATACTGGGGATGGTTGCCTAACCTCCTACGAGATTGGGTAGTGGGAGAGCGGGTGCCTACACCACGATACAAGGGCGATACCTCAGAGGGTCCACGACTGCCGGCACTTGGGATGCCGATGGAGAGAGCCTTCGCGGCTCATGTTGCTGTAACCCGGCGGGAGCTTCGGAGAAACGCCGAGCTGTCCGACGAGGTTCGTGTTCTTCGCGAGAAGAACGATCGCCTGGAAAGGCGAAGCGACCGACTGGAGGAGCAGAACGATCGCTTGGAGGAACAGGTGGAGACATTACGTCTCCAGGTGTCTCAGCTCATGTCTCAGCATGACCAGATAGTTGATGTCATGCAGGAGCATGACGGGCGTATTACTGAGAATCGGACGGATATAGCCGAGACTCAGGCAATGGTACAGGCGAGTGACGCCATGCTTAACGCATGGGCGGCACAGTTTATCGAGGAGCCGCCAGCTGAGGATGATGGACCACAGTTCGAGGCCGAGGACCTCGAGGAGGGAGAGTTTGACGAGGATCCCGACGAGGATCCGGAGGAGGACGATGACGATGATGGGGACGCAGCTAGTGACATCTCCCATGTCTCCATGGACTCGGATTAGTAGATTTTTTTTTTTATTTATTTTGTACTGTCTTTCTTTTATCTCATTTTGGCCTAGACGAGCGGGATGTGCTCGGAGAACTCGCATTGTACTTTCTTTTCAAATTATTGTACTTCAAGATTGATATTAATGAAAAATTATGCTTTATTTTTATTATCTGCTTTATTATTACTACTGTTATTTGAAGCCTTGTTATGATAGCTAACTTGACATTTGACATGACAACAATCCTAACTTTGGCTAACACTTAGCATCTGATGACTAACACTCTAACCCCTCTATATAGAAACATGTCGGGAAGAGGAACCAATGCCCTTCGACTCAAACGCAAGGCCGAAAAGGCACGGATCGACATGATGGTCGAACGGAAATTCAACAAGGTACTCGCAGAGTACGAAGCCAACCGACACGCCAGTGAGACGAGTGGCTCTAACAACGGTACTAACTTTTGCCTAACATGATTAACATAGTATAGGCGGCCTAGACACTAACACGTTACAATGAACTCCGATGCACAGGATCTCATGGGGGAGTAGCAAAGGGATGCTCGTTTAAAGCCTTCCTGAGCTGTCACCCTCACAAGTTCCAAGGTACTGAAGGAGCAGTGGGACTGCTTCGTTGGATAGAGAAGCTGGAGTCAGTTTTCTCCATGGCTGAATGCTCGGATGAGAACCGAGTGAAATATGCCACAGGAACTCTAGAGGGACCAGCCCTCACCTGGTGGAATACCCATGTCCAAACCCTTGGACTAGCCACTGCAAACTCCATTCCATGGGAGAATTTCACCAGGATGCTGCATGAGGAATACTGTCCCCGTGACGAGATCCGGAAGCTTGAGGAGGAATTTTGGGTGCACAAGATGGTGGGATCCGAAATCGAGAAATACTGTACTCGGTTTCATGAACTGTGCAAGCTCTGCCCGGCAATGGTGACGCCGGAGTATAAAAAGATCGAGCAATTAATCAGTGGACTGCCGGAGCAGATACAGAGCATGGTAACTGCTTCCGATCACACCACAATTCAACCATTGATCCGACTTGCCCACAAACTGACTGATCAGGCAGTAGCACAGGGAAAACTGCCAAAGAGGGGTGAACACCTTAAACCCCAAGAACCCAAGCGAAAGTGGGAACCCAACAATAACCGTACTTTGTCACCACAACAGCCAACCCAGCACCGGCCAGCTCCGGCAAAGGTTTTCACTGCCACCCAACCAAATAATCAGGACAAGGGGGGATATCGGGGCAACAACCCCAAATGCAACAACTGCTCATACCACCATCACGGCCCATGCCGAAGAGTTCGGTGCACCAACTGTGGCAGGAACGGACACCTGGCCAAGGAATGCCGATCAAACCCCAACCCTAACCCCAACAAGGATAATACATTGAAGGGATGCTTTACTTGCAGGAAGCCGGGGCATATGCGTAGAGATTGTCCACAAAACAAGAACGCAGGCGGCAACCCAGCAAGGGGGAGGGCATTTGTGATTGGCTCTGGAGAAGCTAAAGACGATCCACATGTCGTCACCGGTACGTTTCTTTTAAATAATGTCTATGCTAGTATATTATTTGATACCGGTGCCGATAGGAGTTTTATCTCTAGCGACTTTAGCAAATTACTTAATATGACACCAACACCACTAGACTATAAGTACACCGTAGAGTTAGCAGACAGCAAGCTGATTGAGACACAATATATCATCAAGGGATGTGTTCTAACACTAGCGGACCATCAACTAGTGATTGACCTGATGCCGGTAACTCTCGGGAGCTTCGACGTGGTGATTGGAATGGATTGGCTATCTGCAAACCACGCTGAGATCGTGTGCAACGAGAAGATTGTGCGAATTGCGTTGCCAAGTGGAGAGCAGATCTCAATCCAGGGAGAACGGCACGGGATACCGTTAAACATCATGTCCTGTATGAAGGCAAGCAAATATCTGAAGAAGGGATACACGGCTATCCTAGTTCTTATAACCGAACAGTCAAAGAAGGAACGGAAGATCGAGGACATTGAGGTTGTTCGTGATTTTCCGGAAGTCTTTCCTGACGATCTACCGGGACTACCACCAGCACGGCAAGTGGAGTTTCAGATAGACCTGACACCAGGAGCCGCACCGATAGCCAAGGCACCGTATCGATTGGCCCCTACCGAGATGCAGGAACTATCTAATCAACTGCAGGAGTTATTAGATAAAGGATTTATCCGTCCGAGCTTCTCACCTTGGGGAGCACCGGTCTTGTTCGTTAAAAAGAAAGACGGTTCATTCCGTATGTGTATAGACTACCGAGAACTGAACAAAGTAACGATCAAAAATCGATACCCCCTACCTCGAATAGACGACCTGTTTGATCAACTACAAGGGTCAAGCTACTATTCGAAGATCGATTTAAGATCCGGCTACCATCAACTCAGAATACAGGAGGACGACATACCAAAGACAGCCTTCCGAACGCGATACGGACATTACGAGTTTCTAGTTATGCCTTTTGGATTGACTAACGCACCGGCAGTATTCATGGATCTCATGAACCGAGTGTGTAAACCGTATCTCGATAAGTTCGTAATCGTGTTTATTGATGACATCTTGATCTACTCTAAGACTCAGGAAGAACATGCCGATCACTTGAGACGTGTCTTAGAACTGCTGAAGAAGGAACAACTATACGCGAAGTTCTCCAAGTGTGATTTCTGGATTCGCGAAGTTCAGTTCCTTGGACACGTAGTAAACGAGAAAGGGATACACGTAGACCCAGCCAAAATCGAGGCAATCAAGAATTGGGCAGCACCTAAGACCCCAACTGAGGTGCGGCAGTTCTTAGGGTTGGCCGGGTACTACAGGCGGTTTATCGAGGGATTCTCGAAGATCGCGCAATCATTGACTTCCCTCACACACAAGGACAAGAAGTTTGAATGGGGAGAAAAACAAGAAGCTGCTTTCGATCTGTTGAAGCTGAAATTGTGCAGTGCACCAATCTTATCGCTACCAGACGGGTGCGAAGACTTTGTGGTGTACTGTGACGCATCAAAGCAAGGACTCGGTTGTGTGCTGATGCAACGTGAGAAAGTTATAGCCTATGCGTCACGACAATTGAAAGTGCACGAAAAGAACTACACAACTCACGATCTAGAGTTGGGAGCCGTAGTGTTCGCATTAAAGATCTGGCGACACTATCTGTATGGCACCAAGTGCACAATATTTACTGATCATAAGAGCCTACAGCACATTTTCGACCAAAAGGAGCTGAACATGAGACAACGCAGATGGGTCGAACTGATAGGTGATTATGATTGTGCAATCAAATATCATCCCGGTAAAGCCAATGTAGTAGCCGACGCACTCAGCCGAAAGGAAACAACCAAACGCGTACGTGCACTACAATTTACCATCCACTCCGAACTACCAAATCAAATTCGGATCGCACAACAAGAAGCTCTGAAAAAGGAAAACCTTACCCTCGAAGCCATGCGGGGGATGGACAAACAGATGAAACAGAAGGATGACGGAGCTTACTACCTAATGGACCGAATTTGGATTCCACGCTACGGGGATTTGAGAGAAGTAGTGATGGATGAAGCTCACAAGAGTCGATACTCAGTACACCCAGGTTCTGACAAGATGTACCACGATCTAAAGGCAACTTATTGGTGGCCTAACATGAAGTCAGAAATCGCAACGTATGTGAGTAAGTGTCTGACTTGCTCAAAGGTCAAGGTAGAATACCAGAAGCCTTCGGGATTACTCCAACAGCCAGAAATTCCAGTATGGAAGTGGGAACAGATTTCCATGGATTTTATCACCTAGTTGCCGAAGACAACAAGTGGCTGCGATACCATCTGGGTTATCGTAGACCGACTTACGAAATCGGCACACTTCCTACCAATCAAAGAAACTGATAAATTGGAAAAGTTAACCCGAATCTACTTGAAGGAAATCGTATCCAGACACGGAGTCCCAATCTCCATAATATCAGACCGAGACAGCCGTTTCACGGCTCACTTTTGGAAGTCCTTACACAAGGCACTCGGGACGAGGTTGGATATGAGTACTGCTTATCACCCACAAACGGATGGTCAGAGTGAACGAACCATCCAGACCTTGGAAGACATGCTTCGAGCATGTGTGATAGACTTTGGTAACAGCTGGGAGACTCACTTACCGTTGGTAGAGTTCTCATATAATAACAGCTACCACACCAGCATTGGAGCTGCACCGTTTGAAGCACTTTACGGATGCAAGTGCAGATCACCACTTTGTTGGGCGGAATTTGGGGAAAGCCAACTGACCGGACCCGAGCTTGTGCACGAAACAACTGAAAAGATCGTGCAAATTCGTAACAGAATGGCAGCAGCTCGAGATCGACAAAAGAGCTATACCGACAAGAGGCGCAAACCTTTGGAATTCCAAGTAGGAGACCGGGTACTTCTTAAAGTCTCGCCTTGGAAGGGAGTGATTCGATTTGGGAAACGGGGAAAGCTAAACCCTCGTTATATAGGACCATTCGAGATCACTAAACGGATAGGCCCCGTGGCCTACGAACTACAGCTACCACAGGAATTGAGTAGCGTACACAATGTGTTCCACGTTTCAAACCTCAAGAAATGCTTATCAGACGAAACGCTCGCGATTCCTTTGGAGGAAATCCAGGTCGATGAACAACTTCACTTCGTTGAGGAACCAGTGGAAATTATGGACCGGGAACTCAAGAAGTTGAAACATAGTAAGATACCCACTGTAAAAGTTCGATGGAACTCACGACGAGGACCGGAATACACCTGGGAACGGGAGGATCAGATGAAGAAGAAATACCCTCATCTATTCGCCGAACAAACCAACACCAACACGTGAACTGAATTTCGGGACGAAATTCCCAATAACTAGGGGATGATGTGACACCTCGCAAATTCCAGGTCAGCACTTATATTACTTTGCTAATAATGTGTATTAATATTTCATACGTGGCACTAGAATAATTGTATTTAGTGTGACATGTGGTATAACAGTTTGAACACACCGATAATTTGAGGAATTATCGCACAACAATCGCACGTGTCTTGAATGACGAACGTTGGTGAACGGATCAAACCACAGCACAATAACACTGCACTTAGGTTCGGGTGAACCTGATTTAGTTAGAACAACGCTTACATGTCAAGAAACGATGATCGTATTCGAGAAATACGAGAAATTCGCTTCAAAACAATGAAATTGGGCCTATTGGGCTCAGCCGAAACCCATCGCGGTACGCGATGGTCATCCAATTGGTCCTTCGCGGTACGCGAAGCCTGGGCGGGAGGATTTGAATTCTCCGAAAAGCGTCGCAGTACGCGACGACCGATCATCTTCCACCTCCGCGGTACGCGACGTATTTCGGGAACAAAACGATTATTTTAATCACCGTGGTACGCGGAGAAGCTTTTTGGGCGGTGCCGCGGTACGCGACAGGCCTAATTTCGCAGAAATCTTTATAAAACCAATGTTAATCATTCTGTCGCCCCTACTCCGATTTCTCTCGACTGAAAACTCCCACTCCGACCATTTTCACTCTGTTACACCATCATAGTACCTCTGGAAGCAATTGATAAGGTCTTAGAAGCTCGAAATCAAAGATTGGAAGCTTGGGGAGGAGCTTGGAGCTAGTCATCGACACCACCAACACTTGTGACGACCCAGGAGCTGTTCTCAGAGGATTTCAAGCTGCTACACACCTGTTCCAGTCCCATCTCGACCCTCTTGAGCTCTCCTAAGGTAGTCCTAGCACTATTTCGGATTTTTAGCACACCTACACACACATGCAAGCCATAATGGCCACATGCATCACCACCACACACTTTGACCACAAAATTTTGATGGTTTAGACCTGTTATTGAGTATGTTTGCTACTGATTTGATAGTTTCACAACGATCTATGATGATGTTGATATGACTAGATGATTATTTGTCGATTTTGCTATGAAATGGGTACTTTAGACCACATGCATGCACGATCCATGATGTTTCACATGATTCTTGATATTGAAATATGATTATTAGTGATATTGAATAGGATTTAAGAGATTGGAAGTGTTGATTATGGTCAAAAGTGTTGATTTGGGGCTTATTACTAAATTTGGAAACTTTATTCTTACAAGTATGTGAATAATAGTGTTAATGGTCACATACATGTGTTTAAATCCATGATTTATGCTTAGAAGGAAGTTTAGGAAGTTAACATGATGATTCTTAGAACATTTGGATGATTAGAATTGTTAAAAGCATGATTATTAGGAATGTTACTATAAATGGAAACTTTTTATCATAAGATTTCAAATGAGCGATATGTATGATAATGTCTCGAGTCTAAGATGCTTATTTAGTGATTTCATGATGACATTGAAAGGATTATGTTGTTGGAAGACTTGATTTCGGTTATTTCTATAAGTTACTAAACATAGTAACTTTATTTTGCTAAGTCCATGATTTGTCGCATGTTAATCGTATCGATCATGATTAAAAGGCTATTTAGGACTAAAATAATGATGTTAGATGATGTTGGTTGTTAAATTTGGTGAAATATGCTTGTTTGTGCACACTTTCTAAATATAGAAACTTTTACGTGCGAACTATGTTAAACCGGCTATGTGTAACGATGTGCTATTTGATAACATGCTCATTTAGGATAAATATGCGTGCTAGAGTAATCGGAATGTGATTTAATGCATGACTTGCCAAATATGGAAACTTTCCTAAAATTGAAACTTACCATAAATGGTAAGTTTCCTCATAGGAATGATTTTGGTATCCGTACACCTCACACGACACTAAACCGCACGTTACACGATCACCTGATCCAAACCGTCACCAACGGGTCGTTAGGTCAAACACGATCGACACGATCAAACACGGTCAACTCGACCCACATAACCACTTAGTGTTGTAAAACACTAACACGGTCCGGTGAGACCCGCATATGTGAACACGAACTCATAGTACCTATGTGATATAGGTGACTACTAGCCGGCGAGCTACACTATTCTTTTGAGCAAACGCATTATTTAACTCAGGTGAGTTTACGGCCCCACTTTTACATATAACTGTTTTACTTAACTTTGGGGTGAGAATATTATGCAACTGTTTTAGATATATGACTGGTATGTTGTGAAAACCATTTTCGAGTGTAACTTTATCGCTTAAAGTCCTCACTTATCCTTACCGTTAGTTGTGTATCAAACGAGTCGTAATTACGTAGTACTACTGGGTTTGACTAACCCCACTCGGCACCAATGTTGACTGGAGGTCATAACGAGTGTAATTTCGATGGGAATGCGGGTTCAGCGATGACCTGCGGAGGCAACGGGAACAGTCTAGTTTCGGTAAGATGACATGACACACTCCACGGATCGTAGATCCAACAACTAAACTTAACATGCCCAGTATATATATGTTTACTATTTATGTCTGTCTAAACCTGTGAACTCACCAACTTTTTAGTTGACACTTTTTCGCATGTATTCTCAGGTAACTAGTGGACTGCACGCTAGGATGCGCACAAGGATGCACTAAGGAGTCTGACGCGCATATAGACTCTTGTCCTAGGCTTTTGTTTGCATTGATTGATTTTGAAACAATTTAAACTTTGTAGTGTCTGTTAAACAGTTTACTTTCCGCTGCAACTTATTTACTTTTGATGTTAAACATTTTTCCGCTGCGTATTATTGAAACTCGCATTATTTTACAAATATGTGTGATTGTGCAACTCATATAGAGTCGTTCTATATGACCATGAGCTGTGATCCTGGCCACATCACACCCACGTGGACTGGCTCCACGAGTGGGAATTTGGGGGTGTGACAATGACACTGAGAGAAGATTGTTCTCCAGTTGCTTCACGTATCTAAGTTTGTCAAAAGAAACTCGGCCGTTTGAAAGAATACCCTCTCCGGTGATGAACCCGACTTTGTCACCGGCAAACGCTACATATCCACCTCAAATTGCATTAACATTGGTGTGCAGCGAAATATCTCCAGTCATGTGCCTTGAAGCCCCACTATTAATGATCCAAGAGTTGTTAAGAGCAGCTGTTGGGGCAACCTGCACAACCACAAACAATTAGTTCAATTTGGGAACCCAAGCCTTTACAGTCTTGGGTTGACCCAATGAGTCTCGGATCTAAACATCAATCCATTTACCATTTGGGGTTGCCTTGTCTGGAATGTTTAAAATTGAAGTCTCAGAAGAATTGACTTTCCAGACTGAATTTTTACTGAAAGAGTTTTTCAAGTAAATGGATGATGGTTTTGATTGATTGACATTAACAACTTTGGGAACATCCAAGTTCACCACTTTCCCTTTACCCTTACCCAAAGGTTTAACAAAATTGGATAATTTAGGCTTTGCTTGATATGATTTAAAATCAGATTTGACCTGTTTGTTAAAATTTTGATTTTGTTTTCTGGGTGGTGCAACCTTAGGTCTGATCAACTGAGGACAAAATCTGACAACATGTCCAGGTGCACCACACTCAAAGCAAACTCTTTTGTCTTTGAAAGAAAACTGTTTGGCTTTAGACTGAGAATTTTGGTTTGAAAAACATTTTTCTTAGTCTTGTCTTAAACAAAACCCAAACCCCTTGTGCCATTGAAAACAATTTTATCAGATTCTTTGGTCTCACTTGCTTCACCCTACTGTGAAGACTTAACAAAACAAATGGCTTTGGATAACTTTGAAGCCATGTTTACCTTGGGTAAGATTAGATCAGCGTTCTTGGCAACAGATGTTTGATTCTTGACATAAGACACTTGAGGAGTAACATAAGACTCATCCTCAGAATCAGAAACCCAATCTTCAACCACGCCCTCCACAAAAGATTCCTCAGACATTGAGGAACCCTCATCAGATATTATCCCAATGGGATCAATAACTAATGGAGTTTTCACTTGAAAGTCTTTAACCTCTTTGTCATTATGAGAATTGACAAAGCTGTTCAAGACTGGTGGGGGACAGTGATTGTATCTTGTTTCTTTACCCTTCCCATCCTGATCAGCTCCATTACTGATCATGTGCTCAATAATGTAAGATGAGCTCTCATAGCTCTTGAGCTTCTAGCTTAGTGTCTCATAGTCACACTCGACTATGGCAAGTTTATTCTTAGTCTCATTTATGGTGTTGAGATAAGAGGTAACTGCATCCTGCTTGTTTAGCACAGCAAACTCAGCCTCATGTAACTGTCAATTTAACAAATTAATTTTATCATGAAAATCTTTTTCATTAGATTTCAAAATTCTATTTGCTTTAATCATTTGGTTGAGATTGCTGATCAGGTCAGCATTGTGCTTCTGATAAGCGAGGACCTTACTGTCAAGATCAATACAGTTAAAGCATCTAGAATTAGAAGAAGAACATTCATCAAACACCTGATCTGACTGAGAGGTAGCAGAAGTGTTCACCATCATAGCAAACTGGGTAGCAGGTTCTTCAAGCTCAGCATCAGAATCTGCTAGAGTGTATGAGTCTGAAGAACTTTCTAACTCTGAACCAAATGATTCCTCTAGACTGGTCTTTGCTTCTTCAAAAGTGCTTTCTTCACTGGATTCATCAGTCTTCTGGATTTCTGCAACACAGGCTTTTTCTTGTCCTCCCTGATCAAGATTGAATATGAAATCACAATTCTTGCCTTCATCATTTTGTACCATCAAAGCTTCGCTTGCATTTGAAGAACTTGCATGAGCAGGAGTATCAATGGGTACAAGTCTTCTTTCTGGATTTGATGCAGAAGATCTCTGATTCTGAAAAGGATTCTTGTTGTCTGTCTTCTTTGGTTATTTGCACTGTCTTGCAAAGTGTCCCTTCTCTCCACAGTTGTAGCAAGTGACAGATGCCATATCAAAACCAAATTTTGAATCCTTATTCAGGTTGATGTCTTTTCCAGTTCTTCTCACAAAATCCTTAGCTCTTCTCACAGCACTAGCTAGAGCCCACATGATGTCTATCCTCTCCATTTCATCCGGTTCTATTTGAGAATAATCATCATTTGTCAAGTGAGGATTACCAATCTGCCCTGCTAGTAATCCATCATAAGAGCTCACAAGGGTAGACAGAAGACCCATGTGCTCCTTTGCAATCTCTACAGTCACTTTATCAAAATTGTTTGTCTTTAGACTGGTGACTGGATGACTATTTTCTTTCTGAGAGCTTGATGATGAAGATGATTGACTAAAAGGAATCTGATTTGAAACATGGGCTTCTTTAGTTTGAGAGACAAAAGAAGTCTGACTCAGGCTACTTAACAATCTCGGGTTAGAAGTCTTGCTTCCTGAGTGTCGATACTAAGGTTACAATCCATAAACATGCGTCATTTGACTGGGTTTACCCTCAAGAGAGAGGTTGGAAAAGGCGTTCGTTTTGAGTTGGATTGTGCTATAGGAGTCTTCTTCATAGCATAGAAGAGGTTCCCTTTGGTCTTGAGTTCGCCTTTTCTCTAATTCCCATGCATAGGTCATATGTGGAGTTGAGTGTTAACGCCCACTAAGGGTGCCGGATGCATGTTCGTAAGAGTTAGATCAAGTCACAAAGCATATTGTTTAAGTTAAGCACATAATGTGTTGTGTGAAACTAGTGTAGTGTCTAATGTAGAGCAGTGGCTATAGTCTAAGTTCACTACATGCAAACCTAGTTCCCTATAACCAAGGGCTCTGATACCAGTCTGTCACACCCCCAAATTCCCACTCGTGGTGTCAGTCCACGTGGGTGTGACGTGGCCAGGATCACAGCTCATGGTCATATAGAACGACTCTATATGAGTTGTACAATCACACAGTTTCAAGACAAACAAGTTTTTAATCAAAGCAGCGGAATAATCATTACATAAACAGCGGAAATAGTTTGATAAAATAAGTAAGTTGCAGCGGAAAGTAAACTGTTTAACAGACACTACAATGTTCAGATTGTTTTAAAACATTTCCAATTCACACAATGCCTAGGACACGAGTCTATATGCAAGCCAGACTCCTTAAGGCTTCCTTGTGCGCATCCTAGCGTGTGCTCAATTAGTTACCTGAGAATACATGCTAAAGAGTGTCAACATAAAGTTGGTGAGTTCACAGGTTTAAGTATTGGAAAACAGTAAATCAGTTATATATACTGGGTATGTAAGTAGTTTTGTTGGATCTACGATCCGTAGAGTGTGTCATGTCATCTTACCGAAACTCGACTGTTTCCATTTGCCTCTGCGGGTCATCGCGGAACCCGACATCAACATCGATATTACACTCGTTATGACATCCTGTCAACGTTGTTGCCGAGTGGGGTTGGTCAAACCCAGTAGTACTACGTAATAACGACTCGTTTGTACACAACTAACGGTAAGGGTAGAGAGGACTTGTTGCGATAATAGTACACTCAAAATAGTTTTGTGACATACCAGTCATATATCTAAAGCAGTTGCATAGCATTCTCACCCCAAAAGATTTGTAAAACATTCAATGAGTAAAAGTGGGGCTGTAAACTCACCTGAGTCTGCTTGAGTGCGTTCTTACGAGAACGGAGTAGCTCGCTGGCTAGTAGTTACCTATATCACATAGGTGTTATAAGTTTGCGATCATATTTGTGTTGGTCTCACAGGACCGTATTCGTGTCTAAACAACTCCTGGTTGTTATGCGGGTCGCGTTGACCGTGGTTGACCGTGTTGGTCGTGTTGACCGTGTTTGACCTAACGACCCGTTGGTGAACCGTGTGTTGGTTGTGAATCGTGTAGCAAATGTGTAAGTGCTCGTCGTGTGCAAAACGCGCAAGTCGCGTTTATGGACAACTTACTATTTATAGTAAGTTTCCAGTTTTGGAAAGTTCACAAAGCATAACAGTTTTAAAGTTCTAGCATGCTCATTAGTCCTACGTGATCATGTTAACACATAGCACATCATCATACAAAATCATATAAGTTGTTTACAACATGTTTGAACATAAAAGTTTCCTAAAATGGAAAGTTTTCCATTTATGGCATACAAGACATCGGAAACTATCTAACTTAGCATCTAATCATCACATTATAACATAATAAGTCATTTAGCATGTCCAAATCATTCAACACGTTGATAAATCGGTTTTTGTAGAAATAAAGTTACTAAATATAGTAACTTTATGGTTTTTCATGAAAACGATCATTTTAACATTTCTAATCCTATTTTCTCATCACCAATCATCATAATAATCTATCTAGCATCATTCAATCATGTAAATATACCCAAATTTATCATCTAGCAACATTTTAACTAGAAAAGTTTCTAAAAATAGTAACCATGCCAAAAATGATCATATTCAACATCAAGATCACATTCTAAGTATCAATATCCTCTTAATAACATCCTAGTAGTAGATCCACATACATGCATGTTGCTAATACCAACCATAACATCATTTTATAAATAAAAAGTTACTATAAATAGAAAGTTTCATCAAAAATCATAGTTTTAACCATTCTAACACAATCTAACCATGAGTTATCCTTCTAATATCATCAATAATCATCTACCATCATTCAAAATCATCTCAATACTCATGGATCGTACATGCATGCATCAATAACATCATAAATCATCATTTTAAGCATCAAGACATATATTCAACATCTTGGATCATCATAAAACTCCATATAATCATCATGGATCATCAAGAAACGCATCTAAATCGACAAACCCAGAGGCAAACTTCGTGCATGTGCATCAAAGGTGCTTGCATGTGTGTTTCATGCCTTGCATGTGTGTGTAGAAGTGACAAATGACCATTTTAGCCATGAGGGGTGTAAGAACTACCTTCTAAAGCTTCGGGATCCCTGAGATGATGACTTCACAGCCTCTAGTTCCTCTGGACAGCTTGCTCTTAGCAGAAATGAAGTGGTGATGGTGGTGGTTTGTGCTCCAATGTGTCCTCCAAGCTTTCAAAGCTCAAAAATGGCTTCCAGAGGTTCTAAGGGTGAGTTGCAGGTGAAGAAGACGAGTATGGAGGGTCTAGAACTCGAGAAAAGGGTTATAGGCCGGCTAGAAACGATTTCCTCTTGGTTTTATAAAGATTTGCCGTCTGACACCCGTCGCGTACCGCGACACTAGGCCAGAAAGATGCTTCGCGCTACGCGAAGGAATCCGGGAGTCAACTCTTCGCGATGTCTGTCGCGTACCGCGACAGGAACTCCTGTTGGGCCATCGCGTACCGCGATGGGTTCCTGAGTAGCCCAATAAGCTTAGTTTTGTTGTTTCGAACCGATTTTTCGCGTATTTCTCGAATACGATCATCGTTTCTCGACACTTAAGCGTTGTTCTACTAAACTAGATTCTCCGGAACCTAATTGTGCAGTGTATGTGTACTGTGGTTCGATCCGTTCACCAACGTTCGTCATTCAAGACACGTGCAAGTTCTGTGCGATAATTTCTCGAATTATCGGTGTGTTTGGTCTGTTGTGCCACGTGTCACACTAAATACAATTATTCTAGTGCCACGTATGAAATAATAATACACATTATTATTAAAATAAAATAAATGCTGACCTGGAATTTATGGGGTGTCACATCATCCCCCAGTTAATAGGAATTTCGTCCCGAAATTCAGTTCGTGTTGCCGGTGTTAGTCGGGTCGGAGAATAAGTGAGGGTGTTTCTGTGTCATTTGGTCCTCTAGTTCCCAGGTGTATTCCGGTCCTCGTCGCGAATTCCATCGTACCTTTACGTTCGATATCTTGCTAAGCCTCAACTTCTTGATTTCCCGGTCCATGATTTCCACCGGTTCCTCAACGAAGTGTAGTTGTTCGTCTATCTGGATTTCCTCTAAAGGAATTGCGGGCGTTTCGTTTGATAAACATTTCTTGAGATTTGAAACGTGAAACACGTTGTGTACACTACTCAATTCTTGCGGTAGCTGTAGTTCGTAGGTCACGGGGCCTATTCGTTTTGTGATCTTGAATGGACCAATGTAACGAGGGTTTAGTTTTCCCAGTTTCCCGAATCGAATCACCCCTTTCCAAGGCGAGACTTTAAGAAGTACTCGGTCTCCCATTTGGAATTCCAAAGGTTTGCGTCTCTTGTCGGCATAGCTCTTTTGTCGGTCTCGAGCTGCTGCCATTTTGTTACGTATTGCGCGATTTTCTTGGTCGTTTTGTACACAAGTTCGAGGCTTGTCAGTTGGCTTTCACAACTTCTGCCCAACAAATGAATGATCGACACTTACGTCCCTAGAGTGCTTCGAACGTTGCAGCTTGTATACTCGTGTGATAAGTATTGTTGTACGAGGACTTAACTAACGGTAAGCGAGTCTCCCAGCTAGTGTCATAGTTATTGACACATGCTCGAAGTGCGTTTTCCAATCTCTGTATAGTTCGTTCGCTCTGCCCATCAGTTTGCGGATGTTAACGGTTCTCATACCCAAATCTTGTGCCCAATGTCTGATGATAGGATTTCCAGAAATGTGACGTAAATCCGTTGTCGCGGTTAGAGATGATCAAGGTTGGCACTTCACGTCGAGTGGCCACTTCCTTCAGGTAAATTCGATCCTGTTCTTCTAGTTAGTCGGTCTCCTTGATGGGTAGTAAGTGTGCAGGCTTCGTTAGTCGTTCAACGATTATTCAAACAGTATCGCACCCACTGACCGTCCTTGGCAGTTTAGTTATTAAGTCCATAGGACTCTTCCTCCATTTCCACAATGGTATCTTGGGTTGTTGAAACAGCCTTGATGGCTTTTGGTACTCCATCTGGACCTTTGAGCACGTTAACCACTTACCCACGTAAGTTGTTAATTCTGCCTTCACGCTCGGCCGCCGATGGGTCATCTTTAGGTCACGGTATATTGTGTCAGGGACCGGATGTAAAGAATGTTGGCTCCTTTGAGCTTCATCCATCACTACGCCTCTCAGTCCTCCGTAGTGTGGAATCCAGTTCCGATCCATAAGATAGTAGGTTACGTCGGCCTTCACCTTCATCTGTTTATCCGTGTCACGCAGGGGTAAATGAGTGAGGTCCTCGACCCTCAGAGCTTCCTGTTGTGTAGTTCGGATTCTGATTGGGTAGCTCCGAGTGAGTCGTAAGTTGTAGTGCACATACGCCCTTGGTTGTTTCTTTCCGGCTCATCGCGTCGGCTACTACGTTAGTTTTTCCAATGTGGTACTTGATAGTACAATCACAATTTCCTATCAGCTAGTCCCATCTGAGTTGTCTCATGTTCAGTCCCTTCTGGTCGAAGGTGTGTTGCAGTCTCTTATGATTGATGAATATCGTGCATTTCGTGTCGGATAGGTAGTGTCACTAGATCTTTCGTGCGAACACTACGGCTCCCGATTCCAAGTCATGAGTCGTGTAGTTCTTTTCGTGCACTTTCAATTGTCGTGACGCATGAGCTACCACCTTCTCGCGTTGCTTCAATACACAACCGAGTCCTTGTTTTGACGCGTCACAACAAACTACAAAGTCTTCGCACCCGTCTGGTAGTGATAGAATAGGTGCACTGCACAATTTCTGCTTCAACAAGTCGAAAGCAGCTTCTTGTTTCTCACCCCATTCGAATTTCTTGTCTTTGTGCGTAAGGGAAGTCAATGATTTGTGCGACCTTCGAGGATCCCTCAATAGATCGCCTGTAGTACCCGGCCAATCCCAGAAACTGTCGCACCTCAGTCGAAGTCTTTGGTGCTGTCCAGTTCTTAATGGTCTCGATCTTGGCTGGGTCTACAGGTATCCCTTTCTTGTTAACCATGTGTCCAAGAAAGTTGACTTTGCGAATCCAAAAATCGCATTTAGAGAATTTCGCGTATAGTTGCTCGGTCTTCGGTGGCCCCAAGACAAGCCTCAATTGCTCAGCTGTTTCTCCTGGTTCTTGGAGTAAATCAGGATATCGACAATAAGTACCATTACGAATTTATCGAGACATGGTTTGCACACTTGATTCATAAGGTCAATGAATACGGCTGGTGCGTTGGTCAGTCCGAAGGGCATGACCAAACATTCGTAATGTCAATCTCGTGTCCTAAAGGTTGTCTTGGGTTTGTCCTCTTCCTGTATCCCCCTTTGATGGTAATCGGTTCTCAAGGCGATTTTTGGGTAATAGCTTGACTCTTACAACTAGTCTAACAGCGCGCCCATTCGTGGTAATGGTATCGATTCCCGTTTGTCACCATGCTTAATTCCCGGTAGTCGATACACATTCGGAAAGACCTTTCTCTCTCACAAGCAGGACTGGTGCTCCTCATGTTGATAATCTTGGTCTGGTTAACTCTTTGCCTAACAACTCTTGCAATTGATTAGTCAGTTTCTTGTATCTTAGTTGGGCCAAGTGGTATGGCGCTTTGACGGTTAGTGCGGCTCACGGTGTGAGTTCTACCTGAAACTCCACTTGTCGCTTTGGGGTAGTCCAGGTAGATCTTTGGGATAATTACAAACAACTTCAATATCTTCCATTTTTATTTCCTTCTATGTTTGTTTCGTGATACGAACTAATATCGTTGAGTATCCTTTCTGTAGGTGCTTGCCAGCCTATGACAGGGTGTTTTGCGTTATCCTCCGTCGTTCTCTCTGAATAGGGATCTGATTTCCATTTGACAACGTAACATTGATCTATCTTCTTATTGCACACACTCTCTGCTTGGTCTGTAGTTACTAGTATGTCCCCACCACTGCATCAAAGTTTCCGGGAGATACTGAGATTAGGCCGACCTCAAATCCGTGACCCGTCAACACCAAGACGCTTCCTTTGAAAATGTGTTATGTCTCAATCAGCTTACAGTTGGCTAACTCTACGGTGTACGTATAGTCTAGTGACGTCGGGGTAATGTTAAGCATTTTGCTAAATTCGCTAAGCATCAGGCTACTCTTAGCACCAATATCACATTACATACTAGCATAGGCATTATGTAAAAGGAACGTACCAGTCACAATGATAGGATCATCTTTTGCTTCTTTGGAGTCATTTACAAATGCAGGGCCCATTGTCACGCTTTCTTTTTCCTTCAGCTGTGGGCAATCCCTGCGCCAATGCCCAGGCTTGCCACATTTATAACACCCTTTAACGACTTTCTGGTTGTCTTTGCTACCAACTGGCTTGCTTCTACACTCCTTGGCCATGTGACCGTTTCTTCCGCATTTCCGACATCGATAGCGTTCACATTGGCCGTTGTGATGATATGGGCATCTTTTGCACTTAGGGTATTTCCCCTGGTAGGCATTCTTGCCCTTGGTACTGGATGGTGTAGCAGTAGAGTCGTTAGTTGTTGCTGACTGGTTATGGAGTTGCATTTGTTGGGAAGAGGGCGTCTGGCTGTGACTAGTCTCCCGCTTGCGCTTGTAATCCTGAGACTTCAGGTGTTCACCCCTCTTGGGTAGCTTACCCTGCGCTACCGCTTGGTTAGTCAGATGATAAGCCAAACAAATAGTGGGTTGAATGAGAGTGGGGTCTGTCGTGGTAATCAGGCTTTGGATTTGTTTAGGTAATCCACTAACGTATGGATCGATCTTCCTGTAGTCTGGGGTCACCATTTCTGGGCATTGTTTACACCATTCGTGAAATCGAGTGGTGTATTGTTCGATTTCAGATCCTTCCATTTTGTAATTCCAGAACCCCTCCAGTTTCTGGATTTCGTTCTGTGGACAGTATTCTTCCTTCAACATTTTGACGAAATTTTCCCAGGGAATTGAGTTAGCAGTCTTCAGACTCAGTTTCTGGACATGCGAGTTCCACCAAGTGAGGGCTTGTCCATCTAGAGTCCCGGTAGCAAATTTCACTTTGTCTTCTTCAGAACACTTGCACATATGGAAGATTGATTCGGCCCTTTTAACCCATTGGAGCAGCCCTACTGCTCCTTCTGATCCCGTGTATGGTTGAGGATGGTAGCTGAGGAAAGTTTTGAAGGTGCATCCTCTTGAGCTGTTGTTGTGAGTCTCACTTCCTGTCTCACTGTTTAAGCAGGCAGCCTCGTAACCCGTATTGGCTTTGTTAACCAGTTGTTCTACCATGGCCTCGACAGTCGCAGAATCGATTGACGGGTTGTCAGTGCGCACATACGTTCCTTGACCATCCATTTGTTGGTATCTATATACAATAGATATTGTATTACTCACTGTTAGAGTTATTGCGTGTAAGCATGTGTAGAGAGGAAATATATCATAAGCTTAAGATATCATTTCAAAAGTAAAATCATAGATTTGACAAGGTTACTGCTACCAAAATGATTTGTATGAGCACAACTTGTTCATATTGGTTCTAAAAATAGTACAATACTATATATGATAAGGAAATAAACTACTCGATGGAAATAGTGGAGCTCGAATCTCCCCTTTCAGAGGTGTACTATACAGTTTCCCTGATGGTTATAGCTTATCAATTGAACTTGCCAGAATTTGTATGTACCTATAAATTCACGATTACGTTGGCCACCATAATCGTCAATTTATCTTACACAGTCATTCTAGTTCATTCAATCTCAGGCTACTTAACAATCTCGGGTTAGAAGTCTTGCTTCCTGAGTGTCGATACTAAGGTTACAATCCATAAACATGCGTCATTTGACTGGGTTTACCCTCAAGAGAGAGGTTGGAAAAGGCGTTCGTTTTGAGTTGGATTGTGCTATAGGAGTCTTCTTCATAGCATAGAAGAGGTTCCCTTTGGTCTTGAGTTCGCCTTTTCTCTAATTCCCTTGCATAGGTCATATGTGGAGTTGAGTGTTAACGCCCACTAAGGGTGCCGGATGCATGTTCGTAAGAGTTAGATCAAGTCACAAAGCATATTGTTTAAGTTAAGCACATAATGTGTTGTGTGAAACTAGTGTAGTGTCTAATGTAGAGCAGTGGCTATAGTCTAAGTTCACTACATGCAAACCTAGTTCCCTATAACCAAGGCTCTGATACCAGTCTGTCACACCCCCAAATTCCCACTCGTGGTGTCAGTCCACGTGGGTGTGACGTGGCCAGGATCACAGCTCATGGTCATATAGAACGACTCTATATGAGTTGTACAATCACACAGTTTCAAGACAAACAAGTTTTTAATCAAAGCAGCGGAATAATCATTACATAAACAGCGGAAATAGTTTGATAAAATAAGTAAGTTGCAGCGGAAAGTAAACTGTTTAACAGACACTACAATGTTCAGATTGTTTTAAAACATTTCCAATTCACACAATGCCTAGGACACGAGTCTATATGCAAGCCAGACTCCTTAAGGCTTCCTTGTGCGCATCCTAGCGTGTGCTCCATTAGTTACCTGAGAATACATGCTAAAGAGTGTCAACATAAAGTTGGTGAGTTCACAGGTTTAAGTATTGGAAAACAGTAAATCAGTTATATATACTGGGTATGTAAGTAGTTTTGTTGGATCTACGATCCGTAGAGTGTGTCATGTCATCTTACCGAAACTCGACTGTTTCCATTTGCCTCTGCGGGTCATCGCGGAACCCGACATCAACATCGATATTACACTCGTTATGACATCCTGTCAACGTTGTTGCCGAGTGGGGTTGGTCAAACCCAGTAGTACTACGTAATAACGACTCGTTTGTACACAACTAACGGTAAGGGTAGAGAGGACTTGTTGCGATAATAGTACACTCAAAATAGTTTTGTGACATACCAGTCATATATCTAAAGCAGTTGCATAGCATTCTCACCCCAAAAGATTTGTAAAACATTCAATGAGTAAAAGTGGGGCTGTAAACTCACCTGAGTCTGCTTGAGTGCGTTCTTACGAGAACGGAGTAGCTCGCTGGCTAGTAGTTACCTATATCACATAGGTGTTATAAGTTTGCGATCATATTTGTGTTGGTCTCACAGGACCGTATTCGTGTCTAAACAACTCCTGGTTGTTATGCGGGTCGCGTTGACCGTGGTTGACCGTGTTGGTCGTGTTGACCGTGTTTGACCTAACGACCCGTTGGTGAACCGTGTGTTGGTTGTGAATCGTGTAGCAAATGTGTAAGTGCTCGTCGTGTGCAAAACGCGCAAGTCGCGTTTATGGACAACTTACTATTTATAGTAAGTTTCCAGTTTTGGAAAGTTCACAAAGCATAACAGTTTTAAAGTTCTAGCATGCTCATTAGTCCTACGTGATCATGTTAACACATAGCACATCATCATACAAAATCATATAAGTTGTTTACAACATGTTTGAACATAAAAGTTTCCTAAAATGGAAAGTTTTCCATTTATGGCATACAAGACATCGGAAACTATCTAACTTAGCATCTAATCATCACATTATAACATAATAAGTCATTTAGCATGTCCAAATCATTCAACACGTTGATAAATCGGTTTTTGTAGAAATAAAGTTACTAAATATAGTAACTTTATGGTTTTTCATGAAAACGATCATTTTAACATTTCTAATCCTATTTTCTCATCACCAATCATCATAATAATCTATCTAGCATCATTCAATCATGTAAATATACCCAAATTTATCATCTAGCAACATTTTAACTAGAAAAGTTTCTAAAAATAGTAACCATGCCAAAAATGATCATATTCAACATCAAGATCACATTCTAAGTATCAATATCCTCTTAATAACATCCTAGTAGTAGATCCACATACATGCATGTTGCTAATACCAACCATAACATCATTTTATAAATAAAAAGTTACTATAAATAGAAAGTTTCATCAAAAATCATAGTTTTAACCATTCTAACACAATCTAACCATGAGTTATCCTTCTAATATCATCAATAATCATCTACCATCATTCAAAATCATCTCAATACTCATGGATCGTACATGCATGCATCAATAACATCATAAATCATCATTTTAAGCATCAAGACATATATTCAACATCTTGGATCATCATAAAACTCCATATAATCATCATGGATCATCAAGAAACGCATCTAAATCGACAAACCCAGAGGCAAACTTCGTGCATGTGCATCAAAGGTGCTTGCATGTGTGTTTCATGCCTTGCATGTGTGTGTAGAAGTGACAAATGACCATTTTAGCCATGAGGGGTGTAAGAACTACCTTCTAAAGCTTCGGGATCCCTGAGATGATGACTTCACAGCCTCTAGTTCCTCTGGACAGCTTGCTCTTAGCAGAAATGAAGTGGTGATGGTGGTGGTTTGTGCTCCAATGTGTCCTCCAAGCTTTCAAAGCTCAAAAATGGCTTCCAGAGGTTCTAAGGGTGAGTTGCAGGTGAAGAAGACGAGTATGGAGGGTCTAGAACTCGAGAAAAGGGTTATAGGCCGGCTAGAAACGATTTCCTCTTGGTTTTATAAAGATTTGCCGTCTGACACCCGTCGCGTACCGCGACACTAGGCCAGAAAGATGCTTCGCGCTACGCGAAGGAATCCGGGAGTCAACTCTTCGCGATGTCTGTCGCGTACCACGACAGGAACTCCTGTTGGGCCATCGCGTACCGCGATGGGTTCCTGAGTAGCCCAATAAGCTTAGTTTTGTTGTTTCGAACCGATTTTTCGCGTATTTCTCGAATACGATCATCGTTTCTCGACACTTAAGCGTTGTTCTACTAAACTAGATTCTCCGGAACCTAATTGTGCAGTGTATGTGTACTGTGGTTCGATCCGTTCACCAACGTTCGTCATTCAAGACACGTGCAAGTTCTGTGCGATAATTTCTCGAATTATCGGTGTGTTTGGTCTGTTGTGCCACGTGTCACACTAAATACAATTATTCTAGTGCCACGTATGAAATAATAATACACATTATTATTAAAATAAAATAAATGCTGACCTGGAATTTATGGGGTGTCACAGTTTAAGTTACATTGTACTAAAAAATATAAAACCTGTTAATGTAACCAAAACTTACAATCCTTTTAAATCTTATATGTTGATGAATTTATACATACACATAAAAGAAGAAAGTTTTGTGCATGTATAATAATGATATTTAGATAAAACAAAATTTTGAATTGATCTTGGAGGAATTATACGGGTTAACGCAATAAGAGAGAGTTAACAAAGGAAGTCTTCCCTATATATATAGGGCACACATCCATTATTAACCCTTTGTTATTGTGTTAACCATTTAACTTAATATTAACAGTTGATCAAAAATGAGATGGAGTCATGTGATGCAATGTGTCAAATTTGTCTTATTTATGAAAATGGTATTCTAGTGAGTTGCTTAGAATCCCAAAGGTAATATTTAACTCCTACATTTTTATTTTGCTTTTATAAAGTTTAACCTCATTTTTTTAAACATTTATAACCTTTTTAAAAATTTGTTGTTTTATAAAAATTACACTATTAAATTTATCTTATTTTTCATTTTAATTCAAGTATAGTCTAGTCATTGTTTTCACTATTTCGTAACTACATCAATGTAAGTCTCGTCATTTTTGTAGCATTACGTAATTACATCAATGTAAATCTCATCATTTTTTCCGCATTTTGTAATTACATTAATGTAAGTGCCGTAATTTATTTTCAGCATTAGGTAATTACATCAATGTAAGTCTCGTCATTTTTTTCAAGACTTTCAACTTTCATAATTACATCAACGTAACAAACGTAGTGTAACATTTCTATTGCATCAGTGTTTGTTATATTGATATAATTATGAAAGTTGAAAGTCTTAAAAAAATGACGAGACTCACACTGATGTAATTACCTAATGCTGAAAAAACGTTGAGACTTCATTGACGTGGTTACCTAAAGCTGAAAATAAATAACAACACTTACATTGATGTAAAATGAAGAAAAAAAATGACGAGACTTACATTGATGTAATTGCGAAATTGTGAAAAAAATGACGAGACTATAGTTGAATTAAAGAGAAAAGTAAGATAAATTTAATGGTATAATTTTTATAAAAATAATAATTTATAAAAAAATTATGAGACTTTAAAAAATTTTAGGGTAAACTATTTTATTAAAATCTATACTATCTAATAAAAGAGTAACAATTGGTCACATGGCATCATTTTAGGCTATCCAAATCATATTTGTGTCACATGGCATCATTTTAAGCTATCCATGTCATATGTTTGTCACATGTCAATACTATATTAATTCTAGACATTTTAAAAATTAATTTTGATTAATGAATATAATTAATTCATACTTTAAATGAGGTAAATTAATTAAGTCAAATAATCTTTAAATGTTAATTAAATTACAATCATGTCAAAAGTTTTAATTACTATTTTATACTTTGAATTATCAAGATACATAATTCAAAAGTTTAAATTCTAGCTACAAAATATAAATAATGATCCTTATTATTATTTATGGATATTTATAATTTTTAATAATTTAATGTCGTTATATGGTAAAAATGCAATATGTCAAATAATAATGAATATGTTTTTTTTTTGAAGACTAAGTTTTAGTTCTTAATTTTATACGTATTTATTATCTTAGAACATATAGTTTTTGATATGTGGTTCGTATGATTATTAAGCATACACTTTATTAATTATGATTTTTGAAGCATTTTTTGTCAATATTTAGTTCATACTACATATTTAACACATTTTAGTGATTTTTTTTTCTTCTTTGTTAGATAAAATTAATCAACATCTTAAAGGAAACTCTAATTTATTATATTTTATTATTATATGTAATAGGTAATTTTTATCATATAAAATATTTATTACAATATTGTTTTTGTATATACAATCTTCTATATAAAGAAGTGTTTAAAGATTTGTAAATTATACTATTTTTCCTTTAAGAAAATGTTAAAATGTTTACTTTATCTATCTCTAATTTTTTATAAGTAATAAATATAACAAATGTTTATTAGTTAAAACTCCGTGTTATACACGGGTTAATAACCTAGTTAAATTATAGATGTGAGAGAAGATATGTGACACTTGTCACAACCATATTAAATCTTATTTTGAAAAATAGAAATTTTCCATCTTACCCTTGTATAATCTAAATCATTGGATTTAAATCTTGATTATTTTATATTAAATCAATGACAAATATAGGGTTAATCCGCTAGCGCATTTATGGTGGGTTATTATAAAATGTGTGTGTGCGCATATATATACAGGGGATGGAATTTTTAATAACCCTTATCTTTTGTTATAACCCATTAACTATCATCTAATGGTTTCTTTTAAAAATGTAAGTGTATAAGATCGTGCCACGTGTCAATTCCCCTTTTTTTTAATATGAAGGGCATTTAGGACATTTGTCATTTACGTAAAGTTTACCCCCTTTTTTTAAAACATTCATAACTTTTTTATACTATATTATTTTTTTAAAAAAAAATTGCAGCATTATACTCGTCTCATTTTTCTCTTTAATTTCGTTATTGTCTCGACTCGATTTTTTTTTTGATGTCATGTATTTACATTATTGTAACGAGCTTAAAGATAACAAATTAATTAGAAATTTTTTCTAAGAATGGTAAATTAAATTAATGTAACACAAAATGAATTAATTTACAATGACATAATTAACGGTGACGTAACACATTATTTACAGTGATGTAATTTTATCTTTAATTCCCGTTATAATGTTGACTAATTTTTTTAATTTTTTTTTCTCATAGTCCATTATTTACATCGATGTAACGAACATAAGTGTAGCACATTATTTTGAATTTTTTTGTAACAATGATAAATTACAGTGATGTAATATAACGCATTATTTTATTTTTTTCTCTAACAATGATAATTATAATGATAAATTACAGTGATGTAATATAACGCGTTATTTTGATTTTTTTTCTTTAACGATGATAATTATAATGATGTAATTAATCATTGTTCGAAAAAAATTCAAACTAATTTGTTGTATTTAGGCTCATTACAAATTATGGATGAGCAAAAAGCCAAAAAAACGAACCGAAACCGAATTAACCGAAAAAACCGAACCGGAACCAAATTTACCGAAAAAACCGAACCGGAACCGAATGAACCGAAAAAAACCGAAACCAAATTTTACGTCAATGTAAATTACATCACTGTAATTTATCATTGTTAGAAAAAATTTCAAATAAATTTGTTATATTTAAGCATGTTACAATTATGTAAATATAGGGCATCTAAAAAAAGTAAAAAAAATTAGTCGAGACTATAACGAAATTAAAAAGAAAAATGAGACGAATATAATTGTGCAATTTTTTTAATAAAATAATATATTATAAAAAAGTTATTAATGTTTAAAAAAGAGAGGGGAAAACTTATAAAAGTAAACTATCATGCCGTTTTTAATATTTTAATGAAAAGCTTGTGTGTAAGTTTATTATTGGTTGAAATGAGTTATGTAGTTGTAGCAAAAAAAGAGGTTATTTTTTATACCTTTCCTTTTACATATATATACTAGTATGACACCCGCGCGATGCGGCGGCGGCGACCCGTTACCGAATCGTCAACGTTAACACCCTTTCTAAAAATATATATATATATAGAACACATAGAATTAAAGTTCCATATTTTGTGATTTGAAAACAGGAATAAGCTACATATTATCCAAGAGTGGCCAAATCCAAACATATATATAAAAATATTATTTGTGATTTGACAACGTGATTATCAGTGTGTAAACGAAATCACAAACATCATTTTGAATTTATGGTTCTCCCTACCCATGTACTTCTACATACCACTTATAAAATAAGGAAAATAAGCAAAAGAAATTCAATTATAAAGGGTAGAGAAAAAAATATACTATCCATTGTAATTATCTCTCTAGCAATTATTTTGTAACTTCCCTAGAACCAGAAACAAGGCTTATTTTTACCCATGGTTATGATGGCTGCTATCATAACACTACCATGTTTCACTTCAACAGTTTGACCCATAAATGGAAAGCTGATAACTCTCTCTTGTACCTCCATTGGCACAGCAAACCCCTGCACACAAAATTTATAAATTGGAGCAGGTATAACAACCTAATAACTTAATGAATATTGGCATTATAGAGAAACGATGATGAATCCAAATTAAGATAATGTTAAAGCCATTAAGTAGATATATCTTGGAAGATTAACTCAGACAACCATCAAATTTTCTTCTTTTCAAGTTACTGGAACTTTGCAGATGTTTTTGCTGAAGCCTAACTATCAATGGTAGATGGTGGCACACTAACAACTATTGCTCAACAAATATCCTATCCATGATGTATTTGATAATCTATATCTAGGTCAACGGGATGGTTGAAGCAATGGTTCTTTTCACATTAGAGAAAAAAAGGATTACCTAGTAACAACAAATGGGTCAAAGGGATGGTTCCAAAGGGATTACTAGTAATATTTCAAAATTTCCTAACCAGTTATCATCATTATGATCACACAACCATGAATTAATCCCCCAAAATGGAAAATAAAACAATAGTTCCATTAGACACTGAGAGATCAAATTTCAATTCTAGTCGTTTTTTTAATTATATTTTTAATCTAAGAATGAAAGCGTACAATTCATCAAATCATTTATCCTATGTATACAGTCCATTTTCCTACTACAGGGTAAGGACCTTTTATACCAGGGGCGGCCCGGGGGAGGGGCAAACCCGATCTCCGTCCCGGGCCCATTTTCTAGAGGGGCACAATTATATATATATATATATATATATATATATATATATATATATATAAATAAAAAAACTAAATAAATACAAGTTTGTAAACCCATTTTAAAGAGGGGCCCAATTTGTATAAAAATATGTCCATTTTCAATTTTTTGTATACCCAACTCATTTTTCAAGCCCATTTTAAAAAAATTTATTTTAATTATTTATGTTTAATTGTAAAATTAGAAATTACCCCACAAATGCCCCACCCTTTTTTTTTGATTTCCCACCACGCTACCATTCAAAAAATAAAACCCCAAATCGAAATTAGGGCCCTCCACAGCCTCCACCGGTAAACCCTCATCAGTCATGACGGCTCCACGAAATTAAATCCACGGCTCCACCGGCGACCGCCCTACGAGGCTAAAAAGGCCGTATTCCACTATTCTGGCTGGCGGCTGCTGCTGTCTTTTCCTACCGTGTGAGTTTTCCTCACCACCGCAGCACCGCTCGGGCGCTCCCGAGTCCCCGATGCTGCCTTTTCCTCCTGCCGTCTGCCGAGTGCAACCCCTGCAGGTAAGAATTAAACCTCAAAATCTCCTATTATTGTTATTGTGTTGCTTCATTACATTCTAACATTATGTGTTGTTAAATGTTAAAATATTGAAATTAGGATTTTAGATTTAGAGCCCAATGTTGTGTTGTTGCTTATTGAATTAGGATTTAGGGCCAAATTTTGTGTGTTTTTTTTAAATTAGGACTTAAGTTAGTATGTTGAATTATGATTTACAGATTTAGCCATTTAGGGTCAATTTTTTTTCTAAATTAGTCATAAGTTGTTGAATTTGGGTAATATGTGCTTAATTTGCATCCTTACGAACAATAATGTCCCAAAAAAGACTTAGTGGATTGGCCATGATAGCTATCGAGAACGATATATTAGAAAGGATAGACTGCGAAGAGCTACTCAACCAATTTGCTATGAAGAATGGTAGACGAGCTTCACGAATCATCGGTTAATTATTGTTATATGTATTTCACTAAACTTGACATTGTGATTTATGTTTATAATTTATTAGTATAATTAGTTATCCCTTACGAAAAATTTTTATATACTTGAATGTGTTAGCCGTTAGGGCCTTTTTTCCCCGGCTCTTCCTGGGTACTCAGATTCTCAGGGTCGCCCCTGTTTTATACTTCATGCCACAATTAGAAAGCCTTAATGCTAATGGCACATGCCCAAAACACAACCACGAAGCTTAGGATTTGAATTAATAGACTATTTTGTTATCACCTGCCACAATTTTATGTTCTACCCTTTTACTAACAAACCTTAAGTAACCATCCACCATTGAATTTAAGCCTACAAGAGGCAAAGAAAATGACTATATTAGCCTCAATTAAACTCTTTGTTCCTAATACATGGAGATAAAAGCAAAACCTAGATATGTATTTAATCAATTAAATATACAGATGTGACAAGAAGATCTGAATAATTCTAATGCAAAAAAAAAAAGAACAACCAATCATGTTTATAATCAAGTCACTATAACTACAACCACATAGAAGATACGGCCTCTTACATAATCAAAAAAATATGTAAAACTTATCTGTAATGAAATGTGATGATAACAGGTTATCCAATTCCTCCTTCATGGTATCAAATTCATATTACATATTCTATAATTGAAAGTTACAAAATAATCACTCAAGTTGGATGTTGCTCACATTATTAGATTGCGCGGTTTGGAGATAAAAATATAGATGACAGGGTAATATATAGGGTAACATATAGATCATAAACTAATATGTATGAAGTGGAGATAATAAGTATTTGTGTGTACCAGTGTTTTGTCACATCTGCGTTTTTGTCAAAGGCTATTGAACCTGCAGAATACATGAATGCAAGGTATATAAACTTTTCTGCATATAAACTTTTCTGCATTTTCAATCAGAGAACAATAAGCTTTGTGAATGTTGTTTTTGGTTTGACTTGTTCCACCAGACCATGGGCAAACACTTCTAATAACCTGAAAACCATACATCATAAACATGAATGCAAGGTATGCTATGTAACTCTTTTGCTAAAACTCCTACTTGGTAATTTCTAAAAAACCATGATTTATAATATAAGTGATATGTTAAATTTTTGGTTTAAGAAAAAAACTGAATCAAGTAACTATAAGTGTATTCTTGAATAAGGATTATACGCAATTAGCAGTGTAATATTCTATGAATCTATTATAGCAATGGATAATTTTCACATACCAGCACGAACTATTTACTTTTTCAGTTGTTGTTGAACAATTTACAAACATATATACAACAACATTAACTTGAGTGTAAAAACTGATACATACATAAAAACTGATACATACACATAACCAAACTGATAAATACATACTAATTCATACATACAAACTGGTGTTGGATTAATTTTGATAGGTCGGGTTACGGGTCAACATTGTTTTTAATTTAATCACATGTTTTTAGTGTTTAATTAGATCATGGGTAGAACTAGTGGGGTCTAGGTTGTATGAGTAATGGGTTAAGAATGTGGGAACATGGTTCCTCACATATGCATGTTTCTAGGTTGTGTTTATCATTCTTATATATGTATAAGTACGAATGAAAAGAGTGCGAGGTTTTTTTACATAAACATCTTGTATGTGAGTTTTTGATTGTGTGTGATTTGGGGTCTGAACCAACAATTGGTATCAGAGCGAAGGTTAATCGAGGGCCGTTTTGAGAGTCGGTTTCGAGAAGAGGTGTAGCCCTTGTCTGCGGGGCAAACGCAGCAGGACATTGAAGCTGTCCGGGGCTGTTTTACAGCAAATGAAAGAGGCGATTTCATGTGAATTGCAGAAAGAGACGTGAAGACCAGCTGCTATCCCAGCAAAGACAAAAAGAAGACCGAAGTCGGAGAAGAACAGAAAAAAAAGGACCGGTGGCTTGGAAAAATTTAGACTGGAGGCCGAAAATGGTGACCGGAGACCGACCGGAAGACCGAAGTGTACGTGACTGGCATTCGCCTAACAAAGAATGAAGAAAGAAAGTCGGGGTCGCGAGAAAGGAAGATAGTACCAGCACTAAAGCAAGACGAGGAAGAGAAAAAAGATCAAAACAGAATGAAAGAAAGAAGCAGGAATGCCGATCGACTTGGTGATCGGAAGCAAGGATGTTGACGGGAAATAGAGAAAATTAAAGCATTTGTTTGTTGTTGGAATGAAGAAAAGAAATAGAAGGCACACACGTGAAGTAATTTCGGAAGGAATGCGTTGAGAAGAAGGCAACCAGGTCAATTAATTGAAAGCAAGCAAGTTGCTTAATAATTTAAGCAAGGAAATTTTTTTTCCAGGAAAGCAAGAAGAATGGTTTAAACAAAAGCTTTAAATTGTTTAAACAAGCAAGCAAAAGAAAGGGGATAGGCAAGAGCAAGTAAGATTTGAATCAAGCAAGTTAAGCATGAGAAACGATTCTAGTTTGAGCAAGAAAAGCCGGAACGAAAGCAATATGATTTGACTCAAGCAAGTAAGAATGGTTCGAATCGAGAAGCAAGAAGCATGATCGAGATCAAGATTAAGGGGGTGAATGTTGGATTAATCTTGATAGGTCGGGTTACGGGTCAACATTGTTTTTAATTTAATCACATGTTTTTAGTGTTTAATTAGATCATGGGTAGAAGTAGTGGGTCTAGGTTGTATGAGTAATGGGTTAAGAATGTGGGAACATGGTTCCTCACATATGCATGTTTCTAGGTTGTGTTTATCATTCTTATTTATGTATGAGTATGAATGAAAAGAGTGCGAGTTTTTTTTACATAAACATCTTGTACATGAGTTTTTGATTGTGTGTGATTTGGGGTCTGAACCAACAACTGGTACATACACACTTATACATACATACAAAACATTACTCGCCTTATTACACCACTTCAATAACATTATAGAACCCATTTTTAAAAAGAGTTAAAAAAGTTGTTAACATTACTTACAAAGTCAGAATACGAAATTGATTAATTGAAGTCTAATTGAACTCCCCTGATTACATCACTTCAATACAAAGTTAGGAGTATTATTTGACATACCTGTAGACAGAAGCAACCGTAGAGAGCCAAACAAAGAAGCTGTTGAAGTACCGTAGATAGCCAAACCCAAAAGCTAATCAAGTAAGCATACAAATTAGATTAAACACACATTCAAAGTTGATTAAATACAAAATTACATACGAATTAGGTTTCTGAGACAGGTAGAGGCAAACGCAAAGAGAAGAGGTAGGCGCGGTGGAGGGTAAATTGAATGAACCAGGGCTCTTTAAAGGTGAAATCAAAATTTTTGAATTTTGAATTTGGAGCCACTTGGTCTTCTTTCGTGAATGAAGGTTTCAGAAACGATGGATCCAAGAATACACAGGTTGCCTCTTTGGTCTTCGATCTTCTGATGGTTTCAAGGGTTGAGAAATCGAATTGTTTGAGAAAACTTCTGAATAAGGAATCAAAAGAAAACATAAGGTATTTACTCATTCACGAATTCTTAATCTGGTGTGTGGAAGACGAATATGGCAATGAAGCTTGAGGGAGATGTGAAAGTAGGTTAACCAAATGAGTCTTCAAGATACGGTATAAGATAAAATTGAAGGGAGTTGTGCACTAAATTGTTGTAACTGATGCTTAAGAAGTGGTATTTTTCTTAAAATTAAGACTTTGCCTCAATGTCTCACCAATATCTATTATAAAGGAGTATATATATATAGGGCATGTATATATTAGAAACCCATTTGAGATGTGCAAACTTCAAAAACCCAATACTTGGTCTACAATTTGCCACATCATTATTTCCTTTTACTAACATTATTAAATACAAGGGCATTGTAGTCTTTTACTTCATTTATACTATCACCTACTATTTTATTAATTTACAAGCTTCTCTCTCATTATTAAATAATAAGGCAAAAAAAATCAAATTTTAAATATTCCCCCTTTTACTTTTCCACCCGAAAATTTTGTTGAATTGAAAATTTTAAAAACTTGTTTGTTGTATATAATTGATGGTGTCACATTAAAGTTACGGTGTTTAATTTCAGCTTAGAAACAAAAAAATTTAATTTTTAAATATTTCATACCTTTTATTTTTCCCACCATTTGTTTTCCCCAACTTTTTAGATATTTTCACCCTTTGATTTTCTCAACATTTTTGTTTTGATTGAAATTATTTTTTAAATATTCCCCCTTTTAGTTTAAATTTTTAATAGTTTCCCTATACATATAATTGTTGTCGTGTTATAATAAAATTATGGTGTTCAATTTCAGCTCAAAAACAAAATAATTAAATTTTTAAATATTTCATACTTTTTATTTTATTAATTTACCACATTCTCTCATCAAATTTAAATAATAAACAAAATAAATTAATTTTTAAATTCCCCCCTTTCATTTCCCATCAGAATTTTGACACATGAAACTTTTCGTCCTTTTCTTATAGTATACAACTGATGTCGTGTTACATCAAAATTACGTTTTTTGATTTCAGCTCAAAAACAAAAGATTTTAATTTTTAAATATTTCATACATTTTATTTTTCTACCTTTTATTTTTCCAACTTTTATTTTTCCCACCTTTTTTTTCCCATTTGTTTTCCCCAACTTTTTAAATATTTTCCCATTTGATTTCTCACCATAAATTTTGCCACATTAAAACTTTTCGTCTTTTCCTTATAGTATACAACTGTTGTCGTGTTACATCAAACTTACGTTTTTTGATTTCAGCTCAAAAACAAAAGATTTTAATTTTTAAATATTCCAAACCTTTTATTTTTCCCACATTTTTCCCCCATTTCTTTTCCCCAACTTTTTAAATATTTCCCCCTTTGATTTCCCATCAGAAATTTTGCCACATGAAACTTTTCGTCTTTTCCTTATAGTATACAACTGCTGTCGTGTTACATCAAAATTACGTTTTTTGATTTTAGCTCAAAAACAAAATATTTTAATTTTTAAATATTTCATAAACTTTATTTTTCCCACCATTTGTCGTCTTATATCATAATTGTTTTCGTGTTACATCAATGTTACGGTTTTTAAAGCTCAATAACAAAAAGTTTAATTTGTAAATATTTCCAACCTTTTTATTTTTTCCATCTTTTATTTTTCTCACCAATTTTTTGTATTGAGTTACGGTGTTCAAATTTACATTGTAAAACAATAAAAAAATTATTTTTTAAATATCCCCCCATTACAAAAAGTTTAATTTGTAAATATTTCCAACCTTTTTATTTTTTCCACCTTTTATTTTTCCCACCATTTTTTTTGTATTGAGTTACGGTGTTCAAATTTACATTGAAAAACAATAAAAAAATTATTTTTTAAATATCCCCCCCCCCCATTTTTTCCTTCTTTTATTTTTCCCACCATTTTTCCCTTCTCAAGTAATATTCCTTTTTATAAACGCATAATTTCATAATAAATATCCGAATTTTGCATTTCGTTATATTTAAATAAAAAAATTATATATTATTTCATAACAATGTTATGTATAATCGAAATTTTTTTATGGTTAGTAATATTTTATATAATCAGATACTTGTAATCCAGTATTATAGAAACTAACACTCAAGTTACGTTTATGTTACATCTCGACGGACTTGTTATACTGTTTAAATTTTTTTAATGTTACATTTTATAACATTTCATTATGTTACGTTATTATTACATATGTAAAGTTAGCGTAACTAGAGTATTATGTTACAAATTTTATATTTTGGTCAATATTTAATAATTTGTATTCTTTTTTTTTGTTTTCTTTTTTTGCTCAAATATTTTTAAGCTTATGTTTACATGCAAATTACATATGTAAAGTTAGTATAACCAGATTTTTTTTGTTGGAACATATATATGTTACATAGATGTTAAAATTACATATATGTAATTTTTATGTAACGTCAATGTAACAATTGGCTATGTATATAAAATTAATAAAATTGAACCACGTTACATAATTAGTCGGAATCCCCCTCTCCACACAACCACCGGTCTCGATTCATCCCATCACGACATCTCCCGCCGGAGTTTCTGTCGTTTCATCATGTAATTTCGATGTAACATAATAGAAAGAAAAAGTAAGTAGCTAAAATAATTTTCAATGATGTAACTTTGATGTAACATTATACAAAATATATTAAAAGATAGATATTTCAAAGAGACATTCTAAATTATATGTTTGTTACATATATCTAACACTTTGCTGCATACCTACTTATTGTATTAAATTTCACATACTTTCATGTGTTACATAAATGCTTATAACCATTAAATGTAACATAAATGCTTATCACTAATTTGAAATATAAATTTAAATTAAAATCTTATGACCTTAGAATTAACTGTTCTTGACAATACTCGTTACAATGTTTTCATACAATACCAACAAAAATCATCATTTGCATAATGAATCATGTAACTTCGATGTAACATAATACAAATAAAAAAAATACATAACTGAAATAATTATAAATTATGTAACTTTGATGTAACATAATACAAAAATGTATTAAATGATCAATTTGGAAAATGAATGTGCTAAAAGTATATGTTTCTCCATTGTAGTCGCGAACTACCGACAATAACACTGGTAGTAGTCTCATTGGATGTCACATCCCTAAATGAAAGATCAACGTTTTTGCCAAAAAAACCCCAAATTTAATCAAAAGGTATCGAATAAAAAATTGTTAATAGAACATAACAGCTTACGTGTTGTAAATATCATTGTTTCGTCCTTGATAAGGATTTCTATCGCCGACCAAGTTTCCACCATCGTCCTCCTCTACATCGACGTTTGTGGTTCCACCTTCCTCCTCCTCTAAAAAAATCGCAAATCATTTTAATAGAGTATAACAACCTACCTATTGATAAATTAATCAATTCGTTGTCGCTTCCTCGATGGTGTTTTTGCCTGAAAATCTGTTGGATTCTCAACAATCCGGATTCAGCTCTCCGGATGCCGGAGTTCCCACCGTTTCACCAACCGTCAGTGGTGAAGGCAGGGCTCCTGGTGCTGGCGTTGGTGGCAGTTTGACACCGTCGGCGTCTGGGATTTCAACCGGAGTAGCACAATGTTACATATATGTAACACATTGATGTAACATATACAACAGTTATATAAAGCCAGGTTCCTGTTACATATATGTAACACATTGATGTAACACATTGATTTCAACCAGTGGTGAAGGCAGGGCTCCTGTTACATATATGTAACACATTGATGTAACATATACAACAGTTATATAAAGCCAACATCCATTTGAAAAAAAGGGGGAATATTTAAAAAGTTGGAGAAAACAAATAGTGGGAAAAGCATGTGGGAAAATAAAAGGTGAGAAAAATATAAGGTATGAAATATTTAAAAATTAAAATCTTTTGTTTTTGAGTTGAAATCAAAAAACGTAATTTTGATGTAACAAGAAAGCAGTTATATACTATAAGGAAAAGACGAAAAGTTTCATGTGGCAAAATTTATGGTGGGAAATCAAATGAGGGAAATATTTAAAAAGTTGGGGAAAACAAATGGTGGGAAAAAAAGGTGGGAAAATAAAAGGTATGAAATATTTAAAGATGAAAATCTTTTGTTTTTTAGTTGAAATCAAAAAACGTAAATTAGATGTAACACGACGCAATTTGTATACTATAAAGAAAAGACGAAAAGTTATATTCATATGGCAAATTTCTGGTAAGAAATAAAAGGGGGAAAATTTTAAAAGGTGGGAAAACAAATGGTGGGAAAATTAAAGGTGAGAAAATAAAAGGTAGAAAAATAAAAAGGTAAGAAATATTTAAAGATGAAAATCTTTTGTTTTTTAGCTGAAATCAAAAAACGTAAATTAGATGTAACACGACGCAATTTGTATACTATAAAGAAAAGACGAAAAGTTATATTAATATGACAAATTTCTGATAAGTATGAAAGAGAAAGGGGAAAATGGGGGGAAGTTGTACCATTGCTTCTTTATTTTTAATATCAAAGTCAAACAAGTACACAACACACATTTCCAATTCTACCCTTATTGTACTATTTTGTACCACCTTCGATTTTTTTAATCCAAAAAAATCCAATCAACTTTATTACCTTTAATCTCCACCATTAAAAATCAAGATATATGGTCCACATAAGGTTTTCAAAGTTTCTTTATCTCAACTAGGTTTCCAAAATATCATTCCCCTATATATATATATACATATATATATATACATATATATATACACATATATATATATAGGGTTGGATTCGTCCTTACCCTGACATATTGACATAAATTAACCCATGAAGATGACCCCGAATCTTTTGTTTTATTTTTTTCAAAATCTTTGTTTTACAAGTACAAGAGTATGTTCTTTTATGTGTTTGTACAAATTCTTTTTCGTTTGAGATCCTACATCATTGTAATTTTCCATACAGCACTGTAATACTTGTAAAACAAAGATTTTGAAAAAAAAACAAAAGATTCGGGGTCATCTTCATGGGTTAATTCGGGTTATGTCAATAAGGATGAGTTATTATAGGATGCGAATCCTATATATATATATATATATATATATATATATATATATATATATATATATATATGGGAAGGTTCCATTGTTAACCCTCCCTTATAGCGTTAACCGCTTAACCCTAGCGTTTTTTGCCCGAATCTTAAAAATTTTTTTTTCATGGTTTTTATTATGCATAAATAGGGGGGTTTCTTTTTTGTGTTTTTGCTAATTCATCACCGTTTAGAAGTTATTGTAAGTGTAAGTTACTTACACTTGCTTACAATCCGTATATGATGCAGTAAATGTAAGTAAGTGTAAGTAACTTACACTTACAATAACTTCTAAACGGTGATGAATTAGCAAAAACACAAAAAAGAAACCCCCCTATTTTTGCATAATAAAAACCATGAAAAAAAAATTTTAAGATTCGGACAAAAAACGCTAGGGTTAAGCGGTTAACGCTATAAGGGAGGGTTAACATTTGAACCTCTCCCTATATATATATATATATATATATATATATATATATATTATGGGAAGTGTTCAAATAATAACCCACTCTTAAAACAATAACCCGAAATAACCGGTCAAGATGAAGCCAAATCTTGGATTTTTTTTGAAAATCATTGTAACACATTTAGAACACTATGTTCTTTTATGAGTTTGTGTAAACTCATCACCGTTTAAAAGATATCATCGTTGTAAGTTTTTGATTTACAGCACTGTAACTGTTTTACGCCCAAAAATTACAACGATGTGAACTCTCAAATGATGATGAATTTTCGCAAACTAATTAAAGAATATAGTGTTCTAAATGTGTTACAATGATGTTCCAAAAAAATCTAAGATTTGCCTTCATCTTAGCAAAGTTATTCGAGTTATTGTAATAAAGGTGGATTATTATTTGTTTACAATCCTTAATGTTATATAGGGTATATATACTTTGAAAACCATTTCTTATTATGAAAACTATGAAACCACGTAAAAATCATGTAAAAAAACATTTTTTTTCTGAATTTTTTAACAGATTTGTAACATTATTTTGTGCATTTTTATAAAATTATTAAAAAAATGCCAAGTGAATTTTTTTTTAAAAAAT
Source organism: Mikania micrantha (assembly GCA_009363875.1). NCBI lineage: Eukaryota > Viridiplantae > Streptophyta > Magnoliopsida > Asterales > Asteraceae > Mikania > Mikania micrantha. The sequence continues at coordinate 3,018,478 of CM018698.1, read as the reverse complement.
GTTTTTTAAACCCACGTAAAACATGCGTAATGCTGCGCTCATATGTTAAGTATGTTTTATGTGGGTTTACAATTTTTTTTAAATCTTACTCAGCGCTTTTTATTTTTTTTTAATAAAAATGTGTCATATAATGTAACAAACCTGTAAAAAAAATCAGAAAAAAACATTTTTAACATGATTTTTATGCGGTTTTCAATAGTTTTTACACGAGGAAGGGGTTTTCATATTATATTTCTCCTATATATATATATATATATATATATATATATTTAGGGATTGTATATTGTGAAACCTGATTTTAGGGAGAACATTAATTCATATATGGGCCATTAATTTGAAATCTTGAAAATAAATATATGGTTTACATTAACCCATATTAAAATCGATTTTTTTATTCAAAACCCAATTTTTTATTTAGATTTAATGTGACCACATATTTATTTTCAAGATTCTAAATCAGTGGCCCAGATAGGGTTTAAGGTTTTATTTTTAAGATCGACTTTTTCGCAGGATACAAACCTTATATATAGGGAATTCATAAATTGAAACCATCCTTGAATTGTAAAAACCATGAAAACACCCATGTAAAATGCGAACTTTTTTTACAGATTCGTAACATCATTTTGTCAACTATAAAAAAAAGCGCCAAGCCAATTGTTTTAAAAATATTTTTTGTAACACCTTGTAACATATACATAACATCTGGGTGAGTGTTAAGATATGTGATACATCGTTTTTTCATTATTTGTATGGTTTTCACAACTTAAGATGGTTTTCGAAATATCTTTAACCCATATATATATATATATAGGGTTTGTTTCCTGTGAAAGACCGATTTTAGAGAGAAAATCCTTAAATGTATCTGGACTGTCCGTTTGTAATCTTGAAAAGAAACATGTTGTCCATATTAAAGTTAAAAAGATAGGGTTTAAGTTACACCCCCAAATTCCCACGTGCGGTGTTAGACCGCCGGGTGTGACTTGGCTAGAATCATAACTCTCAGTCATATAGAACGACTCTATATGAGTTATACAATCACACATTTTTGTAAATAATTTCATGTTTAATAAATTAAGCAGCGGAATAGTTTAATGGATATGCAGTGGAAAATAAAATAGTTTTGCAGCGGAAAGTAAAATGTATCAGACACTACATGTTTAAGTTATATCAAAACCAATCAGATAAAATGAAAGCCTAGGATTAGATTCTAAACGCATGCAGACTCTCTCTTTTGCATCTCCATGTGCATCCTAGCTTGTGATCATCAATTACATAAGAATACATGCGAAAATGTGTCAACATAAAGTTGGTGAGTTCACATGTTTAAGTAATTTAAAACAGTAAGACAGACATATACTAGGCATACTAAGTTTTGTTGGATCTACGATCCCGAGTGTGTCAGTTCATCCTACCAAAACTCGACTGTTCCGTTGCCTCCCCGGGTCATCGCTGAACCCAGCATCAACATCGATATTACACTCGTCGTGACCTCCAGTCACAGTTGTTGTCGAGTGGGGCTAGTCAAACCAAGTAGTACTACGTAATAACGACTCGTTTGTTAAGGGTATGTGAGGACTTGTTACGATAATAGTTACACTCAAAAGTTGTTTTACAATATACCAGTCATACATCTAAAACAGTTGCATAGTATTCTCCCCCCAAAAGTTTAACAAAACAGTTAAGAGTAAAAGTGGAGCTATAAACTCACATGAGTTTGCAGTGCTGTCGTTCTCGTGAACGGTTTGTGTGTTCCCCCTTAGCGATTACCTATATCACATAGGTGTTATGAGTTTGTATTCAAACTTGTGTTGGTCTCACTAGACCGTGTTCATGTCCAAAAAACTCCAAGTTGTTACGTTGGTCGTGTTGACCATACTTGACCGTATTGATCATGTTTGACTTAACGACCCGTTGGTGACGTGTTTAGTTTAAGTGATCGCGAAACATGTTTTTGGAATCGTCTGTTACGTGTAAGTACATAAATCACGTTCATGGGATAGCTTACTACTTATAATAAGTTTCCATATTAGGAAAGTTTCTATTTTAAGCAAGTCATACAAGAAAAATCTTCCCATTTATTCTATTATGCATTATTAGCCTATATGATCATGTTATCACATCGCATTTAATCACACGTAGTTAAATAATCATGTTTCTCGTTTAAAAAGTTATTATTTATATAAAGTTATAATAATATGCATATTTCACCAAGACCAATGAATCAAATTTATCGATAATCATTATTCTAGTTCTAAATAATCGTTTAAACATGCATGTTACAACTAACACATCATTATTCACCGGTTTCATAGAATAAAGTTACTATTTATAGTAACTCATATCAAAACCTCTATTTTAATGATTCTATTGCATCAATAACCACTATTATTCACATAACAAGTTCAAATAATCATGTTAATCATACAAACAATATCAAGTTCATCATCGTTGGACCATTTGTAACTTAAAAGTTACTATTTTTAGAAACAGTGGTGTAAATCAAGTTTTATAACACTTTCAACAAATAAAATGTATTTAAAATTGTCATCTAAATCATAACTCTTGATTCTAAGCACATGCATATGACCATTTCAACATCTATCAATACTTTATAACAACAAAGTTACTAAAAATGGTAATAATCTCAAATAACCCATTTTTTGACAATGTCAATCTAACTAAATCATGCAAATCATCCTAAATAACATTTATAAGCATATATTCATGTCCAAAATCACCTTAATCCATGTAGATCATGCGTGCATGTGACAAAAAGTCATCTTTTCATAGTAACATCATCTTATGAACATTAAAACTCATCAAGATCATCATGGATCATTCAAGATGCACCAAATTAGAAACAAACACATAAAATCACATATCTAAACATGCTAAAATTCGTACATGTGTTGTTATATGACTTGCATGTGGATGTTTCTCATTGCATGTGCGTGCATTTGTGTTTTTATGATACACGGACCCAAGAACTACCTTCTAAAGCTCCAAAGAAGATGAAATGTTGCTTGAACAGATCTGGATGGCGCCTATAATCAGCTGAGATCGAGATTCCAGTAGCTAGAATGTGATGGTGTTGATGGTGAGCTTCCACAAGTATTCCTTCTTCTCCTCCAAGCTCCAAATCTTCAAGCTAAGCTTCTTCAAGCTTGTCTATGGCTTCCAATAGGCAAAGAGAGATTATAGGGTGGTTAGTAATGATTTAGTCTTGGTTTTATAAAGATTTTGCGTGTCAGAAGCTTCGCGTACCGCCAAGACATCAAAAGTAGGTTCTTGGCGTACCGCGACGTGTTTCGCGATTCAAATTGCCCGCTCATCCTTCACGTACCGCCAAGGCTCACTTAGGAGCCCTTGGCGTACCGCGACGCCTGCCGGAAGAGCCCAATAGGCCCACTTTCGTTGTTTCGATCCATTTTTCGATTGTTTTACGATTTCGGTTGTCGGTTCTCGACATATTAACGTTGTTTCACTTGTTATAGGTTCACACAAAGCTTTATTGTTGTTTGATTAGATTGTTGTTTCGTTTAGTTCACCAACGCTCGATATTCAGGACACGTGTGTGCGTTTTCCGATAATTCCTCGAATTATCGTTTCGTTGTGTGCGTTTGGACCGTTGTGTGCGTTTGGACTGTTGTGCCACGTGTCACATTAAATTCACTAATTCTAGTGCCACGTATGCAATAATAATACAATTTATTTTTAAAATAACTAAAATACTGATTGGAAATTACAAGGTGTCACAGTTTAAATAAAGTATATGTAATAGATTATTACCTCGTGTACTACACAGATTTGATATAAAATATTAAATTGCTAGTATAAAAATATAAAATGAATAAATTACATACTAATATATATTCCAAGTAATAAAATAGAAAGTTAAAACTTTAACAACTAAAGATTTGATGCCTGAACTTTTTGATTTGTAATAACTGATGTTTAATTTAACTTATGCTTAAAACTTGAGTTAGTTTTTTTTTTTTATCAAAAACTATTTATTACAAAATCAAGAAGGTGATGTAAAATTTTGTAATTATTATAGTTAAATGATCTAATTTGAAAATATCATGAAACATAAAGGTATTAAAGAGTCATTTTTCCTTTCATTTTAATAACTTTTGGTTTTGTAGAAATTATTTTATTAAAAATTTCGTGTTACAAACGTCATTTGTTTATAAACATCTTGTTGTGTTTAAGAGTATATTTTATTCTTTTAAAAAATTGTTTTTTTGAGAAAATTGGTTTTTTAGAAATTATTTTTTCTAAATAATGTGGGATTTAGTACGTATATTTCTTACTTTTTAAAACATTTTGACATTTAGAAAATTTCTTAGTTTGGAAAAAAATTTTAAAGTTTGTTTTTTGTAAAAAAATTGTATTTTTAATTTATTAAAAATACTTCTTTTAACATTAAAAAGGTAACTAATATTATTAATATTAAACCTATCAAATATGAGAGAGAATTAAATAAAATGATAAGAAAATGACAAGTGACATTATTGATCTAAAAATGTGATAAGTAGCAAAAATGATTTTTATTTATTATGATTGTAAGATATATAGGCCTGTAAACGAACCGAACGAACACGAACACATGCATGTTTGTGTTCGTTCATTTAGATTTAACCGAACACGAACACATTAACAAACATGAATTTTATGTTCGTGTTCGTTTATTAAGAAAATGAATATATTCGTGTTCGTTTATTAATAAATTAAATGAACTGTTCATGAACATAAATGAACGCAAACGAATCAAAATAAATGAACAAACATAAATGAACATTATCTAACACATATGATCAATCATAAACGAACATCACTACAAAAAAAATGTCATATAGTGACACACAAAAAATGTCACAAAAAGCCATAAAAGTGCCACTACTGACTTGTATAAGAATGAATGGCACACAATAAAAGTGCCACTAGAAGCAGTGCCACTAAAGCCTTTTAGTGGCACTTTTTTATGTGTCACTCATATCTTTATAGACCTTTAGTGTCACTTTTCTTTTTGCCACAATATTAACTGCAAAATACCTACAATGATTTAGTGGCACATTTTTCTTTTGCCATAAATAAGAAAAGGCTTTTATGACGCAAATTTTATGTCAATAAAAAATTATTTAAATTTAAAAATACATACTATTTTTAGTGGGACTTAAATCATTATATTATTCACATTACAATACAAATAAAAACTGAACTGAAACATGCGTAAGTATAATATCATGTTCCAATCAAAAACATATCTCAAACATTAGCGAAGAAAATACATAAAAAGTTTCAAACAGATTCATATGTTTACAAGAAAAAACAAAACAATCTTTCACGTTGTCAACTGAATTCCAAGCAATCCATGATTCTTGTTATCTCTACTCCAACGCTTCAAAATTTGTCAACTATGCCTTCATTATCATGACATCTCGAAAATGACAATTCATTACCACATATAAAGTTGTTAAGAGTTGAGGGACCTAAAAATTATATACAAATAAAAATACAGGTTAATACAAAATACTATATGAAAAACAATCAAATGTCCCATAACGGCATGTTAGTGGGTCAACACGCCTGTTTACAACTATCCAAACACTTTGAACCCTTTGCCCAATTACCCAACAATTATGAGAAGACAGGTAATGTACCTGCATATGATATTACCAAAGTGACTAAACTGAATATATGTGACTTCAAATGATAAAGTGTGAGTGGTCAATAGAGGGATCCTCTTGCCTTTGATGCAAAACACATGCATGCCTAGTCATAATACTGCAGTTTGAGTCATAATCAACTCTAGCAGGAGCCAGGATATGGTGGCAGTGCCTCTAATGCTTCTGGCTCCGAATGCATCATTAATCGACACATGCATTTAATATTAAAAAAATTTGATCCTAACCTTAGTCTACCAACCTATTCATTGATGAGATCATGCCAACCTCTGGGGATTTTTATGAAATCCAGGTTGAGAGCATGTGATCATCTATAAGACTTCCTCCATGGTTCCATAATCTCCGGAAAACTGTGTCACCATGAAAACAAATTTCTGGTATAAAATCAAGGTATTTGAACAAAATTATAAAGATACCAGGTAGTGAAATGAAAGCATCGACTCTATCTTGGCAATCTTCTTCACCAATTACTCCCACCTTTTTGTGCATAATCCTAAAAATCAATTCAACACCAAAAAAGATAAAGTTTGATTAACCAAAAATATGATTATACATACTAAAATGTCTAATAATGCCTTCAACAAATCCTATTGGTTGTACAGATAATTATATATAATGAAACAATAAAATTCAAAACCCTAGAATTATCTCACCCTCAATAACTACCATAGCTTAATATATCCCTAATTTCGCATGACTATAGTAACTTCAATCAACAATAATATGGGGAGGCAGCAACAATGTGTTTTGTATATGTTGCATGTCCTATAGCTGCAATTGTAATTCCAAATTTTTAATCAAGCAAGGAAGCACACATTCATAAACCTTGACAGTAGCACATCCTACTCATGATAATTGAAATTACGATGGTGTAAAGTTACATGGAAAAAAATCATACAAAAATTATTAGAGGAAAGGATGTGAATCTGGTCACGAAACGTTTTCGAACAATCTTCAGAAATTACACCTGGGAACACCTGCTTTGCTCTGCAAATTCATTATGTAAACTGATAGAAATTAGATCATACATCTTCATGATCCAAACAAAATATTTATTGTAAAAGCAAGCAACAAAATTGATTAATAGAGACTCAGATGTCCACCTTGGTCATCCAGTTGAAAGTTGCAATCACTAACCAGAGACTTGATTAGAACCTAATGGAAAACAAAGCATACCCTGATTCATAAAACCAAAAACTAAAATAGCTAGAACAGCTCATAATAAATTTGTTAAAAAAAAAATCATATTTTACCATAATTTGTTATCTTCATACTTCCATGGTGAAGCTTAATTATGAGCTCAAAATAGCTAGAACAGGTATAATAGAGAACAAGACCCAACCCATAATAAAACATATATCCATCCTCATACAATTGACCAGTTCTGGAAGACCAAAACATATGGTAACTTTACTAAAGATCCAAAATTATATCCATTTTTTATACTAAATGCATCTACAGCAAGTTCTATAAATACACAAAAATAGGTGCCAAAATTGTGTAAAGGTGAGAATGTGAGATCAACCTACTAACCCGGATTACAGAGGATACAGATTCGGAACGGTGGAGGAGGAGGAGGCGACGGAGGAGGGGAAGACAGCCGGAGAAGAAGGCGACGGAGGCGGAGGCAAGTGCTAGTAGACGGAGGAAGAGGCGACAGAGGAGGCAGCGTCGGAGGAGGCAACGACGGAGGAACCGTCGACGTGGATGAGACTGCAATGAGGATGAGCCTGCTATGAGGATGAGCCAGTGTTGAGGTGCCCTAATTTGAACGATGCTTATAGCACTTTGTTTTGGGGGGAAGGGGGGTGGGACGATGGGGTTGGTTTATTTAGGGGCATTAAATTTTAATAAAATGAAACTAAAATTATAAATTATAAAATTTCAACATTCTATATCGAACGAACAAACGGACACAAACGAACGGACATAAACGAACGCAAACGAACATATTACCGAACGTTCACAAACACAAATGAACAAACACAACCTTTGTTTCGTGTTCATTCATTTAACTTATCAAACGAAATTTCTTGTTCGTGTTCGTTAATTTTTCAAACGAGCGAACACGAATAAACTTTCCGAAGAACGGTTCACGAAATGTTCACTAAACGTGCGGTTTGTTTACAGCCTTATATACAATGGTTATTTTATTTCAAAAAATGATAAAAGTTTAGAAGAGAATCAATTTTATTAAAATTTGTTTGAGTGATTTTTAGAAGGAATGAATTTTGAGAGGTAATGATAAGTGTGAAAAGTGTTAAATTGATTTAGTGGCATAAGTTAAATGCCATAAAAATACATGTTAATTAAGTGTGGCATATTTAAAGTGCCACTAAAAATATAATATAAAGACATAATTAATAAGTGTCACTAAAAATATGAGTCAAACAAATGTGGCACACTCATAGTGCCACTAAATCCTATAGTAGTGGCACAAAAATTAAATGCCGCTAAAAACGTGTGCCACTAAATGACATTTTATTTGTAATGAACAGTATTGAACAAACATAAATGAACACAATTGAGCAAACATAAACGAACACAAACGACAAATCTCTTAAATGTAAATACATATCATTCGTAAATTAGATAGTTAACCGAAAATAAACTAACATTACATATTTAACGAAAATAAACGAACATTAACAAACAAAAATAAACGAACATAACCGAATAGTTCATGAACATAAATAAACGAACTTCCCGCTGAACAGTTCACGAACTGTTTGGTTCGTTTATAGGCCTAAGGATATAACTATCACTTGAACTCATTTTGATACTTGTTTTATACGACGACTTGGTTTAACAGAAGCTTATTTGGGTTTTCGCTTCAATCTGTTAAACACGACACGCATGATGTATTACCTTAGATACGATATAGTACCATATATATACCTAACATTAAGACCTGTTTTAAAAAACATATTATTTTGCTATCATAATGTTAACTTATCAAAATCTATTAGTTTAGATCCTTTCCCATGTCCCGTGGATCCTACGAATAGCAAAATACAAATTAATATGTCTACCCATATGCTTATGCCATGTTATGAACGCTCATCCAAACAACAAATGGTAACTACGTGAATTTTTTTTAGATAAATATCATCTAATATTTATTAAAAGTTTTTGGATTTTAAAACCAATCTTATCCTAACAACAACAATCATAATTAGTAAGGCCCTACTAATAGCCAAGTTATTGGTAGGGACTCGTTAATGAGATGAATCTTACCTCTTTTTCAAAAAAAAATATTGCATTCAAAGAGACTCCTCACTCAAAAAACTAACAAACACAAACATATAATCAAGTACATACTAGGCATGAAAACAAAGACTATACAGAAAAATTGTTTTAAGCAACTAAAGATACAGACAGACAACTACCAGTCTAAGTGATATGCTAATACGATAGCTGGCAACATATGCAATTTCTTAAAATCATAAGTTAGCACATCTACACAGACATATGATACAACAAGACAATACTATGCAAGTAACTCAAATTTCATTACGCTTTTTTAATGCAACCAAGATATCTTTACACCTTTAAAAAGTCTTTAACATCAATCATGCATGTATCTTCGTGAGCTTTTATCTCAAATTATGTCCTTAGAGAGGTGCGATTTTAACGAATACTACACAATTCTCTCATCACAAGTCAATTTGTGTTTACCTTTACTCCTAATCCCTTCACACTAAAAATTTCCACTATTGCCACTAGCATTATTACTCCTCTAACCGTATATTTATAATTAGTTTACTCTTGGAAACTAATATAATTATACACCATGAAATGGTCCGTTGGATCGTCCTTGACAACCCATCTTTAAACTATGGTAAAAAGAAACAGGCTCATAACGGATCCTTGATGAGATCTATATCCACTTATTAGAACTAAGCGTTTCCGACTGAAGCACAAACCCTAGTTTTAGTTCAATCATACATATATCTAGTTATGTCTATATACTTTTTCAGTCTCATAATGTTCAACCTTTTACTAGTTTTATAACAAGTATCAACACGATATTCCTTTGGAGTTAGATTATATCATACTAATTAAGATCAATTTGTGTTTCCTAACCAAACTTATGTCATCTTTATTCCCTCTCAAACATGAATCATATAGTAGCAATTTAGTGCTTATAATTTTTGCAAAGTTATGATTTTATATATTAATCTATTAGCATGAGTGAATCAAACATCATTGTTGTATCGTTCATTGTAATATCATATATGTTTAAACATCATTGTTATTGATAACCGAGGGAGGTAAAACCCTAACCTCCTAATTAAATGTGAATGAGACGAAGTATAAAATGTGTCAAACACATGAACAAAATATATATGATGGAAGTGAGGTTCACAAATTCAGTAAAGGGAAATGAAACTAAGAGATCCTGTGCAACAAAGGAGATCTCCCTAATTTGGTGAAAGGCAGAGTTGACCATCGAAAGCAAAGGTTGGGCAGATGGAACAGTCATACCAGTGCAAGGCTCAAGGAGCAACAATGGTCAATCTTTTATACGAATAAGGCAAAGATGAGGGACCAAGAAAAAGACGGTCAAGCAAGGAAGATCACTACCCTAAGAGGGAAGTGGAAGGATCTCACTCCGGGCATAAATATAACAGATGGGAAGCAGCGAAGGTAAGTCCACAAGTTCACGAACACACTTTACTTTTGCTATGCCATCCAATTGCCGGTCAAGTATTCTCACGTCGGAGTCTTGACCAAAGGAGAAACCTCCTATGATGAGGCTAACAAGCTGTTCATGTTGTCTTAGCAGGTCAAGTAAGTAGCTAGTTCAAAGGAGCATTGCAACAACATTTGGCGGACACCGTGTGTTAGTAGCCTGATAGCATCAGCTTCAGTTGTTGAATTGAAGATTGAAGATTGCAGTTGAGTTGATGTGAAGATTTTTATGTTATTGACTTTGTACTAGTTTATTTTAATGTTATTTTGTTTTGTTTGTGTTTTTTTTTGTTATTGAATGTTTGTAATTTGGCTAAGTGTTTAGCCATCGATACTAGTAGTATCGATAGTAACAACATCAATACTATTAGTATCGACACTGGTTACCATTGATACTAATAGAATCGATGGGTTGCCTATAAATAGCTTAGCCTCGATACTTACATTATCAATCTTGTGCATAATTCTAATCTCTTAAGCTTGTAATTCTCTCTGATTGTACAATCTTAATTCCAGTGCTTAATACAAGAGGAGTGAATTGGTTTCATTGTTTTGTTCGATCATATTTTTCTACTTAATTTGTTCTTCGTTGTTCAAACATGATATTATGGATTCCGCACATTATATCATGTTACACCAGATCATTTATATCCAGGGACGAAGGATAGAAGGGGCCTGGGGCTCCTGTTTTTTCGCTCAGAAGGATCGATATAATAGTATTTCATCAGAAAATCCTCGGTTCCATTCGTTTTTTCCATAAAAATCCTTCGCCCCCTCCGTTTTCATCCTAAAAATCCTTCGGCCCCCTCCGAGTTTTTTTTCAAGCTCTGTCACTGTTTAGATCCTAACCACGGACCTACACTGTGGGGCAGAGTCTTGCTAATTTCTTCAAGTAAATACCCCCACTCATTTTTCTTTGCTGATAACACAGGCAGAGAAGTTCTCTAAGGAGAAAGACGGAGGGAACGAGCAACAATGAATAGGTTCATTGTCGTCAATCTCCGACTATAGTAGACATGATAGAGCTAACGCCTGAGGGCATAAGGGAGAATTTTACCCACTTACAAGAGCTAGTAAGCAACTACATACGGGAGTAGCGCCTCTGTGGGGTCAGGATCCGCCTAGCCTACAAAGGGGATTCTTCCATACCATTCGCCACCGGTCCAAAATGCCCCAGAATCTTTTATATTCTCACAAACATTGGGGGAGATGAATGCTCTGGCAAGTACAATGGCATTGGCTCCAATGATAGTACCTGAAGTCAATGGCCAAACACTTATGGGGTTCCCAGGAAGCACTTCGCTTGAGCTACTCAGGCCGGAGGCCATGCTCTTTACCCAATGCCAATCTACTTTTTTACAATCCTTGATGGGCCAAGAAACTAATCCTTTTGCAACATACTCACAGCCTTTTTCTCAAACATCACTTAACCCTGGGTATACGGGTGATCACTTTTTTCACCCTGGGATTAGCATAATATGGACCAACCCTTTTGGCCCCACCTTGTAATGCCCTCATTTCCTTATCCCATGCACTTAAACCCTCAGATATCCACCATACCTTACTTGGTCACCCAAGTTACCAGTCCTATGCCTTTTAGCACTTACGCAGGACCACCACCGGCCACCCATGCAATGGGAAGCGTCGGTGAGCTCTCTCAAACTTATGTACCTACGACACATACCAAATTCTTTCCCGAATAGATAAATTTGCTTTCCCGCAAAAACAAAAATGCCAGCAATGTTGAAAGTTATGATGGCCTCGGTGACCTAGACGACCACCTCGAACTTTTTTCTAGTGCTGCCACTATAGAAAGGTGGTGTTTTCCGTTATGGTGCCACATGTTCTCCCAAACGTTAGTGGGATCAGCACAACTGTGATTCAACAGCCTGCTCGATGGTAGTATTGACACATTCGAAGATCTCAGCCGAAAATTCTTGGCCAATTTTGTTCAAAAAAAGTGGTATAGTAGAGATCCTGTGGAGTTACACAACATAAAGCAGAAAAAGAATGAGGATTTGTGAGCCTTTATGGAACGGTACAAGTTGGAAAGACTAAGTTTTGGTGGAGCTACCTAAGAGATGAGAGTATCCGGTTTTATACATGGAGTACACCCAAGGAAGTTGAATGAATACCTTAATAGAAAGATACCAAAATTCATGGAGGAGGCCATGGAAAGAACTGAGGCCTTCGTAAGAGGAAAAAAGCCGCTCAGGTGCTTGATGTGGCCGAAAAACCCAGGGTGCAGCCAAGAAAGCACTCACCTCCACGTTCCAGATGCCACATACATCTTATTCACCAAAATATCATAAAGATGAGAAGGATAAGCAATTACAGTTCATTGCATTAACAAAGACGACTAAAGAAATTTTAGCCACCAAGGAGGCTCGTTTCAGTTTTCGACCTCCTAAACCATTGTCCAAGGCGGAAAGTGAACATAATCCTATGTTTTGTGATTTCTGTGGAGAAACAGGTCACTATACAAACGATTATTTCCAACTGAAGAAAAGGATTGAAGCGACAGTTAACTTTGGCGAGCTAGCTCACTTGGTCAAAGACATCAAAGGAAAAAAAACATCAGGCGATAAGAAAATGGTAAAGAAAAATGACGGAAGGATGATATATTGATGGTTTCACAATCCAGGTCTCCCATAAGGAAACCGTTGAAGAATTCCAAATCGTGGATGCATGTCAAGATAGGCTTCCCACCAATACTTACCTCAGCAAGGCCACCAGTACCCATAATGTCACACCCCCACCTCTCGTCACCTCATGTATGATGTCATTGAACTGGTTACGGAAGCATAGTGGTGATGTCTCTGAGGTGAGGGGTGACTTACTTGTTCCAATACCACAAGCACACATATTAACTTAAAATAATTACATTACAAGGTTGTCGCAATCACAATTACATTACAGCTAAGTTTGTTTAATTACAAAACTAATTATTCAAGTGCAAGTACTCCAAAAGTGTGTCCTCACCGGCGATTACTGTTTACCTGCAAAAAGGTTTGAGTTTGAAACGTCAGCACAAAGCTGGTGTGTTCGACAGTTCAATTTAAAACAATATGATATGATAAGTATGTTCTCAGAAAGTTCAGTTCCGGATAACCATGGGACCCGTATCTAGTTCCTTTCAGACTGATATGTTCTTGTTTTATGAAGATATTACCCGTCGGTAAATATCTTGTTGCCTCATTGTCTTAATGTTTATCACTTACATTAAGAAGTTTTGGAAATAGATAACAAACATTTGCACCAAGGGGAGTTGCAAGCTCCCGGCAAATGGGTTGTCAGCCAATAGTACTATCAATGTTTTCTATTCGGCCCCACACGGGTTCACTAGATACAGTTCATGAAATGAGGTCTTTTGATACTGTGATAAAGATACTAACAGCAAAATCCCATGAAATAACACAAAAGTCACATGAAATCACACAGATAACAGTGATGCATATCATATGTTCAGAAAAGGTTTGCAGAGTTACCCAGATGTTTCTAAAACATTAAAAAGAAAAAGGGGTTGTACGAAACTCACCTGATGATATAGAGGTAGCAGAATATCTCTCAACTGATAATAAAGGGTGATTCTGCATTTAGTTATGTTTTATGAGTCATTTATGTTCTAGTTTACTGATTAGATCTTTCTGAACGTTCAATGTCAAAGACGTTGCTTTGTAAGTCATCAAACCGATATTAAATGTTTAATTGGTTACTTTGTTATCATATCATACAATGTATGATAATGTAGGAACCTACATTGCATTAGATTCCTAATACAAGGTTGATGACACTTTTGATTAATCAGAATAATCTCGGATTAACCAAATAGTTAATGTTGTTGATTATGATACTGTAACAGTTTCTAGATAATTTAGTGGCTTAGGAATGATCAATCCTTGTTATTGATTACCCAAATATCATGAAATATCACAATGTAGCATCAGAATAGGTGTAATAACCAGGTTTAACATACTAATCTGACTGTTATCATAAACATCAGATAATCGTTCCAATGAGTATGTTAATGGTTGTGATTAGTTTGAATCACTTGGATTTAACCTTGCATTTCAAGGATTAATCCAACTAATCACCTACATTGTTATAATCAAATGGGTTAAACCATTATAATCATGGGTATGGTTTCACGCAAACCGGGCATTACAACGGATCAAAAGAAGGATTTAACCGTTAAAACTTCGTGTTCTTTGTTTATAATCAATCCTAGCCATCATCTAGGCAATAATCAACAATCCTAACTATGTCATTACGTTCAAAATCAAGATCTAATCAATCAAAATCAACTAGAAAGTTAAAACGGATCATTACCTAATCTGACGGATATCTGCGATTTAAACAACGATCAGAACTTGTAGAGATGATTCCTGGTGCGATCCACGGCTTCTGATGGCTTCAAAATGGCGATTTGATGGTGAAATGGTCGAGTTTTCGTCTGATGGTTCGTCTGAGTTCGAAAGTTTTAAGAAAATAAACTCTGCATGAAATCTGATGAAGTAGATCGGATTTCACCACCGCCTCATCCGTCGCGTACCGCGGCGGGAAGCCAAAGAGGGCTTCGCATACCGTGAATAAATTCGGAATCTCAGATATTTTTCATGCATCGCGTACCGCGAAGGAAACTCAACTCCTCCATCGCGTACCGCGACGAGTCCATTTGATCAATACTTAGAACTTTTTCTTCATTTTTCGATTCCGGGCAATCCAGGACTCCGTTTTGCACACGGTTTTCGCCCACGTTCATCATTTCTCGTGTAATATCAACCTGTAGTAATTTCAATCGCCAAATTAGCGCGAATTTCTAAAACGACCAAATGTGATCACACCATTAATGACGTAATTCTCGTATGCAACTGTCACAGTCTCCATCTGTTAGAGAAATTTCGTCCCGAAATTTAGTAAAGACTTACTGTATGACAATCGTTTATGAGAATATATGTGGGTAATTTGATTTCATTTGATCTTCACGTTCCCAAGTATATTCGGGTCCACGTTGCGAGTTCCATCGCACTTTAACGATTGGTATGCGGCTACGTTTCAGCACTTTCATTTCTCGATCCATTACTTCTACTGGTTCTTCACTGAACTGATGTTTTTCATCAATATGAATCTCTTCTAGAGGTATGATCAATGATTCATCAGTTAGGCACTTCTTCAGATTGGATATGTGAAAAACATCGTGAATGTTACTAAGTTCAGGAGGTAACTCAAGTTTGTAGGCTACTGATCCAATTCTTTCAAGAATTTTGAATGGCCCTACAAATCTTGGTGAAAGTTTACCTCTCTTCCCGAATCTGAAAATGCCTTTCCAAGGTGACACTTTCAACATTACCCGATCACCTACTTGGAATTATAACGGTCTACGACGATTATCAGCATAACTCTTTTGACGATCGCGAGCAGCTTTGATTCGTTCCTGAATGAGTGCGATCTTATCAGTTGTTTCCTGAATGAATTCTGGGCCTATGATTTGATTCTCACCTACCTCTGACCAACAGATAGGTGATCTACACTTGCGTCCACAAAGTGCTTCAAATGGAGCGCATTGAATACCGGTATGGTAGCTGTTATTATACGAAAATTCAACAAGTGGTAGATGAATATCCCAGCTACCTCCAAAATCAATTACACAGCTTCTGAGCATATCTTCAAGAGTTTGATTTGTTCGTTCAGTCTGCACGTCGGTTTGTGGATGATAAGCTGTGCTCATATTGATTTGCGTGCCCAGAGCTTTCTGAAGAGTTTTCCAAAATCGTGACATAAATCGACTATCTCTGTCAGAGATGATAGAGATGGGTACTCCGTGTCGAGATACAATCTCATTAACATAGATTTTAGCGAGTCGATCCATAGAATAATCCTCTCGGATGGGTAAGAAATGTGCAGATTTCGTAAGGCGATCAATGATAACCCATATAGAGTCATGACTACGTAAGGTTCTGGGTAATTTAGTGATGAAATCCATAGAGATTTGATCCCATTTCCACATGGGAATCTCAGGTTGTTGTAATAAGCCAGAAGGTCGTTGATGTTCAGCCTTAACTTTGAGACATGTTAAACATCGATCCACGTATTCAGCTATTTGTTTCTTCATTCCAGGCCACCAGTAAAAGTCTTTAAGATCTTTATACATTTTATCAGCACCTGGATGAATGGAATACTTGGATTTGTGCGCCTCATCCAAGATAATTGTTCTAGAGTTACCGAAGCAAGGAATCCACATTCGGTTTTTAAAATACAACAGTCCATCATTTTTGGTATCGAGTTTCTTGTCCAATCCCCTCAGTCCCTCAGCAGAATAGTTCGTTGCTTGTAAAGCTTGTTGATGAGCTTCTTTAATTTGAGGAATTAGACTGGTTTGAATAGTCATACCTAACGCTTTCACACGTAAAGGTTTGACTCGTTCCTTACGACTCAAGGCATCGGCTACGACATTCGCTTTACCTGGGTGATAACGAATTTCACAGTCATAGTCGTTTAGAAGTTCAACCCATCGCCTCTATCGCATGTTCAACATTTTCTGATCTAGAATGTGTTGGAGGCTTTTGTGATCAGTGTATATAATACACTTAGTTCCGTATAGGTAATGTCTCCAAATCTTGAGTGCAAACACCACTGCACCAAGTTCTAGATGATGTGTGGTATAGTTCTTCTCATGTACTTTCAGTTGTCGAGAAGCGTAAGCAATTACCTTATCCTTCTGCATTAGGACACACCCAAGACCTTGACGAGAAGCATCACAGTATACTGTGAAATTATCAGTACCTTCTGGTAATGCCAAGATAGGTGCGTTGCAGAGTTTGTGTTTCAACAGTTGGAACACCTCCTCCTATTGAGAATCCCATATAAAAGGTTGATTCTTTTGGGTCAATGTGGTGAGTGGCAAGGCTATCTTTGAAAAATTCTTGATAAACCGACGATAATAACCTGCCAACCCCAAAAATTGACGTATTTCAGTCGGGGTTCGTGGTGTCTCCCACTGTTTCACTGCTTGAATCTTACTGGGATCCACTTGAATACCGTTCTCATTCACAACATGCCCGAGAAATTGAACTTCTCGTAACCAAAATTCACACTTGGAGAATTTGGCATATAATTTCTCATGTGCCAAAAGTTCTAGAATTAATTTCAAGTGCTGAGCATGTTCTTGTTGATTTCGAGAATAAATGAGAATATCATCAATAAACACAATCACAAATATATCTAGATAAGGTCTACATACTCGATTCATTAGATCCATGAAAACTGCTGGTGCATTTGTTAAACAAACGGCATTACTAGAAATTCGTAATGTCCGTATCAGGTTCGGAAAGCAGTTTTAGGATCGTCATCATCCTGAATACGCAACTGATGATATCCAGATCTTAAATCGATTTTTGAGAAGTAAGTAGCACCTTGCAATTGATCAAACAGATCATCGATACGAGGTAGTGGATAACGATTCTTGATTGTCAGTTTATTGAGTTCCCGATAGTCAATACACATTCTGAATGAACCATCCTTCTTTTTCACAAAAAGAATTGGTGCTCCCCAGGGTGAGAAACTAGGTCTGATAAAACCTTTGTCTAACAGTTCTTGCAATTGACCTGAAAGTTCTTGCATTTCTGATGGTGCAAGCCGATACGGGGCTTTAGCAACAGGTGCTGCACCTGGAATCAAGTCAATACGAAATTCAACTTGTCTCACTGGGGGTAATCCTGAGATGTCCTCAGGAAATACTTCAGGAAAATCTTTGACTACTGGGATGTCTGTGATTCGTTTGGGTGAAGAGTTGTGCTCAGTCACATGTGCTAGGAAAGCATAACAGCCTTTCCTTAAGAATTTCTGAGCTCGCATACAAGATATGATACCAATTTTTCTACCGGCTCGTTCTCCTTGAACTATCATTGTATTACCGTTAGGTAATGGAATACAGATCATCTTGTTTTGACACACAACTTCCGCTTGGTTATCAGAAAGCCAGTCCATGCCAACAATGACATCGAAGCTCCCAAGCTCAATAGGAAGTAAATTGATATTGAAAAGATGATCATTCAAATTCAAGGAACATCCTTGAATAAAACTGTTAGTTTTGATCAACTTGCCATTCGCAAGTTCAATAACATACGGAGTTCCTAGGTCTACCGTAGGCTGTGAAAGTAAAGAAGCAAATTCAGGAGAGATAAAACTCTTATCTGCTCCTGTATCAAAGAGAACTGATGCGTAAAGATTATTAAGAAGAAACGTACCCGTAACAATATTCGCACCATGTCTCGCCTCGGTCACACCAATCTGAAAAGCTCTCCCTCTAGCTTCATTTCCTTGATTGGTGTTATTGTTTGGACAGTTTCGCATGAGATGGTCAGGGCTTCCACATTTGTAGCATGACCGGTTGGTTTGAGTGGTTTGTCGTGGTGCTTGATTTTGTGGTTGAGCAGGAAAATTGTAGTATTTGGTGAAGTGTCCAACTCGATTACAATTAGCACAAACAGGACACGGTCCCGTATGATGAAATGGACATTTATTGCATTTGGGTGCCTGCCCGGTATAAGTTTTCCTCTCAGGAATAGCAGCACCATAGTTTTTCACAGTTGGCTTGCTCTGGGTTATCTCAGCCGGAGCTTTCGCCTTGGTTTTGCCAAACCACTTTCGTTCAGTACCTTTTGACACATTAGAGGTACCGACATCACTACGGCTGTGAGCCGTCTGAGGTTTCAAAGATAGAGTACCACTCCTTACCGCCTCATTGGTAAGCTTAGTGGTCAAAAGAATGTATGTTTCAGAGTTGTAGGTTCAGCTGTAGTAACCATTCCCCGAATCTGGGGAATCAAACCCTTAATGTATTTCTCGATCAAAGCTGCTTCCGTAGGAAACATATCGGGAAGTAAACAAGTAAGTTCGTGTAACCGATCGGTGTAAGCCAGACAATCAGCACCGATCATTGAGTGATTCCAGTATTCCTCCTGGAGTTTTTGAATTTCAATAATTGGGCAGTACTCTGATCTAATCAGAGTTTTGAAATCATTCCAGCCCATCGAGTCAACTGTTGCTGAACCTAAAGTCTTGGCCTGGGTATTCCACCAGGTTAAAGCTGAGTCTTTCAGAGAACAGGCAGCATAAGACACCTTATGCTCCTCCAAACACTGGCTGATTTTGAGTTTGGTTTCCATCTCCTCAATCCACCGTAAAAGACCAGCCGCTCCTTCCTTGCCCCTAAAAGTAGGAGGGTTGCAAGAAGCAAAGTACTTATATGTACACCCTTGCTGTAGTGGATCAGGAACAGTTGTTTTTGTGGTTGTTGCACCGGTAGTAGTATGAGTTTCGACGTGACCACCAGTAGCATTATGTTCAGCATGATCGTGGTCCCCACCAGAACCTGCAGTGATATGTGGTTGGTGTTGTGTCAGAACACCACAAGCAGATAGTTGTTCACGCACAATTCGTGCTATCATAGCTTCATTTGTTTCAGATCCACTTGTACCAGCAGGTGGAACAGTGCTTGCTCCAGGGTTCACTGGTGGAGCAGTATTTGTTTCCAAGTTCCCAGGTGGAACCACGTTCACTTCCAGATTAACACGCGGATCCGGATTTGATTCAACATTCAAAGGTGGAATTTGATTCTGTTCAGGGTTTGTAATGTTCTGGGTAGCTCTCTTAGCTGGTCGACCTCTTTTAGGAGCCATTATTCTGTTCACAAGCAGACAAACTCAGGTCAGTTTAAGAAAATTAAAGATACAACCCGTTCTATCACATAAATTCAATCATATTCAGTTACACTGAAAATTTATATTGAAATGTGATTATAAAGAATACAGTATAACTACATGAATTTAATCCAGACATGTTCTCAATACACCCAGATCACACAGATATTCGTAGTTATACTCAGTCCTGATAATTCAACAACACGTCAAAATATTACACAGGACTTTGAAATGTTGTCACACAGACAATTGAAATGTTGCCACACAGGACTTGGATATGATGCCACATAGGACTTTGAAATGTTATCACACAGAAATTGAAATGTTGCCACATAGGACTTTGATATGATGCCACACAGGACTTTGATATCATGCCACACAAGACTTTGAAATGTTGTCACACAGACAATTGAAATGTTGCCACACAGGACTTGATATGATGCCACACAGGACTTTGAAATGTTGCCACACAGGACTTTGATATCATGCCACACAGGACTTTGAAATGTTGTCACACAGACAATTGAAATGTTGCCACACAGGACTTTGATATGATGCCACACAGGACTTTGAAATGTTGTCACACAGAAATTGAAATGTTGCCACACAGGACTTTGATATGATGCCACACAGGACATTGAAATGTTGTCACACAGACAATTGAAATGTTGCCACACAGAACTTTGATATGATGCCACACAGGACTTTGATATCACAATGATATGATACATTTCCATACTGGCAATAGATATGTTTTCAAGTTGATATGTTCTTACTTGGAATTGTTTTTAGTCTCTAGTTGTTGATTACATGAATCTGATATTAACACACCAATCACACACAACATACATAACCCATTACACAATTAATACACAAAACAACCATTAATTAGCACTATCATAGAGTTTTATACAAATGAGTGTTACTACAACATCCATACAGATAACAACATATCCATCTACGGTATGTACAATGACAAGTCCCAAAATGAGTGATGCTCGATCGCACTTACCGTAGGAAATACGGTAAGCAGGCTAGTATAATAGCTATAGTAGCCAATACTATACCTAAACATAAGAGTCTAGCCTCAGTGCTCAGTGTACCAAGCATCCAAATCCAGCCTTGCAGTCTCTTTCTCCAGACTGCAATTTGCTACCAAACTGCAGCAATCAGTTCCTGTCTCCATGTCCTACTCAAACGCTCCTCTATGGTCGCCCTCCAAGCCTGGGCATCAGTACCATGAGATTCACCTGCTCCATCAAAGTCAGGTGTGAAGTAAGAATCTCAAGTACTGTGGTGCGGGTATCCTCCAGGGTAGTCTGATGGTGGTGAAGGTCCTGCCTCAGGCCTTGCAGGTCTTGAGAGACCTGCTGTAGTTGGGCCCGCAGCTCAGCTTGGTTTGAGGATTCTCCCACCTCATGTACAGTCTGTGGCTCATCTCGTGGAGCCATCTGATGTCTAGGGGGTAGCCCCGTGGTCTTGCGGGATTGTCCCCGCATCCGTCGTAATCCGTCCCACGTGGGGACTCTCCGTGGAGAGGAGCTCTGTCTCCTCTCAGCAGAAGTATGAACAAAGGGTGAATGGGGAGCACTGGGTACAATAGGGGATGCAGGTGGTGGTGCTGGTGATGGTGGTGGTGGTGGAGTAACAGGTCTGGGGGATGATGGTGTAAGCGGTCCGGCAGGGGTCGCCTGAGAGGCTGCAGATGAAGCGTCACTAAGATCCGAGTCTGCTCCTGTACTAGAACTTGGGGTGTCGTCCAACCTCAGATAGGGAAATCTCTGGTAAATATATCTTTCGGCTTGATCGGCCATCGCTGTATAATCAAAATCTCTAATCAGTATCATGAAGTAAATATTAAATAACAATATTTAACATAAACGTGGACATGATATGATGTTCTTTCCTATCTCCAGACAACTATTCGTCTTTATAGTTATTAATGTTCTTCTTGAATTAAATTAAACTAGAACGCACACGTGTTGAAACTTTTAGTTATGCTGGCCATTCATAACTGGAATTTGTACCACCTGATTATTCTGGCTTCATTCAAAACAAGTGTTGTTCGTTAATAATCTTCGGTGCTCTCTGTGTTACTATTCGAGCCTATGGTTATAGTCTAGGTTTCTAAGTCCACCTAAATTCTATAACCTGTGGCTCTGATACCACCCTGTTACACCCCCACCTCTCGTCACCTCATGTATGATGTCACTGAACTGGTTGCGGAAGCATAGTGATGATGTCTCTGAGGTGAGGGGTGACTTACTTGTTTCGAAATCACAAGCACACAGATTAACTTAAAATAATTACATTACAAGGTTGTCGCAATCACAATTACATTACAGCTAAGTTTGTTTAATTACAAAACTAATTATTCAAGTGCAAGTACTCCAAAAGTGTGTCCTCACCGGTGATTACTGTTTACCTGCAAAAAGGTTTGAGTTTGAAACGTCAGCACAAAGCTGGTGTGTTCGACAGTTCAATTTAAAACAATATGATATGATAAGTATGTTCTCAGAAAGTTCAGTTCCGGATAACCATGGGACCCGTATCTAGTTCCTTTTGGACTGATATGTTCTTGTTTTGTGAATATATTACCCGTCGGTAAATATCTTGTTGCCTCATTGTCTTAATGTTTATCACTTACATTAAGAAGTTTTGGAAATAGATAACAAACATTTGTACCAAGGGGAGTTGCAAGCTCCCGGCAAATGGGTTGTCAGCCAATAGTACTATCAATGTTTTCTATTCGGCCCCACACGGGTTCACTAGATACAGTTCATGAAATGAGGTCTTTTGATACTGTGATAAAGATACTAATAGCAAAATCCCATGAAATAACACAAAAGTCACATGAAATCACACAGATAACAGTGATGCATATCATATGTTCAGAAAAGGTTTGCAGAGTTACCCCGATGTTTATAAAACATTAAAAAGAAAAAGGGGTTGTACGAAACTCACCTGATAATATAGAGGTAGCAGAATATCTCTCAACTGATAATAAAGGGTGATTCTGCATTTAGTTATGTTTTATGAGTCAATTATGTTCTAGTTTACTGATTAGATCTTTCTGAACGTTCATTGTCAAAGACATTGCTTTGTAAGTCATCAAACCGATATTAAATGTTTAATTGGTTACTTTGTTATCATATCATACAATGTATGATAATGTAGGAACCTACATTGCATCAGATTCCTAATACAAGGTTGATGACACTTTTGATTAATCAGAATAATCTCGGATTAACCAAATAATTAATGTTGTTGATTATGATACTGTAACAATTTCTAGATAATTTAATGGCTTTGGAATGATCAATCCTTGTTATTGATTACCCAAATATCATGAAATATCACAATGTAGCTTCAGAATATGTGTAATAACTAGGTTTAACATACTAATTTGACTGTTATCATAAACATCAGATAATCGTTCCAATGAGTATGTTAATGGTTGTGATTAGTTTTAATCACTTGGATTTAACCTTGCATTTCAAGGATTAATCCAACTAATCACCTACATTGTTATAATCAAATGGGTTAAACCATTATAATCATGGGTATGGTTTCACGCAAACCGGGCATTACAACGGATCAAAAGAAGGATTTAACCGTTAAAACTTCGTGTTCTTTGTTTATAATCAATCCTAGCCATCATCTAGGCAATAATCAACAATCCTAACTATGTCATTACGTTCAAAATCAAGATCTAATCAATCAAAATCAACTAGAAAGTTAAAACGGATCATTACCTAATCTGACGGATATCTGCGATTTAAACAACGATCAGAACTTGTAGAGATGATTCCTGGTGCGATCCACGTACCGCGAAGGAAACTCAACTCCTCCATCGCGTACCGCGACAAGTCCATTCGATCAATACTTAGAACTTTTTCTTCGTTTTTTTCGATTCCGCGGGCAATCCAGCGACTCCGATTTTTTGCACACGGTTTTCGCCCACGTTCATCATTTCTCGTGTACTATCAAATGTAGTAATTTCAATCACCAAATTAGCGCGAATTTTTAAAATGACTAAATGTGATCACACCATTACTGACGTAATTCTCGTATGCAACTGTCACACATAATATTAAACGCCAAGGTAGATGGCCAGGAAATCCACTAAATATATTGGGACGGAGGAAATGCGGTCGAGCTAATGCATGAACATTGCTTTCTACAACTAACCGAAGATGTTAGGGGACGGATGCAACAACATAATACCCCTCTAATCGGGTTCTTAGGAGAAAAGGTTTGCCCCATGGGGCGAGATTAGTCTCCCAGTCATTTTGGGCCGAGGAAAATATAGGCGAATAGAAGAAATCACTCCTCGTTTTACACGCCTCATCTAGATACAACTTATTATGGGAAGACTAAGAATTAACACTTTTGGTGATATCGTCTCCACGGCTCACACCATGCTAAAATTCCGAACAAAGCAGGAGTATGTACAATCATGTCCAAAACAGAGCATATGTTCGTGGGTTGAATTGAACAAGGAAACCCGCCAAGTCAAGGGCTAAGCATAAACAAGACTCATCCTGTCCAACTGATCAACATTTGTCCAGATTTGACACCGTAGGGAAAGTAAAGTTTTGTTAGTTTGTTTCGAAGAAGAAA